>CM061142.1:112547459-113147459 GCA_030789695.1 Scilla litardierei
GAGATCAGACGGTCCAGATGCATCACGAAGAGAATTCGGATACAAAGCGGGCGCCGCACAAAAAACCCGTTAAGGCTGGACACGTGGCAACATGTAGTGCAATCCCGCTTGGATCAGCGGCTGTAATTTGATGCGGCTGAATGGGTTGGGTTTTGAGCGAAACGGATGCGGTTTTCAACCCAATAAGCGACTCAAAACCCGCAATGAATTGTATTTAAGGTATTCTAGGGTTTTTGTTCGTATTCTAGGAGTATTTGGGCGATTTTGGAGCCGATTTTTGCAAAAAAAATCCCTGACATTACAGAGAGCAACCTGAGGGAATTTTCAGAGAGTTTTAAGAGGAAGAAGAAGGGTTTTCTTAGGCTATAAGCGAGCGTATTTGGTGATATTCTTGAACTCTATTGCGTATTTTGAACTCTATTTACTTGTATTGCTTGGAACCATGTTTAATGTGATGAAATTCTTAGTTGTTTTCAGTATGTGTGGCTAAATTCTCATTGTGTATGGTATGGTGTAGTTAGGGGATATGATTTGTATTTATTTGGTTGAATATTCGTGCTAAAATTGTAACGTTGATAAAGTTGTAGTCTTTAGTTTAAAATCATCTTTTCATCTTCCAAAAGAACGTGATTGAGTTGATGATCGCCTCACAAGGGTGAGTTTTGATCTCTCCAAAAGAGAGTTTCATATCTATATTTAAAAGATTATAACTTTAGCAACGATCGTATTCAATATTGTGCTTTAATCCCCACAAGGGTATCCTCCGATGAATTGCTCTCAAAAGAGAATTCATTGAGTTATATTTAATCAACCAAGTTAATACAAATCATGGATCCTAATGAACCCATACCATGTGCATACTTCTCATAGATATTTTTATAAACGAAAGTTTCTTTTGCTCGTATTGTTCATGAATTCAAAACCACGATCAAACTCCATTCACACCACCATCATCAAAAGTGGTTAGTCTCTTTACGTTGGCTTTCTATTTGATTTAATCTTTGTGGTTGCAACAGATTTTCTCCCGAGGATTCGACATCTGGACTCCCAGATCTATATTACTTGCACGGACTCTTTCGCTTGAGAGAAGCACATTTTTGGGCTGAGCAAGTTTTTTGCACCGTTGTCGAGGAGAATGGTTTGTTACCACAGTTTATTTCATTCAGGGGACCTTCGGTGAGATCTTTCCACTTTACTGTACATAAACTTTTGTTTATTTTTTTTATTTTTTTTAAAATAGAGTATATGAATTTCTATTGCACAAACAATCTGTATGATGCAGAGTACGCTAATGCACACAAACATAGGATGGAGAAGCTCAAGATCGTTAATTTTAATCAGACTGATTGTGAAACTTTCTTTCAGTCCTGGAGGAGGTTCACAAACATAGTATCGAGCTATCCGCAGCATAGGTACACAAAGAACGAGCTTATGGAGTCCTTCCTCGATGGACTACTACCACAGCTGCAGGAATTCTTGGGTGTCATGACGCCGACAGAGGCGTGGAAATACATGGAGTCTTTACAAGGGAATGAAGAAATCATGAAAGAGACTTCAAAGTGCGATTCAACGGAGCCTTCAAGCCTCGATCAAAGGGAGCAAAGCGTTGAAGTACCTTTGCACTCTTTGAAAGAGGAAGTTTATTTGCTTATTCAGACACAGGAGGCTACATCCCATCAATTCCAAGAGAATTTCCTTGCTCGCAGTCGACAAATTCAGCAATCCGTCGAAAATCTTACTTTGATTTTCACTTGCTTAGAAGAAAATAATTCTTTTGAAATTTAATTTCAAGAATCTAATATGAGCTCTTCTTCTATTGCAGGTCCATCGAGCGAGCCATGTCACGATGAAGTCCCAAATCAGAACATTAACATGGCTGGAAACATGTGCACAAGAGAGGACGAGCTAGAAATTTTGGATGAACGGGAGGAGGAAATAGCTAGGGACATGGGTTTAGAGATTATCACCATGGAGTCAGAGCCATGCCATCCTCCAGTTTTTTCCCAAAATCATTTATCCCTCTCCCCAATGACTGAGCATCATACCGAGAGTAGTGCATATCTTTCAGGGAGTAGTCATCAATATGCTTTAATTTATTTCACCTATTTTGATGACTACGTTTGGAATATTTTTATTGGAAGAATCTTGGACTAAAATGGATTGACGTGACTCATCTCTTGCAGGATACAGGTGAACATCTTATAGAGATGCTGGGAGTTACGTTGCTGGGATCCAGTTTAGTCGTTGGAGATAGATTACTCGCCGAGGAGCGTAAGGAGCAAATTGAACAACTTCCTCCACAATTAAAGATTCAGGATCCGCCATTTGACCACGGTGTGTTCTTTTCATTAGTTTAGTTTTTATATGCTTTCTAAGGTGCTCGCTTTGAATAAACTCGTACCCCTTTCGACATTAAGAACAATGTCCATCTTTAGTTGGGAGGTGTGTATGAGACCTTAGGATTTTTTTTTTCAAAAACAAGGCTAAGAGAAGAATAAATCACCAAATCCCATCTTTTAAAACTCCTTCTTATACCACAAATGCGGATGATTATGCGTTATTTGAGTTCTAAAAATTGTTTATGGCTTGAGTTAATTATTTTTCCTTCATGGAATTACTCGTTAATATGGTAGTCATGAACATTTTCAATTGCCATGATTAATATCTCGAAATAGTTTGAATGTATTTCATGCATGTTTATGTGATGAAAAAAGCTTTAGTATACACGATTTATTAGAAAAGTCTTCAAGTTGAAGAGGAATTTGGCCATTGTTATTAATGTTTATGTTCAAAGAATGGGTGTTGAGTTGCTTACGAAAAAAACAGAAAAAAGGAGAAAAAATGAAGAAACAGCAAAAAATGAAACGAATAATTGTGTCACTAAATAAATAACTTGGTTGGCTCGAGTAGTACAGTCCGAGGGGTCCTTTTTGGCCTAATGCCCTATGATCGTCTGATTTGGGAGCCATTGACCGGAAACTCACTCATTTGATGGAGCGATCCAAGTTCTACATTTTTTTCCCCAAATGTTGCTTTATGCGCGTTACGCGGAACTAATAGAAGAAAAGAAATGGTGAATAACTAAGCAACTAAAGATACCCATGATTTGAATGATTGTTTTGATAGGCCAATTCCTTGGAAATGAGAAGACTAGAATATAACGACGTGTTATACTTTCACCTGCACAAAACAATGCTTGCATGTTATTTATTCAAATTAAACTAGAGAAAATATAATGCGATTGATATTGCGCATGGATTGTGTATATTGATAGTATAGATCATGTTGGAAAGCGTATTATTGAGACATGCCATAAGCGATTGATAGAATTTATTGTTTTATTAATCATCCGTATTCATCTCTCTTTTTCTAGGGACTAGCAAAACGCTAGTTGGGGGGTTTGATTCGGGGTGAATATTGCATATTTAACCCCCCATTTAGCCCTATTTTGTGCTTATATGATGCGTTATTGGTCTCTAATACGTTCGTATTTTATATATCATCATTTATTAGAGAAATCACCTTATTTGAGCACAAAACAGCAATTAACTGAGTATTTCTGTACGTTTTATATTTTTCATAGTTTGGTCTCGATCTCATGGTTCCAACGACTATTTATTTGTATTTTTCTGAGATCTGTGCTAATTACTGTGTATTTTTGAATGCAGAATACTATTTTAATGAAGAAATACGAAAAAATAGGGAAATACGCCGTATATACGGCGTACATACGTCAGCCGCCTACACGGGGACACGTGGCATCAATCCACGCGGCCCCGCCCCGCATCCAACGGCCCAGACTGGGGTTGATTCGATTTCAAATTCGAAATTCTGAGGGGTGACGTGGCGAGATCACACGCGACGACCGCTCGAATCGACGGCGGAGCGTAACCCAGACGAACGAAGAGCGGCTCAGACACAGGTGACGTGGTCAGCTGTCGAGGGTTCAATTCTGATCCAACGGCCCGATTTCATCCCGCACTCAACGAAGCGATCGGCGATTAAAGGACACGCGGCAGCACGAAATCAAATCCCGCCTTTTAAACGGACGGCTACGATCAAACACGAAGCGAGTTCGAAGAGCGGAGCGGGCGAAAGCGCAGCCATTCGATCTCGAGATCAGACGGTCCAGATGCATCACGAAGAGAATTCGGATACAAAGCGGGCGCCGCGCGAAAAACCCGTTAAGGCTGGACACGTGTTAACGTGTAGTGCAATCCCGCTTGGATCAGCGGCTGTAATTTGATGCGGCTGAATGGTTTGGGTTTTGAGCGAAACGGATGCGGTTTTCAACCCAATAAGCGACTCAAAACCCGCAATGAATTGTATTTAAGGTATTCTAGGGTTTTTGTTCGTATTCTAGGCGTATTTGGGCGATTTTGGAGCCGATTTTTGCAAAAAAAATCTCTGACATTACAGAGAGCAACCTGAGGGAATTTTCAGAGAGTTTTTAGAGGAAGAAGAAGGGTTTTCTTAGGCTATAAGCGAGCGTATTTGGTGATATTCTTGAACTCTATTGCGTATTTTGAACTCTATTTACTTGTATTGCTTGGAACCATGTTTAATGTGATGAAATCTTAGTTATTTTCAGTATGTGTGGCTAAATTCTCATTGTGCATGGTATGGTGTAGTTAGGGGATATGATTTGTATTTATTTGGTTGAATATTCGTGCTAAAATTGTAACGTTGATAAAGTTGTAGTCTTTAGTTTAAAATCATCTTTTCATCTTCCAAAAGAACGTGATTGAGTTGATGATCGCCCCACAAGGGCGAGTTTTGATCTCTCCAAAAGGGAGTTTTATATCTATATTTAAAAGATTATAACTTTAGCAACGATCGTATTCAATATTGTGCTTTAATCCCCACAAGGGTATCCTCCGATGAATTGCTCTCAAAAAGAAAATTCATTGAGTTATATTTAATCAACCAAGTTAATACAAATCATGGATCCTAATGAACCCATACCATGTGCATACTTCTCATAAATATTTTTATAAACGAAAGTTTCTTTTGCTCATATTGTTCATGAATTCAAAACCACGATCAAACTCCATTCACACCACCATCATCAAAAGTGGTTAGTCTCTTTACGTTGGCTTTCTATTTGATTTAATCTTTGTGGTTGCAACAGATTTTCTCCCGAGGATTCGACATCTGGACTCCCAGATCTATATTACTTGCACGGACTCTTTCGCTTGAGAGAAGCACATTTTTAGGCCGAGCAATCACCCGCATGATCCCTTTCAGGAATAGTACCCTGAATATGATCGCTCCCACTGATCATGTCATTCTCAAGAAATTTTGTATTTCTTGACTCCACAATCCTAGTGCTATGAGATGGACAATGAACCTGTATCCTTTGGAATTTTCGGCATATCCAATGAAATACCCACTAATAGTCCTAGGATCCAGTTTCTTTTCTTGTGGATTATACACTCTTACTTCAGAAGGGCATCCCCAAACGCGTACATGGCGTAAGCTCGGTTTCCAACCTTTCCATAATTCAAAAGGCGTCTTTGGAACAGTCTTAGTTGGAATTCGATTCAATATATACGCTGCCGTTTTAAGAGCTTTAGTCCATAAGGTTATAGGAAGTTTGGCATTACTGCGCATATTTCTAACCATCTCGATCAAAGTCCTGTTTCTTCTTTTAGATACACCATTCTCGCTAGGAGATCCTGGATTGGTGTACTGAGCAACTATTCCATGCTCTTGAAGAAACTTTGCAAATGGACCAGGTGCTTGACCACCTTCGGTGTATCCACCATAATACTCTCCTCCTCTATCACTTCTCACGATCTTAATTTGTTTTTCACATTATTTCTCTACTTCTGCCTTAAAAACCTTAAAGGCATCTAATGCTTCACTTTTGTTATGAAGTAAGTAGATATACATGAAACGTGAAAAGTCATCAATAAAGGAGATAAAGTATCTCGGACCACTTATGTCCATGTCTGGACAACAAATATATGTATGAATGATTTCAAGTAATTCAGAACTTCTATGTGCACCCTTTTTAGATATCTTGGTCTGCTTTCCCTTTATGCAGTCCACACAAATCTCGAAGTCAGAAAATCCAAAGTACTAAGTACTCCATCATTTACTAACTTTTTGATTCTATCTTTGGAGATGTGTCCTAATCTCAGGTGCCATAACATTGAAGATTTCTCATTCATAACACATCTTTTCATACCAGCATTAACATGCATGACAGCATTATTTTGCAAATTAAGCATAAAGAGACCATTACACAATATGCCATTTCCAATAACATATGATTTATAAACCAAACTGAATGATGTTCCTTGAAAATTAAAAACAAACCCTAAACGTAACAGTCTAGAAATTGAAATCAAATTCTTGGAAAAACCAGGTACATAAAAAACATTATGCAAAAGCAAAATAAAGCCTCCAGATAACATAAGCTGGCATGTTCCAACATATTCGACAGCTGAGCGCATTTTGTTTCCTGAGAAAATGCCTCGTTCATTTCACGCTGGCTTCCGCAGGTTTGTCATACCCTGCAAAGTTGTTGAAACATGGATTGAAGAACCAGAGTCAATCCACCATGTGTCACAATGAACATCAGTCATATTTGATTCAAAACAGACAAGGGAGATTGAGTTACCTTTCTTCTTACGCCATTGAAGGAACTTAAGACAATCCTTCTTCATGTGCCCCTTCTTTTTACGGAAGAAGCACTTAGACTCCTTAGCAATTCCTCCCTTAATAGGTGTTTTCCCTTTCCCTTAAATTTAGGGTGTCTGTTATCTTTTTTTATTGGTTGTAATTAACACTCTCTCTCCATGCTCCATGATCAACCTCTCTCCATGCTCCATGATCAACCGACCTTCCTCCTGAACACACATGGTCAAAAGTTTGACCACTTATCCTTATGTGTGTTGTAGGATATTTTGAAAGGTCCAAATTGATGCGGGAGAGTATTCAAAATGTAATGAACCAAGAAGCTGTCAGACATCTCAACCTCCAACCTCTTGAGTTGAGCCGCAATATCCCTCATATGCATGATGTGCTCACGCACACCTCCAAGACCAGTAAGCTTTATTGACGAAAACTTTTCAATGAAAGTACTCGCAAGTGCCTTATCAGAGCTCTGGAACTGCTCGTCAATGGCCTTTAATAGTGATCGGACATTTTCATGCTTTTCTACCGAGCCCCTTATACTAGCCGATATTTTAGTCTTTATGAACATAACACAGAGACGATTACATCTCTCCCACTTTTCATAAAGATCAAAAGCTTCAGGAAGGCTAGTATCTGTAATGGCTGGTGGCTCATCCGGATGGCATAATCAATGTCTGCCACACCTAAATGAAGGAGTATCCTCTCCCTCCAAATCCTATAGTTTTCGCCATTTAATTCAGGAACGTCACACTTAAGATCAGTAACTGTCACAGATTGGGATGCTGCAAAATGTTAAAATACATACTCACTTCATTAATTTTGAGACTTAACAAACTAAAATATGCGTTACCAATGTAAAACATACAAAATATGAATCTAATGACATAAAACTTACCTGTGGGCCAAAGTTCTAACTCAATTATATTCGTTTTAAATACATGATAAAACTATCAAATCATGTTCCTTTTCTAATCCCTGTGGGTAAATTACAAAATATAATTTGATATCTTATCCCAATTAATCATACAGAATATAATAAAAATTCATGTGGGAAAAGATTTATTATATCAGATCTGATTAATCACAACCAATGTTTATTCTCCAAATGTGAACTTAATTTAAACTTAACATATAATTTTAATTAATTAAAGATGCTGTTGCTACTCCATAATTAATTAAAAGTATATACATCACTAAACATTAACCAAATTCTTGGGCTCAAATTTATTGCATAAAACTATAGTCAATATAAGCATAATGGGATAAGTACACTGAACTGAAAAATATTGGGCTGCAAGTTTACATACATGGGACTAAACATAATATGCATTTTGATGTTTGTACATGACACAAGGTTAATAAATAAAATAATAATAATAAACACAACAACAAGGTGTCTTTGTGCGATGTAAATTAAATTGGCATACACATCATATAGTCTCCTGCAGCATAAGTCCAAGCTCATACTCATCTCAAAATCAAAATTTAATGAGAGTCCAATGTACAATTTTGCATGAACAGCATCAGAGATTACATCCATCAAAAGGATGTGCAAACATTAAACATGAAATGGTTATTTTATTTGCATAGTGATTGTACCAACATCAAACTTATAGCATGAATGTACTGCAAATAGCAACCCATTGCTATTATGTGATGGCCATTTAAATAGATGTATAGGCGATGCATATAACAGAGAAATACATCACATGGCTATATCATGCATATGACCAAATTCGTACACATCCCAAAAAAATAAAATTTAATGAGCAAACAGCAAAAGAAATGCTAGAATAAATGAGTGCTGAAATGCAATGTCAATTAATGCATGATATAGCCATTATCAACTTGCCAATTAATGGTGTTGGGGCAAAAGTACTTGCTTCATAATTATACTACAAATGTAAGGTCAATTAATGCGTATCCAAATTGCTACACATCCAAATTGGTACGCATCCAAAAAGGAATCTGGATGTCCTATTTAAAAAATATCTAGATGTCCATTATTATAGTATTAAAGCAATTGGTACGCATCCAAATTGCTTTACAGAAAGCAGCGTGCAGTTAATTTTGAACGGTTCACTAGCTTTATGAAAAGACCAGAATACCATTTTACAGTCATCTTCAACCTTCAGACTTTCACATCCCGTTAAAATTTTCTTTTCAACCCAAAATAAAAGAAACCCTGATCTCTAAATACTGAAGAGTAAAAACGACGAAATCGGTTCAAAAATTACAACAAGACAGAGGTAATTATGGCTCTGATACCAATTGTTAGCCTAATCGTGATGAGTTTCATCATGGATTGCGGAAGAAAACGGATCTCACCTCCGGCCATTGATTCTTCGGTAAAGGTAAGCCCTTTTGATGGATATTGATCTTCTCAATCTTAAATCACTCCTATATGATAGTGTATTCTCTGATTTCGAGTGAGTAGATTGAGGGACCAAAACCCATATTTATAGATTCAAGATCCGTTCCATCAACGGCTCTCAATTTCAAAAATTCAGTTTTTAGGGAGGGATTGGTTTTACAACTGTGGATCACTAACGGGAAGAATTCCAACGGGAATTTCTAACACACTATTCAACCCCCCCTTCTAGTGTTTTCTCCATAGTCAGGGTCCTTACATGGGGAACTAATCGCAAATGATTAGGGGACTCTTTTAAAATTAGACATAATTAGGATGACCATTTTCTAAAAAAACCCAAATAGTATAAATAATTACATAAAAGTTGTATGATACATTTACGCATTGAGATACACATGTGATATATTACTACACATATGATACATGCTATGATACATGGTATAATTACTAACTTGCATTGCATGAGTTATTTTTGAATATATGACTACTATGCATCTTTGTCATGGGAGTAAGTATATTTTATTCATATTATGTATAATATGTTTGCCATCATCAAAAGGGGAGAGAATATTGGAAATTGAGTCACCACCAACATGAGTTTTGATGATGAGCAAACATATTTCTTGTACAAACTTTATGTATGTAGATTTTAGATGATGCACAAGATCAAGTCTTATAAGGCAAAACAAGATGCATTGAAGATTTCTATGATAAGGACTTGAAGCATAAAGTCTTCATCAATGAAGAAATCAAGATGAAATATGTATTTGATGTATTTTATATTTCTTGTCTTAGATATATGTTAAAGCCTTGAAGAAAGGACTTAGAAATAATTTGTTTTTAATTCATATCAAAAACACTAGGTTTCTTCCTTTAAACTGTGTATTTTTATCATTGTTAGTTGACAAATGTAGAACCCATAATCGACTAATTGCAGATAGAAACTTTAGTTGCTCCGATTAGCCGATCAATGCCTTACCATTGTCGACCAATAGTGTATTATTGGTCGACTAATGGATGTGCACTCGTCGACTAATGAAGCAAGCGTTGCTAGATTTGACTTTGCGAAACTAGCCGTTGTAAAGGATATTTTGACATTTTTTGATGGTTTTCAGCTCTATAAATAGGAAAAACCTGATAATTATTTTCAAGAAGTTTTGATAAATTTTTATTAATTTTCGGACAATCGACATTTTAGTATTGACCATAGTATTTCGAGATTCGTGGTAATTTTTAAAGAAATTTTCAGATATTTTCTTTCAAAACCGAACCGCAAATCTATATTACATTTGATGAAGTTGTCCTAGGTGGAGGGCTAAATATGACTAGGAAAAATGTGAGCCCCACCCCTCACCTCACCACCTCCACCTCATCGTCCACCTCGCCCCCTAAGCCACTTATTTATATGTTTGCCATCCCCTCAAAAAACCACCAATCTCACTTATTTACATTTTGCCATTCACCAAAAAAACAAAACACACTTATTTACATGTTTGCCACACCAAGATTTTTTGCATTTTAACCCACGGACTCTGCACTTTTTTCCTCCGACAATACCGACACGCACACCCATATTTCTCGCTCCTTTTCGATTCTGCGCGTTCACTGCATCCTCTTCTTAAAGGTTTTTTTTGGCGACATATATTATGTGCACAGGTAATTTCTCATAATACTAATAAAACAAGTCTCAATCAAATAATCAATCAAATAATAATGAGTTGGTGTTGTGAATGGGTATTTACTGGGTTGGATGAGTTATTGGGCCAACCCAAGTGTTTGGGCCTATATCTGTATAAGCCCACTTGTATTCTCCCCTTTGGCTATAAATATAAACCTGAGGGCTCTCCCCTCAGTAGTTGATTTATAACACGTTATCAGCACGAGCCTCTAAATTTTCTTTTTTCCACAAAAATTTTTTTTCCGTTCGTTGCGAAGGCGAAGGCGAAGGCGAGACGGGAGATCCACGAGCGCGGTGCAAGGCTTCCTCCATCAAGGGTCGTCATCCGCGTAGGGCTTCGAGCAACCGTCGCTATATCCGGAGGACGGATATAGAGGTAAAAATACTAAAAACGATATTTTTAATCATACGTATGATTGCCCCTCCCCTAGATCTCGCAAGATCATGGGGATTCATCGTCGCCTTGAAAACGACGGATTTTTCATCCCAAAAACTCAATTTTTAGGGTAAAACCCCAATTTTGAACCCTCCGGCGGCTAGTCGTCACCGGACCCCCCCAAACCCCTCGCCGGAACCCCCCCTCGCCGGAAAACCCCACCCCCCCACCCTGGCCGCCTCCCCCTGCAGGGGGGGCGGCCCCCGCCGCCGCCCCTGCAGGGGGCGGCGGCCCCCTTGGCCGCCTCCCCCTGCAGGGGGGCGGCCCCCTTGGCCGCCTCCCCCTGCAGGGGGGCGGCCCCCTTGGCCGCCTCCCCCTACAGGGGGGCGGCCCCCGCCGCCGCCCCTGCAGGGGGAGGCGGCCACCGTGGCCGCCTCCCCCTGCAGGGGCGGCCCCCGCCGCCCCTCCTGCAGGGGGCGGCGGCCCCCGAGGCTGCGCCCCCTGCAAGGGTCGGCCCTGGCCGCTCCCCCCTGCAGGGGGGCGGCCTCCGCGGCCGTGCCCCCCTGCAGGGGGCGGCGGCCCCGCCGCCCCCTCGCAGGGGGCGGTGGCCCCGGCGGCCGCGCCCCCCCTGCAGGGGGCGGCGGCGGCGCCGGCCCCCCAATGAAACCCTAGAAGAAGAAGAAAAAAAAATTAAAATTAAAATTTCCAGAGCTGTGGGCCTGAAGCCCACAGTAGATCTGTGGGCTTCAGGCCCACAGAATTCAAAAAAAAATCCAGATCTGTGGGCCTGAAGCCCACAGCAGATCTGTGGGCTTCAGGCCCACAGATTTCAAAAAAAATCCAGATCTGTGGGCCTGAAGCCCACAGCAGATCTGTGGGCTTCAGGCCCACAGATTTCAAAAAAAAAGAAGAAGAAGCCTATGGGCCTGAAGCCCATAGGCCGACTGCGGGCTTCAGACCCGCATGCTGTTTTATCTGAAAGAAAAAAAATTGGGGGAGGCAAAGGCTATTAACAAGCCTTAAAAGGCAACTTGCTAGCCTAAAAATTAATTTAAAAAGGGGATTTAAGGGCAAAATATTCGTGAAAAATCACGGTAAATTACGGGACAAATATCGGGCAGGCGAGGACTTTTTGGGGATTCTTGGGGGGCTTTTGGGATGATGAGGGAAACTTTTCCCTCTAACAAAGAAAATGTTTATTCGGGGCTCTTAATCAATTTAATTGATTAAACCCATTCAATTTACAACCTTTGCATTGTAATGATTTTTTCTGCAAAAATCACATTTACATGCTTTGCATCTCTGGTATATTCTGTTGGATAGTATATGCGTGGTTGTGTATTGTATTTAAAACTTAATAATTAGGAAGATCCTGCGACCGCTCTGCCGTTAGTAACCTAACGGTGTATGACGTTGCCCCGTGGTCCAATAATTATTAAGTGTTTAAATTATTTATCCATCTCTGCGAATATTAAATGCCTGTGATGCCTGTGATGAAAATGTCTGATGAAAATGTTGATGAGCACAATATTTCTGCATGAATTGCTAAATGTGGTTTTTGGATCGGCCGTTTAGTCCCACAGTTTATTTCCCGCACTTTTCTTTTATTTCTTGAGAGAAATTGTAGTGAGGAATTTATGTAAATGTCAAAGAAAGAAGACCAACTTCCATGAAGACGGAGGCCACGCTTGAAGATGGAGATATCATATGGGACCCACGGGGTTTCCAAAGTTGTATTTTCATTTTTTAAGCTGCAAATTTGTATAATTTGGACTGTGGACTTTTGGACTCTTTCTTGTGGGACTGGCCGATCCACACATTTAGTTTTTCGTTAAATATTGCATCCGCATGAAAATGTTTTCTCTGATTAATTATTAATTCATGCATGTTTGTGCTCTGCTAGATAAATGGCTAATATTGCAAGCATTAATTTCGAAGTACTGGAAGCATCAGGTAGAAACTATCTAAGCTGACAGCTAGATGTAAAGTTTCACCTACGGGCTAAGTCCCTCATCGCTGCTGTGACTGAAAAAGAAAATGTTAGCGATATAGAGAAGGCGCAAGCCATCATCTATATTCGCCACCATGTGGACAAGACCTTAAAGGCTGAATACCTTACGGTCGAAGACCCACTTGAGCTATGGACTGCCCTTGAGAACAGGTATAAACATCCGAAAGATGTTATACTCCCAAGGGCACGATACGAGTGGGAGAACCTGAGACTGCAGGACTTAAAGTCCGTTGCTGAGTACAACTCAGCACTTTTTAGCATCACCGCACGCCTGAAGTTGTGTGGTGAAAAAGTCTCAGAAATCGCATGCTGGAAAAGACGTATACGTCCTTCCATGAAAAAGATGCGATACTCATGCAGCAATACCGTGAACGCAAGTTCACCAAGTATTCCGAGCTGCTGGCATGTTTACTCATGGCCGAGCAAAACAGAGAGCTTCTTCTCTCCACTCACAATATACGCTCCCCGGCACTGCCCCCCACCAGAAGCTCACTATTCCTCTTCTTTCAAAAAGAAGAGAGATAATAAAAGAAAAGAAAGACTACAGAAGGGGGGTCAACAGAAAAATGCCAAGGGCCATGTACATCAGCAGCGAAATAATGAAAGTAAGCGGAAGTTCACATGGCACAGAAATGACAAAAATAATTCACCCCCACCCAAGAGGGAATGGGACGACCAGTGCCACAATTGTGGCTTGAAAAGCCATTGGTCCAGAGTGTGCCGAACTCCGCATCATCTCCAGGATTTGTATAAAAAGAACAAGAAAAATAAAGTTGAAACAAACCTGATGACATCTGATGCTCCAGTCAAGTTTTCAGCTGACAACTTCGAAAATGATGACTTGCTTGATTAGCCCTTATTTTTATCTTAGCAATTTGTTTTGAGAATAATTTATGAGAGCATTTTAATTATGAAATTTGTTCTGAATGAAAATGTTTAGTAGACAATAAATGAAAATGTTTATCTAAATATGCATGTGCTGTAACGGCCGGTATATTCTAGACGTATGATTATTGTATGTCCGTTTTCCATCCGGATATTTTTGTGCGTGAATTCCTTTGTACGTCAACGCGAGCGCGTATCCGTTTCGTTTTACCGTACCATCGTTAATTGACTATTAATCTTAATGAATTATCTTAACTTAATTATCTCGCTAATTACAAAATTGCTAATCACCTTTAACCTTCACTAATTACGTCATTCATTTTAACAATCACAGCCTATAGATTGCTTATTTACCTTAACTAAAAATGGGGAATTACTAATTAAACTTTGCCATTGGATGAAAACATTTTCCCCTAACTAATTAAACTCTATTGAATCCCGTCTCTTCTGTTGGTGAGATCCAACATAAAAATTTAATCTCTCCCCACAACCAGCTCATCCCTCCATCAATTTGTCTCCCCACTGTTATTATAACAGTATCACCATCGTCAACGTCTCTCCCTACAACCTCCTTCCTCCTGCAAAACAAATCCACACAGACAAAATCAACCAGCAAATGTTCCTCTCCCCTGCAAAATTCTCCAAGCCAGATTCAACAAATCAAATCCAAAACCAAAAACAAAATCTCCCCAACCAAATCAGTCCCAACAAATTCTTCCCCAAAATCAGAAACAACCAAAAAAATAACAAATTTCATCAACCCAACCTGAAATTAGAGAGGTGAAATCTGAAATCACATTTCAGATTCCTACAAGTTCTGATTTTTACCATCAATTTCAGATTGGAACCCCCAAAAAACCCTAGATCTTCATCTTCTAAACCCATTAACCAGATCCTTCCTCCTCCCTCTCCTATTGGCCTCACCCCCATCACCTGAGAACTCCCCGCCGCCGTGCCCAGCTCTTGCACCACCACCGGAGCAAGGCAGCCGCCGCCGGAGCCCCCTCGCGCCGCCTGGCCGGAGGAAGGCCCGCGCGCCGCCGCCGCCGCCTCCGCGCAGCCGGCCGCCTGAAGCCGCTCTCCCCCGTCGTCGCGCGAGGCAAGTAAGCCCCCCCCCCCCCCCCCTCGCGTGTTGCGTGAGTTCCCCCTTGGCCTGCAAACATTTGAAAAAAAGAAAAGAAAATGAAGACGGCAAGAAGAGGGAAGAGAGAAAGGCTGAGAGAGAGAGAGAGTAAATGGGAGACAGGGAGACAAAACGTGGCAGGATATGGCCTTGGATTAATGCATGAAGAGAGAAAGTAAGAGAGAGATAGTAGTGTTATATATATTAAATAATGTTAGAGGTAAGTTTTATCATGTTAGCCTTATATCCTTGGTCAAAGCTAGTAGGTTGACCTATAAATATCATGTCACCCTTGTAATTAGCCTAGTAGGTTAATTAGTAAGTTGTTAGTGTTAATTTAAAAACGGTTTGTTAAGATGTTATTTAATTCTAGCATGTTAGCAAGTTTGTAAATAACGCTAGGGTGATAATACTAGTATAAAATAAGGCGCACCATGTCGGTAATGACCCTAAATAACATTACACTAGCCGTAGAACCGGACAAAATTAGGCAACCGAATTCTGGTGTTATTTTAGTTTTGCACGTATTTTGCAAAAGATCTAATTCAGTGAATTGATTAACTGAAACAGAGAACCAGTCGTTCTATAGCGTAACGCTCGTCGAGGCGAACCCACGACAACCGATATCACCGGAAACAGGCAAGTGATACTTGCCAGTAATTATTTATGCCACGTTTTTAGGCCAATTTGTTTGTTAGCGTAAAAGAGACTAGACAGTGAAATGATAGCTGTCTAGACGCCCTATTTGATCTAGTTTGACAACGAAACTAAATTCGACACCCTACTTGATCTAGCTTGACAACGAAGCTAGATCCGACACTTTACCTGCTTTCATTCATGCTGTCATGCCATGTTTAATTTTCAATTAACGGTACACACTTTAACTGCTCATCTCATGTCATGTCATGCATTCAATGTTTCATCGTGATTGTGTAGCACACGCTACAAAAATTGTAACTATTGAGGCTAGGCACCTGCTTTGCGGGCACAACCCTATGCCAAAAACACTTCCTGGCTCGTGATCCAGAAGATGGGCGCCAGTCCATATTGAGAAACACTTCCTGGGCTCGTGATCCAGAAGCGGGCTCACGTACTTGGGAAACCAAGGCTCGACACATGTGGGAGGGGTAGGGTTAAGCGATCACTTGAGCATAGAAGTGTGCCCGTACAGCCACTTCAGCCAAAAGGCGTAAACCCTGTGCACATCGTGAAATTAAGTTAATCGTCAAATAGTGAATATTGTTTAGTAGCTCTGCTACACTTGTCGTGCTTGTTTCGTTTACTTACTTGTTGCACTCATGCCATACCTGCCATGTCATTGCATTCATTCTTTATAGAACTGCTAGCTGCACTTAATTTACCTTTATTAGTTTCCTTGCACAAAGTCTCCTTGGAGACTTTGCTGACATGTGCCCCTTTCTCTTTTGGGTGTCACATGTTAGGTTGTGAGCCAGAATTCGTCGCCGAGGACGAACATGTTACAGGTGTTAAGTTCGAGGACACCGGAGACCTGTCCTAGAACTCTTCCTTGTTGTTGTTTCTTTCTGCTTAGACGCTGTTAGGTTGTCGGTGCATAGTACCTCTCTTTTATGTTGATGTTTTGTATTATGTTGGCCATGCTTTAGGCCTTTGTTCAGACTTTGTTCTTTTGTGACTATCTGTAATGTTGAGAAAAATTGTTGGATGTTTTGTTGGTGGATACTCTTTTATCTGCTTCGTTATTATTGTTGTTGTTTCGTTGCAATGCAAAGGACCTGTTACTTTTCGTAATTTTTACAGACGCTTATCAGACTGCAGCTTCACAGCTACACGTCTGAGCGGACCTCCTCACGTCTCGCCTTCCATATTAGGGAAGCGGGGCGTGACAGGTTTTAGTGGTGGCCCATGCAGGTCCTCTTTTTGCATCTGCGAAATATCGGAACAACAATGATGATAAACCACATCCAATTAATTATTCATAACATTCGAGTCATGATTAAGTCTAATCTAAACGTTTCCTTGTCTTAGATGGCTGGGAGAAGCGTTACCCGGGCTGTAGTTAGACCCACATTGAAGTCTAGTTCGTCTGGACAGTTTAAGAGGCCAGGTGGGCTTAGCCGGAAAACGTGTCATTTTTGTGGCAAAGCTGGTCATGAGAAGGCGCAGTGCAGGAGATTCTTGGGTCAGTGCTTGACTTGTGGCGGCACTTCGCACACCTCGAAGGATTGCCCGCTTACTAGTCGACAGCTGCGAACATCAGTAGCTGGGCCTACTCCGAAGTTGTGCCATTTTTGCGGCAAGGCTGGTCATGTGAAGGAGCAGTGTAGGAGATTCTTGGGCCAGTGCTTGGTTTGTGGTGACGCCACACATGCATTGAAGGATTGTCCGAGAACTAAGCAACTGTGGAAGGCACCAGTTGGAGTTCAGCAGCAAAGAGCTCCGGTAGTCGCTGGACGTGGAGCGCCTCTCATTCCCCAGAAGCAGGCTTTCCAACAGGCTGTTCAGCCTAAGAGGCAAGCCTTCACGATGACTGCAGTGGAGGCCGAGACTGAGGACGGAGTTATTGCAGGTAACTTCTATACTAGTCTTCCTTATTTATGCATTATATTTGATTAGTTATATTCATGTTAATTTAGTTGCATATTACCCTTAGGTGTCATCTTAGTTTCATCTCACCCGGCCTTGACCCTGTTCGATTCTGGAGCTTCCATGTGCATCCTATCTCGGAAGTTCGTAGTCGAACACTCGATACCCACCTATACACTTCCCAAGTGTCAGAACATTACAACTGGGAATAGTATAGTGAAGGTTGCACTGGGATGTAGACCATGCCCGTTGGTGATTAGTGGACACGAACTGTATGCTAATTTCATCTTCCACGACCTACCCAACTTTGATGATATTCTTGGCATTGATTGGTTAGGAGCTTTTTATGCCACGATCGACTGTCACCGGAAGAAAGTGGTGTTTGAAATTCCCGACCATCCAGTGTTCGAATTTGTCGGTGGAGGACGTTCGCTTGGACCTGTCAAGTTCCGAGCCCAGCCTTACCGATTGACCGTTGCATCTATGATTGCTGAACCAGAGAAGCCTGCAGTAGTAAGAGATTTCGAAGACGTCTTCCCTGAAGACATTTCTGGACTGCCGCCTGATCGAGCGTTGGAGTTCGGCATCGATCTTATGCCAGGAGCTCAACCAATTTCGAAGGCGCCGTACCGTATGGCTCCTGCAGAACTAGAAGAGTTGAGGAAGCAGTTGGATGAACTACTACAGAAGGGTTCATCCATCCCAGTGTATCTCCATGGGGTGCACCCGTCTTGCTAGTGAAGAAGAAAGATGGCTCGAGGAGAATGTGTATCGATTATCGGGAGTTGAATCAGATCACAGTGAAGAACAAGTACCCGCTGCCTCGCATTGATGATATCTTCGATCAGCTTGGTGGATCGAGGGTATTTTCGAAGTTAGATCTCCGGAGCGGATACCATCAAGTCAGAGTCAAGAAGGAAGATGTACTCAAGACTGCTTTTCGGACTAAGTACGGGCATTACGAGTTCGTTGTCATGCCGTTCGGTGTGACCAATGCTCCTGCTGTGTTCATGAATCTCATGAACCTTATCTTTTACGACTTCCTCGACAAGTTCGTGGTGATTTTCATAGACGACATCTTGGTGTACTCAAAAAGCGAGGAAGAGCATGCAGAACAATTGAAGATAGTGTTGGAGACGCTCCGTCACCATAGACTATATGCCAATACAGCAAATATGAATTCTGGCTGGATAGAATTGCATTTCTTGGGCATGTAGTATCGGGAGCTGGTATCTCAGTGGATCCGGAGAAGGTCAAAGCAGTTAGTGAATGGCATACACCTCGATCGGCATCGGACATCAGAAGTTTTCTTGGATTGGCTGGATACTACCGTAGATTTATCAAGGATTTCTCGAGGATAGCTGAGCCGATGACGAGATTGACAAGGAAGGATTTTAAGTTCTGTTGGTCAGACTCTTGTGAGCAAGCTCTTTCTACTTTGAAGGAGAGACTGACTACTGCACCAGTCTTAGCTATTCCAGACCGAAGCGGAGGCTTCGAGATTTTCTGTGACGCATCAGGCAAGGGACTTGGATGCGTTCCGCACCAACACAATCATGTGGTCGCATATGCTTCGTGACAGTTGAAGATCCATGAGAAGAATTATCCGACCCATGATTTGGAGCTAGCCGCTGTCATCTTTGCACTAAAGATCTGGCGACATTTCTTATTGAGTGAGAAAGTGAAAGTTTTCACTGATCACAAAAGTTTGAAATATATATTCACTCAGAAGGAGCTGAATATGAGACAGCGCAGATGGTTGGAATTGATGGCAGACTACGACATCGATCTTCAGTATCATCCTGGGAAGGTGAATGTCGTACCAGATGCCTTGAGTCGACTGCCCGAAGTGATGATTCTCACATCTCAGTGGAGATTGCAGCAGGATCTGCGAAGGATAGATGTTGAAGCTGTTCTACCGGGTGTCACATCATCGTTGATGAACATGCAGATTCAATCGACGATCGTGGATCGAATCAAAACTGCTCAAGATGGGGATGCTAAGTTGAAGAAGATCAGAGAGCAAGTCGAAGCAGGACTTCGGACAGATTTTCTGATTCACGCGGATGGATCTTTGAGATATGGTAGTAGGGTCTGCGTACCTACCGGAGATATCAGATAGGAGTTGATGAATGAGGCTCACAGTTCGCCTTATTCTATTCATCCTGGAGGTACTAAGATGTACAAGGATCTTCGTCAGAATTTCTGGTGGCATGGGATGAAGAGAAGCGTGGCACGTAGTGTTGCCAAGTGCCTCATGTGTCAGTAAGTGAAGGCTGAACACCATCGCATTGCTGGATTACTACAACCTCTGCCAATTCCTGAGTGGAAGTGGCAGCACATCACGATGGACTTCGTGACTGGCTTACCTCGGAGCACCAAGCAGAACGACGCGATCTGGGTCATAGTTGATCGATTGACCAAGTCCGCGCACTTTATACCTTTCCGAGTTGGGCAATCCACGGAGATATTAGCAAGGAAGTATATGGAGGTAATGACCTAACTCATACCTTAATAATTTCCTTCTAGTACTAGTCGTAATGTGAATTATGTCGTGTAGGAGATCGTGCGCTTGCATGGAGTCCCTGTGAGCATTGTATCAGATCGTGATACGAGATTCACATCTCAGTTTTGGAAGAGTCTGCAGACCAATCTGGGTACCAGTCTGAAGTTCAGTACTGCGTATCACCCGCAGACAGATGGACAGTCGGAGCGCACTATTCAGATCTTGGAAGATATGTTGCGAGCTTGCATGTTGGATCTCAAGGGTTCGTGGGAGGATCATCTGCACCTGGTGGAGTTTTCCTACAACAACAGCTACCAGGTGAGCATTGGCATGGCGCCTTTTGCTGCTCTCTACGGAAGGAAATGTCGATCGCCACTGAGTTGGGATGACGTGGGTGATAGAGAGCTCTTGGGGCCAGAGATGATAGTGGAAGCAGTTAATGTTGTGCGAGATATCAGAGACAAGCTTTGGATCACTCAGGACCGTTACAAGCATTGGGCAGATGCTAAACGACGTCCTCTAGAGTTTCAGCCAGGAGATCATGTGTTCCTGAAGATCTCACCAAATCGAGGAGTGATTCGATTTGGAAAGCGAGGCAAGCTTAGTCCGAGATATATTGGACCATTCGATGTGCTAGAGCGAGTTGGAGAGGTAGCATATCGCTTAGCTTTGCCGCCGTCCTTGGAGGGAGTTCATGACGTCTTTCATGTGTCCCAGCTCCGTCGTTATATCAGCGACCCTTCTCATGCTGTGGACTACTCTGAGATTACTGTTCGGCCAGATCTGACGTACGAACAGCAACCGGTGGAGATCTTAGATCGACGTCAGAAAGTTTTCAGGACCAAGACTGTTGATCTAATCAGGGTGATGTGGCGTCGTGACTCGCCAGGAGAGTCAACCTGGGAGCGGGAAGATGAGATACGGGAGCGTTATCCATATTTGTTCCCTACTCTTTAGTTGATGAGAATTCTGAGGACGGAATTTTTCCTAAGGTGGGTAGAATGTAACGGCCGGTATTTTCTAGACGTATGATTATTGTATGTCCGTTTTCCATCCGGATATTTTTGTGCGCGAATTCCTTCGTACGTCAACGCGAGCGCGTATCCGTTTCGTTTTACCGTACCATCGTTAATTGACTATTAATCTTAATGAATTATCTTAACTTAATTATCTCGCTAATTACAAAATTGCTAATCACCTTTAACCTTCACTAATTACGTCATTCATTTTAACAATCACAGCCTATAGATTGCTTATTTACCTTAACTAAAAATGGGGAATTACTAATTAAACTTTGCCATTGGATGAAAACATTTTCCCCTAACTAATTAAACTCTATTGAATCCCGTCTCTTCTGTTGGTGAGATCCAACATAAAAATTTAATCTCTCCCCACAACCAGCTCATCCCTCCATCAATTTGTCTCCCCACTGTTATTATAACAGTATCACCATCGTCAACGTCTCTCCCTACAACCTCCTTCCTCCTGCAAAAAAAATCCACACAGACAAAATCAACCAGCAAATGTTCCTCTCCCCTGCAAAATTCTCCAAGCCAGATTCAACAAATCAAATCCAAAACCAAAAACAAAATCTCCCCAACCAAATCAGCCCCAACAAATTCTTCCCCAAAATCAGAAACAACCAAAAAAAAATAACAAATTTCATCAACCCAACCTGAAATTAGAGAGGTGAAATCTGAAATCACATTTCAGATTCCTACAAGTTCTGATTTTTACCATCAATTTCAGATTGGAACCCCCAAAAAACCCTAGATCTTCATCTTCCAAACCCATTAACCAGATCCTTCCTCCTCCCTCTCCTATTGGCCTCACCCCCATCACCTGAGAACTCCCCGCCGCCGTGCCCAGCTCTTGCGCCACCACCGGAGCAAGGCAGCCGCCGCCGGAGCCCCCTCGCGCCGCCTGGCCGGAGGAAGGTCGCGCGCCGCCGCCGCCGTTCGCCTCCGCGCTGCCGGCCGCCTGAAGCCGCCCTCCCCCGTCGTCGCGCGAGGCAAGTAAGCCCCCCCCCCCTCGCGTGTTGCGTGAGTTCCCCCTTGGCCTGCAAACATTTGAAAACAAAAAAAAGAAAATGAAGACGGCAAGAAGAGGGAAGAGAGAAAGGCTGAGAGAGAGAGAGAGAGTAAATGGGAGACAGGGAGACAAAACGTGGCAGGATATGGCCTTGGATTAATGCATGAAGAGAGAAAGTAAGAGAGAGATAGTAGTGTTATATATATTAAATAATGTTAGAGGTAAGTTTTATCATGTTAGCCTTATATCCTTGGTCAAAGCTAGTAGGTGGACCTATAAATATCATGTCACCCTTGTAATTAGCCTAGTAGGTTAATTAGTAAGTTGTTAGTGTTAATTTAAAAACGGTTTGTTAAGATGTTATTTAATTCTAGCATGTTAGCAAGTTTGTAAATAACGCTAGGGTGATAATACTAGTATAAAATAAGGCGCACCATGTCGGTAATGACCCTAAATAACATTACACTAGCCGTAGAACCGGACAAAATTAGGCAACCGAATTCTGGTGTTATTTTAGTTTTGCACGTATTTTGCAAAAGATCTAATTCAGTGAATTGATTAACTGAAACAGAGAACCAGTCGTTCTATAGCGTAACGCTCGTCGAGGCGAACCCACGACAACCGATATCACCGGAAACAGGCAAGTGATACTTGCCAGTAATTATTTAGGCCACGTTTTTAGGCCAATTTGTTTGTTAGCGTAAAAGAGACTAGACAGTGAAATGATAGCTGTCTAGACGCCCTATTTGATCTAGTTTGACAACGAAACTAGATTCGACACCCTACTTGATCTAGCTTGACAACGAAGCTAGATCCGACACTTTACCTGCTTTCATTCATGCTGTCATGCCATGTTTAATTTTCAATTAACGGTACGCACTTTAACTGCTCATCTCATGTCATGTCATGCATTCAATGTTTCATCGTGATTGTGTAGCACACGCTACAAAAATTGTAACTATTGAGGCTAGGCACCTGCTTTGCGGGCAAAACCCTATGCCAAAAACACTTCCTGGCTCGTGATCCAGAAGATGGGCGCCAGTCCATATTGAGAAACACTTCCTGGGCTCGTGATCCAGAAGCGGGCTCACGTACTTGGGAAACCAAGGCTCGACACATGTGGGAGGGGTAGGGTTAAGCGATCACTTGAGCATAGAAGTGTGCCCGTACAGCCACTTCAGCCAAAAGGCGTAAACCCTGTGCACATCGTGAAATTAAGTTAATCGTCAAATAGTGAATATTGTTTAGTAGCTCTGCTACACTTGTCGTGCTTGTTTCGTTTACTTACTTGTTGCACTCATGCCATACCTGCCATGTCATTGCATTCATTCTTTATAGAACTGCTAGCTGCACTTAATTTACCTTTATTAGTTTCCTTGCACAAAGTCTCCTTGGAGACTTTGCTGACATGTGCCCCTTTCTCTTTTGGGTGTCACATGTTAGGTTGTGAGCCAGAGTTCGTCGCCGAGGACGAACATGTTACAGGTGTTAAGTTCGAGGACACCGGAGACCTGTCCTAGAACTCTTCCTTGTTGTTGTTTCTTTCTGCTTAGACGTTGTTAGGTTGTCGGTGCGTAGTACCTCTCTTTTATGTTGATGTTTTGTATTATGTCGGCCATGCTTTAGGCCTTTGTTCAGACTTTGTTCTTTTGTGACTATCTGTAATGTTGAGAAAAATTGTTGGATGTTTTGTTGGTGGATACTCTTTTATCTGCTTCGTTATTATTGTTGTTGTTTCGTTGCAATGCAAAGGACCTGCTACATTTCGTAATTTTTACAGACGCTTATCAGACTGCAGCTTCACAGCTACACGTCTGAGCAGACCTCCTCACGTCTCGCCTTCCATATTAGGGAAGCGGGGCGTGACATGTGCCGATACGTTTCATCTTTTGAAACTGCTCTCATAAATGCTTAGTAGACAATAAACACGTACGATTTCTATCAATACAAAGCCCAATATCAAGGCTATATTGAAGATCCAGGGAATGCAACACAGTTGCCCCCAAACGACACAAAAATAATGGATGTTCTAATCCCTCCGAATTCCAAAAAGAAACTTTCTAAGTTTCAAGGACATCCGTTTCGACGGATCCCACTTGGAAACAGCAAATGTAAATGAAAAATTACCGTATGCAACGTCTCAAGAAAAAGGAGTAAAATCCACACTTGAACGTTTTGAGAGCCTAATAGGCCTCTACCATGCGAAGATTCGGAGAAAGGAAGCAGAATTAAACAGAGCACCTGAAGTGCCCTACATCAGCCGAGTTTTTACTCTGGCATGTTGGACTTGGCCACCCTGGATTTGTGATGCACAGCATCTTATCCTATGGGTATGACTTGAAGAACCAGAAGATTCTTCAGAAGGGAAAATTCCCTCGCATCCCTTACTATAAGGGAAGATTAATTACAAGGCCATCTCCACGAAAAGTTGAAAAAGGATCTCCACGCTTCCTCAAAAAGAATACAAGGAGACAGATGTGGATAAAATCCACCACCCCTAGTGGGCTATTTTGGTACTTCATTGTACTGATAAATGCATCCTCAGAATATTCGTACGTATGTCTACTACAAGACCCGCAACTTAGCTTTTCCAAAGCTATTGGCACAAGAATAAAAATGTTGCGGGCACATTTCCCAGACAATAAAATGTTGTAAATAAGTCTGGTTAATGTTGGGAAATATACCTCCCAGTCTTTTCAAGAGTACTGCCAATCAACGGGAATTGAAAATGAACATACAAGTGCCACATGTTCATACCCAAAATGGGTCGGTAGAGTCACTGAAAAGTAGACTCCAATGGACTGAACGTCCATTAAATCCCGATTACCTATGGATGCATGGGGACATGCAAACTCTGCATGCTGCATCGTAAATGAAAATAAGACCCTCTGGAGGTCAGAGTCTCCAATGCAATTTGCATAAGGAATGCCACTGAACATTTCTCATCTCAGAATCTTCGGTCGCGCAGTCTTAAATCCCCATTGCACCACCAAAGAGGACCAAAACGGTACTCAACGTCGCCTAGGTATCCATGCAGGGTTTGACTCATCCTCACTTATACGATACCTAGAACCCCAAACGGGGGACGTAATTAAGGCACACCTTGAAGACTGTGATCTCGATGAGACGAGTTTCCCAAAAATAGGCCCAGATACTGGAAAATCTGGCGTGAAGAAAATTATAACGTGGGATACAAACAGCTTGACCCACTGTGATCCGGTAACAATACAATGTGTATATGAGATCCAGAAGATCTTCCACATACAGAACACTGTTCATTAATTACCGGAATCATTTATTGACAACCAGAAGATTGTCAGATCACACATCCCTGCTGCAAAAACTCCAGCTAAGATTGACATCCCCGAGAATGGATGCAATCCACCAGCAGCAGAAGTGGCTGATCCTCAACAGAAAAGAGGCATACCACCAGGCTCCAAGGACAGAAACTCCTGGAGACCTTAAGATAATACTACCACAGGACAATGAGCTCCTGTCCACACCATCACCCTTCCCGGAATCCACTGCAGAGGAATTGCCGGGAAAAAGTGAAATTAAGTAAATGTTGTACGTACTGGGGAGGTGTTGGACAGATAGAACATAAATTGTCGACAATGTATTCACGTATCATATTGCCATATACATCGCAATGGCGATGATGTTTATAAATTATCGTTCCACACTCCGTTGCTAGAAGGCAAACGTAGAGATTGGCCAAACGTGGAACATGGCAATAAAAGATGAGCTGGACTCACTTATGAAACGTGAAATGTTCGGACCTGAACTCCAGACACCAAAGGGTGTCAAACCTGTGGATAAAACAAAGTATTGCAAACATAAGAAAAAATAAATACAAAATCGTATGCTATACGGTACAACCTATAGCCCAAGGAAAATTTCGCTGAAACTAGGGATCGAACAAATTCAAATGAGCATGTCTCATAAATGATGCATCAATCTCCCTAAGTTATCAAAAGCGAATACCTTACGATTTGGCGAAGGGAAATTATGGATATGTCGTTATTGGATGTTGTGACGACATACCTCCGTGGACATCTTGTAAAGATAATTTCCACATTTCCTTAAAATGCCTGAATAGACTTCGGGACGTCTATTCAAATGAAGAAATATAAGTATAACAAATAAATGTACAACCAAGAGAATCACTTGAGAAGTCAATGATTCCTACTGAAGGTTGTCTTTGCATCTATGCAAAGAACAGGATTAGAGATCTTAGTTGTAGACAACTAACATCTCATCGGATCTCCTGAAGAGAAAACCGAAATAAATGTACTAGCCTGACTTTTAAACATGAAATAAAAAGACCTAGGCAAATATAAAGTCATGGCTCATAGAATCCTGTTATAAACGCCCAGAAGTGCGTTGGAGAAATTAAAAGGACCATTATCATCCAAAGTACACCTACGGTGGTATACTCAATGGATGTATAAAAAGAACCCTTCCGATCGCTGGAAGAGGGGGAGGATATAACTGGTCCTAAAGTCCCTTATCTAAGTGCAATCATGCACTCCTGGCTAACTGCATGTGTCCCGGTATAGAAATTGCAGTAAACTCATTAGTCAGAGATAGTTGGCACCTAAAAAGGGCCATTAGACCTGAGTTAAGCCTTCTGCGCTTCCTCCAAGGGTCGAAATATTTGGACTTACAAAATGTAGTAGCATCCTCCAAATGTTTATGCGAATGCAGGTTACAGGTCCGGTCCCTATACTGAGAAATCACAGAACAGGTACCAACAGTGGGATGACCATCTACTGCAAATATGCAAAGCAACTTATGAAGGCAACATCATCCTATAATTCCGAGATCCTCACCATTCCAGAATCACACCAATGGTGTATTTTAGGGCGCCTTGTGGTACATCCCATCCCAGTGACGACTGGGATAGAGGCTGGTTCTGTGGAGCTGACCATATAGTCTGAAGACCACATCAGAGGCGACGAAACTTAGCACACCTCTCCAGAGTTTCTGGATTCAGCAGCTGCTTGATGGTGACAAAATTTGTAATCTGTGTACATTTTCGGAATATTGTAAATAGGAGTGATGAGATAAGCCTAAGAGATCTGAAAGCCTAAGAGCTTTTACAGATCAGGGGGAGTTGAGGGAATTTGTACTCTTTTCCCTTAGCTATGGTTTTTCCCACTGGGTTTTCCATAGCCAAAGGTTTTAACGAGGCAAATCAAATCAACTCTGGATCCCGAAGTATCCACCTCTCTGTGACGCTCAGAATCCAGAAGTATTCATGAGCAGAGTCACTTGTATAAATCAGGGGGAGTTAAAGAGCGTTTGTACTCTTTTTCCTTAACTGTGGTTTTTCCCACTGGGTTTTCCATAGCCAAATGTTTTAACGAGGCAAATCTCATCAACTCAGGATCCTGAAGTATCCACCCCATGTGAGACCCATGCAGGCTCAGAATCCTGAAGTATTCTTGAGCAGGGTTCACAACTATGGCTGGATAAGGGGGAGTGTTGTGAATGTGTATTTACTGGGTTGGATGAGTTATTGGGCCAACCCAAGTGTTTGGGCTCATATCTGTATAAGCCCACTTGTATTCTCCCCTTTGGCTATAAATATAAACCTGAGGGCTCTCCCATCAGTAGTTGATTTATAACAGTTGGGTCGATTTTGATAAATATTTTTTATATTGAATTTAATTTTGTAATCAAATGTATAAACCCTAACTAATACCATAACCGATCCGTGATCCCACCCCCCGGCGCGGGTTTCGCACCTGAACCGAAGGTCCGAAGCGCCGTTGAGCCGCGCCCTTGCCACCGCATCCTCCGACGAAGCCGTACTACACCGCGAGAGGTAGGCTCCCCAAGATTTCTAAATTAGTATAACGTTTAGAGTGAATGAACATGATGTGATAAACAAAAATCAAACTAACGACAGCCACCAAAAAAAGATTTGATTGGTGAATTTTTTCTCTTTAAGTTGTAGTGTTTTGGAATAATGAAATTTTTTGGTCTATTAATTGGGTTAAAAAGATTTGAGAAATCTGTGAAATTCAAGCTTTTAGCATCATGGATACATGTCATTTTTGGGCGCAGTAGTCCCCTTTTGTTTGCAGGTTTACTGTAGCATGATTTGTAGATCTTCGTTCATAAATTTGTAAATATGATATATTATATATTGACTGAGAACCCCCAAAAAACAGGGAGTTGAAATGTTTTAATTAAATTGAATTGTGTATACTGGGGCTTTCAAATGTGCATGAACAGTGATTAGCATGCTAGAGCTATCCACTCATTAAACAATCATTGCAGAATCATGAGGGCACTTAAGAAATCTTTTATGTGACAGTAATGTCTTCCTTGTAATTATTTGATGCAAAAATTCTTCAAGATGATAACATGGACGTGTAGAAGTTCATATTTCAAAGGATAATAAGGAAGCAGTCATTGTTCTTGAATCTGTATAATGCATATATGTTAAAGGTCGTACTTAACTAAATCGGAAAGGAAATGACATGATTTTGTAATGGAAATTTAAACGGAACAGACCAATGGTGTATCTACTATAGAGTTGTCAAAACATAACATGCGGGTTATGGAAAAACTCATTGCCACATAGTGTGCGGGAGCGACGAGGGACCCATGATGACTGTATCTAGCTGCGGGTGCAGAAAAGTATTGATGGACACTAAAGATTTATATGACCAACCGTTATAGTCCAGATGGCAACTATGGGAAAGGTTATGACTCACTGATGTAGACCGGTGCTACACCGTGCAGAAATGTTATTGGTCCAAATTGATCGTTGTTTCGGGCAGATGGAACACCTAAATTACATATCATACCATCGGGCATGAGTTACATATTTAGTCTAGGATCATCATACTACAACTTGACACCTTAGATAGTGACACCATGATAGGCCTGATACCTTAGATTAGAGACATCATATTAGCTGATTTCACATTTATTATTGAATTTGATGTACACCATTTTTGCTATGCTTGGCATTTGATGCATGATTTATCATTTTATTTGTTTCATGTCCTTGATTCTATATGTTTTTTATCAATAATTATAATAATATGTATATTGCTTGATTTTCTTTGGGGACTTACTGAGTTTATCTCGCTGACGACATTCATGTTTTATTGATGAGTGGCGATCAAGTTCTGAGAACATGTAGTTTAAGGTTGACTCTTTGGATCAGGTAAGGGGGTGCATGCAGTTCCTGAGAATTAGGTTTAGTTAGTTTTATTTAATTTTTATTTGGGAGCTTCAAATAATGTATATACTAATTTTGTTCTGTGCATAAAGCCTTTTTTAATATTATTTCGTTGTAATAGATGTACTCGATTTTTGGAGAGATTTCAAATGCAGACTGTGATGTACTAACTTTAGATTTATTTTGTTTCTTGTTAAAAAGTTTGCATGAAGAACCAGTGTGATTGATATTTTGACACTTAGCTTATTTAAATCAAGAGAAAAAAAGTCCATCCTTTTCTCTTATTTTAAGCACATCACAGGCTTGGGCCTTTTGTTTTCTTCTCCAGGTATTCTGAGAAGTAGAGCATGACATACAATAATATGGCATTTATTGAGAAAGATAAGAACGTTTTTGTTATGGGTAAAGTTGTACCTGAAAATGACTTGTTATGTCTTTCCATTGTAAAACCTGGTATTAGCAATAAGAGTTCTTATTTGCATTATTTCTTATGTCTAGTATCTAATTATGATCTTTGACATATAAGATTGGGTCATCCTGGTATCAAAAAAGGATCATATAATTTAAATGGATTTATTACCAAGATTAACAGAAGTGGAGATATTACCATGTGAACGTTGCCTAACTGGAAAAATGACCAAGATGTTATTCTCAGAAGGTTAAAGTGCTAATGAGCTGTTATAACTAATCCATTCTGATATTTATGAGCCATTAATCATAAAGACGTGGTAATAAGGAATATTTTATAATTTTTATAGATCGCTATATCAAGTACACTTTCATGTATCTTTTAAATAGAAAATCTGAAGCTTTTGAATGTTTTAAAACATATAAAGAAGAGGTGAAAAAACTTGAAAGATACGTAAAGGTGTTAAGAACTGATAGAGTTGGAGAATTCAACTCAATAATTTGAAGATTACTGTATTCATTACGGTAGTAAGAAACATACAACTATGCCGTATACACTATAATGAAATGGCGTGTCTGAAAAGAAGAACAAAACATTAATGAATAAGATGTATTTTATCTCATTCTGGTCTCTGAGAATTTTTGAAGAGAAGCTATATTATATTGACTGCTAATTTTGTTTTGAATAGTATTCTCATAAAATTAGTCAAGTCAACATTGTATGAGATTTGGAATGAACGCAAAACCAATTTAAGTCATCTAAAGAAATGTGGTTGTGTGGCACATGTTCTCATTCCATGTTAGGTTAAAGATAAACTGGATCTCAAAACCTTAAAGTGTAAATTTATAGGCTGTTCTGAAAATATAAAGGATACATATTCTTTCATGGAGGAAAAGGAGTAATTGAAAGTAAAGATGCTACTTTTTTAAAAAACCTAGACGAAAGAAAATAAGTTCAAGCAAATATACCACCTTTACTAGACTTAGATAATGTTCACAGTAATGACTTAAATGTAGTGGATGAAGTGGATCATCCAATTATGAAAGATGTGTCTGTAAATGAGAATATGCATATGGAAAATCAACCAGTTACCTGCAAACCCTAGTGGGAACAAAAGACCCAGAACACCTACATAAATGGATGATTATTATTTATATTTATGTGAACCATCTTGTTTTCGGTAGTTATTGATGTAGATTAGCAAGCTGATTTTTTGAACTATGTAGTTGTGATGAACTCACCTGAGCAGATTAATGGCTAGAAGCCATAAAAAAGAGCTTGATTAGATAGAGAGAAACAATATATGAGAACTATGCGACTTGTCAGAAGAGAGAAAGTCCATATGATGCAAATATGTGTTAAAAAGAAATATCGGGTTGATAGGTCTGTTGATACATTTAAGCCCTAATTAGTTGCAAAAGGCTATACTCAGAAGACAGATATAAATTATCAATAGACTTATTCTTTGGTGGCTAAGTTTGCATCCATTAGAATAATCTTAACAATTATTGCATATCTTACCTTGGATGTTTCTAAATGGATGTCACGGCTACATTCCTCAACAGAGTTGAATAAAGCAATATATATGAAGCAGCTTAAAGGATTTCAGGTTGAAGGACATGAATATAAAGTACATTGAAGAAATCTTTTATGATTTTAAACGGTATGTAGACAATGGTGTCTTAAATTTCACAATACAATTATCTAACTTAGTTTTGTTATATATAAACTGGATAATTGTGTGTATATTTAAAAAAGTATGCGTGGTTTTACAATATTACCATTATACATGGACGATATTTGCTTGTTGGAAATGACATTGGAGTGTTGAACAAGATCAAATTAGCATTGTATAGTGAATTTGAGATGGACATGTAGGATACATCATATGTTCTTGATATACAGATCCTTAGATATTGTAAGTCCAGAATGTTGAGCTTAAATTAAAAGTATTTACATACAATACTTAGAAGGTTTGAGATGTAGAATAACAATCTGGCACATACACCATTGGTTATGAGAAAGCAGTTATGTAAAAAGTTATGTCCTGAAGAAGGATAGAAACTGCTAGGTGTTTCGTATACTCAAGCTATTGGAAGTTTGATGTATGTAATGTTGTCTACTAGACTATACTTAACGTACCCAGTGAGTCTAGTGAGTAGGTATCAAAATAATCCTGATCCGCATGTTGGGAAGTTGTTAAAGAATTTGAAATATCTTAAGGGTACCACACACACACACACCATAAATTGATTTATCGGTTGAGATTCTTGGTTACTTAGATGCTGATTTCGGAGACAAATGACAAGAAGTTCATCTCATGACATTTGTCCATTTTTAGATGTGCGGCTATTTCTTAGGGTAGCAAGAAACATGGACATGTCGCAAGGTATACACAAGAAGCTGAGTATATTGCATGTAGTATGTATGCTACTCATGTAATCCGGATAAGACATTTCCTAATATACTTATGTTACGAGGTGGAACTCGCGTACAATGAATTTGTATAGTGGAGAACCAAGGGCACGGTGGTTATGTTGAGAAGAGGGTTTAGGTGGGCTGTTTAACAAGTGATTAGTGGGGTGAAGAGGTTGGACTTGCCGCCGGGGGTGGCCACGGAGTCGGATGTCGCCGGACGCGGCGGAGGAAGATTGGATAGCTGGATACTGAAGTCGATGTCGACCACGGGGCGAGCTTCCCTGCAGCACGAGCAACCCGTCAGAAGGGCGGGGTTGGGGTCCAACCCTTAGCCCCTCCGATGCCTAAGTCAGTAATAGGACTTAAAATGGGGGCTAGGCACGCCGGTCGGACTAACGGTGCGTCGACCGAACCCGGCGAGCTATAGGTGGGAGAACAAAGATATGGACGACCTTTGCTCTCGTGTGTGAATGATAGATTGAGAGAGAATTTGGCAACCCCCCTCCCCGTGAGAGGAGAGGGGGTATTTATACCTGACGGCAGATGACTAGGCGTGCTGAGCTGGCATGCTGACTAGACGCGTTGAGCTGGCTCGGTTGTCAGCGGAAGCTTCAAACAAGGACGTTGGGAGCAGGAGTATCTGACCTGCCTTTGTCAAGCGGCGCGACGGCCAGGGGGTGCTTCTGTCGGGATGTCAGGGCCGAAAGCATTAACTGGCAGTCGGCTCAACCGCCAGGGGGTGCTTTGTCAGACGGTCGGGTGACGCATGTGTCAGTCGTGCCCTTGTCCTAGGTCGTTTGTCGTTGGCGGCGATCTAAAGTTCTGGCTATGTTATCCTAGGCGCCGCGGCTCGTGGGGGCCGGCCGGGTCGACCGGCTCGAGGGCTGTTCGGCCCGGCCGCGCCTCCTTGCCGGTCGTGGGTTATGGGCCGCTGGGACGGTAGGACACGCATATGACCATGTCAGCCTGTCCGGCGGTGCTGTCCGGGGGCTCCCCAAGCGCTTTGCTCCCGGCGGGCCGATCAACTGCGATAGCGCGCCTCGGCCGGGTGGGGGGAGTGCTGCGAGGCACGCCCGTTCCTGCATAGCCTCGGTCTCCCGGGGTGGAGGCCCTTTCACCACGGGGAGAGTCAATGGGGTATACCAGCGGATCCAGATGGGAGTTGGACTCTTACGATCTTTAGGTCGTAACAATTGCCCCCGGCATCCGAGTGTGAGGCGGAAGCCCGGCTCGGCTCGGATGGCGTAACGCCGCCCTCTATCCTGACTTGGATAGGGATCCCCGCTCAAAGGGGGGAGGGGCGACGCCGCTCCCGTGGGGTGTGTCCCGCTATAGCGGGGTCACGAGGTCTCATCCCGAGCGGTGTCAAGCGGGGCGTCGCCCTATAACGATGTGCCGTTGTATGTGGTTATTAGGTCGGGTTTTAGGGGGAGCCCGACCTTTGAAAATGTAATGGTTCTTGCTGAGATGTGTTTACTGGACGTGTTCGTAATTTCCGCGGGGCTTTGGCCGTTCTGCGCCCGGCGGACCGCCCCGCAGTCGTGTGCTTGGGCTCAAGGGGAGGGGTTCGTAAGGGGGAGTGTTATTCATCAACCCTTATTCGGGGATCTAGATGATATTTACAACAATAGAGAAGAGGTGGCCCAACCGGCGGTTGGGACGGAGGGTTGCCCACACTTGTCGTTCGCTCCATCGGGGTGAGCAGATCCCTGCGTCGGGGCGGTCTTCCTTTATATCGACCGTCGAATTACTACTGCCTCATTGTCCGGGGGCGTGCTGGCGCGCCGGGAACCAATGTTTGGTTTTTTAATCAGGGGTGCCGCCCTGAGGCGGTTTGCCCTTGGGGGGATTGACCCTCGTTCGTCGGGGGGACCTTCTTCCTTTCCCTTTCCTCGCTTCCTCGCGTTCTGCCTTGCTGTCGTCGTGCTGGAGGGTTGCCCAGCCTCGCCGAGGATCCCGCGCACCGAGGGGGAATCCCGGGGGAGGCGGAGGATGAGGTGGCGGTGGTGGCGCCGCTGGGAGAGCCGTTGGGGGTTTCCCCCCTGACACCCCGTAGGGATCACCGATGGCTGGGTGTTAATTGGGGTGTTGCGGCCCGCGGCTAGCCTTCTGGGCCTGCCTTTTGATCCAGTAACGGGCAGGAGGAAAGCTGGCGGGCGGGGCCTCCCATGTGTAAGGGGAATATCCTGTTGGAGGTGGTGGGGCTATGGCGGTCATCGTCGGGGGAAGTGAGGCCTGTCGGTGGTTGTCGGCCTTCTTCGTAGCTCGGTGGGGGCGCTCGGGGCCGTTTCATACCCGGTGTGAGGGGATGCAAATCCCCTGTGTCTCTCTCCTCCTCTCCCCTGACCTCCGAAAGGGGGGGTATTTATAGCGAGATTCTGCGGAGGGGTTTTTCCGGGGTAATGTGAGGGATTAGTGCCATTAATGGGCTCCGCGGAATCACGCGCTTTGGGAATCGCTTTTCCCTGGCGGTATCCGGCATGGGTTGTCTGTTCTGGCCTCTCGGGGGCGTGTTGCTACCAAAAACTTGCCTCGTCTCAAATGATGTGAGAACTACTCACAAGCGCAGGAGATCGTGCAAGTAATATCCTGGTGAGTCCAGGTATCGAATCCGCGGGACAACTGACCTGCAAAACTACGAACATCAATCTGAAAAGAGTAATAATACGATGTTAGCCAACCACCTATCGAACACGAAGGTATATGATCAAGGGTTTCAAATAGCAAAAGAAAATCTTACGATATTTACGGTGACTTCGGAAGGGATACAAGTATGGGGAGTATGTGTTGGGTTTGATTTCGTTAGGGTGTGCACAATCAATGAATATCAATACCTTTTCTATAACTCAACGTTTCGTCCGGTCAGGGCACGAGAACGTCGGTAAGTATGGCGATCAAGCGTATGAAAACGTGCCAAAGAATTATACAATTAAAATAGGACGAAAAGATATAGAAATCAATAATCACGACACCCTAACTACGTCAACTCCAACACGTATGAAGTGGATGTGCTACGGTTGTGAGTTCATTATGAGTTAATAATCGCTGAAATATCATGTCTTTTATATAACTCAACGCTTCGTCCGGTTAGGGCACGAAGACGTCGGAAGATGAAACGATGAAAACTAGTCAAAGTGGCCGTATACGCATCACTAGCAACATTGATTTCATTAAACGATAAAAGCAATAATAAGTTCAGATTAGTGAACATAAATTGGCTAGCCTTGTCAGGGCCTAGCCATACGGGATGTAAATAATATCGACAATAAGCAAATACCCAACAAATACGTTGTAGAAATCAATGTTACGAGTGATTTTGACATGAAAATAGGGCTAAAGACATGAAATTCATCAACTAAATACTCCTAATTACATCACAACCATAGCACAAGGAGATTAGCCACGCATGGTGCAAAAACAATCAAGTTTCATGGCCAAATACATCGTTTTAATAGCCAAAATACAAAGAAATACACCAAATACGGGGTATAAGTTCAAGAATTTATCACCAAATCTCCTCTTTAAAGCCCAAAACTCCTTTAGAATAGGAAGAATAGCCTCTGGAATTTTTCACAATTTTCCCCTGGAGAAATACGCACAGTAGCCGCTCCAAAAGTCCCAAAATATGCCAGAATTCTCCCCAAAAACCCTAAAATACGCTTATATATTAGCATTGCGGGTTTAGAGAGCTTAACGGGTCTAAACCCGCACCCGAACCGCCTAAAATCCGATCCGCGAAGCTGCCGCTGCTCTCCACCGTTCGATCCATCGGGATCGCTCCTCACGCTGACACGTGGCCACCCCAGCGGATCCAAACCCGCTTTGTATCCGAAATGAACTCGGATTCGCCCATAGCCGTCGGATGGACGATCGTGCGGTCTAAATCTCGCCACGTCGCCCGCCTTTTTGCTCCGCTCGCGACTTCGAATTCGAACACGGGATCGATTTGAGACCGTAAGATCTCCATCGGACGATTGTTAGAGCTCCACGTTGCCCGCTCTTCGAACTCAGGTCGGGGCCAATCTGGACCGTCCGATACGTATCGAACGGACGTTAGCGAGCCACGTAGCCCGCCTTTTTTTCCGCTCAGCTCAGCTTCAGCTGAGCGCATCCGGCCATTGATCGCTGATCGTGCGGATGTTGGGCGACCGCGTCGCTCCGCTGCTGGGCGCCGTCGGATGCGAATGGGAAACGCTGAGATCTTGCCACGTGGATGCCAAGATTGGTGCGGTCGCATACGGGTACGGCCGTATTTCGTATTTGCTGTGTATTTACTCCATTTAAATAGTATTCTGCATTCAAAAATTCATAGTAATTAGCACAGATCTCAGAAAAATACAAATAAATAGTCGTTGGAATCGTGAGATCGAGACCAAGCCATGAAAAATATAAAAAGTACAGAAATACTCAGTAAATTGCTGTTTTGTGCACAAATAAAGTAATTTCTCCAATAAATGATGATATTAAAAATACGAATGTATTAGAGAACAATTAAGCATCATATGGGCACGAAATAAGACTAGTTAGGGGGTTAAATACGCAATATTCATTCCGAATCACACCCCCCAACTAGCATTTTGCTAGTCCCTAGCAAAAAGAGCGATAAATACGGATGATCAATAAAAAATAATTCTATCAATCGCTTATGGCGTGGCTCAATAATACACTTTCCAACATGATCTTCACCATCAATATACACATCCATGAACAAAATCAATCACATGATATTTTCTCTAATTTAGTATGAATAAACAACATACAAGCATCGTTTTGCACAAGCGAAAGTATAACACGTCGTTTTTCTCTAGTTTTCTTGTTTCCAAGGAATTGGCCTATCAAAATAATCATTCAAGACATGGGTATTGAAGTTGCTTAGTATTTTCACCATTTCTTTTCTTTTATTCGTTCCGCGTAATGCGCATCAAGCAACATTCACAGAAAAATGTATAACTTGGATCGCTCCATCAAATGAGTGAGTTTCCTGTCAATGGCTCCCAAATCAGACGATAATAGGGTATTAGGCCAAAAAGGACCCCTCGGACTGTACTACTCGAGCCAACCAAGTTATTTATTAGTGACATACTTATTAATTTATTTTTCATCATTCTTTTGTCATTCATTTTTCTTTTCTTAAGTAACTCAATACCCATCATTTTTTTTAAACAAAGCATTAATAACCAAGGCCAAATTCCTCTTCAACTTGAAGACTTTTCAAAAAAATCGTGCATACTCAAGCTTTTTCATCACATCGGCATGCATGAAATAAATTCAAACTATTTCGAGATATTAATCATGACAATCGAAAATTTTTCATAAATAGCATATTAACGGTAATTCATGAAGGAAAAAAATTAATTCAAGCCATAAACAATTAGCTAGAACTCAGTTAATGCATAATCATCCGCATTTGAGGTATACGAAGGAGTTTAAAATGGTGAGATTTGGTGGGTCATTCTTTCCTTATGCCATGCTTTTCAAAAAAAATCCTAAGGTCCCATACACACCCCCCCAACTAAAGATGGACATTGTCCTCAATGTCGAAGAGGGTACGAGTTTATTCAAGCAAGCATCCTAGAAAGCAAATAAAATTCTACGCTACTGGAAAGAACACACCGTGTTCAAATGGCGGATCCTGAATCTTTAATGGTGGAGGAAGTTGTTCAATTTGTTCCTTGCGCTCCTCAGCAAGTATTCTTCCTCCAAAGGCTAAATTGGACTCCAGCAACATAACTCCCAGCATCTCTATAATCTGGTTACCAATGTCCTGCAGGAGACGAGTTATGTCAGTCCAAATTATTTTAAAATTCTTTGCTACGAACATATTCCAAATATAGTCATCAAAATAGGTGAAGCAAAATAAAGCATGGTGATGACAACTCCCTGAAAAATGTGCACTACGCTCGGTATGATGCTCAGTCAATGTGGAGAGGGGTAAATGATTTTGGGAAAAACTGGGGAAGGGAATGGTTCGGGCTCCATAGCGATATTCGTTAAACCAATGTCCCTAGTCGTCTCCTCCTCCTGTTCATCCAAAATTTCTCGCTCATCCTCTACTTTGCACACATTTCCTGCCATGTCAATGTTTTCATTCGTGACTTCATCGTGACATGTCTCGCTCGATATACCTGCAATAGAAGATGAAGTCAAATTAGATTTTGGAAATTGAATTTCAAACGATTTATATTCTTCTAAGCAAGTGGAAATCAGCGTAAGATTTTCAATTGATTGCTGAATTTGCCGACTCCGAGCAAGGAAGTTTTCTTGGAATTGATGGGATGTGGCCTCCTGTGTCTGAATGAGCAATTGAACTTCCTCTTTCAAGTGGTGCAAAGGTACGTCTACGCTTTGCTCTCCTTGATCAAGGCTTGAAGGTCCCGTTGAATCGCACTCTGAAGTCTCTTTCATGATTTCTTCGTCCTCTTGCAAAGACTCCATATAATTCCACGCATCTGTCGGCGTCATGACTCCCAAGAATTCCTGCAGCTGTGGTCTTAGTCCACCTAGGAAGGACTCCATAAGCTCTTTCTTCGTGTACCCATGCTGCGGATATCTCGATATTATGTCTGTGAACCTCCTCCAGGCCTGAAAGAAAGTTTCACAATCAGTCTGATTAAAACTAACAATCTTAAGCTTCTCCATCCTATGTTTGTGTGCCTTATCATATTTTGCATCATACAAATTTTTCGTGCAATAGAATTTCATGTATTCCATATACTCCATTTTTAAAAAGAAAACAAAAAAATAAAATAAAAAATCCTAGACTATAAGATGGAAGGATCTCACCGAATGTTCCTCCAAACGAACTGAAATCGTAGCTTACAAGTGATGTTATCCCCGGCAACGGCGCCAAAAACTTGCCTCGTCTCAAATGATGTGAGAACTACTCACAAGCGCAGGAGATCGTGCAAGTAATATCCTGGTGAGTCCAGGTATCGAATCCGCGGGACAACTGACCTGCAAAACTACGAACATCAATCTGAAAAGAGTAATAATACGATGTTAGCCAACCACCTATCGAACACGAAGGTATATGATCAAGGGTTTCAAATAGCAAAAGAAAATCTTACGATATTTACGGTGACTTCGGAAGGGATACAAGTATGGGGAGTATGTGTTGGGTTTGATTTCGTTAGGGTGTGCACAATCAATGAATATCAATACCTTTTCTATAACTCAACGTTTCGTCCGGTCAGGGCACGAGAACGTCGGTAAGTATGGCGATCAAGCGTATGAAAACGTGCCAAAGAATTATACAATTAAAATAGGGCGAAAAGATATAGAAATCAATAATCACGACACCCTAACTACGTCAACTCCAACACGTATGAAGTGGATGTGCTACGGTTGTGAGTTCATTAGGAGTTAATAATCGCTGAAATATCATGTCTTTTATATAACTCAACGCTTCGTCCGGTCAGGGCACGAAGACGTCGGAAGATGAAACGATGAAAACTAGTCAAAGTGGCCGTATACGCATCACTAGCAACATTGATTTCATTAAACGATAAAAACAATAATAAGTTCAGATTAGTGAACATAAATTGGCTAGCCTTGTCAGGGCCTAGCCATACGGGATGTAAATAATATCGACAATAAGCAAATACCCAACAAATACGTTGTAGAAATCAATGTTACGAGTGATTTTGACATGAAAATAGGGCTAAAGACATGAAATTCATCAACTAAATACTCCTAATTACATCACAACCATAGCACAAGGAGATTAGCCACGCATGGTGCAAAAACAATCAAGTTTCATGGCCAAATACATCGTTTTAATAGCCAAAATACAAAGAAATACACCAAATACGGGGTATAAGTTCAAGAATTTATCACCAAATCTCCTCTTTAAAGCCCAAAACTCCTTTAGAATAGGAAGAATAGCCTCTGGAATTTTTCACAATTTTCCCCTGGAGAAATACGCACAGTAGCCGCTCCAAAAGTCCCAAAATACGCCAGAATTCTCCCCAAAAACCCTAAAATACGCTTATATATTAGCATTGCGGGTTTAGAGAGCTTAACGGGTCTAAACCCGCACCCGAACCGCCTAAAATCCGATCCGCGAAGCTGCCGCTGCTCTCCACCGTTCGATCCATCGGGATCGCTCCTCACGCTGACACGTGGCCACCCCAGCGGATCCAAACCCGCTTTGTATCCGAAATGAACTCGGATTCGCCCATAGCCGTCGGATGGACGATCGTGCGGTCTAAATCTCGCCACGTCACCCGCCTTTTTGCTCCGCTCGCGACTTCGAATTCGAACGCGGGATCGATTTGAGACCGTAAGATCTCCATCGGACGATTGTTAGAGCTCCACGTTGCCCGCTCTTCGAACTCAGGTCGGGGCCAATCTGGACCGTCCGATACGTATCGAACGGACGTTAGCGAGCCACGTAGCCCGCCTTTTTTTCCGCTCAGCTCAGCTTCAGCTGAGCGCATCCGGCCGTTGATCGCTGATCGTGCGGATGTTGGGCGACCGCGTCGCTCCGCTACTGGGCGCCGTCGGATGCGAATGGGAAACGCTGAGATCTTGCCACGTGGATGCCAAGATTGGTGCGGTCGCATACGGGTACGGCCGTATTTCGTATTTGCCGCGTATTTACTCCATTTAAATAGTATTCTGCATTCAAAAATTCATAGTAATTAGCACAGATCTCAGAAAATACAAATAAATAGTCGTTGGAATCGTGAGATCGAGACCAAGCCATGAAAAATATAAAAACTACAGAAATACTCAGTAAATTGCTGTTTTGTGCACAAATAAAGTAATTTCTCCAATAAATGATGATATTAAAAATACGAATGTATTAGAGAACAATTAAGCATCATATGGGCACGAAATAAGACTAGTTAGGGGGTTAAATACGCAATATTCATTCCGAATCACTGATGACGTGTTGTCCAAGCGTCCTTTCGTTATGTCAAGTCGCATCATGGCGCTGCTTTGACGAGACTGGGCCGCTGCCTTGTCTGGACTGGGCGCCTATTTCGCGGCTTCTGCCTTGCGACCGGTCCGTTCCGGGCCACGTGTCTTGGCTTCTTGCGTGAGTCACACAATCACCAATTATGATTATGCCCCTAACATTCCCGTGTCCGAGATCGCGAGGTCTGGGGGAAGGGGATGTTGATGGTTTGTGTTGTCTTTGGGCGGGGCGGGGAGTCGGCGAAGAGGTTCGGGATGAGACATGTCGTCCTATCATGATTTGACCTCGGGCCGAACCGGTTTCCAGGGCGGGCTTCAGTTCACCTCTTTCCCCTTTGAGCGAAAGTTGTCGGTAACTTTCTGAGAGCGAGGGGTCTGGGTTCGAAGTGTAGTATCGCGGGGTTCGAGCTGCGGGCGTAGACTTCCTAGCCGTCCTAAGCTAGTTGGGGGGGCGCGTTGCGCTCTTCCTACTTTCCACGTCGTGAGGGGTGGCGAGCTCGCCCGGCACTTGGCGGGGGGATAGCTTCATGCTATGGTATTCTCCGAAAATCTGAGCGTATAAGGAAGAACGTTTTCATTTAAATTTATAAGAACTGATCTATAGCTTGTACATGAGTTCTTAGTTTATCGCCCGTTGTGGGGTTAGATCCGGCCCTAGGAGGGGCTATAGAGCTGTCCTCGCCCGTGGTGAGCGACCGCCTTCTGTGCTGAAGTGTTGCCAGGTCTCCTTGGCCCGGGGGGGATCTTGCCGATCGGGCCGCCTCCCCTCCATTGCTTTGTCATCTCTCTCCGCGCATCGCGGTGAGGGTTTGGGAGCGGGGCATGTGTTGACAATCGGGCCGCCTCCCCCCACGCCTCGCTGTTTCGGTTTGAGGGTGGGGTTTGGGGCACGATTGTGCCGGGGCGGGCTGACACGCCAGGACTTGCCGTTTGGGTTCGTCGGGGATGCAGCCTTGCCGAGGTCCCTGTCCGGAGGCCGATAGCGAGGAGGTACTAGCCTGCGACTCCTGGGGGCTCTCGCATTTCCCGCCGGCGGGGGTCGGATGCCAACCTTTCTCCAACTCGTCCTTGTTTAGGGCGGACGGAGGCGTGAAAGGCGGATTTCCCTTATGTAAGTGGAATATCCTTTTGGCGATCCGTTTGTAAGGGGAATATCCTGTTGGAGGGGGTGGGGCTGCGTGAACCGCCACCCGGGGCGGTGGGAACCATTGATGGCCGGTGACTTCCCTTTTGTTAGGGCGTTGTATCTCGGCCCGTTTCCCAGCAGGTGGGGGGATAATTGCCGATTTCTCATGTCTTTCGGTTCTTGGTTCTCTTTCTTTCGGAAGGGTGAGTGGCATCTTTATAGGGAGATCTCGCTGACGGTTTCCCCCATATTTATTGCGCTGAGTTGGCCTTATTAATGGGCTCCTCAAATTCATGCCCGTTGGAAACCGCTTTTGCCAGGTGGCTCTTACGGATCCTCTTTTGGAGTGTATCATTAATGGCGGCGTATTTCTCAAGCGTCCTTTCGTTACGTCGAGTCACATCGGGGCCGCCTACCCGGGAACTGACGCCATTTAGTCACGGTTTGTGTGCCTCTGCCTTCTTTTGGTTTTTCGAGGGTCACGGGCGCGTAGCCCTTCTCGGGTTTTGGGTGGCAAGGGTTGGCCCTGCCCCAGAGGTCTTGAGGGGGGAGCGGGCGCGTAGCCCGGCCCGTGCCCTTCTCTGGTTTGGGTGACTAGGGTTGGCCCTTCCCCAGAGGTCTTGAGGGGGAGCGGGTGCGTAGCCCGGCCCGTGCCCTTCTCTGGTTTGGGTGGCTAGGGTTGGCCCTGCCCCAGAGGTCTTGAGGGGGGGAGCGGGCGCGTAGCCCGGCCCGTGCCCTTCTCTGGTTTGGGTGGCTAGGGTTGGCCCTGCCCCAGAGGTCTTGAGGGGGGGGAGCGGGCGCGTAGCCCGGCCCGTGCCCTTCTCTGGTTTGGGTGGCTAGGGTTGGCCCTGCCCCAGAGGTTCGGAGGTTTTGTGCTGCAAAACTTAGGTAGGAACAACAATGTTGGGGAAAGCGGGTAGATGTGTATATAGCACGTATAAAAAGAAAAACTCACAACTATTGGTAGAATTTTAGCAGATGCTTTGCGTTCCAAGGGTGGGCCAGTTCGCTCCCTTCCGGGGTTGCCAAGATGTATGTGGCTGGTCCGACGATATCGACGACCGTGTAGGGCCCTTCCCATTTGGCGGCCAATTTTCCCCGCTGGGCAGTCTCAGGGTGGAAGGTGGCGTCTCTGAGGACCAAGTCGCCGATCCTGAAAGTCCGCGGCTTCACCCGGGAGTCGTAGTACCGCGCCATCCTCTGGCTATGTTTGACGAGGCTGGTCAGGGCCCGGTCTCTTACTTCGTCTATCAATTCCAGACTGAGGCCGAGTCCCTCTCCGTTGATGTCTTCGTCGAAGAGCTTTAGCCGGAGCGTCTCTTCGCCGATCTCCACGGGAACGACCGCCTCGGATCCGTATGCTAGCATGAAGGGACTTTCTCCGGTCGAGGCCTTGTGGGTGGTACGATAGGACCATAGGATTCCCGGCAGCTCGTCGACCCATGCCCCCAGGGCGGCGTCCACCTTTTTCTTCATTGGGTTCAAGATACATTTATTCGCGGCCTCCGCCATTCCGTTGCACTGTGGGTGGGCGACTGACGCGAACTGGAGTTTGATCCCCCAGCCCGAGCTTGTTCAAGATACATTTATTCGCGGCCTCCGCCATTCCGTTGCACTGTGGGTGGGCGACTGACGCGAACTGGAGTTTGATCCCCCAGCCCGAGCAGAAGCCGCGGAAGCCTTCGCAATCGAACTGCTTTCCGTTATCTGTGACTATTGAGCGGGGAATCCCGAAGCGGCATATAACGGATTGCCAAATGAAGCCATTCATGTCCGTCCACGCGATACGCGCTAGCGGCTCCGCTTCTACCCACTTTGTGAAGTAGTCCACGGCGACGACTAGATATTTCCTTCCTCCAGAGGCCTTTGGGAAAGGCCCAAGGATGTCGAGTCCCCATTTGGCGAAGGGGATCGGGCTCACGATGGGCATCAGGTTGGCCGGGGGTGCAGTCGTCCGTCGACAGAACTTCTGGCACGACTCGCACCTCTTGACGTACTGTACTGCGTCCCGGATCATCGTCGGCCAGTAGTACCCTTGGCGCATTATTTTGTGGGCGATGGTGCGCCTGCCATGGTGGTTCCCGCAGAAGCCTTCGTGTACCTCGCGGATGACTTGCTCCGCCTGCTCCGGGCCCAAGCATTTCAGGTAGGGCAGGACGTCGAAATTGGCGCGGCGGCGGCGGTACATCACTCCGTCGAGGAGCACGAATGACAGGGCCCGCCTCTCCACCTGTTTAGCCAGCATCCGCTCCTCGGGCAGTTCCCCCGTCTCCAAGTACTTCATAATGGGGGTCATCCATGACGTCATCGCGCTCGTGCACATCAGTTCTCCTTCGTCAATGGTTGGCGTCAATAGGCTTTCGACGTAGATGGTCTTCCCGATCTCGGCCGCCGAGGAGGAGGCCAGCTTAGACAGGGCGTCCGCCCGGAGGTTGTTGGAGCGGGGCAGGTGTCGGACGTCCGCTTTCTTGAACTTGCGGAGTTCGATCTGGATGCGCCTAAGGTACCGCTTCATTGTTTCTTCTCGGGCCTCGAAGCTCCCCAGGATCTGTTGGATGACGAGACGGGAGTCACTTAGGAGCAACACGTTCGTCGCCCCCACCGCCCTGGCGAGTTTCAGCCCGTTAACCGTGGCCTCATACTCCGCGACATTGTTGGTTGCTGGGAAGTTGAAGCGTAGGGCGTATTCCAACGAGCATCCGTCAGGGGTCTGAATGACGATACCCGCTCCTGTCCCGGACCCCGTCGCGGAGCCGTCGATGTGGATGGTCCACAATTCGCCCAAGGTCATCTGGGAGGGCGCTGAGGGTTCGCCCACCTCGGTCCCCCGCGGGGACGCGGTCGCCGATGGGAGCTCTATCTGGTCCCCCGGCAGGACTCCCGTGGTGCATTCCACCACGAAGTCGGCCAGCGCCTGGCCTTTGATCGTCGTCCGGGCTTTGTACGTTATGTCGAACTCGCTGAGCTCGACGCTCCAGTTGAGCATCCTCCCCGACCGCTCCAGTCTTTTCAGGTTCTTTTCGAGGGGCATGTCGGTGTGGATGGTTATGGGGTGGGTCTGGAAGTAGGGTCGGAGCTTTCGGGCTGTGGTGATTAGGCAGTAGGCGGCTTTCTCGATAGGGCTGTAACGAATCTCCGCCTCCCGGAGGATCCGGCTGGCATAGTAAACAGGGCGTTGCACCCCTCCTTCCTCCTTGATTAGGACGGAGCTAACGGCCTCCTCGTTGGTCGCCAAGTACAACCCTAGGGGTTCGCCTTCCTCCGGCCGCGCGAGGAGCGGTGGGCTCTGTAGGTAAGCCCTCAGCTCCGCGAACGCCCGCGCACAGTTGTCGTCCCACGGGATCACCTTCCTTTTGTCCTTTGCTTCGCCAAAGGCCGTGCGCAAGACCCTGAAGAAGGGGAGCGACTTCTCCGCAGATTTCGACAGGAATCTCCCCAGAGCAGCGATCCGGCCGTTCAGCCGCTGCAAGTCCCGGATCGTCCGGGGCTCCGCCATACCGATGAGGGCCGTCACCTTGTCGGGGTTCACCTCGATCCCCCGCTTCGTTATCATGAAGCCCAGAAATTTTCCCGACTGCACGCCAAAGATACACTTCGCGGGGTTTAGCCTCAGGTTGTACCGGCGGACCCTTTGGAAAGTTTCCTGCAAGTCGGCGAGGTGGTCGGGGGCCCTTCTACTCTTCACCAGTATGTCGTCGATGTATACTGCCAGGTTTCGCCCCACCTGAGGGCCGAATATTCGGTCCACCATCCGCTGATAGGTCACCCCGGCGTTCTTCAGTCCAAAGGGCATCTTGGTGTAACAGAAGGTGCCCTTATCGGTGACGAAAGACGTCTTTTCCTCATCCTCTTCCGCCATCGGTATCTGGTTGTATCCCGAGAAGGCGTCCATAAAGCTTAACAACTCGTAGCCGGACGCCTGGTCCACCAAGTGGTCGATCCGGGGCAGGGGGAAGCTGTCCTTTGGGCATACCTTGTTGAGGTCGGTGAAGTCGACGCACATGCGCCACTTTCCACTGGGCTTCCTTACCAGAACGACGTTGGCGAGCCAGTCCGGGTAGTCCACCGGCCGGACAAATTTGGCTTCGAGGAGTCGCTCTACTTCTTCCTCGGCCGCCCTCTTCTTTTTGCCCCCCGCACTTCTCTTCTTCTGTCGGACCGGTCGGGCTTCCGGGTCCGCATTCAACCGGTGGGCGATCACCGTCGGGTCTGTAGGGATATATGCCCTCAGATCATTTGTATTTGATGCAAATGATAATTTAAGCTTAGATAGAGACTATTTTGCATTTGATGCAAAAGCGATTAAATGTGTATTAAATTGTTTAATACAATATTTAATAAAATAAACGCAAGGAAAAGTTCACGGGTAAGACGGGAATGTCCCGGTCTAGACCCAGGTTCGAACGGCATCCAAATCGGACACCAAATGCTCAAGTTAGAGCCAAAACAGCCCAAAGGATCAGGCCAGGCCAGGCCCAGTAAATGCAAGGCAGAACAGGCTGCCTGGGCTAGCCCAGACGCTGCCTGGGCTAAGCCCAGACGCTCGGCCTGGGCTAGCCAGGCACAAGCCTGGGCTTAGCCCAGGCTCGGCCTGGGCAAGCCCAGGCGCGCCTGGGCTCTGCCCAGGCGGATTTTTTGCGCGCGCTGGATGCGTGGGGCCCACCCGTGGGCCCCACCACTAGGGTTTCGAACCCTAAGTGTGCAGATTTAATTGACGGCTCAGTTTTTGTGAAAAACTAGCCTTGGGCTGATCTTTGGACACTCAATTAGAGGGTCAAACGAACTCCGATTGACGAACGGTTTTTTCCTATGCATTCACCGTTGAACGCTTGTCGTATTGATAGGTTGTATCAATCTTGAAGCTCAACGGCGAGTGAGTTAAAATTCACGAAAGTTTGCACTTTGTGAAGTGCAAACTAACTTGATTTTAATTAACTCATTATTTAGTCCCACATCGGATTTTGAGAAAAGGGGAGAGTCCGTCGCCTATATAAATAGGGGTCTCCCCCCTTCCTCAAAACTCGTCCCAAGCTCTAGATCTGAGCGGCTCTCGTAAATGTTGGAGCACGCTCGGATCTAAGCTAAATTAATATTTCTCCTCTCCCTATAAATTTCTGCCTTGCTCCTGAGGGCTCTAGCAAAGCCGCAAAGGAGTTCAGATTCAGATCCGAAATCTAGGCGAAGGTTTCACTCGCGTGAAACTTTCTTCGGCGTGTGGTTGGCTCGGCGACATGGGATTGATCGCCTCGGGATGCGGAGAGGTTCGGGGAGCGGTTCAAGGAGCGGCTCGGCGTGGGACGGGAGCAGCTCGGACGACGGTGCGGAACATCTCGCCTGCCCCAGGGCTGAGATTCCGGGTATGTGTTTAAGCTTTTCATTTAATTATTCGCAGTAGTTAGATCCCTCTTGGGGTGGTCAGATCCACCCCAAGTTGGCATAGTTCCTGGCTAATAGGGTCTGGTTCCTTAGGGTTGCATGTTAATTAGATTAACATAAAATTTTTCCGCTGCATTTCTGTCTATGTTCCGTCCGACTTAGGACGGGACTAGAGTTTTTGTGCCCTAAGGGTCCCAGAAAACCCTGCATTGGTATCGGAGCCATCTCTGTATGCTGATCAAGGACTGCGAATTTATTATTTGAATGCTTTTACAGAAAAATGTTTTCTTTAAATTTATGCGATAAATTTAAATTGTTTTTTTTTGTTTAGAAAATTTATATGATAAATTTTAAACATGAAAGTTTTAAAATGGAATTTTTTAAATTTATGTGATAAATTTTAAAATTGTTTTAAAGCTTTAAAACTTTATGCGATAAGTTTAAAATGTTGTTTAAAATTTTATGTGATAAATTTTAAACATGGAATTTTTAAATGATGTTTTAAATTTATAAGATATTTTAAAAACTGATTTTAAAAGTTTAAAATTTTTATGCGATAAATATTTTAAAGAAGCATGCAAAAGTTATGATTTTTTAAACAAGCTTTTACTTTATGAGATAAAATAAAATGTTTTAAAAATCGTATTTTTAAATTTAAATGTTAAATTTAAGTATGCATGCTAAAATTGTTTATGCAATAAACTTTAGTCTATTTAATTGTTAAATAGTTGTACACTTTTTATGCGATAAAATTAGTGTAAATTTTTAATGGATATGTCTTCTTGTCCCTTATTTGATAACACAAGACAACCCTTTAGGTTAGCCATTAAAAATGATTAAAATTTATTTACTTGAATTTTAATGACATGCTATGTTTTAATAAAATATTAACAACCCTTTAAGACCTAATTCCTGATTAGGGTAGTCCTTTTAATGATTTCTTAATTCTAATTGTTATTATTAATTCTCATTAAAGGATTTCGCTTTTAGCGTTGGTTAATAATTTTATCAAAATCCTAATAACGATTAGGATAGCATGTGAACCTTATAGTTGATAAGGACTTAATAAAAGTTATTAAACAAATCCTAAAATTTTGAATTTAAGGATGCAACTAGTTGATAGGATTAATTAGTTGTTAATAAAAGTTGTTTAGTCTATGGCACACATACAAAAATGACAAGCTTCATTCAATGGACCATGATCCAGTCAATGTGCTTGGCTAAGAGTTCTGGGTCAACCCTTGCTAGTACAAGGGGCAGTGATCCTGGCTTAGTCAATTCCCTGGCTGTGTTCCGCTGGACCGCAATGTCGCGAATCATGATTGTATGACACCCTGGACTATATCTAGTCAATGCGTTATAAATCTTATTAAAGATTAATTCGTATCCCTCCTTGATTTTGGAGCTAGGTAACTCAAAGAAGACAATTATAGTTGTTGAGTCTCCTCAAGCTGTGACTTGTTTTTCTTTAAGGAACAAACTCCAACATACATGTGATGTAGTCTAGACTTGACCCAAATCGATGCGTCGGGTCTCCTCGAGTATCAATCTAAGACAAATCTGGACACGAAATCAAGGGTCTGACTAGACCAGTCATAATGATTTGTTGAGTCTCCTCAAGATCATAAGTGACTGTGTGTAAAAATCGACAGGGAATCACATGTGATGTGATTGACCAAGAGTTAGTCTACCAGTCATGGAACCAATCAACTTGTTGAGTCTCCTCACGGTTGTGAGGTTCGGGATGATTGGATCCCTCTTTCACTAATTTTTAAATTCGATTAAATCGTTCGTTATTAAGCTTTAAAACGATCGTAAAAATAGTGGGAGGATATAGATAGATGAAAGCCAATCTACCTATATTTAATATTGAACATATGCAAAAACTAGGGCAAGACTATGTTTACCGAAGGAATCAAAATATAATTTTTTAATGGAATTAGTTAATTGGTCAAATAGGTTGATTAATTGAATATCAAGTTAAATTCTAATTGATAAGATTAAACTATACTCTCGTTGACATTAAAATGACCTTCTAAAGAACAGACTTAAGAAATATGATTTCATAAGTTCTGGGTCCAACAAATAAATTCACGCAATATGTCACTCGTCTCTATATGAGGCAGCTTGAACATATAGGATATTCGAAGTATGTTTCTCCCTACAACTTGTCGAGCTACCCTCAAGGTTGTATGGACAAACAATTCCGATCCGCAAAGTTCGAGAATTCGATCAAACCGTTTGAGTCGAATACGAGTGCATGAGCGGTGCAAGACTATGTATCCCAACCGGATCTTGAGACAAGCAACTTCTTGAGCTGAACTCGAGATTGCAAAGCTCAAGCATTTGGATACATAAGATGCTTGCATAGCTATTTATGTTGGGTTAATCAATATCTAAATGTGATTTAGAAAAGGAAGAAGGCACTCCGGAAAGTCAATTGAGAAAGTTAGTTTAATTTATCATTAGTAAAGGCATAAGTAGGAGGAAATGAAAATGTGATATATTTTGATGTCACGATTTCAGAATAAATAGTTATACAAAAACGTCTAACACATTTTTTGACGAATGTCGTCACCTTGCTTCGGAAGCAATGTTTTGTGTTAAGTAATTTGTAATAACTATATATATATATATATTAAATGTTAATATATAAATACACAAGATAGTATCAAACTTATATGGTAAAATAGACTAGGCCGTGTCGAGAGACTAAGCTTCACAAGTCACATAAAGAGGGGTCTGACCTCTCGTATTATGAAGTCTACGGACACTTGTGAATCTTATCCTCTCAGATATAATGGCTGAAAACCATCTGTAAGACAGTGGAAGAATGAGTTGTCGAACTCAGTCTCGTACATACTGATGTACCCGAGTCTTTTTAACCAAAATAAGTTATTCGTATATTTTATTAAGACACGTGTTCTTGATGAAACACAAGTCTGATAAAATAAAGAACGAAAAGTAGAAAGTATTTAAACTGATTCGATTAGATCGAATGGTCAAATACTTAGCTACATAAAATCTTGTGTAATTAAAAGAAAATGTGATTTTCTCTCAGGTCAAGTCTGTTAACACATCCGTGTGTTAAAATGTATGAATCACACTTAGTGAGACTTGGTGTGATACATAGTAAGTGACTCTGAGTTAAGTCCTCTCTCTGGGTTAAGTCCCAGATCGTAATGCCTAGGTTTTGATAATGTCCTATGAGGACATTTTCAATAAGATATTCATTAAATCGATCATTAAAGAAGTTGTATAATTACTCGAATTTCGTGAGACGAATTGTCGAGTTAGACATCATAACTGATGATGACTTAGTCAACTTCCGGGATGAAATTCGGAGTAGTAACTCCGATTTAAAACTTGATGCAATCAGAATAGGTCCGTGTGCGTAAATAAATTTGAGAATTTAGTTTACGTACCCAAGGAAAATGTTTCCTCACTTTCTGCAAGTAAATCTTTAAGTTGAAAGATTGGTGCAGAAAGAGAATAGTAATGTACAATCTTGTTGATCGAAAACAGTTTTCATCCTAATTTCTTTAAAACGGATTAGTTGAAATCGTCTCGCCAACAGATGTGTACAGATCTACTCAGACCAAAACCGATGTAAAACGCTCATGTTGACCATGAAAATTGGAGCATTCACTTATAAGTTCGTTTTTCTAAATATGATTTAGACGGACCAACTTATATGAATTAGCCAGAGAGTTTTCAAGGTCAGTGGGAGCGTATAAATTACATGCAAGGCATCCAAGAGATGGAACATATATTTTGATTAAGTAATCAAAGAGTTTGATACTTTATCAGAAATAGATATGAGCCATTTGAAATGACCATTAACAAATTTAAATTATTATCGTAATGTACGATGAACTGGATAAGATCCAGGGAAATAAATATTATGGATTCCGACAGACCTAGTGAATTATTTGAATGAGATTCAAATGGTTGGTCTAATATGAACATAGAAACTCCATAAGTCTATAGTGTAGACAGTTTTAGCAGATCCACTCACGAAGGCTCTACCACATGAAGTCGGGAAAACTTATGTGTAAAAACGGTATTAGATACCGAGATAAATGGGCCTGAGTGCAAGTGGGAGATGTTGAGAGATGATACCCTCGAGGCAATCTATCTCTGTGTGTGAATAGCACAAACGTCTTGTTCGAAATAACAGTAAGCTGTTTGGTAATAATTTATCTAAAGTTATGTTATAATGTAGTTAACATTAGATATTAACTTAGGTAAAGTCCTGAGACTTTATGCGAGGTCAAACAAGTATCGAGATGAGTATCTCGATCATGGAGAAATGTTTGGCCGTCTGTAGCATAAGTCTAAAAGGGTTCGTGGTCGTAGATATTTTGAGACAAGGATATCGAAACATCGGATAGACCATTGTGTCTTAGTCTTCACCGTTTAGCGATAGCGATGATCTCATGATCGCTTGACTTGGCGAAGTCAAAGACGAGACACAGGTGCTCATTAGAGAATGAGTTCACTGAACGATCCACAAGAGTTATCATATGGTTATATTGACCAATTTGTCAATGATAAACTCTTAGTGATGATAGGCTAGTTGGTTTTTTGACTTGAGGTCATTTTGACAAACCTATGCGTGAATGGTGCCACTTAGATCAACTGACCTAGCTTCGAGGCAAGGCCTGTCGAAAGGTCTTTGATTGGGTGACACTTGAAGCGTATGAGGAGAGTAATGACCAAGAGAGGATTCGTCTCTCCCGGTCAATGGGAGTTAGTGTCGTAGGGTTAGTTCGATCTTTAGTAAAAACTTTGGCCAGAGTATGTTGGAAGAAGTCCAACATTTTTGACTAAAAGATCGATAGAAACTAACCGGAGTCAAGTTATTGGGGTTGACAGTTTGACCGTACCCTAGACTTGATCTACACGACATAGTTTAGACGAAGAGACTATAACTGCGGAATTCATCACGGAAACAGTCAGGGTGGTCCCGACAATACTCATGTCAATGAGTTAACCACATAATGATGATTCCTGAAGCAGGGACGGCAGCCACTGCTCGTGGTCACTGCCGTATAGGGCTTCGAGCCCAACTTGTTGTAAGGGTCAGGCTGTAGGGTCTCACACAGAGTGCGATCTTTCGTCTAATAATAGGTAGAAATAAGTTAGGGAGAATAATTTGCATTTGATGCAACGGATAAAATATTGCAAATGATGTTTGCAATAATCTCCAGCATTCGGAATAAATGATCCTGAGTGCAAGTGGGAGATGTAGGGATATATGCCCTCAGATCATTTGTATTTGATGCAAATGATAATTTAAGCTTAGATAGGGACTATTTTGCATTTGATGCAAAAGCGATTAAATGTGTATTAAATTTTTTAATACAATATTTAATAAAATAAACGCAAGGAAAAGTTCACGGGTAAGACGGGAATGTCCCGGTCTAGACCCAGGTTCGAACGGCGTCCAAATCGGACACCAAATGCTCAAGTTAGAGCCAAAACAGCCCAAAGGATCAGACCAGGCCAGGCCCAGTAAATGCAAGGCAGAACAGGCTGCCTGGGCTAGCCCAGACGCTGCCTGGGCTAAGCCCAGGCTCGGCCTGGGCAAGCCCAGGCGGAAGCCTGGGCTAAGCCCAGGCCGCCTGGGCTCTGCCCAGGCGCGGGCCTGGGCTCTGCCCAGGCGCGGGCCTGGGCTCTGCCCAGGCGCGGGCCTGGGCTCTGCCCAGGCGGATTTTTTGCGCGCGCTGGATGTGTGGGGCCCACCCGTGGGCCCCACCACTAGGGTTTCGAACCCTAAGTGTGCAGATTTAATTGACGGCTCAGTTTTTGTGAAAAACTAGCCTTGGGCTGATCTTTGGACACTCAATTAGAGGGTCAAACGAACTCCGATTGACGAACGGTTTTTTCCTATGCGTTCACCGTTGAACGCTTGTCGTATTGATAGGTTGTATCAATCTTGAAGCTCAACGGTGAGTGAGTTAAAATTCACGGAAGTTTGCACTTTGTGAAGTGCAAACTAACTTGATTTTAATTAACTCATTATTTAGTCCCACATCGGATTTTGAGAAAAGGGGAGAGTCCGCCGCCTATATAAATAGGGGTCTCCCCCCTTCCTCAAAACTCGTCCCAAGCTCTAGATCTGAGCGGCTCTCGTAAATGTTGGAGCACGCTCGGATCTAAGCTAAATTAATATTTCCCCTCTCCCTATAAATTTCTGCCTTGCTCCTGAGGGCTCTAGCAAAGCCGCAAAGGAGTTCGGATTCAGATCCGAAATCTAGGCGGAGGTTTCACTCGCGTGAAACTTTCTTCGGCGCGTGGTTGGCTCGGCGACATGGGATTGATCGCCTCGGGATGCGGAGAGGTTCGGGGAGCGGTTCAAGGAGCGGCTCGGCGTGGGACGGGAGCAGCTCGGAAGACGGTGCGGAACATATCGCCTGCCCCAGGGCTGAGATTCCGGGTATGTGTTTAAGCTTTTCATTTAATTATTCGTAGTAGTTAGATCCCTCTTGGGGTGGTCAGATCCACCCCAAGTTGGCATAGTTCCTGGCTAATAGGGTCTGGTTCCTTAGGGTTGCATGTTAATTATATTAACATAAAATTTTTCCGCTGCATTTCTGTCTATGTTCCGTCCGACTTAGGACGGGACTAGAGTTTTTGTGCCCTAATGGTCCCAGAAAACCCTTCAGGGTCAACCCCAGGCATGTCAGCGGGCGACCATGCAAATATGTCCGCATTTTCCCGGAGCAAGGCGACGAGGGTCGTCCTGAGGGCGGCCGGGAGTTTTGTCCCGATGGAGACGATTCTCGTCTCATCCGAAGCAATGGGAACCTCTTCAACTTCCTCGGCCGGGATCGACCGCTGGTCGCAGAAGTCCTCCCTCTCGTCGGGGATGAGAGCCGTCAGGACCCGCCTCGGGCTCCCACGCCGGGCTGACTTACGGTCGCGGTCCTCGGGCCCCTCCCGGTCTCCTCGTACCTGTCCCACCCCTCGTGGGGTCCGGAACTTCATCATCTGGTGTTGCAGGCTGGGGAGCGCCTCGATGGCCGTCATGTATGGACGCCCTATGATTCCTTTATATGCCGACGCGATGTCGACGATGACGAATCGCGTCCCCCTGGTGACGACCTTCGGTTCTTCCCCTAGAGTCATGGGCAGGGTGATCGTCCCCACCATGGGGATCGTATGGCCGGTGAAGCCGGCAACGGGGCCTGCGCAGGGCTCTAGGTCTGCACGCCCCCACCCCATCCTCTCGATCGTTGATAGGAATAGGATGTCTACGGGTGTCAATCAGGAGCCGGCCGACGACAACTGCCCCGATCCGAGCCTCGACGGCAAGGGCGTCATCGCTCTGGCTCCCCACCTCCTGCCGGTCTCCCTCGGTAAAGGTGATAGGAGGTCGGTGTGTCCTCCGCTTCGGCCGGCGGCTGGCGCCCGCCACCATCACTTGTCGGGCACCGCCTGGTGAGATCGGAGGCGACGTCCCCACTGGGGGCGGCCCCCCGCTTATCATCTCAATGCGCATGATCGCCCGGGGGGGCGTGGCTCGCCCCGGTCGCGGCCCGCCGGCGGTTCCGGCCCCCGCCCCTCCGGGGGGACTCTCTCTCCTTCTGCCACCCGCCTGTCCGCCACGAAGTTTCCCAAGTGGCCCGCCTGGATCAGCCGCTCGATCTCTCTCTTAAGTGTGTAACAACGATCGGTATCGTGACCGTGGTCACGGTGGTATCGGCAATACCTCCGGAGATCCCTCCTCGCCGGATCCGTCCTCATCTCCCGGGGAGGCTCCGGCAGTAATCCGGTCCTCGTCGCCGCAGCCAGAACTTCCATCATGGGGGCGTTGAGCCGCGTGTAGTGCGCCCGCAGGGGGCCTTCCTGTCTGGGGAGGGCTCGGGCGGCGCCTTGGGCTGGGGCGAACTCGCGCGCCGGGCCAGGACGGTCCTGCGGGCGTTGCGCCATCAGCTCGCACCTTGGTTAGGTCAACCGGTCGCGACCTCGGTGCCCCTCTTCCTGCCTCGGCCGAGCATGTGACCGGGGCTCGCCTTGGGATGGCTTCGCCGAGGGGAATAGGGCCTTCGTGCCGAGAGTCTCTTCGGCCAACGCATGCCTCTCTGCCATAGCAACCAACGCTTCGTAGTCGGCCGGCGGATCCCGGAGTAGGGATTTGTGGAGGCTCCGAGTCCGCAACCCCGTCTTGAAGGCCAGCATAAGCACCTCATCGCCGCATGTAGGGGTGAGCACGGTTTGCTCAAACCGCCCGAACCGAACCGGACCGAACCAGACCGAGCCAAAAACCGAACCGAACCGCTCTCCATCGGTCTGGTTTGGTCTCAATTGTTGGAAACCGCCACTTATATGGACTGGTTTGGTTTCATCCTGTCGAAACCGCTTAAACCGAACCAAACCGACTCCTAACATATATTATATATCGTGCTGGAAATCTGTTGGGATTTTAACCCTAGTCCCCAGGAACCCTATCATCAAATACCATTTTGATACAACTTCTAGTGATGAATGCACCCTAACTGCTATAGAAAAATGAAAATACATAGAACAATAATAATCGCACCTGTCGCAGTCACAGTTAGAACTCCTGCAAGCGATGCAGTGCCTAATTTTCTCTGGTTTAATAAGGAGCACAGAAATGAAGCCATGTCATGAAATTATTTTAACGACAAAGTCTATATTTAGGAAAATTGGGTATACGATGGGATCTTCCATCCTCATATGTCGTCGGCTCGAAAACCGTCGGTCTGGCGGTCTGGTTTGGTCTGGACTGTGAGAAACCGCTACTTATACGGTCTGGTTCGGTTTAGGTCCCAAACCGCCGGTTTGAGACCGTGCTCTCCCCTAGCCGCATGTCACCACCGCCCGTCTCTCATCCTGAAAGCGGCGGAGGTATCTGCTCGTTGTCTCTCCCTCCCCCTGGACTATCGTGCTGAGATAGTCCAAGGGCTTCTTTTTCGTCCGTCCGGCCCGGAACTCTTGGCAGAACTTGTGGGATAGCTCGCCAAAGCTCCCAACGGACCTCGCGGGTAAGCCGAAGTACCAGTCCAATGCGGTGTCCCTCAGGCTTTGAGAGAAATGCCTGCATAGGAACGCCTCATCCACATCCTGCGCCTCCATTGCCCCCCGGTACTGCTGCACGTGAGTGAGGGGGTCGCCCCTTCCGTTGTATGTGGCCAAGTGGGGGGGGTTTGAACCTTATGGGTCTCGGAGCGGATGTGATCCATCGTGCAAGCGGTGTGGCCTCCTCCGGATAGGTAGGGCGATCGGGCGCGTCCCCTCTCCGCCATTCGGGGGTCTGGCTTCGGTCGCGTCTCGGCCGCCGACGGTCCTCCAGCCCCGGGGAGTAGCCCGACGGTCGACTGGCGGGGCTCCTTCCTCGGGTCGAGGATTCGACGGGTTGCGGGCTGCGGTTCTCCCAGCACCATCGCCTCCCGGCCAGCTCCCCTCGGGCCTCCATCCGCTCCTGATTCTCCCGCAGAAGGCTTTCGCGCTCGGCGGTGAGGAAGCGTAATTGTCGACACACGGCTTCCTCGCGCAGGTAATCGGAGGGTTGGCGCTGGTGATGGGGGATGCCTCCTCCGGGTGGGGACCTGGCCAATAACGGGCCCCGCCCGTCCCCGAGACGCCGACCCGCCGCTGTCACCTCCAGGATTTCTCGGTTGCACTCGTTCTCCCTCCTCAGCCTCTCGCGTTCCGCGACGATGAGGCGGAGTTGGCGGCGAGCGGCCTCCTCATCCTGGTAGGCCCTTTGGGCGGTCTCGGCCGCTTCGTCCAAACGTCTTTGCGCGGCGGCCGCCTCCCCCAGGCGCCTCCACCGACGCACAACTTCCTTCTCCTCTTTCAGGATCCTCTGCTGTGCCGCAATCTCCTCGGCGAGCCCCCTGTTCTCCCCCTCCTCCTCGAACTGAGGGTGGAGATCCCGCCGCACGTTTTGGGGCTCCGAGGGGCCGGGCTGAGGCTCCGTTCCCGCCGCCGGATAGCCTCCCCTGGCCTGAGTGACGGCTTCGAAGCTCTTCAGGGCGGCGTGGGCCGAAGTATGTTCAGTTTCGGTGCCCATCCCCAGAAGGGGGTCGGACGCCGGGGTGATTAGCAGAGAGAGCGGTTCCTGACCCACGGGATCTTTGCCGTGGTCAGGGTTTCGAGAGATCGGCGTGGAGTCTAACATGGGTGTGACCCTTCGTTCCCACAGACGACGCCAATTGTTACGATGTGGAACTCGCGTACAATGAATTTGTATAGTGGAGAACCAAGGGCACGGTGGTTATGTTGAGAAGAGGGTTTAGGTGGGCTGTTTAACAAGTGATTAGTGGGGTGAAGAGGTTGGACTTGCCGCCGGGGGTGGCCACGGAGTCGGATGTCGCCGGACGCGGCGGAGGAAGATTGGATAGCTGGATACTGAAGTCGATGTCGACCACGGGGCGAGCTTCCCTGCAGCACGAGCAACCCGTCAGAAGGGCGGGGTTGGGGTCCAACCCTTAGCCCCTCCGATGCCTAAGTCAGTAATAGGACTTAAAATGAGGGCTAGGCACGCCGGTCGGACTAACGGTGCGTCGATCGAACCCGGCGAGCTATAGGTGGGAGAACAAAGATATGGACGACCTTTGCTCTCGTGTGTGAATGATAGATTGAGAGAGAATTTGGCAACCCCCCTCCCCGTGAGAGGAGAGGGGGTATTTATACCTGACGGCAGATGACTAGGCGTGCTGAGCTGGCATGCTGACTAGACGCGTTGAGCTGGCTCGGTTGTCAGCGGAAGCTTCAGACAAGGACGTTGGGAGCAGGAGTATCTGACCTGCCTTTGTCAGGCGGCGCGACGGCCAGGGGGTGCTTCTGTCGGGATGTCAGGGCCGAAAGCATTAACTGGCAGTCGGCTCAACCGCCAGGGGGTGCTTTGTCAGACGGTCGGGTGACGCATGTGTCAGTCGTGCCCTTGTCCTAGGTCGTTTGTCGTTGGCGGCGAGCTAAAGGTCTGGCTATGTTATCCTAGGCGCCGCGGCTCGTGGGGGCCGGCCGGGTCGACCGGCTCGAGGGCTGTTTGGCCCGGCCGGTCTCCTTGCCGGTCGTGGGTTATGGGCCGCTGGGACGGTAGGACACGCATATGACCATGTCAGCCTGTCCGGCGGTGCTGTCCGGGGGCTCCCCAAGCGCTTTGCTCCCGGCAGGCCGAGCAACTGCGGTAGCGCGCCTCGGCCGGGTGGGGGGAGTGCTGCGAGGCACGCCCGTTCCTGCATAGCCTCGGTCTCCCGGGGTGGAGGCCCTTTCACCACGGGGAGAGTCAATGGGGTATACCAGCGGATCCGGATGGGAGTTGGACTCTTACGATCTTTAGGTCGTAACAACTTAGATATCAATTTAATGGACGTACGAATTGAATTATATTGTGATAATCAAGCTACTATCAGCTTTATCAACAATGGTGCAAATAGTTCAAAAGGACGGCATGTTGAAATACAGTATCACTATACTCATAATATTGTGGAAAAGGAAGAAGTCAAGGTGACTTATATTTTGACTAGTAACATGACTACCGATTTCTTAACGTATGGTATTCTAGCATGAACATTCATTAAACATGTTAGTTTGATGCTACTTAGAAATGTCTGAGTCGAAGAAACTTTCATGAATTATGAAAGGAGATAATCATGGATAATGGTTGTACGTGTTGTGAAGGGAATTTAGGGAGAAATAGGTGTAAGGGGTTAAGAGCCCCCTACCCGTGTATTTATATCTTTCAATAGTGGGTTGGATACCCAATTGGCCCAATGGGCCTATTCATAACACTTCCCCTTATCCAATCAACATTGAAATAAGAGGTGGATTCTTCAGGATCCGAGTTAAGGTAACTGTCTTGTTAAAGAAAGAACAGTTAACCCATAACTTCCCCTGTTTTGGGGATGTGTCTAGGGGTGGATACTTCAGGATCCAGAGTCAACGAGGTTGCCTCGTCAAAACCTTGACTACGGAAAACCCAGTGGGAAAAAACCTGTAGCCAAGGGAAAAGAGTACAACTCTGCAGTTGACTCCCCCTTATCTGACCAAGCTTCAGGCTTGGAGATTTCCTATGAATCTATACATCAGTCTCCTATGTATCTATGAGTTCATAGTTCTCTCATCCTGACCCAGTTTACATTTACTCACTCTCCTCATCCCAATCCCATATACAAGTTTCTCAAAGATACTAGTAGGCAGGGATTTGGTAAGCAAATCCGCCAAGTTTTTACATGATTGGATCTTCTGTACCTCAATCTGCTTTTGCTTCTGGAGGTCGTGCGTCCAGAAGAACTTGGGGGAGATATGCTTCGTCTTGTCACCTTTGATGTAGCCGTCCTGTAGCTGGGCTATACATGCTGCATTGTCTTCATAGAGTGTAGTGGGTGCAAGAACGCCGGTCGTCAGGCCGGTGGAGGTGAGTATGTGCTGGATCACTGAGCGTAGCCAAAAACATTCCTTGCTTGCTTCGAAGATCGCAAGTAGCTCTGAGTGGGTGGATGAGACGGTCGTCATGGTCTGCTTCACAGATCTCCAGGATATGGCAGTGCCGCCATATGTGAACATGTATCCGGTCTGAGACTTCTCTGTATGAGGATCGGACCTGTAACCTGCGTCAGCATAACCAACTAAACCAGTTGATGCCCCTTTCCTGTAGAATAGACCTAAGTCTATGGACCCTTGGAGGTAGCGCAGAAGATGCTTAACTCCGGCCCAGTGCCGCTGTGTAGGTGCAGCACTATATCTGGCTAGTAAGTTTACTGCAAAAGCTATGTCAGGGCGAGTGCAGTTAGCCAGGTAAAGGAGTGCACCGATAGCACTTAAATAAGGCACTTCGGGGCCTAGTACTTCCTCCCCCTCTTCCAGCGGCCGGAAGGGGTCTTTGTGTACATCCAATGATCTGACGACCATCGGAGTGCTGAGGGGGTGGCACTTATCCATCTGAAACTTTTTCAATAAGTTCGATGTGTAAGTTGACTGGTGTAACAGGATCCCATCTTTAAGATGCTCTATCTGAAGGCCTAAACAGAATTTTGATTTTCCGAGGTCTTTCATCTCGAAAGTTTCTGTCAGGCTTCTAGAAATCTTTGCGATCTCTTCAGGAGATCCGATGAGGTTTAAGTCGTCTACGTAGACGGCTATAATTACAAATCATGTTGTCTTTGCTCTTATAAAGATGCAAGGACAGACTGGGTCGTTTTTAAATCCTTGCTGTGCAAGGAAATCGCTCAGTCTGTTGTACCACATCCTTCCAGATTGTTTTAGACCATATAATGATCTTTGCAGTTTCACTGAGTAGATGTCACGTTCTCTCTCTTTTAGTGCTGCAGGCAAAGAATAACCGTCAGGCAATCTCATATAGATGTCTCGGTCTAGGTTGCCATATAGGTATGCAGTAACCACGTCCATGAGTTGCATATCTAAACCCTCTTGTGCTGTTATGCCAATGAGGAATCGGAAGGTGATCGCGTCCATGACCGGGGAGTATGTGGCTTCAAAATCCACCCCAGGACGTTGGGTAAAACCCTGCGCTACAAGCCTTGCTTTGTAGCGTACGATCTCATTCTGTTCATTTCGTTTTCTAACAAATACCCATTTATAACCCACAGGTTTTACACCTTTTGGTGTCTGGACTATTGGTCCGAAGACCTTGCGTTTGGTGAGTGAATCCAACTCCACTCCTATTGCCGCTTTCCACTTTGGCCAATCATCTCTGCTTTGACATTCTGTCAGAGAGCGTGGTTCAATATCATCGTCGCAGTACGCGACGTTGATGGCAATATTACACGCAAATGTGTCATCTATTGTTGTGCTTTTTCTGTCCCAATACTCCCCAGTTCGTACATAGTGTATCGATACTTCATTTTCTCCCGGTTTTTCCTCTTCATGAGAGTTTGGGAGAGATGGGGTAGCAGGGCTTAAATTAGCATCCTGTGGTGGTATTTGTTTACCATTGCCAAGGGTCCTACTCTTTCGAGGGACTTGGTCCTTGGATCCCGGTGGTCGTCCTCTCTTTTTGAGAGGTCCAACCATTTCTGCTGCAGGCGGATTGCATCCATTTTGCGGTATGTCAATCCTAGCTGGAGTGTTAGCAGCAGGGACGTGTGATTTGACAATCTTCTGGTTGTCAGTAAATTTGTCCGGCAAGAGATGGACAGTGTTTTGGATGTGGAGAATCTTCAGGACCTCCTCCTCACACTGGCTTGTTGGCGGATCAAAGTGACATAAAGTTTTTGTATCCCAAGTGATACTTTCTGAAGCTTCGGGCTTCTTTGTCTGTGAGCCTAGTCTTGGGAACGATGTTTCATCGAATTCACAGTCTTCTAGACGTGCCTTAAAGACGTCCCCCGTAAGGGGTTCTAGGAATCTAATTATGGAGGGGGTGTCAAACCCAACATAAATTCCTAGGCGACGTTGTGGACCCATCTTTGTCCTTTGTGGTGGTGCTATGGGGACGTATACTGCACAACCAAATATTCTCAAATGTGAGACAATTGGTGGGGCTCCAAGTGCTAGTTGCATTGGAGAAGATGACTGACCTCCAGAGGGTCTTAATTTTATTAAAGATGCAGCATGCAAAATTGCATGACCCCACGCATTCACTGGCATCTGGGATTGAAGTAATAATGGACGAGCGATCCATTGTAGTCTCTTAATTAGAGATTCTGCTAACCCATTTTGGGTGTGAACATGCGCTACAGGATGTTCAACTTCAATTCCCTGAGCTTGGCAATAGTCTAGAAAGACTTGTGACGTAAACTCCCCCGCATTGTCCAGACGAAGTTTCTTTATCTGGTGGTCGGGGAAGTGGGCCCGTAACTTTATTATCTGAGCTAAAAGCTTAGATAGGGCTAGGTTACGGGTGGACAGTAGGCACACATGTGACCACTTAGTTGATGCGTCTATCAGGGCCATAAAGTACCTGAACGGACCACTTGATGGGTGAATCGGCCCACAAATGTCTCCGTGGATTCTTTCCAGAAAGCTGGGAGACTCCACATCCACTTTCAGTGGGGAGGGTCTCGTGATCAGTTTACCCTTGTAATAGGGTGGACATGGGAATTTGCCTTTTTGAAGAATCTTCAGGTTCTTCAGGTCAATGCCCCTGGAGTTCTTTATGATGCGGTACATCATAACCGAACCAGGGTGTCCCAGTCGACTGTGCCAGAGTTGGAATTCTGGTGTTTGGGGGCACTGCAGGTGCTCCACCATGGATGTTTCTGGAGTTTGTATACTTGTTTGGTAGAGTCCCGAGGGGAGTCCCTTGAAACGTTCCACAATGGTTTTTGAACCATTTGTAAGAGCCGTTACAAGCAAGTATTCCCTTTTATCTTCCTCGACCGTCTCTAAGTGATATCCGTTTAAACGGATGTCTTTAAAACTTAGGAGGTTTCGGATGGATTTTGGGGAGTATAACGCATTTTTAAGTGTTATTTGTGTGTTGCCGGGGAGCAATATAGTTGCTTCCCCTGATCCTTCGATTATATTTGCTGGTCCTGAGATTGTTCTCAGTGGGCCAGAATAACTACTTACGCTCGTGAAATAGTCTATGTTTTGAAGGATCGAGTGCGTCGATGCACTGTCCACTAGGCAGATAAGTTCCATATCTAAAAAATGGGGAAAGACATTCAAGCAATAAATATAGATAAAAGATTCACTTTCATAAATAAATGCTAAAAAGATATTGTTTGACATGGAAAATAGAACTAGATACGATGCATAAAAATTTAAGATACATTGCTAATTACATAAAAGTGGTCCAGATCTAGAGAGTATCATCTCCCATGAAATCTTCGGGAGTCCATGAGGTCTCTGCCAACGCTGCGCTCTCCATCAGGTTTGTCTCAGCTCGAGGCTTGAGGCTTGCCTGGTAGAGGTCCTGGAGGTGTTTTGCTGTGCGGCAGATTCTGGACCAGTGGCCCGTCATCCCGCATTTTGAGCATTTGTCCTCCCAGTCTTTCTTGGGAGTGCCTCCTTTGTTGGGAATCCTCTTCTGCTTCTTGTCCACGAACTTCTGGTTCTGGGGAGGAGCTGGGTGAGTGGCCTTCTTCCGCTGCTTCTGTTCTTTCCATTTCTGGAATTTTGCCTTTTTGTCCGTCTTCTTCTTCTGGGAAGACTGGAAGTGGGCCTCTGCAGGAGGTGGCAATGGAGCGGAGCCAGGAGGGCGCAGGTTGTGGGTGGCAACCAACAGGTCTCTGTTCTGTTCAGCCATAAGCAGGCATGAAAGAAGGTCAGAGTACTTTGTGAACTTCCTCTCTCGATATTGTTGCATAAGGATCATGTCCTTTTCGTGGAAAGACGTAAACGTCTTTTCCAGCAACATTTTCTCCGTCACTGGTTCACCACACAACTTCAGGCGTGAGGTGATGCGGAAGAGAGCTGAGTTGTACTCCGCTACGGATTTGAAATCCTGTATGCGGAGGTGAGTCCACTCGTACTGTGCACGGGGGAGTATGACATCCCTCTGATGTCGGTACCTCTCCTCGAGTGCATCCCACAGCTCGTAAGGGTCCTCTACAGTGAGGTACTCGTCCTTTAAGGTCGAGTCTAAGTGTTTCCTGATATATATAATGGCTTTCGCCTTTAATATATCGGAAACTTCCTCTGTATGAGGTGCTTCCACTGAAGCCTCCTTGTTAGCTGGGGCAGTACTAGTTGTTGCCTTTTCAGTCTGTGTGAGACTGAAACCATGAGAGCGCAGATGGAACTTCAGGTCCAACTGCCAACTCAGGTAGTTTGACCCATCAGCCTTCAGGACTGAGAAGTCTACATTTGCGAGTCTGGCCATTTTATGATCTAGCATGTACGGAAAAAAAATAGCATGTATCATTAAGACTGAAAATAAGACAGACATCCACGCATGTAATGTAGTCATTTTCATGGCATGAATTTAAATTACTGTGATTTTAACATACATGCTTTTTTTTTCAGGTAATGTGAATAATTAATTACTAAAAATTAACAATCACGCATGCTGTTTAAGGGTTTTCATTGTGACATTAAAACATGGTATTAAAGCTAATTAATCAACCACGCAGTTTAATGCAAAAACAATGAAAAACAGAAATAATGACCTTAGGCTATGGGGATCAGCCAGCCGACACCGAAAAATAAATAAAAAGTCCAGTCCGAAGTTACATCAAAAATAAAATGCATGAAAATAAATTACAACTCGGGAACTTCAGAGAGAAGCCCCTATCTTTATTGAGCGAAACGCCTTCAGCTTCTTTTTTGGTGTCCTTCGGTCTTCTTTTTACATTTTCATCCTCACATACAAAGTTTCTCTCAAAAGAAAAGAAAAATTGCGGGAATTTAAAACGGTGTCGGAAACCTGGCTGATCCCTAAAAACATAGCCTAATATTTGCACATCCACGCAGATAATATTTTTGCAACATACAACCACGCAGATAATCAAAAAGACACAGGCATTTAAAGTAATTAAAATTGTGTGTCATGCAAAAAACATTTTTTTTTTTGAAAAACTTTTTGCCTTTTTGATCCATAATATAATGTTTTATTTTACCGCTTTCAACCCTTTTAAAAATTTCTTTTAACTATTTTGGGCTTTTTAGGGCCAAAAATAAATAAAATAATTTCTGTGGATGGGCTAATTTTCTGGCCTTTTGGGCCATGAAAACAACCCATTAGGGTTAATATTGGGCCTCCCCCGAAAAATAGCCCGTTAGGGTTAGGGTTTCTGGAAACCCTAGGGGGGGCCCGCGGCGTGTCGCCGCGACGGCTGGCCGCGGCAGTTGGCCGCGGCCTGAGGCCGCGGCCGCCGCGGCTTCAGGCCGCGGCAGTTGGCCGCGGCCTGAAGCCGCGGCCGCCGCGGCACTTGGCCGCGGCCTGAGGCCGCGGCGGCAGTCCACGGCCTGAGGCCGCGGCCGCCGCGGCCTGGGGCCGCGGCGATTGTTCTCCGACGGCGGCGCAAAGAGCGCGCCGCCGTTCCGCCCTACGGGCGTGCGGATTTTTATTTTTGGATCAAAGGCGGGGGAGGTAAAAATCGGATTTTTCAACAAATTTGATCGTTAAAAAACAAGTTTTTATTGTTTTAAACATGTAGATCTTATTAAAAATGTTGAATTTAACCGAGTTTGTGAACTTTTTGATCCTAAAACATGCAGATCTAATGAGAAAAGCAAGTTTAGATCTAAAAAGTTTGGATTTTTACCTCTAGATTCGACGAGGAATCTAGGCGACGGTTGGTGAAGGATGCCCTTTTCGCTCCCCGTTGAGAAGATTACGATCTTCTTTTTCTGAGCGATTTGTGGATCTCCTTTCCCGCGAGCCGCCGTCTCCTCCAACGAGCGTGATCGTGCTGATAACGTGTTGTGAAGGGAATTTAGGGAGAAATAGGTGTAAGGGGTTAAGAGCCCCCTACCCGTGTATTTATATCTTTCAATAGTGGGTTGGATACCCAATTGGCCCAATGGGTCTATTCATAACAGTACGTGGTTTGTCAACAATGGATAAAAATACATATATAATGTGAATAGTGGGAGAATGTGAACTTACATCTTGAGTCATAACTCACGAATAGTAGGAGTGTGATCAGAATGTATTTGGTTATTTCAGCCTAATAGGAGATGTAAGGGCATTGGTTTTCAATGGTTCAATTAAACAGAACCCGACCCAATGAACACCCAACTCGTTAGTTGAGATATCATAGAAATTTTCGCAACTAACGAGAAATTGTTACGTAATTTTCTTTCATATATCAAGTGTTCTTGGGGAATATTTGTGATGTTGTTTGGAGGTGAAGAGACAATAGTAGCCTATATATAGAGATGAGTTCTTCGCCTTAATCATCAAGAAAAATTTGTTCTCTGGAATCCCAAATCAAATCTTATTTCTGTTGTTCTATCAAATTTAAATTCAACAGTCAGTCAGAGAAAAATCCATTCCTTTTATTTTCCATTTCATGCCCGTGATTTCATCTTTTTTCCCCCTGGTTTCAGATTTTAGATTAAATGGTGAGCGATTTTGATCTCACATTTGTTATTGTTAGATGTGACTCTACAATTCTTGATGAATTATTGCTTATATTTTTCTGTTTCTTTGCATTTGAGCTTGTTAGTAGGCTTATTTTAGGGTTTAACAATTACCAAAACAACAACCTTTAGCTATCTCAATTCAATACTCTTTTTTAGTACTTCAGTTAAGCATTAAATCTCAACCATGCAAATGCTGTCTCCATGTTGATCTATGATATGACAATAGAATTTTGATCTTTAATTGTTGCTAACATGTGAGAATAGAAGAGGAATGGCGAAGGGGAAGAAGTTGTTCGTTAAGCTAGTGTCAGCGGCTGGGACCGGCTTCTTCTATGTGAAGCGGAAGAATCCACGGAGAACCCCGGATAAGCTAGAGTTCAGGAAGTACGATCCGCGAGTGAATAAGCATGTTCTCTTCACTGAGCAAAAGATGAAATGAGTGTGCGTTGGATTTTTTTTTAAAACCCATTTCAAGCATGATATGCATATATGTTATGGTAGACTGATGTTCTACTTGATATCATGATATGCATGGATGGATTCTATGTTGGTGATGTTGAGACATGTTCAAACCTGTTGTTTTGTTGCTCTTAATCATGTTAGGTGGAATCTGAATCAAAATCTGAGCTGATTCACGCACGATATTGTCATTGAAATCTTGATATTTGTCACGTTAGAGAGCAGTGCATGTATTTCTTGGGGGTTTTTGGATGCATAAACATGATGAAAAGAGATGGATGCATTTTCCTTTGCTTTCTGATGCATCTGAACGGGAGTCTAGGCATTTTCAGAAAATAATTTCGCTGTGAAGTACCAATGGTGTGTTTGAAATACTTCTGAGGCCAAGTGTGTCATATTTTGAGACGAAAATCAAGTTCAAATCAAAGCTTAAGCATAAAATCTATGTTCAAATCAAGTTCTTTGTAAATAGCTCGAGAGAATTGGAAGGACAAACAACCAAATCCCTTTGAATCAATGGCACCAAAAGCCCTAATGAGCAAATTCATGGACGCCATTACAATACCATCAATATATCAAGTGTACGCTCACATCTCAATCGCAACACAAAAACAAGTTCTCGAGAATAGCCAAAGATTGGTGGGCATGGGGGGCAAAATGCAGGGGAATACATTTGAAAACTAATTACATTGGGACAGTGTCTCTACAGTCGAAGCAGGATTTTTGAGCTATAATATATTTGCTAAGCTAAGGGGGGAATCAGGCCAACATACAACTCAGGCTGATACCCAGCTAGAAACGCCACCTACATTTTTACACCAAAAATAACACAGAAAAGGGGTGAAGAACCCGCGCTTTTAACAAGCTCCCTCGGCGAGTCGCAACATCGCTAGCTTTGAGACCGAGCCCCGACCTGGACATTGCCCCCTTGCAAATGAAAAGACATTGCTTGAGAAATATATTCTTGGGACTACAAAAAACATGGATTATTACGCATTTTGAAATGCAAATAAAAGCATTAACTTAAATATGGGGGGAACTGCTTTATTTTTGTATTGGCAAATTTTGTTTTATGCCTGGCATCCACCCACAGTCTCTGGAGGAAATGGGTGATGCTTTGGATATCCATGCTGGGTTTGAATTTCAAAAAATTATCCAAAATACCAGCATAATGTACACCCTTGGTAATGTCCTAATCACATGATCAATTAGAGACATTCCAATGAAATCTTATTTAAATGAAAAATGCAATTAAACCAAGATTGGGCAAAAAAATTCAAGCTTTCAGTCGTATCAAGTGCTACTGTTTAGCATCTGCATCACCATAGTCCATGTGTTACCAAATATCAATATTTAGCTATGTATATGCATTCCCCGTAAAAACAACCATGTTATGTGTATCTGCCAAGAGAAATTAAATACAAAATGGGAACACCTATAACACATTGGCTTTACTGAAATATGTTTGAGTTATTTGTGCATAGTTTATTTATGACAAAAGCAGTAAGATTATATGAACAATACGGTATCACCCAATTCCCCACCCCCACCCCCACGCCGAAAAAACAAAATAGGAAAAATAAAGTTATGTGAACCAATTCGCAAGGACAAAAAAAAATAAACCCAAAGAAAACCAAAATCCACGGTCCACATTGTGTGACCCAATTCTCAAGGTGTTAACAATTTGGATCATAGAAAGCATTGATCCGAATGTATAGAAAAAGAAAGTTGAAGATCTAGATCCATTAACATGATGTGTATGTGTGGCAACCTCCTTGACTAGCGTAACCCCCTCCCCCCCCCCAAAAAAAAAAAAAAAAAAAAAATCCTCCTTTGGTCCAAACAATTTATTTTGATCTTCATGTTCTAAAACCTCAAACCCTCAATTTTCATGTGAATCCACGGAGTTTTGCTTATTCATCCACTCGTCGTAAGTTTAACGGTTTCGCCGTAACGGAATTTCTTGCAACAGTTAGATGAACAATTACAAGCCTTAGGGTTCACATAAAAATTGATATCTTAGAATTTTAGAATATGAATAACAACCTGAACAGATCCAATCGTTGAAAAACAGGAAAGGTTGGTTTTTGTGTGAGCTAGCCAAAAAGAAAGGGGGTTATTTGCGTGAGCTTGCGTTCGCTAGCCAAGTAGGAAATTTCATCATTGGCTAGATGATAATATATATATGGATATCTTAATTAATTAGGCATGATATCATCATGTTTATTTTTCCTTAATGTGTCGTTAATTTTTATTTAATATTACATTATTGTTAACTGTTTTTAATTGATTACTTATTATTTTAAGTCGTGTTTACATATGCATAGTACCATATGGATTTCTCTATGATGGTATGTGTATATATGTATGTCGGTATGGATGTATATATATGTGTATATGTAAATGTGTATGTATGTATACACATGCATGAATATTACACACATGGACATACATACTAGCCTGAGCGAATGACAACCCTCGATCCCATCATATTGCAGCCCGACATAGCAAACTGACTCTCCCTACCTCTCTCCTACCGTGTACCACTTAAAGTAGACTACCATGTACCCATACCCGTACCACGTACTGAAACATGCCATGATTCAGGTTACATTGAAACAAGAACCCCTACTTACTATATGAACTGTATGTTACATTTTAGCTATTTTCCATGAAATCATGACAAATACATAAGCTGACCATGATGCAAGCAAAATTATATCTCCAATTATACCAACATCCAACCATGGAGGGGATAAACACAAATTCATAGGAGATGGACGGTACTTCGGACGGCCCAAGGAAATAAGTAATTAAATTTAACCCAACAGGTTCTCTATTCTTGGTATGTTACAAGCATATAATACTTAATGTACTTGGTTTTATGACACCCGGAATGTAGCTCAATCACAACAAGTTGATCTAGTTCAATGGGAACATGCAGCCAATGAATTAATGCCATAACTTGGAGATCATGTTTTGAAAATATGCTTAGTGAATGAAAAATGCATGGCCTCGTGAAAGAAATACCTGTGCTTCTCGAAATTCCAACGTGGTCAGTTTCCAGCTGAGGCACCCTCAATGATCTTAGCTTTGCAGCAGATGACCTAAATGTGTGAATAAGTGGCTGGTTCTCTTCTTCTTCTTCCCCTTCATCTTGGTTGTTCTGTTCTGATGCACTGATTGAATCTTCATCGCTGGCACTTTGCGCATCAAACAGTTTCTTTCCTGGTAAATTCATTGCCTTCCTTGGACGGCCTCTCCTTCTTGCGGGATTACCTTCTTTCTCATCTAAATTAAATTCTTTTCATTAGCCGCGACTTCCAAACATAAAGGGAATATATGTGGGTTTCTTTGTTTACTTTTTTGCTTCTTTTTTTTGTTGTGTGTGTGTGTGTGTGTGTTGGGGGGAGGGGGGGGGGGGGGGGGGGGGGGGGGGGTTGGGGTTGCGTTCAAGCCTAGTTTGAGAATATCTTCTAATACCATGGAGGTTGCTGGAGAAAGGGGGAAATCAACAGGAAAGATCAGTTCAAAATAAATCTCCTACCATGTAGGTATGTTGTTCCCTGAGTTTATCTGATCTGCTGTTTGATTAAATCAAACTTTACCATCATAACACCATGTGACAGCTAGAGACCATTATGCTATTGATCAACTATGGCAGGGGTATACAGACCTTATATTGTCAGGAAAGCAGTGGACTATAAAAGAGCATTCTATGCTGGTAAAAGAAACAGCTTGGGAAAAATTGAAATCAATGAAATTTAGAAGGCACATCTCTGCAGACGTATTCTATTACTGTATTACATGACAACCGTGTTTGGAAGTGTGTACCTGGCAAACCTTCATTCTTTGCATACTTCTCGCGTAATTGGTTGATAAATGTATAATATGGACGCCAGCCACTAGGGTCTTCATCAGTGTTTACATTCTCTGATCTTCTCTTGACATCTTCCAAACTGTGGAATGGCAAATCAGAGACTAGACCATGCCATTGTAATTTATTGCCAAATATAGCCAGCATTTAGATTAATCAACTTACATATTCAGGACATCTGATCCTGGTAGCTTTGATACGAACGGTAGAACAGCTCCCTCAAGAAAAGACAACTGTTTTGGAGCATCCAAGAAAGCAAACAAGATACCATCATTGACAATTTTCAGAATGCCAGATCTATGCACGTTGCGAGCCACACCCACAAAAGTTCCAGAAAGCCGAGTTGCCAAATCCCTACATTCTGAAAATGACTTGCTAGCCAAGGATTCATCATCAAACCCAGAGAGATCCACCACATGACGATTGTAGGCCTAATTCCATTTAAATTAAGTAAATAAATAAATGCTCAGGAATTAGAAGAGAGTAACTTATTTGCCAAAAAATTACATCAGTTTCCGAACAGCTCGGACAAAAATCTCAAATCGAGTATGAACATAATAAGGTCACATGTATGTAATTAATTGCAGCGGTATCTATAATAAACATCTCTATTCTAATTGATAAAAGATGGAATGACAAGCTAAAGACTCATTTGCACATTGACGGTTAATTCGTTGAACTCATATTTTTATTATCAAAGAGGGGAAGCTATTAATGGAAATGATGCATTTGCTGATGGTTTCACAAAATGCATGTTCAGGATATATGCCAAAGATCCTGTGATGCAAGATAAAATTAGCTTCCAGTTGCTAATGTATCAAAATCGAAGCGGATCTTTTGGTACGAAAGTAGCGCAAAGGCAAGATAAAAATCATACACTTGATCCAGGTATAACTAAGAAACTAATATCAATTTCACATTCCTATTATGCAGTTTTTGATATTTTAAAGTTTAAACTAAAAGGAATTTGAATTTGGTTTTTATTATTAGTTAATTGGTGGCTTCTGCATAGTGACACGGCACCTGATTTGAAGAAGAAGACCTAAGAATGTTGGGGTTGACCACAAGCTCAAGTGACTATGAAAGAAATTAGAGTATTTTTGAGAAGGTAAAAATTTAAATAAATTTTCTTTGTATCATCCATTAATCATATACATATTTCTCATGATGGATAATTAGTTATCGTATTCTCATTAACAGATTCAAGAGAATGAATAAACTAAGTACCGATAAATTGAAAGACTTGGTCTATGTCAAATTCAATGACTAGCTGAAAGAAAGATTTCAGAGCAGAAACACTGATATCATATCTGCTCGTTCTATTACGAAGGACAAGGGACAGCGGAATGAATGTCTCAAAAATCAGTTGATGCTTCTATTGCTTCAGATGAGGAGGATGATAAAGAATCTTCCCTAAAAAAGACCGACATGGAGGCAATTGAAGAAGCAATGAGGATTGATCCAAAGCCAATGACTAGTAAACGATTAAAGAATACAAAGAAAGGAAAAGACATCACATTATCATCACGGGAAGGATGGAGCTTTAAGTTCCGATTCATGGATCTTCTCAGAATCATCTTCGAATGGTTCTGATTCTGATGTGGAAGCAGCTGAATATGCTAAAACATTCGTACTAGATATATGTGTAGAATGAACTTTTTACATAATGTGGGGGTAAGTCACTCTTACTGAAAATCTTTTAATTCATTTTATATTCATGCTGTATTTTAAGTTTTGTTAATTTATAGACTTATAGTATTAGTGTATTACATACTCGTATGATAATGTTAGCGGTTACTAAATGCATTTATCATACCTTTATGTGATCCTATTAATGATATTTTAGTAATATGAATAATCATGGATATTTATGATATTATAATTGTATATTTATCCTATTAGATATGACCAACCTGATATTTGTGTGTATTCCTGATTTATCTCTTGATATCTGATATCTGTTATGGCCAATCCGATACGATACAGATATCTAATATTTAAAGCCTTGATTTATGTTATGATATACAATCATGTCCCTTGGCTGAGGTCTTGAATACTAACCATATTACATGTTCCGACCTTATCACTTTATTGATTTGATAGCATCTGAAAGATAAAAATGATAATAATCAATGTAAATGAGGAACTCAAATGAAAATAGTGGCAAGTTAGGTAGTTGTTTTATTAGTTATGCATGTTATTGTGTTTCGTTATCTTACTACTCGTTGCATATGCTAGAAATGAAAATCATACATGATTGCTATTTGATTTACCATGCATGCTTATTGTAACCATATCATATCACATGTTCATTGCACATGACACTATACTGCTCACTCACTGTTTACATCACCATATCTAATATTAAATCTAGCATATAATTACTGATCTGTCACTATCTGTTACCGTACAAACACTCACTGATTAAGTCATTATACCCGATTACCTTACCTGATTATATGATCATGATACAGTATATGTCACTATGTCACTACACATGAATACAGTACATTATTACATGTTCATAGATCATGATACTATACATATTCATTGTATTAAAGCTATTACATGACACTTGGAATGAGAAACTCAGTCTTATAGGGTGCAAGAGCAGTAAGAGTTCTTACTATATCCGTGGTTTTCATCATCCAATAAGGGGGTGAGGTAATAATACTATAATCATGTTTTTCACCATCCAGTAATGGAGGTGAGGTCATACTATCGTATCTGTTTCCACCCTCCAATAATGAAAGTGGTGTTATTTATTGTTGACACCTACGAATATACAACCACATATCTGTGACCCTGATTATACCTTGGTTACATATGCTCAACACATGACCATCGAATATGAGCTCATCACTAGAATAGAAGCACTGCACTGCCAACATTAAAATTAGTGTTTATCTTGCTTAGTCACTCTGTCGGTTCATTATTACTTGTCACCGTTCATGCTTTAAGTAATTACATTTATACACATTCATGCTATTATATATGTTTTCATGTTATATTTTACTTGTTCATTATGTCTTCTATTATCCATGTTACTATTTATAATACTATGCATATTTTATTTCATGGTATATGTTATTCTCATGTTGGGGGAACATATACAAGCATTAGCTTGTTAACGGATATTTTCTATTTTCTATTTGTTAGTGTTTCTTCTTAAGAATATCTGTTAGATACGAAGATCGAATACATTGAGAAGACATTTCTTACCGAGAAGGTCTCCACTACCGGCCAGATTCCGCGTGTAAGTCTCTTATCCTTATTCAAATCCATTCCAATCCATAATATTGTATCCTTATATCTTGTCATAGTCTTTTCATGCATTCTTTATTATCTTTCTTATCGTACTTGTCATCATTCCTACTTGCTAAATATAATGTATCTGACACATTTTAGTTGCTCATTAATAGTTTAAATTCACAAAAGAACATTTAGCATTATCACATACGCTTATCAAATATAAGTCAAGAGGGTAAATCCTATTGGCCTACGGACATGCAAGCTTACTGAGTTTTCGTTTCCTGGTAGAATAGGAAGATGGGCATGACATGTAAGATAATATGTTGGGACCTTTCAGAGATTTGCGGTCATCTCTGAGCATTAATATAAAACAAAGTGGCACATATAACCACAGTCTCAAACTCGACTTAGGTTATTCAGGTTGCTAAAAGTAGCTTTTAATTTATTACCATTCTTGAGTAATAACCAGTCATTTGTAACTGTCTAAATGCATCTTTTAGTTCTGAAATAAAAGAAGCCAAGAAAGAGAAGCATACCCTTTTCAATGCCTCCAAAAATAATACAGGAATTTCATCATTTGCAGATTTCCTCAGCTCTGTAATCAATTTTTTGATAATTTCTGTGATGCTAGCTCCATGCATCACAAAATGCGAAATGATCTCTGGACCAAGATAACCCTGCAGTAACTTAGAAAGCTCACGTGAGGTTGCAGAATAAACAACAACATATTAGACAATCTTCTAACTTGATCCATAAAGAAGTAATATTTAAACCCATATGACCAGGTAATATTGGTGTAGACTATATTTGATGCCATTTCAGAAATACCGTTAGGAAAATAATAGACAGATACCACTGTTTTACTTAGCAACTTCTTAAATGTGTTGATGTTAAATATCCAATAGCACAACAAAAAAGTATGGTGTGGCACGTGAGACACTAAGGATGTGCAAAGGGATAATAAATTATAGTTGAGCACTTGAAGCCAGAAAATACAAAGAATGAAAGATAATTGGAGAAAGAAAGAAAAAAGACCAACATCTAATTCATAAAACACTACAGCAAGCACCCACCATTAGAGAATGAGTTTGGGAGATACATATGTAATGATTTGAAGCACAAAAACATCATGAGATTCACTAGTAAAGTAAACCTATGCAGCGGCACTGAACCTGAAGTGTGTGTAGCTGAAATGCAACAACAAAGGACACAAACATTATATCAAGTTAAGAAGTTCAGCACACATATTACGCTTATTTGGATTATCATCAATCTGAAATTGTTTCATAAACAAACCACCTCATTTAACAATGGTGTTTTAAATAAATGAAAAAAAACAAAGGCTGGCTTACTTTGAAGTTGCCATTTTAGCTGACCATACAAGGAAGTATCTAATCAGGTAATCAGCTCTTAATTTGGTCGACTTTGTCCATTTAGAACAGTGCTGCCCTTAATGTTTTATATTCTTTAAAAGCATATACCAAGCCAGCAAAAACAGGGATGATTCAAGATATGAATCATAAAGGGCATTCAGCGGACTGGATGTAAAAGATTCAGATACCTAACCTCGTGCATGTGTTTTTTTTTTCTTATTTTTCTTTTTGAAGGGGGGGGAGCAAGAAGAAGCAAGGTAGTGAGTGAGAGAGGGGTGATGTTTGTTTCGGTACGAAAAAATCAAGAATTCTAAGGACTTCAATAGAACTAAGCGTGGTGTTTTTTTAAAAGAATTCATAGTGACAAGATTATGTAAATAAAAGGAATACTGTGATATTTGTCCGCATGTACATTAATTGCATCAAAATGATATACAAGCCTGACACTATGAAAATTAATGCACCATGTACACTATCCTCTCTTTCAGAAGATGATTTAAAAGATATACCTTAGGAACTGTATTTGTAGCAACCAACTTTGCAGCAGCAATAACAACTGCATCTCTGTTTGTTTCTTCAATGTATTCTTCATTGGCATCTTCATCTTCTGTCTCATCTGTAAGCACAATTACCACCCAAGTCAATACATGCTACAGGATGGAATATAAGGGTTGCATAGAAATTCAGCTGAGGGCTAGCATTCCAAAAACTAATTTAATAAATTCATCATGGCATAAAATAAGTTAATGACTCGCACAGGACCTGAAACGTTAATCAGTTGTTCACATAGCTTCCAAAACTTCTGTTGAACAGATGTATCCGGGCAATATCCTAAACATTCCAGCCTTGTGGAGGGATAATTTGACTTTTTGAACAAACACCAAGCCTCAGCAAGTATCCCACATACCTAGGGTAAAAGATAGTGATGAGATAACTTCCAACTGGTTTCAAAAAATGAGAATCCATCTCATCTAACTACATGCGTAATGATTGATATTTTATCAGGAAGTGCATCAAACAAGTTCATTAAACTGTTTCATCTTGAAAGGGCTTACCCTGTATGAAAGTACACTCGCACTTCTTCCTTTCTTTTGGACTTTGGACATGACATCCGCAAAGTATTCTAGCTGTTCGAAGAGGGTTGTTCTCTTAGATAATAATGAAGTTACAGATGATTCTGAAGGATTTTCACCATTGATGGACTCCAGACACCACGCTACATGCAGATACATGTTGAGAAGAAGAAAGGCTACAACCTGAAAGAGGACCAGCAGTATCACAATAAGAATACTGTGAATGGAGTTACTAACATTTTTATAGACAATTCAACACATGCCTCATTGTCCAAGTCCTTTATATCCCTAAGGATGCCAGCCATATCCTCAAATAAGCCATCACTTGAAACATTTTTTCTCAGTTGAAGCTCATACAACCGTTTCAAATTAACCAAAAGTGAATATTCGTCATCACCCACCTGCAATGTTTAACATATCATATTTTCCTTGATAAACTCAAAAACACATGCAGAAGGAGCATACATACCTCTACTTCTTTCATTGCCGTTTTTAGCTTAACTATCAACTCGTTCTCAAGGTCCTTCAGTTTATTTTGCGCATAATCTTGAAGCTCAGCTTGGCTTTCAATGGAACAAAAGCTCAGAGCAGCGATGCAAGATCTCAGTGTTTCTTTCTCACCATGTTTAAAGAAAGCATCAGCTATGAGTTCAAGGATAGACTTAAAACTCTGAAAAGGTAAGTCACTCACTGTATCAGGTAATCTAAACAAAATTGGGAGCATACACATGCAGAAAGTTGAACCACCAACCTGTTCTTGCCTCTTCAGAGAAAAAAGTTCAAGTTTCAATAGCAAAACAATCTCAACCAGCGACGACACCTTTGCTTTGTCTGCTATATACTTTTGCAAAAGCTGTGGGTAGCTTTTCATCATGACAGTGGTTATGTCCCGTCTGCTATTTTCCAGTGCCTCCTGCAATGGTACAAGTTGGTAATCTACCTAGAAGAACCAAACATTACATGCATATTCACAGTTGTCTAGGGTAGAATAACAATTATTCTTGACAAGGGCCAAAAGAAAACAGAACCCATTATTGAACATCAAAGTTTGTAACTTGAGAAGGACCAAGAAAAAGCCTACTTTTACAAGTGGACCATAAATTCAAATCAAATAATGACAAGTTTGTCAACTAACAAAACATCAGGTACAGCATATCATAATCATGGGAAGAACTAATACAAGTTAACCAGAAATATTGATAACTGTTCAAGTCTGTCCGTGCCCCCCCCCCCCCCCCCCCCCCAAACAAAAAAAAACCCCTAAATTCCCATCAACCTTCTGAAGCCTTCTCTTTTTGTAAAGGCTCACCCCATGGCTCGGCCCGGCTTCTCCCTCTCTCCCTCTATTTTCTTTTTTCTTTTTTTTCTTTTCTTTGTGGGCCGCCCCCAGGCCCAAGCCCGCTGGCCCCCTTTTATTTCCACTCTCCCTTCTCTCTCTCGTTCTCACTTCACGCAGCGAGAGCCCCTTAGGGCTTTGTTTTCGTTCGCCCCCTTCTATCTCTTTCTCACTTCTCGCCGCGAAGAAGCCCAAGCCCTTAGGGCTTTCGACGCAGCCTGCAGCAGCGAAGAAGCCTCGAGGCTTCGATCGTGCCCCCTCCTTCGCATGCACGCAGCGAAGCCCTCACGGGCCCCTCGATCGCGACCCTCGTCCCCTCCCGCGTCATGTGGGACCCCCGACATGTCTCGCCGCCCCTGTCACCTCGTCCTGAGCTCGACTAAGGCGGTTTGCCTCTCTATTTAACCCCTCTTTTCCTCCTCCTTCCTGCAGCAAGCTCGGTGAGTATTCTCCTTTGTTTTTTTCGAAGATGTTTTCGGTTGATTCCTTGGAATCTTCGATGCTGGTTTGAGTTCTTAAATTTCTGATTATTCGGCTTCGATTCAGGTAGACTCTATCCCATATACCTCAATTTCAATTCATTTGCTTGTGTTGGGGTTTGGGTCTTATTTGCTTACAGATTAGGCTCTCCTACTTGTGGGTTTGATTTGTCTCTTGCTTGTTGTTTTGAGTTCGTAACTTCACTTGCTGTTCTTGGGTTGGTTGGCTTCCTTGTTGTTCTGGGCTTCATCGCTTGATGGAGTTGGTGGCTTCTTCTGCTTGCGGCATGGGCTTCCCTGGCTGTTTTGAGGTACGGTAACTTCACTGCGTGCAGGTTAGGGTTTTTGTTAGGAACTAACAAAAATACGATATTTATTGATAAAATTGTAGCTAGAACAAGATAATTGAGCGCAAAAGAGGTGCGCTCTACTCCCAAGACGCCGAAGAGGACGTCCGCACTCGTTTAATCTAGATCTAACCTAAAGACGCTCGAGAGAATATTAATCAAGCATACCCTAACAAAGGCGGCTACACCCCTTTTTATAAAAGAAACTAGGTTTTCCTAGGCTAGGGAGGCGTGCGCGCACACCAAAGGGGGCCGGCTGCCAGCCATGGGCATGGGCCCATGGTGCGGCGGGTTTAGACCCACAAGGGTCTATCAATACTCCCCCCAAAGAGCCACATTGTTCTCAAGGTTGCGCATGTAAGTACCGGCGGTGCTACTCCGAGTGGGAGTCGTCCTCCACTCCGATCCCTTCGTCTTCCACGTCATATTCCTCGTCTGCTTCCGCTATCAACACTTGTAGCTTTCGATCCACACAGCGGTGTCCCGGAGTGAAGCGCTCGTCGTATCTGAAACAGAGCCATTTTTGCCTCTTCTCCCTCATCTCCGCATCAGTTATCCTTTGGAATGGGCCCCAGCCGGTGGTGGGTTGTTCTGCTCCCCCGTCTTCTCAAGCCCCACCTGAACTGCCTCAGTAGTAACCCCCGCTCCGCCTGCTCCTGCCGAGTTGGCCCGCTGTATCTGCCCACTGTTGCTACCACCGCCTCTCTTATCCTCAGTCCGGTAGTCTTCTACCATCTGTGCCATCTGAATGACCTCTGAAAGCCCCATGGGCTTGTAGGGTCGCACTGCGGCTCGAAGGCTATGTCGTAGCCCCTTCAAGAAAGTGCCCTCCAGCGACTCGTCAGACACGTCGTGTACTCGCCCTGTCAGTGTCTCAAATCTCTCGATGTAATCCCGCACCGGCCCCTCCTGCCTGAGAGCATACAGCTGCTCGTGTAGGTTCCCCAGACGGGGGTCTCTAAACTTTTCTAGCACTAGGTCTTTCAGCTCCTCCCAGCTCCAGATCTGCTGCCGCCTCTCCTTCCACTGAAACCACCCTAAGGCTCTCCCCTCCATGCAAAGGGCGGCCGCCTCCAGTTTCTGTGCCTCGGTCATGTGGTGCGCCGCGAAATATCGCTCTGCAGTGAACAACCAGGCGCGTGGATCCTCCCCAGAAAATAGCGGCATATTCAGCTTTCGTACTCTGTAATCTTCTCCGAAGTGCCCCTGCTCGGGCCTCCTCTCAACACGTGAAGCGGACGGTAGTGTTGTCTCCTCTCATCCTAGGTCTCGTACTGCCTAGGTGGCCCTCCTCCGCGGCCCCCATAGTCTCCTCAGTCTCCGTGCCCCTCGCCGCCTCCAAATCCGCCCTCTGACCACTCCTGGTAGTATCTGTATCTCCCTCAGGCGCCTGCTGTGCGTCTCTCCTGGTGGTGGGGCGGTGGCTGCCACCTCCCATCGTCAAATCGAGGGTCGGGAGGATCCCGATAGCCCTCGTCATAGTCTCCGTACTCCTGAAAATTTCCAGGTCCCAACTCCTCCTCGAAGTCACGTGCCAGAGCCTCTCGACGCGGTTGTCCGTCACGAAAAGTCTGAAAATCGTCGCTCGTAGCCTCGAAAACCCCGTGCGGGGGTCTGCGCCTGTCCGCGGGGCAGCCGGCCCCGCCTGGTAGTTCTGGGGGGCCCAGGGGCCCCCCGGGGGTCGGGGGGTGTCGCCGACCCCCCTGGGGGCTTCGCCGCCCCTGGGCGGTGGTCCTGGGGGCCCCAGCGGCCCCCCGGGGCTTGGGGGATTCGTCGGCCACCCTGGGGCCTTCGCCGCCCCTGGGCGAAGGTCCTGGGGGCCAGCGGCCCCCAGGGCTCGGGGGGTTCGCCGGCCCCCCGGGCTTCGCCGCCCCTGGGCGAAGCCAGGGGAGACCGCCGCCTCCCTGGCGGCCCTCCTGGGGGTCGGCGGGGCCCTGAGGGGCTGTCGCGGCACCCCCTCTGCTTCGCGCGCCTGTCGGTGGGGTTGGATGCAGCCGCCGGCCCATCCTTGGGCTTCTGCCGCCTTTTGCCTCACTTCTTCTCGATAGTCGACCTTCCACGGCTCCTCCTCATCTTCGGCCAAATCCTCCACCAAAAAGTCGTTTTCCGGTCAAAGTTCTCAACTTTCTCCTTCCCCTTGCCTAAAGGTGGCGCCTTTCCCGCTGATTTAGGGTTCTCATCCTCTTTGTTGTTCGTCGCCAATTGATTTAGGGTTCCCATCAATTGCGCGAATTGTTCGTCGTGCTTCGCTTGATTCGCCGCCAATTGGTTGATGGAAGCCGTCAACTTTGCCATGGATTCATCGTTTGCCGCCAATGATTTCTTGATCCCGTCGATCTCGCTTGTAAATTTCGCCTCCAAAGCCTCAATTTTGTCTTGCGATCTTGTCGAAGCAGTCATGGATCGTCACGTGCTCTGATACCAAATTGTTAGGAACTAACAAAGATACGATTTTTATTGATAAAATTATAGCTAGAACAAGATATTTGAGCGCAAAAGAGGTGTGCTCTCCTCACAAGCCGCCGAAGAGGACGTCCGCACTCGTTTAATCTAGATATAACCTAAAGACGCTCGAGAGAATATCAATCATCAAGCATACCCTAACAAAGGCAGCTACACCCCTATTTATAAAAGAAACTAGGTTTTCCTAGGCTAGGGAGGCGCGCGCACACACCAAAGGGGGCCAGCGGCCAGCCATGGGCCTGGGCCCATGGTGCGGCAGGTTTAGACCCGCAAGGGTCTATCAGTTTTCTTGCTGTTATGGGGTTAGTTGGTTCCCTTGCTTGCGACTTTGGGCTCTCTGCTGGTTGTTGAGTTGTTGTTGGCTTTTCTGTTGCTTATTGGGTTTGGCTGAATCCCTTATTGTTGTTTTGGGATTCGTGGGTTGTCGTTGGATGGTGGTTGGCTCTCCTTGCTGGATGTGGGTTGTGGCTAGCTTATTTACTTGTTGTTTGAGTTCCTTGCTTGACAGGTTTGGTAGCTTCCTTTGCGTGCTGTCTCGGGTATCTGGGATATTGTTTGTCTCTCGGCTTTTCTTTATCAAGTAGTTATCATGTTTTCCTTTCTTCTTGATTCATTGCATGGAATAGTTGATGTTGCTTCCTTTTCAGTTCAGCTTGGGATATCTTGCCATGAGAAACATCCATGCATTTACTTTATTGCATGTCAGTTTCATTATCATGTTGTCTTTTGAGTTTACTAGTATCATTAAGTTTAATATTGTGTTAAATTGTGTAGTCTTGGGTTGTTGCTTGAGATGGCACGTGCTATTGATTGACTAGAGGATTTGCGGTGGACTATCATGGCAGTTTATTATTGCATGCATGGCAAGCTTTTGAGGTGAAAGTATCATGACCGGTTACTATTGCATGCATGACAAGATTGAGGTGGACTATTACTATTGCAGTGGATCTCAAATCTTTCTTGACTACGTAGTTTAATCAATATTAAACATCACGACACAATAACTAATAAAATGATTATTTTCTGCTTGACTCACCGGGTTTAGGAAAACTTATGATTGGGGAGTATGTGGGCGACTGGGAACTGATCTATAGCAACCAATCGTTTTGGTTGTTAGTCCCGAGTTAGGAGGGACTCCATCATGCAGATGGGTCCTGAGTCCTGGGGACAGACAGGGACGACCATCTTGATGGGTCCTGGAGCCCCGCTACAGGCCACAGTGTTGCAGCTCTTACAAGTTTCACAGTTCTTACAGGTTTTGCAGCTTACAGTATAGTACTTTACACTTTTGGACTCTGCCCGGGGTCGCACCCTCGCGGTCAAGGTAACTTCCAGATGCTTATTGTACTCCATCTCATAAGTCACGGCCTAGTATTGATTCACTTTAGTTAGTACCCTCTTTACAGTAATTGTGCTCATTTTCGACATCTCTCTTTTCTGTACCCTTTCTAGCTGCTGCCACATCGCCTTTTTGTACCTCCTTACTCTTCTGTTGTGTGGGTTTATTTATTACCAGATCATGTTACTTCTTTGTTCAGTACTATCGTATTTGTGGCTGTCTTGTTTCCTTTTTGTGCACCCTTACTTTTCTTGTCTCTTGTTTGATATTGTCTACTCTATTGAGCGTGGTGCGACTTCTGCTGCCACTAAGTACGACATACAGGGTCATGCAGAGGTGCTTGAGCACGAGGAGTTAGACTTACAATTCAGGACTGCTGAGTCTTGACCTAGCGACAGGTACGTGTTACATTTACGTTTCAGCATTAGAGTAGCTTTTACTTGTCTCCTCGTTCAGCACTGTGTTACTTGTTTTGGTGTCCTTACCTGTTAGTTTACTGTCTTTCCTTATTTAGAAATGTGTTGTCATGTCTAGAGTGCCCTCCTTACTTTCTGCACTGCTCCATATTAACTTCACTGGCACCTGCGGGACCTGCACACTCTAGTTTCACTCGTAGCGGCGCCTGCCAGGAGGCAGGGCGTTACACTTTTCCTCCCTCCCATCTATGTGTCAATAGCAAAATGGCCACCCTCCCAGCACTTTATCCAAAATTTCCACTACCAAATGAAAGATGGAAGAGGGGACTTTCTTACTCATGGTTCAAGTGACTGGACGTCCTCTGGCTTTTATTTCCACCCAAGGAAAGTTACTGCATATCAGTGATAACAGCCCCTAGACACCACAATATGGAATATGCGATCTCACTGTGTCCGTGCGCACACCTTGCATGCGCATGTGCATGTGTGGGTGGGTACATCTGGATAACCAACAACAGTTGCAACCTATTGACACATGCCAGTGAATTATGTAAGACCATTTGGAAGATTCTTACCAATGCCAGGGACAAACAATTTCTTATGTTCCCTACAAATCCACAAAGAAGGGTAACACTTGTTTCCACTTCCTACTATATTTCCCATTATATACGTGCAATACCATGTAATGCAGAGAACATCCCAGCATTATAAACCAATACTACGCACACATGCTTTTATACAAGCATCAAAACCAGAGGTTCTTTTGGGTGGATGAAAACCAGAGTTCAAAGTGATTACTGTCTGCACACTGTTTAGCTACATGAAATCTTGCCCGTTTGCAATTATCAAGTAATGAACATAAGACGTGTACCTTCTGAGCTTTCGTATGGTAAGGCTTTCTATTGTCGGTTATGGGAACAATCTTCTCGCCAACAGCCTTTTTGGCCGAAGCACGAAGCAGGCGGACAAGGTTGGTTGCATCCACATCAGTAAGTTCAATCAATGGATTCTCGTCAAGAAGCATCGAGACAATACACTTCCAATCCTGTAAAACAGAGAATAATTGTTATATATACTGTATGAAGAACACAGAGTACAAAATCATGTCTCGTGTTCACATAAAAATTATTAACTAAGTATTTTTTAGTAGATTTAATCTATGAGATATGTTGTTAAGAAGAGAGAAGGTGTATATCCCTCATGACCCGTCACTTGGATACCTCCCTAGCTATTCCCTCCCTCGCAATTTTTAAGTCACCCAAACTAGCTACTTAGCTGAAAAATGCATGAGAGACCATTCTGCATTAGGCTTTGCATAAATAACTACAAAACATGAAATGCTAGGGGTGCAGTGGATGTCCATCCAATGAGATGCATATTGCACAATAGGTTATTATGCATGCATACCCCCTCACAAAAAACCCACCACGCACACCCCCAGAACATCAACTACTACTACTACTACTACCCCTTCTTTATTGCTCATTGAAACAGAAAAGAGCTGAAACAATCTGTGTGTGTTTCCCGACAATACATTGTCACGTCAACTGAAATTTCTAAATTGAAATAATTTAATAATGTTATCATTTAGCGATATTTAGCTAGGACTATACTTTCATGGCTTTCATATCTTCCCAAACATCATCAATCACATATGCACTTAAGATTGGATCATCAGGAAATTCCCGTAGAATCTGCAACAATCTTCCCAAATGAACCTCAGAAGATTCGTCATCTCCACCTGGAAGAATGAATGTAGTGATGGTCAGTGGAAAATTTTAAACAAATAAATGTGTGCAATATACACTAATGATTAGGGATATGCCTTTAGTTCCTGACTGGGAACTTTTAACATTTTGAGCAATCAAGTGGTCATACACAAGTTCACCAATTGCACGCCGAATCATGGGTGGCTCATCAATAAGCAAATCATACAAAGGACCTAATTCGTCATCAGAAAGTAGCTGATGTCTGAATAAAAAACCAACGGACAATTTAAGTTGATAGAGATTTACATAGACCAACAAACCATAGCTCATTTTGAACCTCATACGAGAAAACAATGTTACCGCAATAGTTGCTTTAAAAGTCCAATGGCTGACACAGCCACTGAATTATCAATATCATCAGCAAGCTCAATCATCCTGTTGCAAAATCTTTCGGTGAAAAGCCCAAGCAATGGCACATTGTCATCCACCTCATAAAGATTTTGCAAGGCGAGGACAGAAGTCTTTCTGACAGCTGCACTCTTCAGGTGTAATAAAACGAAACCAACCACTTAGCTCAAAGTGAGTGAAATGACGTAAAAGATCAAGTGTAACAGTGACACAATTACCCAATTACAGGTTAACTTACTTTGTCATTTAGCGTCCAACCAAGATACTTTAAATATAAATCCTGTAAAAATAATGAGGGGTATGATAAAATCCAGATACCAAGCGATCTGATGCACGACATCCTGATGTCAGGATCAACATCTCGATATCTGTGCATAAAAAGTCTACATATAACAAATATTTTAGAATCTCTTGATATAAAAGGAAAAAGACCAAGAAGGCAATGCAACACATAAAGAAATAGTTAGTACTTTCTGAAGCATTTCTCACCCTGTAAATATTTTGCGCATCATCTCCTCAATGACCGTAATCATTTCATGAGTCAGAGATAACCTTTTATTCAATGACTCCACACGAGGTCCATCATTTCTTTTCATCTTCTCAGCATTTAACTGTCTCTGAGTAGTTTCTCGCTGCCCTCCAAGTGTTTTAGCAACAGTAATAAAGGATGTTACGAGTTGTAGACCCACCAACGAGGCCACCTGACGGTAAATCCTTGGAGGAGTGCTGAACCGTATTTACAACAAGATGGTAAACTGTCATACTTGAAAATGTTGATGGATATATGAAGACGAAGGCTGAATATTGAGCATAATGCATTCTAAATGTGAATAAAAATATTGAAATATAATTTAGATTAGGCTCATTGAGGTATATTATACTTCAGAAATGGACGTGAATCATATAGCAAACTTACTGTTTATGCCACTTTGACTACGTCTACTTCATTGACCAAGGGTATTTGGAGGCACGTTCCTTGTCCGCATGAACTTATGGAACATGACCAGAAAGGTGATAGCCAAACAGTTATTTAACCTAAATGACCGAAAGGTATCTACTATCAGCCAAATAGCCTACTAGCCTCCAAAGTTCTATATTTTTTTACGGAAACATCTTTTGCATGCGATCATCTTGTCCAGGAATTTGCACCAACTCATAAAGGATTGATGTTGGGTGGACATTTACTCATAAAATTCCGTCAATTTTTTTGAAGCTTTCTCAACCTCCAACGATGCTGCACAGCCAACGCAATTTTACTGGGAAAAGGATTTGCTAAGGAAGAAGACAACAGTATGTAATTAACATGCATTCCTGTGAATAATGCAAAGCTAAAGTTCACTTTTGTCATGTAAGTAGAAAAAACATCCTTAATGACCAAATGTGTGATTTGAAGTATACCAATGAGTCACAAGTTAAATCCATGTTCATAAATTTAACATAAGAAGATGCATTGATAGCCTCCGTGTATATGTGGGGGGAAGGTTAGTGATTAAATCTTACCATGACAATGCAATAACATAATCCATGCATTTCTCGAAAAGGACCTTATCAAACAGAGGTCCATTCTGGCATTCTAGAACCAGATTATCCCAGAACAGAGCAAGGTTTTCCTTGAAGTTTTTAAGTTCCTTCTGCTTTGAGTTGTAGTTGTCTTCCACTTCGCCCTAGGCAACCAAATAGTTAAGTATGAACAAGGATCAACCGTATGGTAAACTTCATGGATTGCATAAGTTGTTAAAATCAATAGCATAGCATGAAAATCTCCTGTATGTAAGCTTCAGAAAATCCTCCAAATTTTAAGGATACATTTCTAGCTAAATCCACTAGAGAGACAACCACATCATCCACATCTGTCTCGTCAAGAGAAGCATTATCAAGTTGATATTTAGCTCCACCAGCCTATCAATTGGTATCAGTATCAAACGGGTGCATAAGAATGATTGGTTACATGAACGAACAGGATAACCACATTACCTCAAATAGCACCATTAGGACTTCAACCAGTACGGATTTGGGATCAGATTCATACTTCTCAACCAATCGCTTCACCACATGGGGAATCAGCTTACCATTAGATTTGATAATATCTGCCACAAATCTACAAATTAACATTAACAGGATCCTGAAAGTTGTTTAAGAAATGTGTGATAATTATACGGATAACCATCAATGAACTCCAATGCTAATAATAATACTACAACTAGTAATACTAGCACCAGTGATGAAGAAGAGGAAGTTAATACGTTATTCACAACAATCAGATTTTCCCTGGGGTGTAATCAAAGAATCTATATGTGCTCAAAGACGTAAAATAGTTACTTGGAAAATGTTCCAATCAAATGTGCATTCTCCAACAACGTCAAAAAACTCTGCAGACATTGTTAATAACTGGTCGATTTCATATAAGAATCGAAAAATAAAAAAGAATGGGAGAAAAAATAGGGGAAAGTGCATGATTACTTTCATACATGAGCTTTGTAGTTTGTTAATTTTCCGGGCAACAGAGCTCAGCCAGGTGCTTAGCAAAGGCTATTTGTTATTCATTGGATTCTTAAGCTGCTTAAAAGGGTCTTATTTAACCGTCCATAAACAAATCAAGCTCACTGTGAAGTTTGAAATGTTAAAGTTTTTCCATGTGCACACAAGTCGCACATAAGATCAGCTCCTTGAACTTGTGTAAGCATATATGAAAAACCGGAACTTTATTTAAAAGGATGACAAAAATATGTTGAGATATATTAAACGTAAATCATGTTTCGCACGAATACCATTGCAACTTGGACCAGGGCAACTAAAATGAATTCATAAGTTACAAAATTTTGACTTAAAATAATCCTTCAAATGCATACATACACATGGAAATAAATGCAAAATGTGACATGTAAAATAAATACATAAAACAACAAGCAAGTAAAAATAAAGGAGCCCGGTGAAGCCTGAAAATGTTCAACTAGCCTAAGGCCTAAACCTTGATATTGGTTTCTTATCAAGCTTACTTAGCTGGTCAAAATCAATAGAGCATGACCAATGTATTATAAAGCCTAGCTGAAGTATGCTAAACCAGTTTGCTTAAACTAAACAGCCTTATCCTCAATCAAGGAAAAGCGTCAGTTAACCCACAACATTCAAATTTTCTCATAATATCTTTCGCCATTATTCCAGATACCAACTTAACCACTGTTCATTCCCTTTTAACTCAAGTTTATTTTTCCCTCGGCAGCCTTTGGGTATGGGAAGGAAATGGAAGTTACATTAAGTGTGCAATGTGTAATTCTTCTTGCACTCTTTGGAAATTTGTCCATTTTGTTAAGATATTAATTATTATTTGTTCATACAGGTAACTATCATCTGTTATTTTTTTCTTATTGGCTTTATTTCTTATAGAACTATGAAAAATCATGGTTGTCTCAAGGGATCCTTTTCATGTGAAAGGTGGAGCAAAAAAATTGCATGCCGCCACAGCATTTCTTTCTCGATACATGTTTTGCCCTCTTCAGCAACCATTGTGAAGAAACTATATCTTATGCTTTACTTCTTTGTGTGTAGAGGTGCATGCTTTAGGAGACTAGTTATATGAAGGTAATTATCATGGGACCTGGATTCCTTACTCGATCTAAAATTGGCCAAATAAGTAAATCGCTTCTCTTTTCCATACAAGTGTAACATGTACGGTCTAGCTTGATATGATCTCAATCTGCTTTACTATCGGTGGCAAATGAGAAATCAATTTATTTTTCACTAAAAGGAGATGGTAGTGTCATTTGCCTGGAATCGGTTCTGGCATCTAATCAAGAAACAAACCAATTCTCATATTGTCAAGGAGTCCCCTCAAGGATTGTTAGCCATGGTTCATAGACACGGCCACAAGTGTTGTTCTGCAATGTGGAAAAGGGGTATCGCACAAGACAATCTTTTAAATCATAGACACTAAGACGCGGTTGTATACGCTTGTTTTTAGTACAAACATGTATTTAACTCATAAATGTATGCATTTGGATACTTACAATGGCATCTAACAGTAAAATGATGTATCAACCATTTGCTTTGGTCAAAAGGGGCAAAATGGATTCATATTAACATTTTCATGAGATGAGTAATGCTTTGTATCTTTAAAAGTGTCTGACATTAATCGACACATGTGGCATGCCCAAAGGGTCAGACATAGCAAATTATATTTAGGAGAAGCTCTCACACATCATAGTTTCAAGATTTATCCACTCATGTGCCAAAATAGTTTATTTGAAATGCATATTATAATAGTTCTCAACGATTGTCGGACTGGTAGAAATCTTCAAATTTATCCACCCCTGGCTGCTAAAGGTGAATGTGGATTATGCTCGCTCTCTTGTGTGCTATGGTGTCTGTTTAATTGTCAAGAATCATGGCGGAAGATACCTTGTAGATGGATTTAAAGAACACCCACCCATTCAATTAAGTAGATTGAAACGTTTGGTGCTTGGTGGTCTCAACAAAAAACCATCAAGCTAAAGTCAACTTTATAATCAAATTAACTCATGTGTAAGCTTTCTAGCCACTAAGAGTATTGTTTGACACCGTATTTGGGTGATCATGAGCAAAAGATTGCTTTTGCTCAGGGACAGTACTACAAAGTGGGCAGGGGCAGGCGTGCTCCTGAAAATTGAAAATAAAATTACTTATATACATGGGTGGAACTGTGTAGAGCTTGCCCGAGGCAAGAAAATAAATTAAATATTTTTATAATGAATTACAACCACCTGTTTGTGGCCTAATGGATAAGGCGCTCCTCTTCAAATAAATTAAATATTTTTATAATGAATTACAACCACCTATTTGTGGCATAATGGGTAAGGCGCTCCTCTTCAAATACAGAGGTTTTAGGTTGGCATTATTATGTATTTACCCTATAAAATCATTTGTACATTTGATAAATAATTTGTATGTTAAAACACAAGTCCTTTTTATTTATTATTATTTGTTACTTAGTTTACCTACTATAACTATGTATTTATCATATAAAATCTTTTGTATATTTGCTAAATAATTTGTATTTTAAAGCGCAATGTGTATTTCGTCTCGTAATCGTGTTTCTTTTTTCCATTTCTTTTGTTGTGATTTTGATTCATATACTAATACAACACACAGAGACTGCACTATTAAACAACTTAGGGCAAGAAAAAATAAAATAGTTTTCAATAAATGAAAATTATTTTCGGCCAAAAAATTGTTTCGCTGAATTTAACTCCTAAATCCATCCCTAAATCTGTCACTGCTTTTGCTCATTCTATGTAGCCAGTTTCTCTAGTTAGTAGGGAAGCTTATTGCATTGTCAATGGCTTTACCAAGAGAGCTTTCTCTCCTAGTGCAGAATGCTGTGGAATGAACATCCTACTTTATAATCTTAAATGATGTATGTATTATAATGCCCATGGAGGAAGCTGATAAGTTCCTTGCCCTATATGTGGCATGTCTTAATTGGGTGTCACCCATACATAATAATATATCTTTGTTTTTTCTTACAGACTTGTTTGGGAAGTAAACAGGAAAGCCAAATCAAATTTTGTCTAACTTCCCTTTTTTGCCTTAGATTTCCCTTGGATACAAATGCAACCTACAAGAGTGTGGAGTAAGGCCAGATCAAAATAATAAATATGGTTCCCATATCGGGATGAAATTCTGTCACTTGTAGCACTGTTCTAAATGAAATCAACTTTATATCCACATTGCATGGTCTTTCTTATTTTATTTTCACTTTCACGTTTCAGCCTCATTACAAGGGAAAGCAAACCAACTTCTTGGTCACTCCCCTTCTTTCTTACAACCTTGGAACACAACCCAGCCAAAGAAAATGGTAGTAAAACAGTAACAGTAACGTGAATTTTGAATTTTCATAATCAATTTGTTGGAACTATTTGTTCGCTCTAGTTCTCATATACCAGACCCATTTTTCCTATACTCTCTTCAAATCCTAGCATTTTATTGACTAGTAGCATTAAAGTATTCAATTCATTTCAAGGAAACATTGGTTTCACCACTTTTATATTTCAATTCCCTATCCCGATTTACTTTAGTAGGTTTGGTTTTACCATTGCCTTTCGATTTTACACCCCCCCCCCGCGCGGGGGGGGGGGGGGGGGGGGGGGGAGGGGGGGACTGGAAAGCCTAAAAAGTTAAACTGGACAGAAGTGCAGGCAAGGTTTATTCATTTCAGTAGCTACACATTGGGAAGTTATCCTGTTCTTTCACTTACTTTCAGTGATTCAAAAGGACTACCTCCTATTACTCTTAGGCCTAAGACGAATTAATCGAAACTAAATACCAAGTTTGAATATTTCCATTATGGCAACCAATTACTTAAGATGAATTGTTTACTTAGATCCTTAGCTTCAAATATTTAAATTTCTAATGTTTCCCCATTAGTTCTCTATAATTTGACACGTGCTTCAACTATTTTCGACCTACGCCACCCAGTACAACAGTAGAGGATATACAAAATGTGTGCACCATAATAAAAAGAAATAAAATGCATTGCTATTTACTAAATCACTTCAACAACCAAAACCTTTCTTTATATCCCATCTAAGAGTTTCTAGTAATCGTTCGGTTAGGAGCTTTAACAAAATCAACCATAGAAAGTACAATAACAACCACAAACAATAGAAATAGAAACAACAAGTTATGGCAATAGTAACCAATTCACTTCACCAGCAACATTAGAAACTAGTAGCTTAGGGTTTCACTGGAATTTAACGAATTCGATAGCAAGCAAAACAAATTAGGGGAAAGGTGGGACTAACCGATAAGGGCATGGTCATCGAGCCCTAGGGCCCGGACGTTGGGGCCACGCTTGCGCTTGGCCTTGGGAGTGAGATCCTCGAAGTCTTCGAAGGATCCATCGCCGGAGGCCTGGTCCGGTTCGATCAAGCCGCTCCATTTGCTCGGACCGGCGAGAGCAGCAGCTCTTTTCTGCAATTGACAGAGGGTGTTTGTGTGTATTAAAATGAGGATGTGAGAGATGGATGGAACTGTTGGGAGAGTGAGAGAGCAGGGCGTTATTACAGGGCGGCGGACTGAGGATTCCGATGCTACGCCGGCGGGCTCCATGGATTAGGAGTTCAGAGAAGAATTTTTTTCCAGAGATTTTGGATATAATTGGGGGGAGAGAGAGAGATGGAACCCTAGAAATTGAGAAAATAGAGAGGGAAAATGCTTCAAAAATGGAGATCTGCCGGGCTTCAGAAATATTGCTAGTTTTAGCGTTCGGAAAAATAATTTATTCGTTAAGTAATTCAAATGAAGAAAGTAGGCAGATTGGGTCCATAGCTCAGTGGTAGAGCAATTGACTGCAGATCAATAGGTCACCGGTTCGAACCCGGTTGGGCCCTTCAATTTAAGTTGTTCCACTTTTGAGGCTTTTAGCTAATTGGCCTTATAATTTATATTTTATATTTAAGTTGTTGCACTTTTTGAGGTTTTTGGCTAATTGGCCCTATAATTTAAATTTATGTAATTTTTAAAACTTGGAGATGTAACCTATTATACAATTCATGAAGTTTGTCTCACATGATAGTTTTGTCACACGTGTCAATTTTGTCCCAGTCATATTTTTTGTTGCTGACTGGGCCGCCACGTGGGGGTTGGGTGGGGTTCTGGACTTGGCTTTGGAATGTGTTTTTGGTGATTTTTTTGCTTTTTAGTCCCTGCTTTTCCTCTTTTTGCCCCCGGCCCTCCTCTTACACACACACACGCTTTTTTCACTTTGGCGACCGCTTATCTCCGCATTTGCGCCCGGACGACGACTGCCTTCGTGCCCTCCGGGCACGGGTTATGCCTAGTGCATTGTTATAACATGTGCTCGTATTGAGCTCAGGTGCTCACCTCAGTGATTGAATCACCTGGTCGTTTTGGTTGAGCTCCTGGTTCGAATCTCACTATCTCCAATTCCCTTTTAATTTTCTTTATTTTCCAGCTTCATGTATACATGGCTTCTTCAAATTCGGGGTTAAGCAAAAAACATGTGATGGTGCTAAAAATAAGATTTCCGATGCAAGATACAAGATTCAAGATTCAAGATTAGTGGTGCAAAAAACATGTCCAAGATACAAGATTTCCATGCATGATGTGCGTTCTTTGAATTGGTAGATGGCATTCATAATGAAATAATCAAATTCGGACGAATTTTTAGGTGTGAGAATCATGTATATTAGGTGGCACCTGATCTAATAGATCAGGTGCAAGACACAAAAAGGTGGGCCCCACGGAAAGTACAAGCATATATGGGGCTAGTACTTTCCAACTTTTTGTGTCTTGTCACCTAATCTATTAGATTAGGTGCCACCTTTTCTACATTATTCTCTTTAGGTGTTTACGAAAGGATTTGTCTCTGAATCTGTTCATTGTGCAATCTTAAATATGTGGATGTTTAAGATTGCCTTCTTGAATTCATATCTAGGGATGAAATTGAACAACGTGTGTTGGGGTTGGTCTGTCAAAATTTAATTGATCAAAACATGACATGACATGTGATTGTGCATGTAACTATATTTGAATCAGCTCATATTTCTAGTACTGATATATAATTGGAAGTAAATGATCAAACTGCATGCTAAAAAAGTTTACATACATGCATTGCCAGATGGCCAATTTGCCGGCTCGGCCCGGCCCGTCTCAGCCCGTGCTCAGCCGGGCTTTGACTGGGTCATGGTATGGGCCGGCTTGTTTGACCATATTTTAAATGAAAAATATTTATACATATTATAAACAGAAAAGTAACGTAACGGGTGGATACCCAATAGGCCCAATGGGCCCTATTCATAACACTTCCCCTTATTCAACCATCGTTGAATACTCAACATATGTATACTGCATGATCCATCGTGCTTATGAGTATCATAAGGGTGGATATTACTAGATCCTAAGTTAGAGATAACTGACTCGTTTGCAACGACCCGTTCTTAGGGGAACATTACTTATTTGATTATATTTGAGGTCTGCAGATCACCAGTGAAAACAATATAGTGACGATGCAAAGATGTACAAAAATACTCAAATAGTGTCCAATTTATTACAATCCATACTGTACAATGCGCTCCAACAAAGATACAAAAAAGAAAAGAAATACATATGTGAATGTAACTCTATAAGCTGCGATCTCAGGGTTGAACTCTGGATCCTCATACTCAAGAACATCTATATCAGCATAGGCTTCGTCTGCTGTGCCACGAAAATGGAACCATAGGTAAGTCACAACAATTCTAAAAATAGAAATAAAAGCAGTGCACAAGTATAAAGCAGGCCAAATAAGGAAACATGCTAAAGAAGTAACTGTGACAAGTGCGAAAAGTAAAGTACATGTAGTCATGCATACAAGAGTGATAAGTAAAATACTGGTGGTTGCTCAGGTGTTTTAAGTAAAGTGCATGTAATACATAAAGTAAAGGTGCCTGTGCAAAGTAACTACACTAGAACTACATGACTCAAGCCGGAGAGTATGATATACAACCATTGAGTTCATCTCTTGTCTGGATGCGCTTACCCAGACGAATGCCGAAACACATGCAGCTGGACAGGAAGCTGATACGGGCATCATGTTATATTTGCTGAAACACTGGCAGCGGGACGGGATTGCCGAAACACAGGCAGCTGGACAGGTAGATGAACGCCAGTCACTCACACACACTCTTAAACTATGAGTTACCCCAAACCCAGTGAAGCGTCAAGTGTCAAATGTACATGTTTCATATGGGATGTTCCACACGATATTCCACAAGATATTCCATAAGATGTTCCACAAGATGCACCACATGATATTCCACAAGATTATTTGTTAGCATTCACTGAGTCATAGACGGCATGCAGTAGGTGATGTAACTTATTTAAACGTGAGCAATCATGCAACAAGTGTATACAAAGTCCATGCATAGTTTTTAAGTGAAAAACACCAGAACATGGTGGACAAGAGTGAACAAGAGTTATCCTGGTGAATACGAGTTCACATGTGATGAAAGGTTGAAGAAACTTATTTGAAAGTATTTATAATCAATGGTTACAAACTGATGGTAACTGGAATTCTAACATTGATCATTGCATACACGGCTGGTCAGGTTTGGCCAAGCAGGTCATTATCCCCGTAAGCAGGATGATCCAAACTTTGGCACAAGCGATCCTAGACACCTGGTGGCATCAACATTAAGTAAGGCAATTATCACATCTGCTCCATCGATTATATTGACAAACCTACTATGGTAGTTAAACCAGGACCACTGATTGACTATCTTATTGAAAATTAGAAAGTAAAGCAAAGCAAATGCTAAGAAATTTGAGTATAAAGATAAGTCCAACAACCATGATGTTGATCTCATGCTTCGAGCATGTGGTATTTCCATTAATACACAATTTACCCAAGTAGATGGTTGCGTGCTACAACCACCAAAGTTGAAAGTTGGCAATGTCGTTCTCAAGTTAATAGTCGTGTTGAGACTATAAGTTCGGTTTCCTATTAGATTAGGTCGGCAGTTGTTGGTTCGAGTCAATAGCTGTTATGAGGCTAGTCAAGAAACCCTAAGTTCATAGTGATGGAAATTGAATTCCACCCCCAAGTGATTTTGATGATGAGCACACCAAATGAATGCTTAGTGTACTAACTACACTACACTTTAAGTATGCAGATTTCGTGAAGCTCTACTAATACTCCAAGAAGCACGCATCAATACTCCACGACAAAGACGAACATGACTAAACTCAAGTGATGAAGCTCAAACTCAAACAGAACAAGAAGCTCAAAGAGAAGCGCACATTCACTTCATCAAGTTGACTAAACTTCCGAAGACATGTTCAGAGTCTAGTGTGAGTGTGTCGTGTCTTTTAGGGTATTTGTCAAAGCCATATCAAATAGACAACACACACACAAATGATTTCGAAATAATTTTTAACTATCTTCAAAATAGTTTTCAAAAGCTTTTCTAGTCACTTCATAATTCTCGTAGTGAAACTCTACGCACCCTGGAGCTAACTACCCTTTTTGACTAGAACAACAGGAAAAACTCCTCTGGGAGTCGACTACCAAAAGTAGGGAGTCGACTACTTGTCAGGGATGAAAATTTCCTAGACTCCTCTGGGAGTCGACTACCTATAGGGGGGAGTCGACTACCTGCTGGAAATTTTCAGACGTTTTGAATTTGAATTTTAAAATCTTTTGAGCAATTTACTCCGAAATTTTTGGGACAAAAGTCAAACGAAATTTGAAATTCAAATCTCAGTTTTTCCCTATAAATAGAGCTAACTTCTTTTGTGAAAAAGACAACATTGAAAATCAAAATTCGTAAAAGCTCTCGTGAATCAAAGCTCTCTAATTTTTTCTCTCTAGCCAGTTTAAATTCAGTTTTGATCTTGCAATATTTTCTCATTTTTTAAAGATCATATTATTATTTTCTATTGGCTAAATTGTTTTTCAAAATCCCTTCTATTATTTCTCTCTAATTTTATTTGAAGGATTTTTGAAAAAGCTCTAGATCACAAAGAACTTATCTCGTATCTTTGTGTGATCTAGACTATCATTCTATTAAGCCACTACACAATTGTCTATCTTTTGATTGGCTATAGAATCGGGTGTATTTTCAATATCTATCATTTATTGTAGAGTATTGAACAAATCTCTTATTGTGTTAATTGTTGGAACACTAGACAAGTCTAGTTGTTGCCAGTTGGAAAGTCCTCGGTTTGTGAGGCAAGGGTAAAACCCTAGACAAGTCTAGGTGTTGCGTTCGGAAATCCTGGTCAAGGCTAGGTCGTTGGAAATCCTAACAAGTGAAGTTAGGTGCTTGTATTTGCCAAGGCAGATAGTGGAAATCTCGTACCGGATTGGTCGGGGACTGGACGTACCCGGGTTGCGGGGAACCAGGATAAAATCCTTTTGTTTGCGCTTGTTGATCTGTGTTTGATTATATTTTCATTCATATCTTCTATTTACAGCAAAGATCAATTTTATCTATATACGCTGAAATTCATATTTAGAATCTTATTTGTCCTAACATATTCTCTGGGAGTCGACTACTGCTCATAAGGAGTCGACTACCTGCTGTGAAACTTCGCTGTGCATTTTAAAATTATATTGTTGATTAAGAACCAAGCGTAGATCACTCTACTTGGTTTCTTAGGCAACGTTAGAAGGAATTTATTTGTGTTAATATCGTTGAGCGAAAAAATTTTAGTATTTGATCAACACTATTCACCCCCCCTTCTAGTGTTGCTTGCCATCCACAGGATCCAACACTTGGTATCGGAGCGAGGCTACAATAGTGATGGCATCAACATCTTTTCACTCCGAAGGACTGAACACTATGCGACCACCTCTATTCAACGGAACCAACTACGCCAGCTGGAAGATCCGAATGAAGACTCACCTAGAGTCATTGACATTGAAGCCTGGACTATCGCCAAAGTCCCGTACATCGCACCCACCGACATTGAGTTTGGAAAATGGTCTATCGACGACAAGAAGAGAGCTAACCTCAATGCAAAAGCAATGAATGCCTTGTTTTGCGCTGTTACAGGAAATGAGTTCAATCGAGTCTCCCAATGTGAGACAGCACATCAAATTTGGCATACTCTTCAGGTAAGTCATGAAGGTACAGAAAAGGTAAAAGAATCTCGTATAAATGTATTACATTCAAAATTCGAAACGTTTAAAATGGAAGAAGGAGAGAGTATCACCGATGTGCATACTCGTTTTACTAACATTACAAACGAGCTTGCAGGACTAGGAAAGAAACTTTCCGAGTATGAACAGGTAATGAAGATACTAAGATCCCTCCGACCCGAATGGAAGGTAAAGACTACGGCCATTCGAGAAGCTCATAATGTAAAGGATCTCACCATCGAAGAACTGATGGGAAATCTCATGGCATATGAGATCGAGCTTGAAGAAGACAAGAAAATCGAAGAAAACCCAAAGAAGAAAAATCTTGCATTCAAAGCTCAAGAAGAAGACTCGACTACACGGACAAAGAAGATCACATCGCGTTCATTTCAAAGAACTTTAAAGAGTTCATCACAAGTAAGTATGGAAAACGATCTTTTAGACCCACTAACGGTATTATTTGTTTTGGTTGCAATAAACCAGGGCATGTCAAGAGAGATTGTCCATTGGAAAGAAACAACCGTGATTCCAGAGATCGTGGGAAGAACAAAGAGAATAATGAAAGACGAACCAATACAAGAAACAAGTTTCGACGACCAAAGAAAGAAGCTTATGCAGCCTTCGATCAGAGCGACGATTCTTCATCCGACGAATCCTCAGACAAAGATAATGATGAAAGAAGAGAGACGGCACACATGTGCTTCATGGCATCTACATCCTCCAAGGTAAGCTCGCATCATGATTCATCTAGCGACAATGAGTCATCGTCAAGCGATGATGAAGACTTGGACTATAGGGGAGCATATAAAGAGCTATGCAAGATGCATGAAAAGCTCATTAAAGAACATATAAAAACACTTAGAATTGCTAAAAGAGATACTAAGGAAAAAGAAGAAGTCATTAAAGAAAATAGTCTTCTTAAAGAGAAAAATGAACTTCTACAAAATGATATTTTGCTAGTAAATAAAAAGGCTGAAAGTCTGAATAATCTTCTCGTATCCGTCAAAGATAAATACGACGCTACGATGAAAATTATTGAGAATTTCAATAAAGGAAAAGGGAAGCTAGATAATATAATAGATAATCAAAAAGCTTCATCTAGCAAAACCGGACTTGGCTATGATTCACATCATACCAAGAAACGGGTTAAGCACACTAGGATGCATCATGCTAACGACAGTGTTTTAAGCATATGGGTACCAAAGAGATTATCTGATCAGCAAAAAGAAATGTACGCTACTAACTTTGTTCAACAGATTCACTGTAACAAAAATTATAAATATATTGTTCATGAAGGAACTAAACCATATTGGGTTTGGTTTCCTAAAGACTAACTCCTCGGACTCAAAACCAAAGAGTACCATAAAACGCTTATCTTTCAGGTGCTCTAAAAAGGAGGAAAACAATGAAGAAAATTCAGGAAGTCAAACGGCTGAATCGGAACAAATGCTTTTTATATATTTATATAATTATTTAAATGAGTTGAAATAAGTTAATTTGTATGTACGATTGTGTTTTATTGCTAAAAATATTTTTTTGTTGTTAAAAGAGCACGCTCAACCTGGACCAAACCTTCTCCGGGATGAGAAAACGACTCAACCCAGCAGGGAGTCGACTACCTACAGGAGGGAGTCGACTACCAGCGCGTAAATTTCTGGGTTGCTCTTTTTTTTGACTAACTCTTAATGGGTTCTATTGAGTGGATGGGTCAAGATCCGTTAAGATAACTTACCCACTAAGCCTAAAACTCATCCTAGCCACCCAAATCTAGATCTAATGGCTCTTACTTCTCTTCATCTCTTCACCTCTTCAAACAAAACCCCAAGAAAACCCTAGAGGTAGCCGACTACATCCTTTTCCCCTCTCCTCTCTTGAGTTTTCATCTTGAAGCTTGGACTTTTGGAGCAATTTTTTCTTATCTTCCTTCAAATTTACTCAAGGTAAAATTTTTTTTACTTCCATGAACTTTATTATTTCATTTCTCTTGGTTATCTAGTAGTGTAAAAATACATTTTTGTTGTTTTAATCTATCTAGATGCCTTTCAAAGGAGCTTTCCCTAAGAAGAGAAAAATTGCTACTGCTAATGTTGATTCTGAGAAAGAAATCATCCTACCCTATCTCTTCAAATCAACTACCTATGAACATTTTGTTAAAGTTTCTAAGAAACCAATCTTGCATGAAAGATTTGTCAAACTTAATGATGTTATCAATTACGGTATTGACAATCTGCTAGATTTCCAAAACTTAGCAAATTTGTTCTCCTCTGAAAATGTGTATCTGTGTTATCCTAGGCTTGTTCATCTCTTTTATGCAAACATGGATTATGATCTCGTGAAAAGTCGTTTCATTACTAAGGTTCTGGATACCAAACTTGCAATAACTGTAAAATCCCTAGGTGAAGCCCTAGGAATCCCATACTCCGGTATGATCCTTGACAAAATTGAGATGACTGACGAGAATATCCTAGAGAGAATGTATCTGCCTGGTAAACACTTTCAGACCAAACTTCCTTGTAGCCATCTTCGCTATCCGGCGAGAATCTTAGCTAATATTTTGTCGTATAACATAACTCAAAAATCTGGGAGTCATGCTATTCTTTCTGAAAAACAAGCTAAATGCATTTATGCCATTCTCGGTAACATTCGTGTGAATTGGGCCAAAGTCATCATGGATTCCATCCTACTTTCAGCTTCATCTGACAGACCTTCCTCCACTCTTTCTCATGGGCACTATCTGACCATTCTATTCATTAGCTTTAACGTGCCTTTGGATCATGAAACAACCATTCTAGAACCTGCCCGTGTCTTTGATGTTCATGCTCTTGGGAGAATGAATCTCCATCATGACCTTGATGAGAATGTTCCTGAAGAGCAAATCGCTACCGAAGGAGGATCATCATCCTCAAGGCGAGGTAAGAAGGTTGTCATTTCAGATTCAGATGAAGAAAGTGAAGAAGAAGAAAAAGAAAGCGGCGAGGAAGAAGAAGAAGTTCCTGCTTACATCCTTGAACTTCAGGAGATACTCCTGAAAAAGATTGGAAAATTGAAGATCTCACAGGAGAAAGGATTTGAAGATCTCAATCAAAAGGTGGACGACCTCAAGGAGATCATAGTGAAAAGCAACAAGATGACTGAGGAGACGCTTGTTATGATCCTTGAAGAGATCAAGGAACTGAAAAAGAACAGCGGTCATCCTTAGCCTCATGAACTTCTCTTTCAAAACAATGGTTCTCTTTTCAAAACAATGGTTCTCTTTTCAAACAGAACAAGAAGCTCAAAGAGAAGCTCACCTTCACTTCATCAAGTTGACTAAACTTCCGAAGACATGTTCAGAGTCTAGTGTGAGTGTGTCGTGTCTTTTAGGGTATTTGTCAAAGCCATATCAAATAGACAACACACACACAAATGATTTCGAAATAATTTTTAACTATCTTCAAAATAGTTTTCAAGAGCTTTTCTAGTCACTTCATAATTCTCGTAGTGAAACTCCACGCACCCTGGAGCTAACTACCCTTTTTGACTAGAACAACAGGAAAAACTCCTCTGGGAGTCGACTACCAAAAGTAGGGAGTCGACTACTTGTCAGGGATGAAAATTTTCTAGACTCATCTGGGAGTCGACTACCTATAGGGGGGAGTCGACTACCTGCTGGAAATTTTCAGACGTTTTGAATTTGAATTTTAAAATCTTTTGAGCAATTTACTCCGAAATTTTTGGGACAAAAGTCAAACGAAATTTGAAATTCAAATCTCAGTTTTTCCCTATAAATAGAGCTAAATTCTTTTGTGAAAAAGACAACATTGAAAATCAAAATTCGTAAAAGCTCTCGTGAATCAAAGCTCTCTAATTTTTTCTCTCTAGCCAGTTTAAATTCAGTTTTGATCTTGCAATATTTTCTCATTTTTTTAAGATCATATTATTATTTTCTATTGGCTAATTTGTTTTTCAAAATCCCTTCTATTATTTCTCTCTAATTTTATTTGAAGGATTTTTGAAAAAGCTCTAGATCACAAAGAACTTATCTCGTATCTTTGTGTGATCTAGACTATCATTCTATTAAGCCACTACACAATTGTCTATCTTTTGATTGGCTATAGAATCGGGTGTTGTCACGCCCCGCTTCCCAAAAATGTGGAGGCGAGACGTGAGAAGGTCCGCACAAACTTGAAGCTGTGAAGCTCCAAGTCTGATAAGCGTATAAAAACACTTATTATGGCAAGTCCTTGCAAAGCGAAACGAAACAACAATGATAATAAGGAAATGAGGCGACATTTTATTGAATCTCCAAATGTCCATAAACAAATTACAATATCGCAGAAAAGCCACCAGGCTAAAAGAAAAAGAGTCTAAGGCCCAAACATGGCCAACAAAGAATAACATCCATACAAGGGTGCCACGCACCGACAACTAACAGGAATCCTAAAACATAAAGGAAAACTCAACAAGTCACCGGTGACCACAAGACTCCTCCTCAGCAAACACAACGTCCTCTGCAACAAGCTCTGGCCCGGCAACTAACATGCGACACCCAAAGAGAAAGGGGCACATGTCAGCAAGTCTGGAAAGACTTGAGCAAGGAAACTGAAAGGAAAGTGAACTAGCAACCTAGCAGTTTTAATATGCATGACATGGCAGTTATAACATGGGTGCACAATTAAGACATGGTGAACAGTAAGTACAATAGAACAAGTATCGGGACAAGACAAGAGTAGCCAAGCTACTAACATTCTCAATCAATTCACGTTGTTTTGTAAGTGTTTACGCCCTTCAGCTGAATGGTACATCATTCACGCCGATCGGCACTAAACACAATTCACGTTTCACTATTGTTTGTAGATGTTTACGCCCTTCAGCTGAATGGTTCATCATTCACACCGATCGGCACTAAACACTACCCCACCCCAGAGTTTACGCCTTACAACTGCAGTTGTTGATCAAACAGACCCCCAGTTGCCTGGCCGCTTAACCCTTACCCCATCCCACACGTAAACAAGCCAGGGTCCCTGCACATGAGCCCAGCAAGTGAGCCAGGGTTGCCCCGCACGGGAGCTTGTTTCTTAGTTCACAATTCAATATCGAGCGTTGGGGTTAGCAACTCATTATGCTCGCTTCTGGTCACGAGCCAGGAAACACAAGTGTGGCGTAGGGGACACCTAGCCTCAATATCGAGCGTTGGGGTTAGCAACTCATTATGCTCGCTTCTGGTCACGAGCCAGGAACTATCAGTTTTGTAGCGTGAGCTACACATTCACGATGAACAATCGATGTATGCAATGTCATGAACAGATATTCGCGTACCGTTAATTGTATTTAAACATGACAGGCAAAATGCAATGACATGAACAATATTCGCGTACCGTTAATCGTATTTAAACATGACATACAAGCATGATAAGGGTGACGGACCAAGCTTCGTTGTCAAGCTAGGTCAATGGCGTCTAGACGGCTATCCTTTCACCGTCTAGTCTCTTTTACGCTAAAACAAGGAAATGGCCTAAGACATGGCCCAAATCAAGAGATGCAAGTTTCACTTGCCTAGCACCGGGGATGACGACCACTTCGTCACACGGATGCCAATCTACGGGGAAAATCGCTGTTTTGGGGGAACAATCATCAAACAACATGAAATTTTATTAGGGTTTCATAAAAATATAAATAGGTTATGAAAACAACGGTAGATCGATTTCTTACCGAGAGGAGGCGGAAGAAACACTCCGGGGAACCCTAGGATCAGATCTGGAAGCAAATGGAGAAGTTTGGGGGAAACTAGGGTTTTGGGGGATTTGGGGATTTTGATGGATTTGGTGAGATTTTGGGGAAGATGAGAGGTAGAAAGAGTGGATGGATGGTTTAGATGATGGATCTAGGGCTTGGAATGAAGGAATGAAGCTTGGAGGAAGATGGGGGCTCAATGGGGGCGATTTTAGGGTTTTAGGTCGTGAGGGAGGAAGAAGAAACGTTTGGGAGGGGTATAAATAGGATGGGCTGGCGGCTGCCCAGAAATTAGGGTTTCAACACAGATTAGTCGGTCAAAGAGCAACCACTGACCGACTAGTTTGACAACTAGTCGGTCGGTCGACCAACGCAGACCGACTAAGTGCAAACAGTAACTTCTGAACGAAAATAGGATTTAGAGTTAGTCGGTCCATGAACAAATACTGACCGACTAGTTTAGCATCTAGTCGGTCGATGAACGTTCTTAGACCGACTAAGAGTGAACAGTAACTCGGCTGTACAGAAGAACTAGGAATTAGTCGGTCTGAGTACAAAACTTAACCGACTAGTTTGACAACTAGTCGGTCGAAAGATGAACTTAGACCGACTAAACAGATACAGTAACTTAGGTAAAATTATTCCAAGGAACTAGTCGGTTTGAGTAGAGTTGCCGACCGACTAGATCTCAATCTAGTCGGTTGGTTCCCCTTCTCGAACCAACTAAGATGCACTAAAAGTGCCGATTCGAATCGCAGAGCTTCGGGAAGATTCCTATGGCTTCTAAGATCACTCTAACTCTAAGATATGAGCGATTTGAAGCTCGTCACGAATGACTTACTCCGAAATCGACGATCGAAGGAAGAAGCTAGAAAATCACGACGAAACGATCGAAAGTGAAGGCTATGGCGACGAAAACCACACATCCAAGGAGAAAATCCACCAAGCATATATTTTAATATAAATAATCCAATTACACGAAAACCAGTCGTTACATCCTACCCACCTTAGAATAAAGTCCGTCCTCGGACTTTCTAACTATAGCTATATCTAGTCACCCTAGTAACTACCCTCAATCAATATCACATCAAAATTTCAACCAAGTACATTCATTTCAAGTGCTTATATATATATGTACTCTAGGTAGTCAATTATTAACACCACGGAAGTAAATATATATTCACGCACACAGTACACTTATACTTATTATAATCAAACAACTCCATTCACGTATTCAAATCATTCATATAGGCAAGTATATTCCATATAACTATAAAACACTTATTACACACTATATGAAAATAACCAAGTCTCTTACTTATTTGAAAATAATTTCACACTAGAAAATACCATTGGAATCTACGCGTATAAGTAACTACCTATGGACAATACAACAAGAATACACTAGTCCCTATATCTCCTAGTATACGCCAAACAATCAATCATGCGAAAACACATCATACGATTGTTAAAACAAGTTCACTATATCTAATATACATTCACCATCATTATAATTTCACAATTTATAATCATTCAAATGCATGCACACATTTCACCGTCTTACCACTTCATATATAGTCCTATCACGACACACCACACATACCATAGTCACCAATTCCTATAACTATCACATACTTACACGTGCATGGTGCACACCCACACACGCTAATATTTCATTCATATATGCACCAATCACACCACTATATGCTTAGCACATCCACGCACCTAGTTTAGCTAGCGCACATATATTCACGCAACCAAATCCTTAGTGAATAACTATACCACAAGACCAACTCACATAACTATATATTGGTATAGCCACCCACAGTCGTGTGCGTAACACAACCAGGCACAAACAATCCAAGCATTATACATACATCATCCATCACTATACACCAACCACATACAATACACCAATGTACATAGAGTGTACCCACTCAAGCTAGAGTGAGACTCAAAATCATAGCGGAATAATTCCATATACATAACATAGCATCCATATATATGCCAATACTAGCTAATGCATACACGTCTACCAACATAACCACATACATATTTAAATGTCAAACACCCTTAATATCTAACCAGGTAATATCACATATTTCAATCACTTCATATACCATGATTTTATTACAAATATCAGCACACCTATAATTACAATACTCTCCCTAATAAAAATATTTACCTATAGTCACACCCAAGCATCGTATATATTCATACCATATCCATTGATACATCAATACACATTCACTTCATACATAAGTTAAGATATGCAGTAGTCGGGTATACCTCACGGTATACACGCATACGACATCTCATAAAAACAAGTAATACCAATCAAACATTATAATCCTCCTATCATATGTATATCACACTTACACTCACGTAGCTAATACATAACTACCTACACACGATACACCAATACCAACCACAAACAACTTCATATGCACAATGGAATTAAATACACTACGACGACACATCAAATTACACTAATGGGGCCCACCAAACTATATTAAGGTCGACACAGCGACGACAAGCTCTATTGGCTAGACAAAAGGAACGAAATTGAAATCAAGAGCGTAACGAATAGAAGGATCGAAAAGCATGAAAACGGTTGTGTAATGATGTAATGATGCTCCATTAGGACACATGGAAAATAGTGTAAATAACATATTCGAAAATACGAAAAGTTTGAAAACCGTTATACTTCAAAGTTGGAGTCCTTTTCCGTATAAAAATATTTAGAGGTCGACAAAGCAAATTGTTTGGAATAAGTTTGAGTCGAATATACATAATAGGAGAAAACGGTTCATTGGCTCACGTAAGGTCATTAAAAGAAAGTAAATCATTCACACTAATCTTGAGGTCGTAGTTTTAGAAAATATTATACGGCGGTGATTTTAATAATGTTGGCAAAAGTGTTGAAACGAAATTAAATTAACGAAAGAATTTTAAACTCATGCCAAATACTTTCAAAGTCTTTAAGCCAGGAAAAAGCTCAAATAATCAATATTGAAACTACCTTTTAGTGCAACCAGGATTTGCCAAAAAGAGACTGTTTTACACAAAGCTCTTAACATACGAGCTAATGAGCCTAATGCGGATATATGAAAACATTCGAAATTCAATTTAGTTTAGAAATTATTCTAAAGGCATGTATGGTGAACGGAAAGATAACAATAGCTTATTAGTAGTATTATCAAAATTTGTAGTGAAACTTAAAAATCAAATTTATGGAGGGTCTAGATCAGAAAAGGTTATGAAATAATGATTTTTACAAAAATCAGTAATCGGGGAAACGAGGAGCATAACGGTCGTAGTACTGATATATAAAAATTAATTGAAGTTCTACTTTAGAAATCATTTTTGGAAATATGCATGACGAATGGAAATATAATAACATCTTAGTGGTATGGAAGTAAGTGGGGAAAAATATGTACATATATAGGATTATTAAATTGGTAATAAACTTTGAAACCGAATTTTGGAGGTCTAAATCAGGAAAGGGTTTTGAAAGGTAATTTTACAAAAATCTGAACTAGGGAAAAGTTGAGCATAAAATCGACTCGCTGAAAGCTGAAGTCCCATGTGACTTGAAAGGTATGTAAGAAGCAAACATGATGCGGTATTCGAATAAGTTTTAATGGCATAAGTAAGAAAAGAAATTTATAATTCAGGTTAGGAAAAACAAAAGTACGGTTCAGAAGAAAATTGGTATATGAAAAGAGGCAAGTCATTTATATTGATATGAAAATATAGGCTGAAGAATATTATAAACTAATAATCAAAAATCTCGACAAAAGTTTCAATGTTTAAAAGAACAAATAAACTTAAGTCGCGAAAGAGTACGAAACCTAATATATATATTAAAAGTTCGCGAACAAATTCAAACTTAGCGAAGGAGGAACATCGAAAATACCTTTAGGGGAAACAAGGATTTGTCACAAGAATAGGTTGGTAAAAGACTTGAAGTACGGGTACGACAAACTTGTAATTAGTATATATTTATAAATTAATTGGAGTTCTATTTATCCTGAAAGAAGTATTTTAAAGCACGTATAGTAAATAGTTAAAATGAATTTCGCATTAGTAGAAAAGGTGGTATATCGAATCACCGAAATAGTAGTAAAGTTTTGAGATCGAGAAGCGAAGATATAGGTTAGAAAATGGTTACAAGATAGTAATTTAAAATTACGGCCAAATAGTTTTTCGAAATCTAAGAATAACTTTTAGCTCAAATGGAAGTAAAGGAAATATACAAGAAGTGGGTTTAAATGAAATTTAAATTGAGTGAAAACTTTTAATAAGGAAAAATTCGAAAATGACTTTGAAAGAATCAGGTTTGCAACGGAGAGGATTTGAAAGATCCACGATAATCGTAATGAGGTGGTCATGTGAATCAAGGGCAATGAATGTGGTTGTGTGAGGCATGCACCTAAATCACAATGCAAGAAAACCATGATGAAGATCTACGGTCAGTAACACCAGAGTGTAGTGACCAGGAAAGGTTGAATCAGGGGGGTTCTAATCATCGGGTTAACTAAAGACCAAGGGATTTGGTCGGATGATCAAAACATAAATACGCCTAGGTTATGACTTAGGAAAATCTATGGGGAACTCCTACGGTCAACCAGCTAAAGATTATATAACTAAGCGCTAAGACTCTCTAGGGCTAGACAGCGATGAAATGAGTTCAGCTTGGTCCGGAATCGATGAACCCAAGCGAACGGCTAAAGAAATCCTAGGAATCTATCATGGTCAGGGCTAGACAGGAACCACTAAGGTAACTCTTAAGACTATCAAATCAATCACTAACAGGGAGTCTAACTAACAATCAAGGATCCCTAACTAGCAAGCACAAACTTCTAACTAAGTCTCACTATAGTCCTGACCTAATGGATTTCCTATCAAGCTGGGACAGGTGCTCTAACACGCATACTAGCCACCTAAGACATAGGAACGCTAAAACCCTAGACTCCGGGCTTATAAATTGGATGTTCTAATTTATTTAATGGACATTCTATAATTATTATTGTTGTTCCGATAGTTCGCATTTGCAAATGGACCTGCATGGGCCACCACTAAAACCTGTCACGCCCCGCTTCCCAAAAATGTGGAGGCGAGACGTGAGAAGGTCCGCACAAACTTGAAGCTGTGAAGCTCCAAGTCTGATAAGCGTATAAAAACACTTATTATGGCAAGTCCTTGCAAAGCGAAACGAAACAACAATGATAATAAGGAAATGAGGCGACATTTTATTGAATCTCCAAATGTCCATAAACAAATTACAATATCGCAGAAAAGCCACCAGGCTAAAGGAAAAAGGGTCTAAGGCCCAAACATGGCCAACAAAGAATAACATCCATACAAGGGTGCCACGCACCGACAACTAACAGGAATCCTAAAACATAAAGGAAAACTCAACAAGTCACCGGTGACCACAAGACTCCTCCTCAGCAAACACAACGTCCTCTGCAACAAGCTCTGGCCCGGCAACTAACATGCGACACCCAAAGAGAAAGGGGCACATGTCAGCAAGTCTGGAAAGACTTGAGCAAGGAAACTGAAAGGAAAGTGAACTAGCAACCTAGCAGTTTTAATATGCATGACATGGCAGTTATAACATGAGTGCACAATTAAGACATGGTGAACAGTAAGTACAATAGAACAAGTATCGGGACAAGACAAGAGTAGCCAAGCTACTAACATTCTCAATCAATTCACGTTGTTTTGTAAGTGTTTACGCCCTTCAGCTGAATGGTACATCATTCACGCCGATCGATCGGCACTAAACACAATTCACGTTTCACTATTGTTTGTAGATGTTTACGCCCTTCAGCTGAATGGTTCATCATTCACACCGATCGGCACTAAACACTACCCCACCCCAGAGTTTACGCCTTACAACTGCAGTTGTTGATCAAACAGACCCCCAGTTGCCTGGCCGCTTAACCCTTACCCCATCCCACACGTAAACAAGCCAGGGTCCCTGCACATGAGCCCAGCAAGTGAGCCAGGGTTGCCCCGCATGGGAGCTTGTTTCTTAGTTCACAATTCAATATCGAGCGTTGGGGTTAGCAACTCATTATGCTCGCTTCTGGTCACGAGCCAGGAAACACAAGTGTGGCGTAGGGGACACCTAGCCTCAATATCGAGCGTTGGGGTTAGCAACTCATTATGCTCGCTTCTGGTCACGAGCCAGGAACTATCAGTTTTGTAGCGTGAGCTACACATTCACGATGAACAATCGATGTATGCAATGTCATGAACAGATATTCGCGTACCGTTAATTGTATTTAAACGTGACAGGCAAAATGCAATGACATGAACAATATTCGCGTACCGTTAATCGTATTTAAACATGACATACAAGCATGATAAGGGTGACGGACCAAGCTTCGTTGTCAAGCTAGGTCAATGGCGTCTAGACGGCTATCCTTTCACCGTCTAGTCTCTTTTACGCTAAAACAAGGAAATGGCCTAAGACATGGCCCAAATCAAGAGATGCAAGTTTCACTTGCCTAGCACCGGGGATGACGACCACGAAGGTTCGTCTCACGGATGCTAATCTACGGGGGAAATCGCTGTTATGGGGAAACAAGCAACAAAACAACATTTATTCATTAGGGTTTCATAAAAATACAAATAGGTTATGGAAACAAGTGAAGTTAGGTGCTTGTATTTGCCAAGGCAGATAGTGGAAATCTCGTACCGGATTGGTCGGGGACTGGACGTACCCGGGTTGCGGGGAACCAGGATAAAATCCTTTTGTTTGCGCTTGTTGATCTGTGTTTGATTATCTTTTCATTCATATCTTCTATTTACAGCAAAGATCAATTTTATCTATATACGCTGAAATTCATATTTATAATCTTATTTGTCCTAACATATTCTCTGGGAGTCGACTACTGCTCATAAGGAGTCGACTACCTGCTGTGAAATTTCGCTGTGCATTTTAAAATTATATTGTTGATTAAGAACCAAGCGTAGATCACTCTACTTGGTTTCTTAGGAAACGTTAGAAGGAATTTATTTGTGTTAATATCGTTGAGCGAAAAATTTTTAGTATTTGATCAACACTATTCAACCCCCCCTTCTAGTGTTGCTTGCCATCCACAGGATCCAACACATACAAGTGCACTATTAAAACGTCTAAATCTAGAATTAGAGTGACTTACGATTTTTGAGGTCGTAATAAGCCGAGGCTGGAGCTAGGGCTTCCAAGGGTGCTCGTGCACGAGAAATGGTACCTGAAATCATAAGCATTCACTAGTTAGAAGTTACACGATTTTCTATTTATTTTTCTTAACGTGTTCATATTTTTATTATCGCTTAAAACGGGTCAAAATACGTAATGATAATTTTTAAAATGGCTAGATATGAGAAAAATAATTTTATCTGGAAAGAAAACATTTTTCTTAAGCTTATATGTATTTTAAATAATTTTTGAAATCATAAAATCGATTAAAAACTAATTTTCTAAATTATAAAATACGTAGCTTGAAAATTCAATGATTTATTCAGGGCGAACAACACGTCAAAAATCTTTAAATAAGCTGCCAAAACGAGCGTCTCGTTTAGTACTACAATATATAAATTTCTCGTACGTCAGTGTACGTGAAATCCTCATGATATGAATTTTAAAGCGAAATTAGCTTTATTGATTTTTGATTTTGAAAAATCATTGTGGGAGATGTACTTACCTTTTGGCAATGAAACTAGCGCCAACGGATCCGTTTCGTCGTTTCGGATTTTCTGGACCTTACCGCGTATTTTTCTGACTTGTATACTATTTATTATGAATTTTAGTCCAATAAACCCATATAATATAATATATAAATACTCGTATATTCGAGTATATGTGTACCAATACGTATACCTCCCTTCCATTTGTTTAAACCCATGCATATGCAGCGGGGGTGTTTGATCGGAGAGGCAGCAGCCGCGGCGGTTGGTGGTCGGCGTGGGGGGCGGCGCACGGCGGCACGGGGAGACAGGACGGTGCAGCGGCGAGCGATGACGGCGATAGGAGGGAGCGGTGGGTGGCCATCATCGTGTGGAGATTTGGAGAGGGTGGAGGGGTTTGCAGCATCATTGGGAGGCGTCAGAGGGGGCATCAGCGGACGCGGCGGGGGTCGACAACAGCCTGTGTGGCGAGACGGAAGAAAGGAGAGGGAGGTGGGGAGTTTCGACGCTCGTCAGGGGAGCAGTGCTTGGTGTCATGGAGTGTGGAAGGGGGTTCGTTAGATAGAGTTGAGGGGATGGTGGTGCAGCGTAGGGTGGTCAGACGGCGAGGTGGAGGGTGTAGAGGAGGTCGCGGAGGTGATCGGGGGGTGGTCCACCGGCTTTGGGTTGCGGGCGGTGGAAGTGAGGTAGTGGAGAGATGGAGGGTGCGGTTGCATGGTTTTGCTGCCGTGATGAACGAAGAAGGAAGGGGGGTTGTGATTCGTAGTGAAAAGTGTATATTTATACCTCCTAACTACACCTATCTTGTGCATATAACTCATTGAATCATGCTCACTTAACTATATTTGCATCGACTCTTCATCTTTTGAGCATATGATTTTATTTCAGCACAATTTCACTCTTCAACGCTTTATAAACATGAATTGTATTTTCACATATTTTTCTGGATTTTTCAGGAGTCCCGAAGGGGACAAAATCAAGTAATTGGAGAAGTGAACATGGGGCCAGGACAGTCGACTGTCCTTACAACGACAGTCGCCTGTTATCTCGACAGTCGCCTGGAGCAAGCCAAAGTGCAACACAGTCGCCTGCAGAAGGATTGACAGTCGACTGTACCACTGTGCAGTCGACTGCTAGTTCTTCAGCAGTCGACTGCTTCATCTCCTCCCGAATAGCGAAGGAAATCCAACTCTCTGTCGATTTGAAGTTTCTGCAGCAGGCAACTGAAGCACAAAAGACAGTCGCCTGTGAAAATCACAGTCGACTGTGATTTTCAAGACAGTCGCTTGCCCCTCCTTTGGAAGCTACACTGCCTGACCAACGACAGGCGACTGACGTTTGTTCAGCAGTCGCCTGTTACGGGGTTTTTCCTGGCGGATCTAGGTTACGAGAAACGGGTTTTTTCTTAACCCGGTTTCTCCCCAGTCGCTGTGGGCTATTGGATGCTTTATTGGAGGGTTAGGATGCAATGCCCTAGGGGTTTAAACCCCCTAAACTCTGATGTAATGACCAGATTCGGCCAGGGCGTTTTGACTTTTCCATTTGGGGTTCTAGACCCCCATCTTCTTCCCCAAGAGCTAGGGCTAGGGTTGGAGCTATTGGAGCTTGGTGGAGCTTGGAGGAGGAGCAAGAGAGGGAAAGCTTGGGTTTTAGGGTTTCTATTTGGTGATATCTATAGAGGAATATGCCCTCAGATCATTTGTATTTGATGCAAATAAAAATTTAAGCCTAGTTAGGAACTAATTTGCATATAATGCAAAAGAGATTAAATGTGTCTTAAATAATTTAAGACTATATAAACGCAAGGAAAAGTTCACGGGTAAGAAGGAAATGTCCTGGTCTAAACCCAGGTTCGAACGGCATCCAAATCGGACGCCAGATACTCAAAATACGCCAAAAACAGCCAAATGGATCAGACCGGATCAGACCAGGCTGACCCAGGCCAGACCAGGTCTAGCCTGGGCGCCTGGCCGGACCCATCTGAGACAGGGCACCCGGCCCAGGCCCAGGCCCGGGCGCCTGGGCGCCTGGCCTGGCGCCCGGGCTGCGCCCAGGTCTCGCCTGGGCTGCGCCTAGGTCCAGGTCTGGGCTGCGCCCAGGTCCAGTAAAGCTGGCTGTGTGGGCCCATAAGTTGGGTGTAGAACCCTAGGGGTTGGGCAGTTTTTGACTGCTCAGTTTTTGCGAAAAACAAGCCTTAGGCTGAACTTTGGGCGATCAATTGGAGGGTCAAACGGACTCCGATTGACTCGCCGTTTTTTCCTATATGTTCACCGTTGAACACCCTTTGAATTGATAGGTTGTATCAATCATGAAGCTCAACGGTGAGGGAGTTAAAATTCATGAAAGTTTGCACTTTATGAAGGGCAAACTAACTTGATTTAATTAACTCTAATTTATTAGTCCCACATCGGTTGTGCGGAAAAGGGGAGAGTCCGCCGCCTATATAAATAGGGGCCTCCCCCTTCCTCCAAACTCGTCCCAAGCTCTAGATCTGAGCGGCTCTCGTAAATGTTGGAGCACGCTCGGATCTAGGCTTAAATTAATATTTCTCTATCTCCCTATATTTTTGCCTTACTCCTGAGGGCTCTAGCAAAGCCGCAAAGGAGTTCGGATTAAGATCCGAAATCTTGACGAAGGTTTCACTCGCGTGAAACTTTATTCCACGCGTGGTTGGCTTGGCGACACGGGATTGATCGCCTCGGGATGCGGAGCGGTTCGAGTAGCGGTTCAGGGAGCGGTTTGAGGAGCGGCTTGGCGTGGGACAGGGAGCAGCTCGGAAGACCGTGCAGAACATCTCGCCTGCCCCATGGTTGAGATTTCGGGTATGTGTTTTATTAACATTAGTTTAATTTAATCGTAGTAGGTTAGATCCTTCTTGGGATGGTCAGATCCATCCCAAGTCGGCATAGATCTTGGTTAAGGGTCTTATACCTTATGGCTAAGTTAAATTGTTTAACCGCATGTTAATTAGATTATAATAGTTTTATTTTCCGCTGCAAATTCGTATGTCTATGTTCCGTCTGACTTAGGACGGGAATAGAGTTATTGTGCCCTAAGGGTTTCCCAAAACCCTTCAGTGATATCGGAGCTTAGGTATGTGTAACGATCTAGCACTGCGATTTTATTAAACATTGAAATGCTTTTAAAATCCTTATAAAATATTTTTTAAAGTTATGAGATAATTTTTTTAAAAATGTTTTTGATGCCTTTTTAAAAATGTTGTTTTAAATTTATGCGATAATTTTAAAATTGATTTTAAAGCTTTAAAACTTTATGCGATAAGTTTAAAATTATTTTAGATGTTTAAATATTTTATGTGATAAAATTTTAAGCATGAAATTTTTTAAAATGATGTTTTAAATTTATGAGATATTTTTAAAACTGTTTTAAAAGTTTAAAATTGTTTATGCGATAAACTTTAGTCTATTTAATTGTTAAATAGTTGTACACTTTTATTTTATGCGATAAATTAGTGTAACTTTATGTTAATGGCTATGACATCTTGTCCCTTATTTGATAACCCAAGACAACCCTTTAGGTTAGCTATTAAGAAATCATTAAAATTTATTGATTGAATTTTAATGACATGCTATGTTTTAATAAAACTTTTAACAACCATTTAAGACCTAATTCCTGATTAGGGTAGTCCCTTTAGTGAAAATTTTAATTCTAATTGTTATTATTAATTCTCATTAAAGGAGTTCGCTTTTAGCGTTGGTTAATAAATTTATTAAAATCCTAATAACGATTAGGATAGCACGTGAACCTTATAGTTGATAAGGATTTAATAGAAGTTATTAAACAAATCCTAAAATTTTAAATTTAAGGATTCAACTAGTTGGTAGGATTAATTAGTTGTTAATAAAATCTTTTTAGTCTATGGCACGCATATAAAAATGACAAACTTCATTCAATGGACCATGATCCAGTCAATGTGCTTGGCTAAGTTTGCTGGATCACCCTATAAGGGATAGTGATTCTGGCTTAGTCAATTCCCTGGCTGTGTTCCGCTGGACCGCAATGTCGCGAATCATGATTGTATGACACCCTGGACTATATCTAAGTCAATGACATTAATAATCTTTTTCAAGATTAGCCCTAGCCCCTCCTTGCTTTAGGGGTTGGCAACTATAGGACCCGTGTTACAGTTGTTGAGCTACACTCAAGCTGTGACATGGCAACCCTGTAGAAACCAACTCCTTAAATACATAAGATGAAATCTTGACTTGACCCAAACCGACGTTGTCGTGAATACACCGAGCGCCGGCGTAAGGAAAGTCATTGATGTAGTCTGGCTAGATGTAGTCTAAGATCTGACCCAAACCGCTGTGTCGTGAATACACCGAGCGCCGGGGCAAGTCGAGGCTAGACGCGAAAACAAGGGTCCAACTAGACTAGACATTGTGATTTGGATTAGCACACTCATGATCACAAATGGCTAGGGGTAAAAACCGATAAGAGTGTCATATCTGATATGATCGATGAAGAGTCATCTTCCGATTACAGAGTCTTACAACTTGTTGAGCTACACTCAAGGTTGTTAGGCTCAAGGTGATTGGACCTCTTACCCATTAATTTTAATTCGATTAAATCGTTCGTTATTAAGCTTTGAAACGATCATAAAAATAGTGGGAGGGTATAGATAGATAAAAGCCAATCTACCTATATTTAATATTGAACATATGCTAAACTAGGGCAAGACTATGTTTACCGAAGGAATCAAAATATAATATTTTAATCGAATAAGTTAACTGGTTGAATATGTTAATTAATTGAATATCAAGTTAAATTCTAATTGATAGAATTAAACTATATTCTCGTTGACATTAAAATGACCTTCTAAAGAACAGACTTAAGAAATATGATTTCATTTAAGTTCTGGGTCCAACACATAAATTCACGCTACATGTTACTCGCCTCTATATGGGGCAGCTTGAACATATATGAGAAGTATGTTTCTCTCTACAACTTGTAAAGCTACGCTTAAGGTTGTATGGACAAACAATTTTGATCCGCAAAGTTTGAGAATTCGATCAAACTGTTTGAGTCGAATACGAGTGCATGAGCGGTGGAAGGCTATGTATCCCAACCGGATCTTGAGACAAACAACTTGTTGTGCTACACCCTAGGGTGCAAAGCTCAAGCGTTGGATACATAAGATGCTTGCATATCTATTTATTTATGTTGGGTTATTTAATATCTAAATGTGATTTAGAAAAGGAAGAAGACACTTCGGAAAGTCAATTGAGAAAGTTAGTTATTTTTTTATCATTAGTAAAGGCATAAGGAGGAGAAAATGAAAATGTGACATATTCTGATGTCACGATTTCATAATTATTGTTATACAAAAGGTTAACACATTTTGACGAATGTTGTCACTTTGCTTCTGAAGTAATGAGTTATATGTATAACGATAATACATATATTAAATGTTAATATATAAATACACAAGATAGTAGCAGACTTATATGGCAAAATAGACTAGGCCGTATCGAGAGAGTAAACTTCGCAAGTCAAATAAAGAGGGGTCTGACCTCTCGTATTATGAAGTCTACGGACACTTGTGAGTCTTATTCTCTGAGATATAATGGCCAAAACCCATCTGTAAGACAATGGGAGAATGAGTTGTCGAACTCAGTCTGGTACATACTGATGTACTCGAGTCTAAATTAACCAAAATAAGTTATTCGTATATTTTATTAAGACACGTGTTCTCGATGAAACACAAGTCTGATAAACTAAAGAACGAAATGACAAAAGTATTTAAACTGATTCGATCAGATCGAATGGTCAAATACTTAGCTATATTAAATCTTACGTAATTAAAAGAAAATATGATTTTCCCTCAGGTCAAGTCTGTTAACACATCGGTGTGTTAAAATGTCTGAATCACACTTAGTTAGACTTGGTGCGATACATAGCAAGTGACTCTGAGTTAAATCCTCCCTCTGGGTCAAGTCCCAGATCGTAATGCCTAGGTTTCGATAATGTTCTATGAGGACATTATCAATAAGATATTCATTAAATCGATCATTAGGAAGTTGTATAATTACTCGAATTTCGTGAGACGAAGAGTCGAGTTAGACATCATAACTGATGATGACTTAGTCAACTTCTAGGATAAAATTCGGAGTAGTAACTCCGATTTATAACTTGATGCAATCAGAACAGGTCCGTGTGCGTAAATAAATTTTGGAATTTAGTTTACGTGCCCAAGGAAAATGTTTCCTCATTTTCTGCAAGTAAATCTTTAAGTTAAAAGATTGGTGCAGAGAGAAATTAGTGAAGTACAATCATATTGGTCGAGAACGGTTTTCATCTTAATTCATATAAAACGGATTATCATGAAACCGTTTTTCCGCCAGCAGATGTGTACAGATCTACTCGGACCAAACTCGATGTAAATGCTTAAGTTGACCATGAAAATTGGAGCATTCACTTATAAGTTCGTTTTTCTAAATATGATTTAGACGGACCAACTTATATGAATTAGCCAGATAGTTTTCAAGGTCAGTGTGAGCGTATAAATTACATGTGAGGCATCAAAGAAATGGAACATATATTTTGACAAAGTAATCAAAAAGTTTGATACTTTATCAGAAATAGATATGAGCCATTTGAAATGACCATTAACTAATTTAAAGATCATTATCGTAAGGTACGATGAACTGGATGAGATCCTAGGAAATAAAATATTATGGATTCTGAAAGATCAAGTGAATTATTTGAATGAGATTCAAATGGTTGGTCTAACATGAACATAGAAACCCCTTAAGTCTATAGAGTAGACGGTTTGGCAGATCCACTCACGAAGGCTCTACCACATGAAGTCTAGAAAGACTTATGTGTAAAAACGGTATTAGATACCGAGATAAATGGGCCAGAGTGCAAGTGGGAGATGTTGAGAGATGATACCCTTGAGGCAATATATCTCTGTGTGTGAATAGCACAAACATCTTGTTCGAAATAACAGTAAGCGGTTTGGTAATAATTTATCTAAGTTATGTTATAATGTAGTTAACATTAGATATTAACTTAGGCAAAGTCCTGAGACTTTATGCAAGGTCAAATAGGTACCGAGATGAGTATCTCAATCATGGAGAAATGTTTGACCGGCTGTAGCATAATTCTAAAAGGGTTCGTGGTCGTAGATGTTTCGAGATAAGGATATCAAAACATCGAATAGACCTTTGTGTCTTAGTCTTCACCGTTTAGCGGTGGCGATGATCTCCTGATCTTTTGACTTGGCGAAGTCGAAGACGAGACACATGTGCTCATTAGAGAATGAGTTCACTGAACGATCTACAAGAGTTATCATATGGTTATATTGACCAATTTGTCAATGATAACTCTTAGTGATGATAGGCTAGTTGGTCTTTTGACTTGAGGTCATTTTTACGAACCTGTGCATGAACGGTGTCACTTAGATCAACTGACCTAGCTTCGAGACAAGGCCTGGCTAAAGGTCTTTGATTGGGTGTCACTTGAAGCGTACGAGGCGAGTAATGACCAAGAGAGGATTCGTCTCTCCCAGTCAATGAGAGTTAGTGTCGTAGGGTTAGTTCGGTCGTTAGTAAAATCTCTGATCAGAGTATGTTGGAAGAAGTCCAACATTAAGTTGACTAAAGATCGATAGAAACTAACCGGAGTCAAGTTATTGGGGTTGACAGTTTGACCGTACCCTAGACTTGATCTACACGACATAGTTTAGACGAAGAGACTATAACTGCGGAACTCATCATGGAAACAGTCAGGGTGGTCCCGACACTACTTATGTCAATGAGTCAACCACATAATGATGATTCCTGAAGCAGGGACGACAACCATTGCATGTGATCACTGCCGTATAGGGCTTCAAGCCCAACCTGTTGTAAGGGTCAGGCTGTAGGGTCTCACACAGAGTGCGACCTTCGTCTAGTAATAGGTAGAAATTAGGTAGGGAGAATAATTTGCATTTGATGCAAGGGATAAAATATTGCAAAAGATGTTTGCAATGATCTCCTGCATGCAGGATAAATGATCCTGAGTGCAAGTGGGAGAAGTATAGGAATATGCCCTCAGATCATTTGTATTTGATGCAAATAAAAATTTAAGCCTAGTTAGGGACTAATTTGCATATGATGCAAAAGAGATTAAATGTGTCTTAAATAATTTAAGACTATATAAACACAAGGAAAAGTTCACGGGTAAGACTGGAATGTCTCGGTCTAAACCCAGGTTTGAATGGCATCTAAATCGGACGCCAGATACTCAAAATATGCCAAAAACAGCCAAATGGATCAGACCAGGTCAGACCAGGCTGGCCCAGGCCAGACCAGGCTGACCCAGGCCTGGCCTGGGCACCTGGCCAGACCCATCCGAGGCAGGGCACCCGGCCCAGGCCCAGGCCTGGGCGCCCGGGCGCCCAGGCACCCTGGGCACCTGGCCCAGGCGCCTGGGATGCGCCCAGGTCCAGTAAAGCTGGCTGTTTGGGCCCACAAGTTGGGTGCAAAACCCTAGGGGTTGGGCAGTTTTTGACGGCACAGTTTTTGCGAAAAACAAGCCTTGGGCTGAACTTTGAGTGATCAATTGGACGGTCAAACGGACTCCGATTGACCCGCTGTTTTTTTCCTATACGTTCACCGTTGAACAACCTTTGAATTGATAGGTTGTATCAATCATAAAGCTCAACGGTGAGGGATTTAAAATTCACGAAAGTTTGCACTTTGTGAAGGGCAAACTAACTTGATTTAATTAACTCTAATTTATTAGTCCCACATCGGTTGTGCGGAAAAGGGGAGAGTCCGCCGCCTATATAAATAGGGGCCTCCCCCCTTCCTCCAAACTTGTCCCAAGCTCTAGATCTGAGCAGTTCTCGTAAATGTTGGAGCACGCTCGGATCTAGGCTTAAATTAATATTTCTCTATCTCCCTATATTTCTGCCTTACTCCTGAGGGCTCTAGCAAAGCCGCAAAGGAGTTCGGATTAAGATCCGAAATCTTGGTGAAGGTTTCACTCGCGTGAAACTTTCTTCTGCGTGTGGTTGGCTCGGCGACACGGGATTAATCGCCTCGGGATGTGGAGCGGTTTGAGGAGCGGTTCGGGGAGCGGTTCGAGGAGCGGCTCAGTGTGGGACGGGGAGCGGCTCGGAAGATGGTGCGGAACATCTCACCTGCCCCAGGGTTGAGATTTCGGGTATGTGTTTTATTAGCATTAGTTTAATTTAATCGCAGTAGGTTAGATGCTTCTTGGGATGGTCAGATCCATCCCAAGTCGGCATAGATCTTGGGTAAGGGTCTTGTACCTTAGGCTAAGTTAAATTGTTTAACCGCATGTTAATTAGATTAACATAGTTTTATTTTCCGCTGCAAATTTGTATGTCTATGTTCTGTCCGACTTAGGATGAGAATAGAGTTTTTGTGCCCTACGGGTTCCCCAAAATCCTTCAATATCTTCCCCTCTATTGTAACATTTGATTTCTATTGTTTTGTAATGAATATTATTGAATGATTGTTGAATGAGAGTGAGACCCATTTGATAGTTGTTTGATTTCTGGCTTGTAATGAACGTTTATTTGCTTTTCTTAATTGATTATCAAGTTTCTTTCATTATGAAGGCCTAGAGCCATTTGAGTGTGGAATTGGGAAAAACTAGGGTTGCGTGGTTGATTAGTAATTGTTCATCTCTTGCATTTATTGGATTAGCATACCTTGAAATGGGTGCTAATAGTGTTGATTGATGGGTTGCGCCCTAGATTTCATTGAGTCGTGCACCACTCTTGGTGGGACCGTAGAACGGTGGTGTACCTTAAGGGTCACATCTACGTGCACCATCCTTGCATTCTATTGACACGGATGGAAGGATTGACTCCCGAGCTTAAGTTAGGGATTTCCAACCCACTAATCAACACACGAATGAATCGTGCATTACCCTTGGTGGGGCCGTAGAACGGCGGTGTGCCTTAAGGGCATTACCTATGTGCACAACCCCGCATACCTTGAAATGGATGCGAGGGTTGATTCATTTGGAATGAACCTATTGCTAATCAACCCATAAACTTAATGACATCCCATTCCACACACTTCTCCTTGTTTGACTAGCTCAACACTTTGGTCTCCACCCTACCTACCTTGGGTTTGGCTCGGCCGTGTTACCACCTCACTTCCACTCACTACACTTGTTAGTTTAGTTGGTTGTACCAACATCTTTAGCATTCCTTAACAAATTGAGATTGTGAATGTGAAACGAATTGTCTTTGTGGATTCGACCCCGTACTCACGGGATTATATTGCATCTGACACTCCTACCCTTAGGAGATGAGCGTGTGCATCCTACTTGGATTGTGCACGCCTCGCGGTCAATCAATTTGGCGCCGTTGCCGGGGACAACGGTTTTCACATTCACATTTTTGGTTGGTTTTGGACACTTTATGTGTAGTACTTCCAGCTTAGTGTTGAGTCTTTTTGGTTGTTTGTTTTATACCTTTTTGAGTCGTTTTTCTTTCTTTCTTTCTTTTATTTCAAAAATCTTTTGTAGATAATTTTTTTTATTTTTATGGATTCATTTTCAAACTTTAGCGATGCTTATGTGGAGGATTCCCAACTACCACCATTCTTTCACGGTATGGGGTTGGAAAATCTTAGTTCATTTATGCCAAAGTTTGAAAAATGGTGTAATAAAAAGTTTTGGGATTTGTTTGATGAGACCACTTGTGCAGATGTTATTTATTTTAAAGTGTTCCCATATACATTGAGAGATGATGCTAAAATTTGGTTTGATGCTTATCCTCGAGATTCTTTTTCTACATGGCTTTCTTTTCAGACTGATTTTCTTCGAGCTTTCTTTCCTATTTATTACAGGAATCGGGCACAGATGCGTCAGGCATTTGAGCATCTCATGGCGAGCTTTATCCAGTTTGACGGTGAGACTTACTGTTAGGTTTTGGAGAGGTTCGATGATTTAGTGCTTGGGTGTCCATGCCATGCTTTCAGCGCAAAGGATCTACTTCGAATTTTCAACACAGGGTTGTAGCCGTTGACACGAGACTTTGTGCAGATGAGCAGTAGTTGAGATTTCTTTGCATACACTACAGATGATGCATGGTTGTACCTGAGGGACCTTGCAGAGTGGGAGCAGACTGTGTGTAATGCTCCTAAGTGATAATACCAGTATTCCTCCTTCAGTATGGGGAAAATTCCAACATTAACCACTAATTTGGACCAAGTTTACTTACATGTCCAACTAGTTTGCAATTACACCCAAAGAGGTGTATTTATTAAAGAGAATGTTGTAGGAACTTGCCCAAAAAGTAAATGGAAACAAATGAAAAATGAATGACAATGGCATACTTGTAAATATTTAAAAGGACGATCTAGCCTACTAAGTTGAATGGCTTTGTAATTAGAGCAGTGGCAAAATTGTAAATAAATTAAACCCTGTCTCTCCTCTCTTCTACAAGTTTCCTCTTCCTTCCATTTTTGTTTTTTCTTTTTCTTCCTTCATTCATTTCGTTGGAAACCTGCAACCCAAAAATCCCCAGGCCAAAACCTGCAGCAAAGGAAAAAACGACAACAAAGAGAAAAGAAAGAAAAAGAGAGAAGGAGAGGGAAAATGGGAAAAGGGGGAGGGAAGCCCTTCCATCCACAACATCTTTAGCTCTCCTACAATCATTCCAAAGCATTAGCAAGGTGGGATTCTCAACATACTCCCCAAATGTGGCTGTGTAGAATATGATGTTTTGTTCTTTCACCTTTGGTAAAATTTGTTATTTGGATCAAATTAAATAATATGTCAAGCTTAGTTTTGTAGATTTCATGTTTTTGGATGTTGATTATTATTCCTCCCATGATTCTATGAGTAAGATTATGTTTTTGGGTTTATAGCTTGTATTTCCTTTAGTAATACTTATGTTGTAATTGGGAAACCTTGAAGAATACAAGGGAAACTCCGCCGAAATTTTTGTGAGCATGTTGTAAGCATTTGCATAACATCCTAAGCCCTATAAACTTAAGTTATGAACCCCACACAAAGTGCCACTTGCTAACTCCCTTAGAATTCCATGTTTAGAAGAAAACCCATTTGAAAAATTTGTATAAAGAAAAATTTAGGAAGAGGGTTTTTGCCAACCTTCAAGTTAGAAGCTCTAAATGATTTTAGAGAGTGTATGAACCCTAATTACCATTATTTACAAGGTCCTACAAGTTCCCTTTAAGAAAACTTTGATTGCCATAACAAGTTGGTTTCATTTCCATAGGAAAGCGAACTTTTCCAAGAACTTAGTAAAGGAGTTTTGTGAACATTCAATTTAAATAAGAAATTTTAGTTTACATGGATTAGTTCAAGAACCCTTTGAAAACCTTACCTTCCAGGACAAAATCATGATTTTTGTATGAGGGTTTTTGTCAATCTTAGCAATAAGCAAAAATATAGAATTAGGCACTTACTATTATCATTAAATAACCCCATCATGAAATTCTACAAATTGTGCTTAAGACAATTCATTTATTTTTAAGTCTTATATTAACCCTCCTCCAAATTTTATAAGTGTTAACTAAATCAATGCATTGTTTCCATTCTACCTTTGTTGTTCTACTATTTCCTTCCAGATGAGACTGGTAACCACACTTGAAGTTGTTTTTCTATGGCATGTTTTATTTAGTAGTGCTTGGATGGTTGAGTTCAAGTTGGGAGTTGCTTGCAGCTATGGTTCATACTCTTATGTCTTTAATTAAGAAAATGATGAATGATGAATTTTACTTACGCCTTGAAGGCGTTAATGAAGATGATTATCATGCCATGGTAATGTTTCCTTTAAATATGAGAATGTCGGTTTGATTTGTTACATTGAAAGATGGATATTCAAATTTTGCATCATCATGTTACAGATAATTTCGATGCAATGCTAATTATTAAGTGATTAAAATGAAAGCCCGGGATGTCTCTTTCCACTTTAAGGTGGGTGAGCATCTTAGGGAATATGGTGGGGGAACCAAAGCATTAGGTGGACATAATGTGGACTGGACTCTCGAGGTTGTTTTCTTTAGCCCTCCTACCGCGGGGAGTGGTCGTGCCCCTTTAGGGTGTGTGGTTTCTTTGTCCTTTCGAGGTCGTGGCCCTTTTGGGTCGTGGAGAGAGGTTGGGTTACAATGGCTCCTGACGAGCTAGCACGCCAGAGAGTCGGAGATTCTTTCCACCCGCCTTATGGGTGAGGTCCAGCTCCCTTGTGTCCCACCTGATGTTTAGGTTCCAAACAACGAACATTAATTTAACAAAATTAGTATTAGGGACCTTGGTGCAGTGTTGTGAATATGGCTTGTGTGGTTGAGTTTCCTACTTGACACGCTGTGACGTGTCCCTTTCCCCCACTCTCCGGGTATAGGTTCAGGGACTACAGCTCACCCGTCGGACTGTCGACGCCCTGAGGGCGACTCTTCCAGGTCAGGAGCCCACAGCAGTTAGTTAGGGCTTAGGTGTAGTGGGTCGGTGTAGTTTCTTTTGTGAGCAGTTACTTTTGTTTTCCCCTCAGCTTTTGTGCCTCGGCCCTGATGATAGTATTTGTACAGTATATGATGTTGTGGTGTGTTGATAGTAGATGGTCGGTGATGTGCACTTGTACGCTCCTGCTTGTTACTTGCCGCCGCCTCGATGTACTTCCTGTGTTGTACTGGAGCTTTACAGTTCGTGCTTTACTTATGCACCTGCTTTAATTGCCTGTGTTGTTCCAGCAGTTGCAGTGGCCTGCTAATTTTCTTGTAACGCCTTAACGCATGGTACTACCGTACTGCGGCCGTCACCCCTGCCCCATTTTTGGGCACCGGGGCGTGACACTGTGCCATCTGGAGAGCCGTCACTTGGATATGAGGATGATGGCCAGTCCCCGGTTCCATTTCAGGATTCAGAGTAGCAGGTCTAGTGCTAGTCTGAGGAGCCACTTTTGGGCTTTTTTTTCTTGCGACCCCATGGGATATCTAGCAGAGCAGGATGTTGGGTTGCAGGAGAGCCAGCTAGAGGATGTTGAGAGACTACATGTAGAGGATCAGGAGGAGATGGATGATGGAGTGTGGGTCACCCACGTTGGAGACATGATGTAGTTTTGTTGGGTTGGTGGTGATGATGAGATGGAGATGTGTCCAGGCGAGAGTGAAATAGATGACATCGGAGTGCCTGAGTCACAACGCCTTTCTGATCCATTACCACATCTGGAGGTGTGCGAGCATCTTGGATGGACTACTGAGATGGTTTACTATGGTGATATTGAGGAGGATGAGTGCACGAGATACAGCCTACAGACTACTTTGGAGCCCGAGCCCTCCCTCCCTTCAGATTCAGTTCATCAGCCATCACTTCAGACACCTCAGGACACACATTAGTCCATCATCCAGGACGAGGATATTCAGGGTGGACCACAGAGTCCAAAGATGACTGCTGAGGCCATTACCTTCGATGGCGAGGATTCGACAAGCGACAGTGACTGTGAGATGATCTACATTAAGCCTGCGTTGCCTTCTCCTCCACACTTGCCCCTGTAGCCATTTCACCCTCCTCCTGAGGAGTCGCATCAGCCAGTCGATAGCATCGTCATTCAGGGAAGTTCTCATCACACTTTTCCCTTCATTTCTGATTCTCAATCTTCATTTCCATATATTTTAGATTCAGATTGTCTTCATACATATTCATATCCTTATTTTTATTATGACGACCCTATTTGGACTTCCTTCATTGGAAGTCTAACTTATTTTCACTGGTTTGACACAGCTTATCTCCCGCAGGACACATGAGCATATTCTAGGAAGATGATGGGAGCTGTGTTGCTAGGATCCACGGAAAGTGGATGAGCTTCGTTTCCAAAGCAGCTGGCTGAGGAACGAAAGGATATGATAGAGCAGCTGCCTCCACCATTATACATTCGGGATTCGCCTTTTGCTAAGGTGTATTCCTTCCTTTACTTAGTGTAAATAAAAAAGTAAATAAAAATTTAGTTTACTTTGCTTTAGTATATATGTTTTCCCTCTAGCATCATTGAATAATATCTAGTTTCATTTCAACCATTGAGGACAATGCTCATTTCTAGTTGGGGTTAGTGAACTATGAAGTTGGATGCTAGTTTTGGATAGTTTTGAAATTTTGATGTTAATAAAAAAATTCTCATTCATCATCATCATTCATTCATTTTAAGCATATCATTTTGATGCCTCCATCCTTACCTCCATCACATTTCCTTTGCTTATTCCCTACATGCTTAATGCAAAGCAATTTTTTCGGATTATTATTTTTGTATCAAATTTATAGATGTTTGATTGGTGTGTTTTAATTTCTTTTTCATTTTGGAGTCAAATGTTAATATGCCATGTATGAAAATATTTTATATGTTTTGATACTCTCTTTGAAATAATTCGGGAATAGTTTGGTGTAAGTGATTGCATGAATTGGGAAGAATGGCTTAGTTTTTGATTGGATAGGATGTGGCCAATGGTTTATGTTTTTTTTCCTCTTAAGGAGTGGGTGGATGAGTTGATAATTCATTTTTAGAATGAGAAATATAATTAACATAAGTGAATGGTTTTTTTAATCAAATTGAGTAGCCGGTGCCCCACGAAACATTGGGGAGGACGCTAAAGATGAGATTTAGGGGATCATTCTATCCATTTGCATATATAGCGTTATCGTGTGTATGCAAATGTGGCGGTGTTTGCACTTCATAGCATTATTGCGTGAATGCAAAACATAAACATACTAAAACAAAAAGAACAAAAAAAGAGAGAAAAAGAAAAGAAAAAGAAAATAATGAATGAATAAATGAAAGAATAAGCAACATGAGTGATGCAATCTCATCTCCCATAACTTAGAAGGAATTTCTTTTAGTTTTGGCCATTTACATGAAAATTGAAAATTTTGTCATGTGCGCATCTTCCCAAAGAATGCGATACGGTGCTTATTTCCTTACTTTTCTTGGAATTGGATTGAGGAGAATATCATTTATTGTTTACTTTCATATATTGTGTATATTAGCTTTGAAATCAATTGGAAATAACATATGAAGTATGCCATGATGATATTTTGAATTTGGTGCATTTTTTCATTTAATTCGAATTAATCGCTTGTTTTGCTAGGGACTAGCAAAATGCTAGTTGGGGGTGTGATTCGTAGTGAAAAGTGTATATTTATACCTCCTAACTACACACATCTTGTGCATATAACTTATTGAATCATGCTCACTTAACTATATTTGCATCAATTCCTCATCTTTTGAGCATATGATTTTATTTCAGCACAATTTCACTCTTCAACGCTTTATAAAAATGAATTGTATTTTCACTTTCTGGATTTTTCAGGAGTCCCGAAGGGGACAAAATCAAGTAATTGGAGAAGTGAACATGGGGCCAGGACAGTCAACTGTCCTTACAACGACAGTCGCCTGTTATCTCGACAGTCGCCTGGAGCAAGCCAAAGTGCAACAAGTCGCCTGCAGAAGGATTAACAGTCGACTGTACCACTGTGCAGTCGACTGCTAGTTCTTCAGCAGTCGACTGCTTCATCTTCTCCCGAAGGGCGAAGGAAATCCAACTCTTTGTCGATTTGAAGTTTCTACAGTAGGCGACTGAAGCACAAAAGACAGTCGCATGTGTCATTCACAGTCGACTGTGATTTTCAAGACAGCCGCATGCCCCTCCTTTGGAAGCTACACTGCCTGACCAACGACCGGCGACTGATGTTTGTTCAGCAGTCGCCTGTTGCGGGTTTTTCCTGGCGGATCTGGGTTACGAGAAACGGGTTTTTCTTAACCCAATTTCTCCCCAGTCGCTGTGGGCCGTTGCATGCTTCATTAGAGGGTTAGGATGCAATGCGCTAGGGGTTTAAAACCCCTAACTCTGATGTAATGACTAGATTTGGCTAGGGCGTTTTGACTTTTCCATTGGGGGTTTTAGACCCCCATCTTCTTCTCCAAGAGCTAGGGCTAGGTTTGGAGCCATTGGAGCTTGGTGGAGATTGGATGAGGAGCAAGAGAGGGAAAGCTGGGGTTTTAGTGTTTCTATTTGGTGATATCTTCCCATCTATTGTAACATTTGGTTTCTATTGTTTTGTAATGAATATTCTTGAATGATTGTTGAATGAGAGTGAGACCCATTTGATAGTTGTTTGATTTCTGGTTTGTAATGAACGTTTACTTGCTTTTCTTAATTGATTATCAAGTTTCTTTTATTATGAAGGCCTAGAACCATTTGAGTGTGGAATTGGGATTAACTAGGGTTGCGTGGTTGATTAGTAATTGTTCATCTCTTGCATTTATTGGATTATCATACCTTGAAATGGGTGCTAATAGTGTTGATTGATGGGTTGCGCCCTAGATTTCATTGAGTCGTGCACCACTCTTGGTGGGACCGTAGAACGGTGGTGTACCTTAAGGGTCACATCTACGTGCACCATCCTTGCATTCTATTGACACGGATGGAAGGATTGACTCCCGAGCTTAAGTTAGGGATTTCCAACCCACTAATCAACACACGAATGAATCGTGCATTACCCTTGGTGGGGCCGTAGAACGGCGGTGTGCCTTAAGGGCATTACCTATGTGCACAACCCGGCATACCTTGAAATGGATGCGAGGGTTGATTCATTTGGAATGAACCTATTGCTAATCAACCCATAAACTTAATGACATCCCATTCCACACACTTCTCCTTGCTTGACTAGCTCAACACTTTGGTCTCCACCCTACCTACCTTGGGTTTGGCTCGGCCGTGTTACCACCTCACTTCCACTCACCACACTTGTTAGTTTAGTTGGTTGTATCAACACCTTTAGCATTCCTTAACCAATTGAGATTGTGAATGTGAAACGAATTGTCTCTATGGATTCGACCCTGTACTCACGGGATTATATTTCATCTGACACTCCTACCCTTAGGAGGCGAGCGTGTGCATCCTACTTGGATTGTGCACGCCTCGCGGTGGTTTTTATAGTGTGAAGATAATATTAAGCTTATTAATGGTAATAAATTGGGTTGGTGGGAGTATATGACTAATGTTGGAGATGCTCCAACATTTCTTAGCATGTGGAGGGGGATGCATGCATCTGAGAATATTAAACGTGGGTTAACAAGGGTAATGAGGTCATTAATACTAAATTTTAATATAATATAGATATTATAAGTTTGTAATTAAGTATAGCTATTAATTAGATAGGTTGTTAGTTTGACTATCCTCAGAAATGGGGATGGCAAATTTCTCATGGGCTACCGAAGTAGGTAAGGTAGGTGATTAGGTAAAAGAATTACATCGTTAATCAATGTAATTAGTGTTAGGTAAATGGTAATTAGTAAAAATACTATTATATATGAAATTACGATTTTGCCCCCGAAACTAAATGTGTCCGAAAAATTACGAAAACATAGCCACGGGTTCGTATCGTCGCGAGGATCACGAATACGAAGTCCATTTTCAGATTTGAGTGACGAAAAATAGAAAAAATTCATTTACTCATTTTTGAAATCATTTGAAAACGTTTTGTTACGAAAATACGTCTACAACGAAAACAGACCGTTACATCGTTAAAACCTTTAGCTATGGAAAACCCGGTGGGAAAAACCAATAGCCAAGGAAAAAGAGTACAGTTTTCCATAACTTCTCCTGATTAGTGGAAGTATTTAGGGGTGGATAATTATGTATCCAGAGTCAACGAGGTTGCCTCATTAAAACCTTTAGTTATGGAAAACCCGGTGCGAAAACCCAGTAGCCAAGGAAAAAGAGTACAATGCTAATTTGACTCCCCCTGATCTGTACAATCTGTAGGCTTGCAAATCTCCTAGGCAACTATACATCAATCTCTTCCAATATTCCAGGAATAAGTACAAAGTACAAGACATCGCTCATCTATACAAGTATCGCTCATTTATACCATATCATTCATATATGGCATCTACTGAAACTGAGGGAGCTCTTCTGAAGAGGAGTGGTCTGCAGACTTGATAGGTAGCTCCACGTCTCTGACCCAGTTGGTACTGTGTCTGCGATGTATCACAAGACCTGGCTGTGCATACTCATGATTTGCTTCTTGGATGATGAGCCTCTCGGGATGGTGGGATTGATGTTGCCTTGGAAGCATGCTTTGCTGGTCTCCAGGAGTTCGCCGTTCCTTTGTTGTAGTCATCGTGATGATCTGTAACCTGTAGCTGCAAATACATTTAACATGTAGGATAATCCTTGACCCTTAGAGGTAGCGCATAAGCTACATATCTTTGGTCCAGTGGTGTGTTGCAGGTGTTGCACTGTATCTAGCTAACAGATTTACTGCCAATGCTCTCTAGAGACGCGTGTAGTTGGCCAGATAAAGGAGTGTACCAAAACACTCAAGTAAGGCACATGACATAGGAAATCCTTCCCATCTTCCAGTGAATGAAAGGGGACTAAATGTGCATCCATACAACCAGTAGGTGTATTAGTGGATTGCAATTGTCCATGTTTCTTCATCAACTTCGGGTGTATGAAGTTTAATGTGACATGTTATTCATCTTCGGGATGATAATTTCATCTTCTGGATGATAATTCATCTTCTAGATGATATTTTCATCTTCTGTATGATTATTCATCTTCAAGATGATAATTTCATCTTCAGGATGATGGTGTCATCTTCAGGATGATAATTTCATCTTCTGGATGATAATTCCTCTTCTGGATGATTGTTTCATCTTCTGGATGATAATTTCATCTTTTGGATGATAATTTTATCTTCTGGATGATTATTCATCTTCTGGATGATGATGACATCTTCAGAATAATAATTTCATAGGATAGATGTCCCAAAAATCTATTCAGGAAAATAAGGAGGAAATCCGTAATGGTATGTTGTCACATCATCCATAGAAACATAGCCCAAAATTTCCTTTGCCATACGCATTTGTCACGTCCCGCTTTCCAAACGACGGAAGCGAGAACGAGACAAAGGTCTGCATGGGCTAGAGCTGTGAAACTCGAGCCCAATAAGCATCTGTTATGATACACCATTCAACGTACAAGTTCTTACATGCATTTCAAAACAATAAAAATAACATTTAATTAAGTTAAAACCACATCTAGTGGTCGTTTAAGAAACAACAACGGGACCTCAGCATGGCCAAAGGAAACTACAACAATGGTATTATCCCTACTACAAGGTACTAAAGCAGAAACTAAAGTAGTGACAGAAAAGGGGTCTCTAGCCTTCCGCAGAAAGCGACTCGGTGTCTACAGCAACTCCTGGCTCCCTAGGTCATGTGTCTCAACTAGTCCCCCTAGTAACCTGTCTCGTAATCTGACATACATTCCAAAAGCACGAATATATGTCGGTAAGAGCCTGCGAGTAAAAGTAAGAAGACCCAAGGCAGGTGCACGAATAATAACAAATTATGAAGCATTAATTTAATTGTTGTGAGCATGATGACAACATAGTTTAAACATGGCATATTAAAACAAGGAAAAGTAAGGTACTACTAGCATGACAGTTCTAAACATTTTAGCAGTGAAATAATGAGCATGGCAATCTTATATAGACATGGTAGGAAAGTAAAAAAACGGTGCAAGAAAGTAAACGTGGCATGGCAGTGGCCGTAGCGTGTGCTACCGGCTACAAGACTAGACAAGACAAGACGGTGTGTGTCAAGAGGGTTCATGCCTTACGGTTAGAGAAGGATCAAACCCTCTAAACCGTGCGACCGCTCAACCCTACCCCAACCCAAGTGCACAAAACAAGTCCATACAAGAGATCACTCACTCTGCTAGGTGAGTGCCCTATTGCCCGCAGGCTATCCGTACAAGGGATCACTCTCTCTGTATTGGAGAGTGCCCTATTTCCCGCAGGTTATCCGTACACGGGATCACTCTCTCTATTTTGGAGAGTGCCCTATTGCCCACAGGCTGTGTATCCGTACAAGTGATCACTCTCTCTGTCTTGGAGAGTGCCCTATTACCCGCAGGTTGTGCAATACAATCAATGTGTTCAAAGCAATTCAAGAGTTTCATGGCATCGTAAATTTTCAATTGATAACTGTCCACACACACACATGCATTATCAATTTACTTAATCGAGGTCCACACACACGCACGCACAGAAAATGCAATTAAACATTAATGCTTCAATAATTTGTATAAATTCGTACACTTGCCTGATTGAGTCGGTTTGGGGTGTACATATGATCATGATGAAAGGCAAGATTTATCTGCGTCAAGCTAAGGAATTTCAACCAATAAATTACTAGTAACCCAACTCAATATATACTGCATAAAGAATTTACTGATAACTAATGATAATATACTATAGTAAATAACATAAAGCATTCATATTACATTTACTAATAGTACATATATTACTAACCATCTTATTAATAAATTATAACACTAACTTACATAAACATACACTAACTAATGCAATAATGGAAACTAACGTACTAACATACTAATTAAATACTGTTACAAAAATAACTTACTGCCAACACATTTAACTAATTACGTACTATTAAAACTGATAACATGAAAATAACTTGTGAGTTTTTTTGGCAAGTTATGGATTTATAGTGTACTATAAGCATGTGGCTAGTATTTGCATTGCAGCCTACTCAAGGTCCATTTGTTTTACTAGTATACATAAGTACTTAGGTTCAGGCTCAAAGTATAATATAAAACCAGTGCTTATACCCCCCTATATACTCTGATGATGTTAAGGAAAGCAACTTACTGTAAATCGCTCGTTTCCTTTTAGACTTACATGTGGCATGCATCAAATCTGGTCGGAGGGGGAGGTCTCAGGCGAGAGGAGTGTCTTGGTCGGAGAAGAAGGAGATATGAGAGGTGGCGGAGAGCAGGAGAGATCGGGTGGCAGCGAGGAGAGTCGTCCGGTGACGGCAGCCTGGAGGAACGGCTGGCGTCGAGGGCTCCGGATGTGGTCGCCGGCGATAGGCTGAAGGGGAGAGGGCTCGGCACCCTGGAGGCTGGGCTACCACGGGGAACAATCGGCATCGGGTTGAGAGGGTGGCGGCCTGAGACGGTAGGCTGGGGTGGCGGTCGGTGAAAGGAACCGGCGATGGCAGCGTGGGTTTTCGGCGGCGTGGGCTGCGATGAGGGCTCGACAGCGACGCAGGCTGTCGGGTGGTGAGGTGCGTGAAGGATCCCATCATTAGATGATAGAGGATCGAAAGAGAGAAGAGACTTACGTTAGCGTACGCTTCACTATAGTCTCTGAACTTCGCCCTCGGATTCGTCACAACAGTCGGTACTTTGTCACAGAGGATCAAAGCAACGTTTCACCGTCTAAATCTCTCTTTGGAAGAAGAACTTAATGGAAGGGAGAAGAGGAAAAATAAGTTGCCTTATGCAAACTTATGGCATGAATGATTAGCCTTAAAGCCTTACCCTTGGGTCCTATTTATAGGCCAAGGAGGTAGTTATTGTAGGAAATAACTACTTATAAGCTTATTAGTCTATATTAACACCATTCCTTATCCTCTTCCTTATGCACTTATCAAGTGCCTTTATGCACTTATAAAGTGACTTTTTCCACTTATTGAGTGGTCCTTTTTACACATGAAAAGGTTCCCTTCGCACATGCTTTCATGTACGCTACATCTGAGGTCCACAGACCCTCATACATCCCCTCATGGGTGTATACATGTCGTCCATATCCAACATCTCCCACTAACACTTGAGGGGATTGTAAGGAAACAACTTTTCCTTTAGTTCTTCTGTTTATCATACTGAGAAATAGACCGTGTGACCGTCATGCGCATAGAGTCCGCTGTTGTGCACTTGTTAGAGATACACAACACTCCTTGGGGTGCAAAGTTGAGTAGATCAACGCATGCTTTACCCTAGATTATTTCTTCACATTTCTTATACTTTATATTCAACAATTGAATCCCATCTGGATTACAATTGGCTGGCCAGTTTTGAATCTCTAAAGTCCAAATGTGAATATGAAATTAATCTTCCTCTTCTTGCGATCCTTTCGATCTTGACTTGACTCGCTTTTCTAACATACCCCGCCGGACCGAATTGACCATAGTCCATAAGCAACATGCTAAGACATCGGTCAAATCTAAAGGAACCAATTAGAGTCCATAAGGGTAAGAAGTTTAAGACCCATGTGGTCTTTGGGTCTCACATAATAGTAAACACAATTACTATTCTAACCCAATGGTCAAATGCATACGTAGTATGAATACGTATTACAACATCACTCCTTTCCCAGGGAGCGTATGTCTTAATGATGTTGTAAGGATGATGATTAGACACCACAATGTCTGACTTTGAGACCATTTTACTACTCATTAATTTCTTGGACCCACATCCCGTATAAGACAGATAAGATTTCAAAAATCCTCTTAGATCTTTTGTAAGCGTCCATAGGGTGGTTTGTTTAGCATATTAGATAGCCCCCAAAAAACAGTAGACTTGGAAAAAAAAGCCGGATGAAGCACTTAATTATCAGATTGATAACCGTGAGGTACATTTCAAACTGAATCGCAGCAATCTGTCTTTTTATTTAAATGCACTCCGAATTTTTTTTGGATCTATTTGCCAACCACATCATAATGTATCCCTGATTAATTAGCGTAAAGGCATTGTTTGCTCCTTCAGGTTGTATAGTTCAACCAGATGCAGCCTTTTTGTGAAACAGTAATTGGTACACATGAGAGATGTTTGGAATATCAGAAGCTTTAGCACATTGTCTACACTGACTTTAATCCAGGTATGAGCTTTCAGTTTCAGTGGTGCATCGGATTTTTTGCATCATATTTGGTTTGTATTATTTCATTAGTGGCAGTTTATGGTGGTATTGGCAGTGTACGCAAGCGCCGTCTTCAGTGGACTTGACTGGGATTTCTGAGCTAGTTGGTTTAAATTCCATGTGTTGGTTCTTTTACATTTGTCAGAACTGTTCCTTTTGGTGATTTCTGAATTTTCCTTCTTGTGATGATAATTGTGTTTATTGGTTATTGCACAAACTGTTGCTCTTTCCGTAAGCTCATTCTTTTATGTCTAGAGTTCAAGATCTCGTTGACACAAAATAAAATTTCATATTTTCAGAGGTCCGGCGAAAAATTAAGTTTATCTGTTTGAAGCGGTTCGCTACTAACGTTATTTCCGTAATCGTTAACCGCTGCCTTTCTTGTAGTGGATGCAGATCTTTCATACGACTATTTTGTTTAATTCATGACTCTAAATCATCCGTCTGATGATTTTGACTTTAAACAGGTCTCATCTTTATCTTATCCGTCTGATAGAATAAAGGCGGTTGCTCATGTGAGAGAGCCAACCTCAATCTGTCCGACATACTAGAAAATATAGCTGAGATCAAAAGAAATGTACACAAACATTTTCAAGAAACTCATATGCAATGTCGAAAAGAACTTATTCTTTTATTAAATTTGATCTTTCATAGACATGGGAATATACATTGATACAACTCAGCTCTTACGCAATCCTTGAGATGATAAGTGTTTGTAAAACACATCTCTGGGGATCGCCTTCGTAAGCAGATCCGCTATCATCTCATGCGTAGATATGTACCTAATGTCTACCTTCTTGTTCTTATCATAGTCTTTTGCAAATTTGTAGCGGATATCAATGTGTTTGGTCTTACAATGGAATTTTGGATCTTTGACATATGCTATAGATGCTTGACTGTCACTGTGTATTGGTACAGCACCTGAGTCGCTTGCATCAATTAGCTTGTCTAAGAACCTCATAAGCCAAACAGCTTCTTGGACCGCCATGCTAAATGCTACAAACTCGGCTTCCATAGTTGAAAGTGCGATGCAGGATTGCTTCTTGCTACTCCAGGATATTGCACCAGATCTGAGTAGAAAAACATGTCCTGAGGTCGATCGTCGCTCATCGAGATCACCCGCCCAATCAGCATCAGTGTAGCCTTCGAGCCTCAAGGCATCTCCTTGATAGCATAAAGCATAGTCCGCAGTCCCTTTAAGATACCGCATTATCCTCTTAACCGCTTTCCAGTATGCTTGCCCTGGATTGGATTGGTAACGACTTACCATTCCAACGGAAAAACACATGTCCGGTCTTGTACACATCATAGCGCACATAAGACTACCAACTCCACTGGAATATGGAACTTTTTCCATAATTTCCTTTTCTTTTTGGTTCTTTGGACACATTTTCAGACATAAATTATCGCATTTTCTTATAGGAGTATCAATGGACTTACAGTTCTGCATATTAAACCGTTCTAGAACCTTCTTTATATAAGTCTCTTGTGAAAGAGAAAGAAGTTTCTTCGAACGATTCCTTGAAATCTTAACTCCAAGGATATATGCGGCTTCTCCCATGTCTTTCATCTCAAAAACTGATGAAAGCAAAGCCTTGATATCCATTACAAAGCCCTTGTCATTTCTGGCTATTAAAATGTCATCTACATATAGAGACATAATAACATACTTGCTTTTGATCCTCTTGATATATACACAGTTATCTTCATCAAGCATGGTAAAACCATTTGATAAGACAACTTCTTGAAATCGTATATATCATTGCCTCGAGGATTGTTTAAGACCATATATGGACTTACGAAGTTTACAAACCTTATGTTTGTTTCCTTCTTTTACAAACCCTGTTGGTTGTTCCATATAGATCTCTTCGTCCAATTCTCCATTGAGAAAGGCAGTCTTTACATCCATTTGATGTAATTCGAGGTCTAAGCAAGCTACCAAAGCCAGAATCAAGCGAATTGAGGTAAAACGAACAACAGGTGAGAAGGTCTCTTCGTAATCTATCCATTCCTGTTGCATAAAACCTTTCGCGACAAGGCGAGCTTTATATCTGTCTATAGAACCATCAGACTTATGCTTGATCTTAAGAACCCATTTGTTCCCAATAGCTCTACGTCCTCTGGGTAAGTCAACCAAGTCCCAGACTCGGTTAATTTTCATGGATTCTAATTCCTCCTTCATCGCTTCCATCCATTTGTCTTTTGCAGGGCATGATACGGCCTGTTTGAAAGTAGCAGGCTCGTCATCTTCTTGTAGTAAAGTCACAAAGGTTTGTGGGAATTCATCCTCAAATCTTAGAGGAGCTAACCTTGTACGACTACTACGTCGTATTTGAGATTCTTCAAGTCCTTGGAATGTTAGAATTGCACCCACTTGGATCATTATTCCAATATGGAATAGGATTCGCATCATTCGTATCATCCATTGGTGAAGGTTGAAATGTATTTTCGTCTTCACCAAGAATTCTCCCACTCGAATGAGGTAATCATTCTTGATCATAAATCTCAAATAGAGATACGTCCTGACTTATCTCGCCCTGTCTTGGAAACTCATTTTCCAAGAAAGTAACATCCCTCGATTCAAATTCAATCAGTCCTCCATTGTCTTCCTGACCAATGAAAACATAGCCTTTGGAGTTTTCTGTGTATCGTATAAAGATACATTTCCTCCCCTTTGGCCCAAGTTTGCCATACTTATGGGAGGAAATATGTGCATAGGATACACACCCCCAAGGTTTTAAAATGCTTAAGTCAGGAGACCTTTGGTTCCACAACTCATAAGGAGTGGAGCTAACTGATTTCGGGGGTACGCGGTTCAAGATGAAAGCAGCCGTCAATAATGCATCACCCCAAAAGGTGATTGGCAAGTTAGCTTGCGCCATCATTGAACGGACCATTTCCATTAAAGTCCTATTCCTCCTTTCAGCAACACCATTTTGTTGCGGAGTATAAGGCATAGTTACTTGATGAACTATGCCCTTTTCATCACAAAGTTCCTTAAAACTTGCTGATTGATATTCACCGCCTCTATCGGTTCGCAAGACCTTAATCTTGCGATCTAATTGATTTTCCACTAAACTCAATAGTTTTTAAAGCAGGTTAATGCTTCATTTTTGTGGGATATCAAATAGATATGTCCGAATCGGGTGAAGTCATCAATAAAAGTGATGAAGTAGGACTTCCCACGTCTTGTCTTGACATTCATCGGACCACATATGTCCGAATGGATGAGCTGTAATGGAACCTCGGCCCTTGTGCCGGTTCCAAATGGCTTGCGACAAGATTTCCCTACAAGGCAATGTTCGCAAGTCGACATTTCGACCTTTGAAACATTGGATAGAAGGCCACGTTTGGCAAGTCTATCCATACGTGTTGGTCCAATGTGACCAAGCCTTGCGTGCCAACAAATTACATCTGACTCATAAATCGAAGAATTTGTAACAAGGATATTTTCATTAAAATTTGAGGAATCGTACATCGTATTCAATACAATGAATCCTTTAAAAACATACCCAGAACCAATTAAAGAATTATTACAAGACAGATCCACATTACAATTATGAAAGAACCAACTATAACCAAGACCCATTAAGACGACCACAGATATGATATTCCTTCGAATATCCGGAGCGAAGAGAACATCATGAAGTAAGATAGTGCGGCTGTTGTCCAAGACAAGCTTGCACGTCCCAACGCCTTTCACTTCAACACGTGTGTTGTTTCCTACATATATCCACTTCGTTCCTTGGGGTATCCGGTGATACTCCACGAAGGACCGTCTGTCCCTTGCTATGTGGTCGGTGGAACCTGAATCAATTATCCAAAAGGGATTAGATTCTACAAGAAATATTGAACTAGAAACACATATGTAACTAGTATTATGACAAGTTACCTTGTCACATCCATCCGCACATGAACGGGCAAAGTGACCTAACTTGTTGCACTTGAAGCACTTGATCTTCTTCAAGTCCTTCTTCTTGTGTCATTTCTTGTTCCCACCCTTTTGTTTGGGTTTCTTGGTAGACACTGGTTGCTTTTTATGTTCATGAGCAAACTTCGAGTGATGTTTACGTTTCTTTCCCCCGTGTGAGGCACTAGCAACCATGTGCACTTCTGTACTTGGCTTGGCGGCCGCAAGCCGCTCTTCCTCTAACTCGAGGTGCTTAGAAACATCGTTGAAGTTCTTGATGCTCTCATTATGAGTGAGATGCATCTTCATGTTGTCCCATTCGATTGGTAGGGAACGTATGACCGCTTGGATTTGTTGCTCATCAGTGAGCATATGACCTGCATCCTTTAACTCTGAAATAAGATTCGCCATGTGTCGCAGATGCATTCCCATGGAATGATGTGGACATTTTTTGTACGAATCGAATTTTATAGTTAAAGAGCGAAGTTTGGTCACCGAGGTGCCACCAAACTTCTCCTCTAGCTTGGACCATATGTCCATAGCTAGGTCATATTCTCGGAAGATTCGCATTATGTCGTCGGCCATACTTGATAACACCGTAATGCGAGCGATTTTGTTCTTCCGAGACCAAGCATCGAAAGCTTCCTTGTCTCTTCTGTGTTGGGCCGTAGTGCCTAACTCAGGTTCAATCATTTTGTTCGTTAGAGTTTCGAGCACATCTTGCTCCTCTAGAACATATTGTATCTTCATGGACCACAGTTTGTAATTATCGCCGTTGAGTTTTTCACCTTTGTTCAACTCAGCGACGATGTTCTTAGTAGCGGAAGACATTTTAGCTTTAAAATGCTGCAAAAGACATAAAAAAAGTTCGATAAAAAAACAGTGCATAAATTTCTATACATAGTCTAATATCACTCCCACTTGGAATGATATTTTTACATCTGATAAGTTACTTTCGAAAAATATTGAAGATGTTGCTCTAGAATCGGAAAGGTCATTACGATCCCAATCACCATCTAGAACAACTTTCAATATTTCCTCATCACTTATCAAACAATAGTACTCTTATAGTACTTGCAGCGGAAAAGCGATTTTGAAAATGTATTTTGAAAACGTATTTTGCAGCGGGAGGTAGTGGCCTTCCCCGGCCATTGCCGGGGTCGAGCCGTGGCCGTGCCAAGGTCGGATTCCCCCCCCGTTGGGATCCAGGCCCTCCCCCCTGTAGGGGGCTTTGCCGCAGGCAACTGCCGCCGGTCCCGTAGGGGCCGGCCATGCATGCCCCCTATCTCCTGGGTCGAGGCCGGGGCACGGCGGCCCTGGCTTGGCCAGGGCCGGGCCTCCTCAGCTCGGCCAGGGCGCCTCGGCCCTGGCCTCGGCCCTGGCCTCGGCCCTGGCCGAGGCTTGGCCCTGGCCGAGGCCAGGGCCGGCCTGGCCGAGGCCAGGGCCGGCCTGGCCGAGGCCAGGGCTCCTCGGCCCTGGCCGAGGCTGGCCGGCCTCCTTGGAGTCCGACCGCACACCCCCCCCGAAGGGGGGTGGACTTGGTTGTCATTGGCCGAAGCCAACCCCTTCCCCAATGGGGAGGGGGTGCATAGCCATCATGACCCACATGGCCATGGTGATCATGCACCAAAGAGATATGCTATTGCCATACTACATGGTGACAATGCACCATGCCCTTCCATGGCAATCTTCTTCTCCGATGAGAAGTTTTGTAACCACCATCTTCTCCGATGAGACACCCGTTCATCGAGAAAGTGGTTATGCTTTAATGGCCGTGTGCCAAAAAGAAAAACAAAAAACACACTTTCAAGGCCGCAAACTTCACGCTCTACATGAAGAGGTGCCCATTCCCTATTGAATGGAGACTCAGCATCCATGAGGAGTGCGAGTTTGGCGAGATGAACGGTCAGTTCTTCCCGTCACAGAGAGTTCCTGTCATATCCGTAATGGCAGAAGACCCTAACGTGAAAAGAACAACTTTTGTGTTCTCTTCGTCACGATGCGCTCCTACCATATCCATAATGGTAGGAAACTCATTCGTAAAAGAGACAACATCTCATTCATCGGTTAGACCGGGGCGAACCCGTGTGGCTCTGATACCAATGAAGGATCCCATCATTAGATGGTAGAGGATCGAAAGAGAGAAGAGACTTATGTTAGCGTACGCTTCGCTATAGCCTTTGAACTTCGCCCTCGGATTTGCCACAACAGTCGGTACTTTGTCACAGAGGATCAAAGCAACGTTTCACCGTCTAAATCTCTCTTTGGAAGAAGAACTTAATGGAAGGGAGAAGAGGAAAAATAAGTTGCCTTATGCAAACTTATGGCATGAATGATTAGCCTTAAAGCCTTACCCTTGGGACCTATTTATAGGCCAAGGAGGTAGTTATTGTAGGAAATAACTACTTATAAGCTTATTAGCCTATATTAACACCATTCCTTATCCTCTTCCTTATGCACTTATCAAGTGCCTTTATGCACTTATAAAGTGACTTTTTCCACTTATCGAGTGGTCCTTTTTACACATGAAAATGTTCCCTTCGCACATGCTTTCATGCACGTGACATCTGAGGTCCACAGACCCTCATACATCCCCTCATGGGTGTATACATGTCGTCCATATCCAACAGTGCGGCCTGGCGATGGAGAGACGGTTGCATCGGGCGGCAGTCCGGTAGGGTGGATGTTGTCCGGCGAGCTTGGGGCGCTGGTGACGTCAGGAAGAATGAAGAGGGGATCTGAGGGTCTCATACGTAGAGGGTGGCGGCTGCTAAGCTAACCTTGTTTTAGGGTTGTATTACAAAGAGAGGCTGAGGCTATATCAGAATGGAGTATTCCATTAGGTTTTTATTTAGGGGAGGTGAGAGAGAGCACATGGGGAGATAATGGGGGAGTGAGTTACGGGAGGGATGGGGCGATGCGTCAGTTAGGGGGGAGTGTACAGTTAGGATATTATTTGATAAGATTTGAATTTGATTTTAGTTTAAAACGTATCAAATATTTGAATTTCAAACTCAATGACATATAATATTAAAATAATGGGGTTACAACGGGCAGATCCAATAGCGTCCGAAAAATAAAAGGAAAATACCGGGGTGATTGTGACGCCGCGAGGGTTGAGAATACGGGGTCCGGTCTCGCGTTAGGGCTAAGGAATACGATAAATAAAATGGAACATAAAAACGCATACGGTAATAGTATATGCACTAAAAACGCACGACCAAAAAGTGGTCGTTACAGTTTTCGCAACTATGACCAGGGAGCCTGATGCATCAGTTTATATAATTTTGTAAGTGAGTCAAGCTCATCTTACTTGATTACTTCCTGGTTTCAGTGAAATAAACCTCTAAGCTATAGCGTATTGCTTATAGCATACGATTTTATTTATTTATGTTTATGTTTATACAATACTCGGTTATCCCACATGATTGATATCTTTTTGTTTTCGGGACTTCAGGTCCAAACACTTCACATTTCATAAGTGTTAACTTATTTTTGCCTCGTTTCACATTATTTGGCCAAATTCTACGTTTGCTTCAGGAAACGTAGTGTGGAAACGTTATTTTTATAATTATCATTTAAATGGAAAAAATGAAATGTGAGTAATTGTTGAAAATGTATTATTTTATCCAAACACCTAACCCTGCACGTACATTTAATGTCTCGATTTCTTCCAGAATTGTTTCATTCTCAACACTTGTTGTGAATGTTCTGGAACGGGTAGGGGATATGGACAGAGCCAGAATTGTGTCCTTATCAACACTTGTTGTGTAGGTTCTGGTTGAGCTCACTTTCTTGTGGTGGTATTGCTTTAGGGTCTCCAGGAGTTGTTTCTCGCTTTGGAGCCTCGTGGTATGTCCTCTCATCTATTGAGGACATCCAATTCTGCTACTGGTGGATTGCATTCATTATACTTGGTATGTCAATCCTAGCTGGATTTTTAGTAGCAGGGATGTGTGAATTTGACAATATTTATATTGTCAGTAACTATGTCTGATAACTGTTTAACAATTTCATAAGTGTGGTGGATCTCATCACAATTCATGATAATCAGATCATATGTATTAATGTTTGAAATGGTCAAATTGAGCTTCAAGCTTATGGATGATTATAATATTTCTGTTGAACCTTATACTGGAAAATTAAAGATTTCTGAATGTGAAGGATCTTCAGGATCTCATCGAATCTTTAAATGAGGGTCCATCAATGCACATATTAGGAGAAGTGAATTTAAATGCTTCCCCTATTTGGAGTGCATTTTGATGGTTTTTAGTGGTGATATGGGGATGTGTACACATCATGGCACAATATGTAAGATGTGCTCTAAACGCTTCTCCGTTAGGGGTTCTCGAAAACTGTTTATATAAGGTGATCAGGCTCATATAAATAGGTTCTAAGGAGGCATTTTGATGGATTGCATTGTAATTGTATGTTCCCCTGTAGTCACCTACAACTGGATTTTTAATGGATAAGTAATCTGTTTAAATCATTTTAATGATTTATTTATATAACCCATTTTGGGTGTGAACACAAACTTCATGGTGTTCGACATTATTCCGGTTGTAAATTTTATTTAATTTCCCAGTGTTATCTAATGTTCCTGCCATTTATTAATGTGACATATATACTGTTAAAAGATGGACTGCGGTTGGATAATTGGGTTGATAATGACCATTTTTAGAGGATGTATGGATGAGTACTCTTAAGTACATCATCAGCCCTTTGTAAGGAGTGGATAAGTCCACTTTTATCCCTCAAATACTCTTAGGAGACCTAATGGTCTTATTATTAAGATGATGATAGTAAATATATCATCTCAAATTCTTTTGTGGAAGTGAAGATAGTCAATGTCCACATGAATGTAGATGATCTCGTAATCATATTTCCCTTTTGAATGGGACAATGAAAGTTTCACCCTTTTTGAAGAATCTTCGGGTTCGTTGGGTTTATAGGATTGGTTAATGATGTCTTGCATCATCAATCCAGGGTGACATCGTTCCAAAGTTGGTCGATTCTGGACACTTCTGGTGTTCCAAATTAAGTCCTCTTTTCGAATTTATGTGGGACTTTTGAAAGTCCGTTAAAATGCTCAATTTAATTCTGTCTGGTAATAGATGAACTGTGTGCTAAATGTGAAGGATTACATCTTCACATTGACTATGTGCGGATCATAGTGGGACAAAGCTTCAGGATTCATTGATTTCTTGAGTCATTAATTAGGGATTTCGTTTTGATGAATATCCATCGAAACCTGGTAAGTTTCTTTGATTGATTTTTGAGAGTACTGGACATCCTCATATAGAGCATTCAGGTTTGCAACGCCTGAATCTCCAGTAGACGTCCAAATTTTTTTTTCAATTGGACTATTATTAGGGTTAAATGTTTTTGAAAGAATACATCTGCAAATATACTCATTAAGAATTATGTTATGACAACAGATTAAATTTGTTTTCAAAGTTTATTTGTCATCGGGGAGTAGGTAGATATACACAAAGTCAATTGACTTTCATCGTTTAGACTAGGTGATTGACCGCGAGGCGTGCATAATCCAAGTAGGATGCACACGCTTGCCTCCCAAGAGAAGGAGTGTCAAATGCAATATAAACCCGTGAGTACATGCTCGAATCCACATAGACAATTCGTTTCACAATCACAATCTCATTTGGTTAAGAAATGCTAAAGGTGTTGGTACAACCAACTAAACTAACACGTGTGTCGTGAGAGAGTGTGGGGTGACAATGTCGAGCCAAACCCAAGGGAGGTAAGGTGGAGACCAAAGTAGGAGGCTAGTCAAGTAAGGAGAAGTGTGTTGAATGTGATATCATTAGGTTTATGAGTTGATTAGCAATAGGTTCATCCCAAATGAATCAACCCTTGCATCCATTTCAAGGTATGTTGGGTTGTGCATATAGGTAATGCCCTTAAGGCACACTGCCGTTCTACGGCCCCACAAGGGTAATGCACGATTCATTCGTGTGTTGATTAGTGGGTTGGGATCCATAACTTAAGCTCGTGCGTGTCAATAAAATGCATGAATCGTGCACGTAGGTGTGACCCTTAATGTACACCACCGTTCTACGATCCCGCCAAGAGTAGTGCACGACTCAATGAAATCTAGGGCACAATCCATTAATCAGCACTACTAGCATCCATTTCAAGGTATGCTAGGTCAATTAAATGCAAGGAATGAATAATTACTAATCAACCACACAACCCTAGATAATCCCAATCCATACACAAATGGCTCTAGGCCTTCATAATGAAAATATGGTAATAATCATGCAAAATGAACGCACCAATCTTCATTACAAGCTATTAATCAAAAGATTATCAAATGAGTCTCACTCTCATTCAACAATCATTCAAATGTTTAATTACACATCATTAGAACCAATAGTTACAAGAGAGGGAAGAGATTGATGGAAAGAGAGGGAGCGATCAGAGCGACGATTAACAGTGTTTTAAGCATAGTTAATTTGTATGTACGAGCAATTTTTTCTTATCCATCTCCATTGCAGGTAAGAGATCACCAATAGAAGCCCTAGAAACCCAAGCTTTCCCCTTTCTTGCACCTCCTCCAAGCTCTCCTAGCCTCCAATGGCCTCCAAGCCCTAGCCCTAGCCTTTGTGGAAGAAGATGGTGGTCTAAAAAACCCCAATGAAACAGTAACTAGCCGAATGATTCCTATTACATCAGAGTTTAGGGGTTTTAAACCCCTAAGGGATTGCATCCTAACCCTCCAAAGAAGCATCCAAGGGCTCACAGCGAATAGGGAGAAATTGGATTAAGAAAAACACATTTCTTGCAACCCAGATCCGTAGAAAAAACCCGTGACAGGCGACTGTCAAACAATTATCATTCGCCTGTCGTTGGTTAGGCAGGCGACTGCTGTGAATTGCACAGGCGATTGTGAATGACACATGCACCTGTCTTTTGTGCTTCAGTCGCCTGCTGCAGCTGTGGTCAATTCGACAGTAAGTTGGATTTCTTTCGCCCTTTAGGAGGAGATAGAACAGTCGACTGCAGTTGAAAGAACAATCGACTGTCGGTGTAAAGACATTCGACTGTCATGGCTCCAGCTTCAATTCTCCATTTATTTGATTTTGTCCCCTTCAGGACTCCTGAAAAAAATCTCAGAAATTTTTTTGGAAAATCCCCAAGACTTCCAGGAGTACCTGAAAAATAGGAGAAGTAGAAATTAGTCCATATAATGATGTTTTGTACAATGAATGCAAATAAGCCCTTATATGAAACATAAAGTTAGTATATACTCAAAAGAGCAAGATTAAGCCTAATCTTTAGCACAAAATGGCGGTAGTTAGGGGGTATAAATATACACTTTTGCTCTACGAATCACACCCCCAACTAGCATTTTACTAGTCCCAAGGAAAATATGCGATAATTTCATATTAAAGTGAAAACATGCACCAAACTCAAAATATCATCATGGCATACTCCACATGTTATTTCCAAATGATTTCAAAGCCAATATACACAATGTATGAAAGTAAACAACAAATGATATTCTCCTCAATTCAATTCAAAGAAAAGTGATGTAACAAGCACCGTATCACATATATTGGGATATATCACAAATGGCAAAGTTTCCAATTTTCAAGGAAATAGCCAAAACAAAAGAAATTTCCTCTAAGTTGTGGGAGATGAGATTGCATCACTCATGTTGCTTATTCTTTCATTTATTCATTCACTTTTTCTTTTTCTTTTCTTTTTCTCTCTCTTTTTGTATTCTTTTTGTTTTTAGTATGTGTATGTTTATGTTTTGCATTCACGCAATAAAGCTATGAAATGCAAACACGACCACCTTTGCATACACGAGATAACGCTATATAGGCAAAGGGATGGAATGATCCCCTAAATCTCATCTTTGGCATCCTCCCTAATGTTTCGTGGGGCACCGGCTACTCAATTTGATTAGAAAACCCATTCACTGATATTAACCCTCTTTCTCATTCTAAACACGAGTTATCAACTCATCCACCGACTCCTTAAGAGGAAACAAAACATAACCAAATGGCCACATCCTATCCAATCAAAAATTAAGCCATGCATCTCAATTCATGCAATCACTTACACCAAACTATTCCCAAATTATTTCAAAGAGAGTATCACAACATATAAAATAGTTTCATACATGGCATATTAACATTTGACTCCAAAATGGAAAAGAAATTAAAACATGCCAATCAAACATCTATAAATTTGATACCAAAATGAAAATCCGAGAAAATCGCATGGAATTAAGCATGTAGGGACTAAGCAAAAGAAATGTGATGGAGGCTAGGATGGAGGCACCAAAATGATATGCTCAAAAATGAATGAATGATGACGATGACGAATGAGAATTTTTATAAACATCAAAATTTTCAAAACTACCCAAAAATAGCATCCAACTTCATAGTTCACTCCCCCCAACTAGAAATGAGCATTGTCCTCAATGATTGAAGTGAAACTAGATATTATTCAACGATACTAGAGGGAAAATAAGCATACTAAAGCAAACATGCAAAAACAAACTAAACTAACTTTTTATTTTAATTTATTTACACTAAGTAAAGGAATGAATACACCTTAGCAAAAGGTGGATCCCGAATATGTAATGGTGGAGGCAGCTGCTTTAACATCTCCTTTCGTTCCTCAGCCAGATGATTTGGAAATGAAGCTCCTCCAGCTTCCTTGGATCCTAGCGACACAGCTCCCAACATCTCCCTAGAATATGCTCCTGTGTCCTGCGGGAGACAAGCTGTATCAATCCAAGGAAAAGAAATTTGACTTCCAATGAAGGAAGTCCAAAGAGGATCGTCATAATGAAAATATAGATATGAATATGTATGACGATAATCTGAATCTAAAATGTAAGGAAATGAAGCTTGAGATTCAGAAATGAAGGGAAAAGTGTGATTAGAACTTTCCTGAATGGCGATGCTATCACTTGGCTGATGCGACTCCTCGGGAGGAGGGTGAAATGGCTGCAGGGGCAAGTGTGGAGGAGAAAGCAGCGCAGGCTCAATGTAGATCATCTCGCAGTCACTGTCGCTTGCCGCATCCTCTCCATCGAATATAATGGCCTCTGCAGTCATCCCTGGATTCTGTGGTCCACCCTGAATATCATCGTCCTGGATGATGGACTGATGCGTGTCCTGAGGTGTCTGAAGTGATGGCTGCTGAACTGAATCTGTAGGGAGGGAGGGCTCGGGCTCCAAAGTAGTCTGTAGGCTGTATCCTGTGCACTTATCCTCCTCAATACCACCGTAGTAAACCATCTCAGCAGTCCACCCAAGATGCTCGTACAACTCCATCTCTGGTAATGGATCAGACATGCAATGTGACTCAGGCACTCCGATGTCATCTATCTCACTCTCGCCTGGACACATCTCCATCTCATCATCACCAACCCAATGAAACTGCATCATGTCTCCAACATGGGTGACACACACTCCATTATCCATCTGCTCCTGCTCCTTAATATGCAATCTCTGAACGTCCTCTACCTGGCTCTCCTGCAACCCAACATCCTGCTCTGCTCGGTATCCCATGGGGTCGCAAGAAAAAGAGCCAAAAAGTGGCTCCTCAAACTGACACTGGACCTGCTGCTCTAAATCCTGAAGTGGAAGTGGGTACTGGCCATCATCCTCATATCCAAGTGACGGCTCTCTAGATGGCACCGTCCGCTCCCATTCTGCAAGGTCCCTCAGGTACAACCTGTTGAGTATTGGTCTTTCATACCAATGTTATTTTGATGATGATCACAACATTATGTTGTTACTAATGACTCTCTTGTTTTAGTCTCTTAGTTACATTTCAAGAATATCATTTTTGGAGACTAAACACTTGGTGTAAGGATGGACATCAAGTGGAGAAGGGCCAAAAGCTTGGACTCAAAGGGTGCCAAAGCTTGGAGATGATGGAAAGCATCAAGGCATCAAGATTGAAGCCATAGAATCTAAAGAAAGCATTGTAATCTATGTAATATTTCATTTATTGCTTTCTCTCTCTTTGAGTCTAGGTTTAATGTAATGCCTTGATAGATGGTCTACTCATTCATGCATATGCATTTAACCATCTTAGTGAGCCTTAAGATTATCGGAGAATCCAACCCAATAGGTTCATCTTGTCCAAATACTCTATTGGAGTCTCTGGCTTTCCATCAGTCGCCTGCTGAAGGATTTACAGTCGACTGGATGATTTCCAGTCTTCTGTCGAGCCTTCTACAGTCGACTGTGATGCACTGCTCAAGCCAACATTTCTATTGAATCTACTTGAGCTTTTCGCATCAGTCGACTGATAATCAATTTACAGTCGTCTGTATATTTACAGTCGCCTGTGATATGGTCAACAGTCGTCTGAAAGGCGTAAGTGCGAATATTGCATCTCTCTGTTTTTCTCCATCTCCTGCAGCAGTCGACTGATGAAGGATATACAGTCTTCTGTCTATTTTACAGTCGACTGTCATTTGTTCTTCAATCGTCTGTATGCATATTGGGAGAAAGAGTGCAACTCTCTGTTTTATTCCATCCCCTACAGCAGTCGCCTGCTGAAGGTTTTACAGGCGCCTGTCCTGTTTACAGTCAACAGTATTGTCTTCATCATTCGACTGTCTTGGCTCAGATTATAGCCGTTGGAATTATTTAGCCATTGATCAGTCGACTGTCATTTGTTCATCAGTCGACTGTCTGTGACGTTTCAGCCCAGAATCTAGCCGTTGCAGCTTTTTGTTTTTGGCTGTTTTCTTGGGTTTTGAGAGTTCCTATAGGGGTTCCTATATATATGTCACGCACCACTTCCTAATTATGGAAGACGAGACGTGAGGAGGTCTGCTCGGACTTGGAGCTGTGAAGCTGCAGTCCGATAAGCGTCTGTGAATGATACAAATAGTAGGTTCTTGCAATGCGACAAAACAACAACAATGTTAAATAGAAAGCAGACATAGAAATATCCACCAACAACATCCAACAAATATTCCAACATCACAGAGTAAAGTCACAAAAGTGCATAGCCAAAACAAAAGGGCCTAAGGCAGGGCCGAAACATAAAGCAGAGAGAAAGGTGCTACCTCGGAGTCCGAAGCAGAATGACGCGATTTGGGTGATCGTAGATCGATTGACCAAATTTGCGCATTTTATTCCGTTCCAAGTGGGACAGTCCACTGAGGCGCTAGCGAGGAGATATATGGAGGTGAAATTCTTTTACTCTCCGTTTTATTTCCTTTTCCTAGTTTGGATAGTGATGTAACGTGAATCGTGCAGGAGGTGGTGTGACTTCACGGAGTCCCCGTGAGTATCGTGTCTGACAGAGACACGAGGTTCACATCTCAGTTCTGGCAGAGTTTGCAGAAGAGCTTGGGTACGCGTCTGAGTTTCAGCACGGCGTACCATCCGCAGACGGATGGCCAGTCCGAGAGGACGATTCAGATTTTGGAAGACATGCTGAGGGCGTGCATGTTGGATTTCAAGGGTTCGTGGGAGGACCATCTACATTTGGTGGAGTTTTCCTACAACAACAGCTTCCAGGCGAGTATTGGCATGGCGCCTTTCGCCGCTCTTTATGGGAGGAAATGTCGATCGCCATTGAGTTGGGATGACGTTGGTGATCGGGAGTTGTTGGGACCTGAGATGATCGTGGAGGCCGTGGATATCGTCAGGAATATTCGGGAGAGGTTGAGGATTGCTCAGGACCGTTTTAAGCATTGGGCGGATGCTAAACGTCGTCCTTTGGAGTTTCAGCCGGGCGACCATGTGTTCTTGAAGATTTCCCCGAATCGTGGTGTGATTCGTTTCGGGAAGCGTGGAAAGTTGAGCCCGCGATACATTGGACCGTTTGACGTTTTGGAGAGGGTTGGCGAGGTATCTTATCGCTTGGCCTTGCCGCCATCTTTGGAAGGAGTTCACAATGTTTTCCATGTGTCGCAGCTTCGTCGATACATTAGCGATCCGTCTCATGCGGTGGATTTTTCGGAGATTACCGTTCGCCCCGATTTGACGTATGACCAGCATCCAGTGCAGATTCTGGACAGGCGTCAGAAATCGCTTCGTAACAAGGTTGTCAACCTTGTGAGGGTGATGTGGCGACACGGTTCACCGGGAGAATCTACTTGGGAGAATGAGGATGAGATGCGAGAGCGTTTCCCACTTTTGTTTCCGGACTCGTGAGTTTTTGGAAATTCCGAGGACGGAATTTTTCTTAAGTTGGGGAGGATGTAACGACCGCTTTTCATGTATCTGGATTTTATATATTATAATATATGTTTTGGTGGATTTTCTCCTCTTGTGTGGTTTTCGTCTCCGTAGATTTCATTTTCGATCGATTCGTCGTATTTTCTCGCTTCTTCCTTAGGATTGTCGATTTCGAAGTATGTCATTCGTGACGGACTTCATAACGATCGTATCTAACTGTTAGATCAAGCCTAGGAGTCTTAGGAATCGATCCCGGGGCCCCGCGCTCCGTATCGGTACTTTTCTGTGCTCATTAGCCGGTGTAAGAAGGGCCACCGACCGACTAGATGACGATCCAGTCGGTCGGCAATCCTTCTTGGACCGACTAGTTAGCTTTCTAAATTTCTCAGGAGTTACTGTTTATCGTTAGTCGGTCTAAGAACGTTGGTTGACCGACTAGGTTACAAACTAGTCGGTCAGCAATGCTTCTTGAACCGACTAACTCATCATATTATTTTTGTATCAGTTACTGTTTACTCTTAGTCGGTCTAAGAACGTTCATCGACCGACTAGATGCCAAACTAGTCGGTCAGTACTTGTTCATGGACCGACTAACTCTAGAATCCTATTTTCGTTCAGGAGTTACTGTTTGCACTTAGTCGGTCTGCGTTGGTCGACCGACCGACTAGTTGCCAAACTAGTCGGTCAGTGGTTGCTCTTTGACCGACTAACCAGTGTTAAAACCCTAATTTCTGGGCAGCCGCCAGCCTAGCCTATTTAAACCCAACCCATTCGACTTCTTCTTCTCCAACACGACCCAAAACCCTAAAAACTTCCCCCTTCAGCCCCCCATCTTCCTCCAAGCTTCATTTCTCCATTCCAAGCCTCAAATCCATCATCCATTCCATCCATTCACTCCATCCACCTCTCATCTTCCCCAAATCTCCATCAAAACCCATCAAATCCCCAAATCCCCCAAAACCCTAGCTTCTCCAATCTTCTCCAGATCTGAACCTAGGGTTCCCCGGAGTGTTTCTTCCATCTCCCCGCGGTAAGAAATCGATCTACCGTTGTTTTCTCAACCTATTTATATTTTTATAAAAACCCTAATTAATTTCATGTGTTTGATGTTTGTTTCCCCCTTAACAGCGATTTCCCCCGTAGATAGCTCCCGTGTGACGAAGAGGTCGTCATCCCCGGAGCTAGGCAAGTGAAACTTGCCACTTAGGGTTTAGGCCATGTTTTAGGCCATTTGCTCGTTGTAGGCGTAAAAGAGGCTAGGTGACGAAATGATACTCGCCTAGGCGCAAATTGGGGAATTAGCTTGACAACGAAGCTAATTCCGACTTTTAGCATGTTGCACAATTACCATGTCATGTTTACTTTCAATTAACGGTACGCGAATATGTTCATGTCATTGCATTTTGCCTGTCACGTTTAATTTAAATTAACGGTACGCAAATATCTGTTCATGTCATTGCATAGTGATTATTCATCGTGATTGCGTAGCACACGCTACAATATTATATTCCTGGCTCGTGTTCCAGAAGCGAGCTTAGTGAGTTGGAAACCCCAACGCTCGACACATATGGGTGGGGTAAGAGATAAGCGGCCTGAGCCCCGAGTTGGCCTGATCCGCCACTCCGGCCAGCAGGTGGACTCTCTAGTGCACAAGTGATTAATAGTGGTAGAGATAAGCGGCCTGAGCCACGAGCTGGCCAGCAGGTGGACTCTCTATGCACTAAGTGTTTAACAGTGACAAGTGATTAATAGTGGTAGAGATAAGCGGCCTGAGCCACGAGCTGGCCAGCAGGTGGACTCTCTATGCACTAAGTAATAAGTGATAAGTGATAAGTGATAAGTGATAAGTGATAAGTGATAAGTGATAAGTGATAAGTGATAAGTGATTAGTGATTTGGTAGCTTTTGCTGCATCGTGCGTGCTTGCCTCTCTTTTTTTAAACTGTTGCATCATGCTTAACTGCCATGTCATCACTTAATACTATAACTGCTAGGTTGCTAGATGCCTCACTTTCAGTTTCCTTGCCCAAGTCTTTTAGACTTGCTGACATGTGCCCCTTTACTCTTTTGGGTGACACATGTTAGATCCTGAGCCCGAGTACCTTGTTGAGGACGAGGTGTTTGCTGATGCCGAGCCCGAGCTTGTGTTTGACGGGGAGTACGTGGACACTGGGGACCAGTCCTAGTGTCTCCGTTGTGTTTTACTTTTTATAGACAGTTGTTTGTTTTCGGTGCGTGGCACCTATACTTTGTTATGTCGTTGCTTTTGTTGGCCTTGTTCTGGGCCTTAGACTCTTTTCTTTTAGCCTGGTGGCTTTTCTGGATGTTGGACTTTTGTTGATGTTGGACAATTTGTGAGACGTGGAATTTTATTTCAGTCTCTACTTGTGTTATTATTGTTATTCTGTTGTGGTTACAGGGACCTGTTTATGTATTGTGGACGCTTAACGGGTTTGGGGCTTCACAGCTCCACTCTCGTGCGGACCTTTTCACGTCTCGCCTCCATTTTAGGGAAGCGGGTCGTGACAGGTTTTAGTGGTGGCCCATGCAGGTCCTTCTGTAACTGCGATTTTGGAATAGCGATAATAATATTAGAATGTCCAATAAATTAAGTTCGACGTTCGAGTCATAAGCTATGAGTCTAATCTGATTCGTTTTCTGTGTCACTAGATGGCAGGAAGACGTTTCACCCGTGGTGGTGGTAGTGGTGCGCTCCCTCATGATGAGGAGCCTGAGCGGGAACCCACCAGCGGTGAGATGATGCGGATGATGCTGCAGATGATGCAAGTGCAGCAGGGCGTGCTTTTGCAAGTCCAGAATGCTCCACCTGCTCGAGCTGCCCGGGCTCTTCCGGATGCCCCTCGCTCTGAGCCAGGAGCGAAGCAATTTCGGGAGCTGGGTCCCGCATATTTTGATGGTTCTGAGGGTCCTCTGGCTGCCGATGAGTGGATTCGGAACGTCGAGGACAATCTGAAGATGGCCAAGATCACCCCGGCTGGATGGGTTGATTTGGCGAGGATGCAGCTGAAGGATAATGCCAGGAATTGGTGGGATGCGGAAGAGAAGTTGTTGGTGGAGCCGATAGCTTGGGCTACCTTCAAGGCTAGATTTGAGGGTGAGTTCTTCCCGAAAGCTGCCAGGGAGGAGATGCTGCAGCGTTTTATCGATCTGAAGCAAGGGAACTCGTCGGTGGACCTATATCACCAAGAGTTCATGAGGCTGAGTCGGTTTGCACCAAAGATGGTGCAGGACGCTGAGGAGAAGGCTCAGAGGTTCCTGCAGGGGCTTGCTTCGGAGCTCTAGAGTTTTGTGACCTCTTCTGACCGGGAATCTTATCAGAAGGTTCTGGTAGCGGCTAAGAGGCAGGAGCTGCTTGTGAATCAGAGGAGGGGGTCTGTGGTTGGTGCTGGGAAGAGGCCTGTGGAACAGGCGAGAGCTGTGGTTAGACCTGGATTCAGGCCGAACCAGCCTGTTCAGTTTAAGAGGCCAGTAGGGCCTGCTCGGAGGACTTGCCATTTTTGTGGCAAGGAGGGCCATGTCAAGGAATCGTGTAGGAGGTTCTTGGGGCAATGTATCGCCTGCGGAGATCCCGCCCATGCTCTCAGGGAGTGCCCGAGGTTGAAGCAGCCTTGGAAGGCACCTATTGCTGCCCAGCCGTTGCAGCAGCGAGCGTCTGTTCCTGCTGGACGTGGAGCAGCTCTTGTTCCGCAGAGGCAGGCTTTTCAGCAGGCTGCTCCGCCGAGGAGGCAGGCTTTTCTGATGACCGCTGCGGAGAGCGAGGCTGTGGATGAGGTTATCGCAGGTAATCCTCATTCTAGCTATTACCTTCCTATTTGGTCTTGATTGCTAGATTATGTTGTTTGCTTGAATTTGCTTGTCTGATAGACTAGGGTTCGATTGTTAATTGATTGATTATGTGTGATTTTGGTGTGCACATTTCCTGCACGAGTCCTCTTTGACTCTGGTGCATCGATGTGCATTATTTCTCGGAGCTTCGTGGAGAGACATTCCTTGTCGACGTCCCCTCTCCCCAAGAGTTGGAATATCGTTACAGGGAATGGTGTGGTCTCGGTGCATCGTGGTTGCAATTCTTGCTCGTTGGTGGTCTGTGGACATGAGCTTTTTGCTGATTTCATTGTCCACGACATCATCAACTATGATGCAGTTCTTGGGATGGACTGGCTTGCGAGCTTCTATGCTACGATCGACTGTCGGAGAAAGAAGGTGGTGTTCGAGATTCCCGGACATCCAGTATTTGAGTTCAGTCGTGGTAGCAGTTCGCTTGGTCCTGTCAGATTTCGGGCCAGGCCGGTGGAGGCTGTGGCTATGCAGATGGAGCTGGAGTGGCCAGCTGTGGTGCGAGATTTTGGCGACGTCTTCCCCGAGGAGATGTCTGGTTTGCCGCCTGATCGGGCTCTGGAATTTTCTATCGATCTCGTTCCAGGTGCGCAGCCGATTTCGAGGGCGCCGTATCGTATGGCACCTGCAGAGTTGGAGGAGTTGCGGAGACAGTTGGATGAGCTTTTGCAGAAGGGTTATATTAATCCTAGCGTGTCTCCGTGGGGAGCACCGGTGTTGCTGGTTAAGAAGAAGGATGGTACGCGTCGCATGTGCGTGGACTATCGGGAGTTGAATGCGGTAACCATTAAGAATAAATACCCGTTGCCTCGCATCGATGATATTTTCGATCAGCTTGGAGGTTCGAGGGTGTTTTCTAAATTGGATTTGAGGAGTGGTTACCATCAGTTGAAGGTGAAGAAGGGAGACGTTCCGAAGACAGCGTTCAGGACGAAGTATGGACACTATGAGTTCGTGGTTATGCCTTTTGGCGTAACTAACGCGCCCGCAGTTTTCATGAATCTGATGAACATGATTTTCTACGACTTTTTGGATAAGTTTGTCGTTATCTTTATTGACGACATTCTGATCTATTCGAAGTCGGAGGAAGAGCATGCCTCGCACTTAAGGACGGTGTTGGAGATTTTGAGGAAGCATCGGTTGTATGCTAAGTTTTCGAAGTGCGAGTTTTGGCTGGATCGAGTTGCTTTTCTCGGGCATGTGGTGACTGGAGATGGTATTTCTGTGGATCCCGAGAAGATTCGGGCCATCAGGGAGTGGCCTGTTCCGTCGTCAGCGTCTGAGATTCGGAGCTTCCTTGGACTTGCCGGTTATTATCGACGATTCATCAAGGACTTTTCTCGTATTGCTGAGCCGATGACCAGGTTGACGCGGAAGGATGTTGCTTTCGTTTGGTCGGGTGATTGTGAGAGTGCTTTTGGTGTTCTGAAGGAGAGGTTGACGACTGCCCCTATTCTTGTCGTGCCTGATCGCAGCGGTGGATTTGAGATCTTTTGCGATGCTTCTGGCAAGGGTCTAGGTTGTGTGTTGCATCAGCACGGGCATGTTGTGGCGTATGCGTCTCGTCAGCTTAAGGTTCATGAGAAGAATTATCCGACGCATGATTTGGAGTTGGCTGCCGTTGTGTTTGCTCTTAAGATTTGGAGGCACTTCTTGCTGAGTGAGAAAGTGAAGATTTTCACCGATCACAAAAGCTTGAAGTATATTTTCACTCAGAAGGAGCTTAACATGCGACAGCGTCGATGGTTGGAGCTTATGGCGGATTTTGAGATTGATTTGCAGTTTCACCATGGCAAGGTGAATGTGGTTCCTGATGCGCTGAGTAGGCTTCCGGCGGTGATGATTTTGACCTCACAGTGGAGATTGCAGCAGGATTTTTGCGAGTCTGGTGTGGAGATTGTTCTTCCTGGCGTGGCTTCGTCGTTGATGTACATGCAGGTACAGTCGACGATCGTGGATCGGATTAAGGCTGGCCAGGCTGAGGATCCGAAGCTGGTGAAGATTCGGGAGCAGGTGAAAGCCGGTCTGCGGACTGACTTTTTGTTTCATGAGGATGGCTCGCTGAGGTTTGGAGCCATGTTGTGTGTGCCAGCTGGGGATATCAGAGAGGAGCTGATGGTGGAGGCACACAGTTCGCCGTATTCTGTGCATCCTGGTGGCACCAAGATGTACCAGGATCTTCGTCTGAATTATTGGTGGCATGGTATGAAGAGGAGTGTGGCTCGGAGTGTAGCCAAGTGCTTGGTTTGCCAGCAAGTGAAGGCGGAGCATCAGCGTTCGGCCGGGTTGCTACAACCGCTTCCGATTCCGGAGTGGAAGTGGCAACACATCATTATGGATTTCGTGACTGGACTACCTCGGAGTCCGAAGCAGAATGACGCGATTTGGGTGATCGTAGATCGATTGACCAAATTTGCGCATTTTATTCCGTTCCAAGTGGGACAGTCCACTGAGGCGCTAGCGAGGAGATATATGGAGGTGAAATTCTTTTACTCTCCGTTTTATTTCCTTTTCCTAGTTTGGATAGTGATGTAACGTGAATCGTGCAGGAGGTGGTGTGACTTCACGGAGTCCCCGTGAGTATCGTGTCTGACAGAGACACGAGGTTCACATCTCAGTTCTGGCAGAGTTTGCAGAAGAGCTTGGGTACGCGTCTGAGTTTCAGCACGGCGTACCATCCGCAGACGGATGGCCAGTCCGAGAGGACGATTCAGATTTTGGAAGACATGCTGAGGGCGTGCATGTTGGATTTCAAGGGTTCGTGGGAGGACCATCTACATTTGGTGGAGTTTTCCTACAACAACAGCTTCCAGGCGAGTATTGGCATGGCGCCTTTCGCCGCTCTTTATGGGAGGAAATGTCGATCGCCATTGAGTTGGGATGACGTTGGTGATCGGGAGTTGTTGGGACCTGAGATGATCGTGGAGGCCGTGGATATCGTCAGGAATATTCGGGAGAGGTTGAGGATTGCTCAGGACCGTTTTAAGCATTGGGCGGATGCTAAACGTCGTCCTTTGGAGTTTCAGCCGGGCGACCATGTGTTCTTGAAGATTTCCCCGAATCGTGGTGTGATTCGTTTCGGGAAGCGTGGAAAGTTGAGCCCGCGATACATTGGACCGTTTGACGTTTTGGAGAGGGTTGGCGAGGTATCTTATCGCTTGGCCTTGCCGCCATCTTTGGAAGGAGTTCACAATGTTTTCCATGTGTCGCAGCTTCGTCGATACATTAGCGATCCGTCTCATGCGGTGGATTTTTCGGAGATTACCGTTCGCCCCGATTTGACGTATGACCAGCATCCAGTGCAGATTCTGGACAGGCGTCAGAAATCGCTTCGTAACAAGGTTGTCAACCTTGTGAGGGTGATGTGGCGACACGGTTCACCGGGAGAATCTACTTGGGAGAATGAGGATGAGATGCGAGAGCGTTTCCCACTTTTGTTTCCGGACTCGTGAGTTTTTGGAAATTCCGAGGACGGAATTTTTCTTAAGTTGGGGAGGATGTAACGACCGCTTTTCATGTATCTGGATTTTATATATTATAATATATGTTTTGGTGGATTTTCTCCTCTTGTGTGGTTTTCGTCTCCGTAGATTTCATTTTCGATCGATTCGTCGTATTTTCTCGCTTCTTCCTTAGGATTGTCGATTTCGAAGTATGTCATTCGTGACGGACTTCATAACGATCGTATCTAACTGTTAGATCAAGCCTAGGAGTCTTAGGAATCGATCCCGGGGCCCCGCGCTCCGTATCGGTACTTTTCTGTGCTCATTAGCCGGTGTAAGAAGGGCCACCGACCGACTAGATGACGATCCAGTCGGTCGGCAATCCTTCTTGGACCGACTAGTTAGCTTTCTAAATTTCTCAGGAGTTACTGTTTATCGTTAGTCGGTCTAAGAACGTTGGTTGACCGACTAGGTTACAAACTAGTCGGTCAGCAATGCTTCTTGAACCGACTAACTCATCATATTATTTTTGTATCAGTTACTGTTTACTCTTAGTCGGTCTAAGAACGTTCATCGACCGACTAGATGCCAAACTAGTCGGTCAGTACTTGTTCATGGACCGACTAACTCTAGAATCCTATTTTCGTTCAGGAGTTACTGTTTGCACTTAGTCGGTCTGCGTTGGTCGACCGACCGACTAGTTGCCAAACTAGTCGGTCAGTGGTTGCTCTTTGACCGACTAACCAGTGTTAAAACCCTAATTTCTGGGCAGCCGCCAGCCTAGCCTATTTAAACCCAACCCATTCGACTTCTTCTTCTCCAACACGACCCAAAACCCTAAAAACTTCCCCCTTCAGCCCCCATCTTCCTCCAAGCTTCATTTCTCCATTCCAAGCCTCAAATCCATCATCCATTCCATCCATTCACTCCATCCACCTCTCATCTTCCCCAAATCTCCATCAAAACCCATCAAATCCCCAAATCCCCCAAAACCCTAGCTTCTCCAATCTTCTCCAGATCTGAACCTAGGGTTCCCCGGAGTGTTTCTTCCATCTCCCCGCGGTAAGAAATCGATCTACCGTTGTTTTCTCAACCTATTTATATTTTTATAAAAACCCTAATTAATTTCATGTGTTTGATGTTTGTTTCCCCCTTAACAGCGATTTCCCCCGTAGATAGCTCCCGTGTGACGAAGAGGTCGTCATCCCCGGAGCTAGGCAAGTGAAACTTGCCACTTAGGGTTTAGGCCATGTTTTAGGCCATTTGCTCGTTGTAGGCGTAAAAGAGGCTAGGCGACAAAATGATACTCGCCTAGGCGCAAATTGGGGAATTAGCTTGACAACGAAGCTAATTCCGACTTTTAGCATGTTGCACAATTACCATGTCATGTTTACTTTCAATTAACGGTACGCGAATATGTTCATGTCATTGCATTTTGCCTGTCACGTTTAATTTAAATTAACGGTACGCAAATATCTGTTCATGTCATTGCATAGTGATTATTCATCGTGATTGCGTAGCACACGCTACAATATTATATTCCTGGCTCGTGTTCCAGAAGCGAGCTTAGTGAGTTGGAAACCCCAACGCTCGACACATATGGGTGGGGTAAGAGATAAGCGGCCTGAGCCCCGAGTTGGCCTGATCCGCCACTCCGGCCAGCAGGTGGACTCTCTAGTGCACAAGTGATTAATAGTGGTAGAGATAAGCGGCCTGAGCCACGAGTTGGCCAGCAGGTGGACTCTCTATGCACTAAGTGTTTAACAGTGACAAGTGATTAATAGTGGTAGAGATAAGCGGCCTGAGCCACGAGCTGGCCAGCAGGTGGACTCTCTATGCACTAAGTAATAAGTGATAAGTGATAAGTGATAAGTGATTAGTGATAAGTGATAAGTGATAAGTGATAAGTGATTAGTGATTTGGTAGCTTTTGCTGCATCGTGCGTGCTTGCCTCTCTCTTTTTAAACTGTTGCATCATGCTTAACTGCCATGTCATCACTTAATACTATAACTGCTAGGTTGCTAGATGCCTCACTTTCAGTTTCCTTGCCCAAGTCTTTTAGACTTGCTGACATGTGCCCCTTTACTCTTTTGGGTGACACATGTTAGATCCTGAGCTCGAGTACCTTGTTGAGGACAAGGTGTTTGCTGACGCTGAGCCCGAGCTTGTGTTTGACGGGGAGTACGTGGACACTGGGGACCAGTCCCAGTGTCTCCGTTGTGTTTTACTTTTGTTAGACAGTTGTTTGTTTTCGGTGCGTGGCACCTATACTTTGTTATGTCGTTGCTTTTGTTGGCCTTGTTCTGTGCCTTAGACTCTTTTCTTTTAGCCTGGTGGCTTTTCTGGATGTTGGACTTTTGTTGATGTTGGACAATTTGTGAGATGTGGAATTTTATTTCAGTCTCTACTTGTGTTATTATTGTTATTCTGTTGTGGTTACAGGGACCTGTTTATGTATTGTGGACGCTTAACGGGTTTGGGGCTTCACAGCTCCACTCTCGTACGGACCTTTTCACGTCTCGCCTCCATTTTAGGGAAGCGGGTCGTGACAAACAACAACTAAGGAAGTCTCCAAGTGAGTCTAGGACTGGTCACCGGTGTCCTCAAACTCAGCCTTTGTAGGAACCTCGAACTCTACGTCTGTGTACTGCTCGTCCCCTGTAACTGACTCTGTCACTAAACCTGACATGTGACACCCAAAGAGAAGAGGGCACATGTCCGCAAAAGTCTCCCAAAGGAATACAGAGGAATTTTGGGCAAGGACGTTTGTGGCGGTTCGTGGCTTGGGGTGATCCGAGATCGAAGTGGCTGGGTGAACTGGGCAGCGTGCGTGTGTGAGTCAGACTTTGAGGTTGCCTGGGTTTCGAGAGGGAGAGGTTCGGCGGTCAGGTCGCTCAGAGGTGAGGAGGGTGAGGGCGCAACGGCGAGGGGATGTTTGGTTCGGGGCTTGTCGCTGATGAGAGAAGTTTCCCTAATTGTTTTTGCATGGGTTCTTTTTGTAGGGAAAAATGGAGAGAGAGAGAAAGGATGTGGGTTGTTGGAGAATGATGTAAGGTGACCTGGGTTGAGGGAAGACGCGAAGTGCGTGGGGATTTAGGATCTAAATCGATTTTTTTTGTTACAGTTGTTTCAAAACCTAGTAATATTTGTTTTGTTACGTGAGAGAGGTTAGGATAGAGAGTATGTTTTTTTTAAAATTTTTGTTTTGTGTTATGAATCAACTACTGGGGGAGGAGCCCCCAGCTCTTTATTTATAGGCAATTGGAGAATACAGATATGAGCTTACAATGATATGAGCCTATCTCTAGGATAGCCCAGAATCTCACCCAACTACTGTTAAATAACCGTTCACAATACTCCCCCTTATCCAGTCATAGGTGTGGACTCTGCTCGTGAATGCTTCTGGATTCTGAGCGTATAAGAGTCTCACATGGGGTGGATACTTCAGGATCCTGAGTTGGTGAGATTTGCCTCGTTAAAACCTCTAGCTATGGAAAACCCAGTGGGAAAAATCATAGTTAAGGAAAAAGAGTGCAAACGCTCTTTAACTCCCCCTGATTTGTACAAGTGACTCTGCTCATGAATACGTCTGGATTCTGAGCGTCACAGAGGGGTGGATACTTCGGGATCCAGAGTTGATTTGATTTGCCTCGTTAAAACCTTTGGCTATGGAAAACCCAGTGGGAAAAACCATAGCTAAGGGAAAAGAGTACAAATTCCCTCAACTCCCCCTGATCTGTAAAAGCTCTTAGACTTTCAGATCTCTTAGGCTTATCTCATCACTCCTATTTACAATATTCCGAAAATGTACACAGATTACAAATTTTGTCACCATCAAGCAGCTGCTGAATCCAGAAACTCTGGAGAAGTTGCTAAGTTTCGTCGCCTCTGATGTGGTCTTCAGACTATATGGTTAGCTCCACAGAACCAGCCTCTATCCCAGTCGTCACTGGGATGTGATGTACCACCAGGCGCCCTCAAATACACCATTGGTGTGATTCTGGGATGGTGAGGATCTCGGAATGATAGGATGATGTTGCCTTCATAAGTTGCTTTGCAGATCTGCAGGGGATGGCCATCCTACTGTGGGTACCCGTTCTGTGATTTCTCAGCATAGGGACTGGACCTGAAACCTGCATTTGCATAAACATTGGAGTATGCTACTACATTTTGTAAGTCCAAATATTTCGACCCTTGGAGGAAGCGCAGAAGGCTTAACTCAGGTCTAATGGCCCTTTTTAGGTGCCAACTATCTCTGGCTAATGAGTTTACTGCAACTGCTATATCGGGACGCGTGCAGTTTAGCCAGGAGTGCATGATTGCACTTAGATAAGGGACTTTAGGACCAGTTATATCCTCCCCCTCTTCCAGCGATCGGAAGGGTTCTTTTTATACATCCAGTAAGTGTACCACCGTAGGTGTACTTTGGATGACTATGGTCCTGTTAATGTCTCCAACGCACTTCTGGGCGTTTGTAACAGGATTCTATGAGCCATGACTTTATATTTGCCTAGGTCTTTTCATGTTCAAAGGTCAGGCTTGTACATGTAGTTCGGTTTTCTCTTCAGGAGATCCGATGAGATTTTAGTTGTCTCAAACTATGATCTCTAATCCTGTTCTTTGCACAGATGCAAAGACAACCTTCAGTATGAATCTTTGACTTGTCAAGTGATTCTCTTGGTTGTACATTTATTTGTTATACTTATATTTCTTCATTTGAATAGACGTCCCGAAGTCTGTTCGGGCATTTTAAGGAAATGTGGAAATTATCTTTACAAGATATCCACGGAGGTATGCCGTCACAACATCCAATAACGGCATATCCATAATTTCCCTTCGCCAAATCGTAAGGGATTCGCTTTTGATAACTTAGGGAGATTGATGCATCATTTATGAGACATGCTCATTTGAATTTGTTCGATCCCTAGTTTCAGCGAAATTTTCCTTGGGTTATAGGTTGTACCGTATAGCATACGATTTTATATTTATTTTTCTTATGTTTGCAATACTTTGTTTTATCCACAGGTTTGACACCTTTTAGTGTCTGGACTTCAGGTCCGAACATTTCACGTTTCATAAGTGAGTCCAGCTCATCTTCTATTACCACGTTCCACATTTTGGCCAATCTCTACGTTTGCCTTCTAGCAACGGAGTGTGGAACGATAATTTTCAAACATCATCGCCATTGCGATGTATATGGCAATATAATACGTGAATACATTGTCGACAATTTATGTTCTATCTGTCCAACACCTCCCCAGTACGTACAACATTTACTTAAATTTCACTTTTTCCCGGCAATTCCTCTGCAGTGGATTCCGGGAAGGGTGATGGTGTGGACAGGAGCTCATTGTCCTGTGGTAGTATTGTCTTAAGGTCTCCAGGAGTTTCTTGTCCTAGGAGCCTGGTGGTCTGCCTCTTTTCTGTTAAGGATCAGCCACTTCTGCTGCTGGTGGATTGCATCCATTCTCGCGGATGTCAATCCTAGCTGGAGTTTTTGCAGCAGGGATGTGTGATCTGACAATCTTCTGGTTGTCAATAAATGATTCCGGTAATTGGTAGACAGTGTTCTGTATGTGGAGGATCTTCGGGATCTCTTCTACACATTGTATTGTTACCAGATCATAGTGGGTCAAACTTTTTGTATCCCACGTTATAATTTTCTTCGCGCCAGATTTTCTAGTATCTGGGCATATTTTTGGGAAACTCGTCTCATCAAAATCACAGTCTTCAAGATGTGCCTTAAATGTGTCCCCCGTTTGGGGTTCTAGGTATCTTATAAGTGAGGGTGAGTCAAACCCTGCATGGATACCTAGGCGACGTTGAATACCGTTTTGGTCCTCTTTGGTGGTGCAATGGGGATTTAAGACTGCGTGACCGAAGATTCTCAGATGAGAAATGTTCGGTGGCATTCCATATGCAAATTGCATTGGAGACTCTGACCTCCATAGGGTCTTATTTTCATTTACGATGCAGCATGCAGAGTTTGCATGTCCCCATGCATCCATAGGCAATCGGGATTTAATGGACGTTCAGTCCATTGGAGTCTACTTTACAGTGACTCTGCCGACCCATTTTGGGTATGAACATGCGGCACTTGTATGTTCATTTTCAACTCCCGTTGATTGGCAGTACTCTTGAAAAGACTGGGAGGTATATTTCCCAACATTAACCAGACTTATTTACAACATTTTATTGTCTGGGAAATGTGCCCGCAACATATTTATTTTTGTGCCAATAGCTTTGGAAAAGCTAAGTTGCGGGTCTGTAGTAGACACACGTACGGATATTCTGAGGATGCATTTATCAGTACAGTGGAGTACTGAAATAGCCCACTAGGGGTGGTGGATTTTATCCACATCTATCTCCTTGTATTCTTTTTGAGGAAGCGTGGAGATTCTTTTTCAGCTTTTCGTGGAGATGGCCTTGTAATTAATCTTCCCTTATAGTAAGGGATGCGAGGGAATTTTCCCTTCTGAAGAATCTTCTGGTTCTTCAAGTCATACCCATAGGATAAGATGTTGTGCATCATCACAAATCCAGGGTGGCCAAGTCCTTCATGCCAGAGTAAAAACTCGGCTGATGTAGGGCACTTCAGGTGCTCCGTTTAATTCTGCTTCCTTTCTCCGAATCTTCGTATGGTAGAGGCCTATAAGGCTCTCAAAACGTTCAAGTGTGGATTTTACTCCTTTTTCTTGAGACGTTGCATACGGTAATTTTTCATTTACATTTGCTGTTTCCAAGTGGGATCCGTTGAAACGGATGTCCTTGAAACTTAAAAAGTTTCTTTTTGGAATTCGGAGGGATTAGTGCATCCATTTTTGTGTCGTTTGGGGGCAACTGTGTTGCATTCCCGGGATCTTCAATATAGCCCTGATATTGGGCTTTGTATTGAAAGAGATCGTACGTGTTTATTGTCTACTAATTATTTATGAGAGCAGTTTCATCTAATCAAAGATGAATCGTTAGGCACATGAATATTCAGATAAACATTTTCATTTATTGTCTACTAAACATTTTCATTCAGAACAAATTTCATAATTAAAATGCTCTCATAAATTATTCTCAAAACAAATTGCTAAGATAAAAATAAAGGCTAATCAAGCAAGTTATCATTTTCGAAGTTGTCGGCTGAAAACTTGACTGGAGCATCAGAGGTCATCAGGTTTGTTTCAGCTTTATTTTTCTTGTTCTCTTTATACAAATCCTGGAGGTGCTACGAAGTTCGGCACATTTTGGACCAGTGGCTTTTCATGCCACAATTATGGCACTGGTCTTCCCATTCCCTCTTGGGTGGGGGTGTATCATTTCTATTTTTGTTATTTCTGTGCCTCGTGAACTTCCACTTACTTTCATTATTTCGCTGCTGCTGTACATGGCCCTTGGCATTTTTCTGTTGACCCCCCTTCTGTGGTCTTTCTTTTCTTTTATTATCTCTCTTCTTTTTGAAGGAAGAGGAATAGTGAGCTTCTGGTGGGGGGCAGTGCCGGGGAGCGTATATTGTGAGTGGCGAGAAGAAGCTCTCTGTTTTGCTCAGCCATGAGTAAACATGACAGCAGCTCAGAATACTTGGTGAACATGTGTTCACGGTATTGCTGCATGAGTATCGCATCTTTTTCATGGAAGGACGTGAACGTCTTTTCCAGCATGCAATCTTCTGAGACATTCTCACCACACAACTTCAGGCGTGAGGTGATGCTAAAAAGTGCTGAGTTGTACTCAGCAATGGACTTAAAGTCCTGTAGTCTCATGTTCTCCCACTCTTATCGTGCCCTTGGGAGTATAACATCTTTCTGATGTTTATACTCGTCCTCAAGGGCAGTCCATAGCTCAAGTGGATCTTCGACAGTAAGGTATTCAGCCTTTAAGGTCTTGTCCACATGGCGGCGAATATAGGTGATGGCTTGCGCCTTCTCTATATCGCTAACATTTTCTTTTTCAGTCACAGCAGCGATGATGGACTTTGCCCGCAGGTGAAACTTTACATCTAGCTGCCAGCTTAGATAGTTTCTACCTGATGCTTCCAGTACTTCGAAATTAATGCTTGCAATATTAGCCATTTATCTAGCAGAGCACAAACATGCATGAATTAATAATTAATCAGAGAAAACATTTTCATGCGGAGGCAATATTTAACGAAAAACTAAATGTGTGGATCGGCCAGTCCCACAAGAAAGAGTCCAAAAGTCCACAGTCCAAATTATACAAATTTGCAGCTTTAAAAATGAAAATACAACTTTGGAAACCCCGTGGGTCCCATATGATATCTCCATCTTCAAGCGTGGCCTCCGTCTTCATGGAAGTTGGTCTTCTTTCTTTGACATTTACATAAATTCCTCACTACAATTTCTCTCAAAAATAAAAGAAAAGTGCGGGAAATAAACTGTGGGACTAAACGGCCGATCCAAAAACCACATTTAGCAATTCATGCAGAAATATTGTGCTCATCAACATTTTCATCAGACATTTTCATCACAGGCATCACAGGCATTTAATATTCGCAGAGATGGATAAATAATTTAAACACTTAATAATTATTGGACCACTGGGCAACGTCATACACCGTTAGGTTACTAACGGCAGAGCGGTCGCAGGATCTTCCTAATTATTAAGTTTTAAATACAATGCACAACCACGCATATAATATCCGGCAGAATATACCAGAGATGCAAAGCATGTAAATATGATATTTGCAGAAAACATCATTACAATGCAAAGGTTGTAATTTGAATGGGGTTTAATCAATTAAATTGATTAAGAGCCCAAAATAAACATTTTCTTTGTCAGAGGGAAAAGTTTCCCTCATCATCCCAAAAGCCCCCCAAGAATCCCCAAAAAGTCCTCGCCTGCCCGATATTTGTCCCGTAATTTACCGTGATTTTTCACGAATATTTTGCCCTTAAATCCCCTTTTTAAATTAATTTTTAGGCTAATAGGTTGCCTTTTGAGGCAAATTTATAGCCCTATTGCCTCCCCCCAATTTTTTTTTTGATGAAAATCTGTGGGCCTGAAGCCCACAGATCTGATGTGGGCTTCAGGCCCACAGGTCTGATTTTTTTTTGGAAATCTGTGGGCCTGAAGCCCACAGATCTGCTGTGGGCTTCAGGCCCACAGCTCTGAATAACTATTTTTTTGTTGAATTCTGTGGGCCTGAAGCCCACAAATCTGCTGTGGGCTTCAGGCCCACAGCTCTGACTTTTTTTTTGTTATTCGGTTTAGGGTTTACGGTGGGGGGGGCCGTCGCCGCCGCCGCCCCCCCCCCCCCCCCGCAGGGGGGGGGGGGGGGGGGGGGGGCGCGGCCAGGGGGGGCCGCCGCCCCCCCGCAGAGGGGGGGCGTGGCCAGGGGGCCGTCGCCCCCCGCTGCGGGGGGGGGGGGGGGGGGGAGCGGCGGGGGCCGCCGCCCCCCGCAGAGGGGGGCGTGGCCAGGGGGGTCGTCACCCCCCCTCTGCGAGGGGGGGGGGGACGGCGGGCACGGGGGGGCCGCCGCCCCCCTCTGCGGGGGGGGGGGGGACGGCGGGGGCCGCCCCCCTGCAGAGAGGGGGGCGGCCACGGGGGGCCGCCGCCCCTGCAGGGGAGGGCGGCGGCAGGAGCCGCCCCCCCTGCAGGGGGGGTGCGGCGGCTGCTGCCCCCCTATGGGGGGGACGGCGGGGCGGGGCGGGGGGGGGGTTTGGGGGGGCCGGCGGCGATGCCGCCGGCGGGGCTTGATTTAGGGTTTGAAAAAATCCAAAAAATCCAAAAAAAAATTTAATTTTTGGGAAGAATAATCCGTCGTTTTCAAGGCGACGATGAATCCCCATGACAATCTTGTGAGATCTAGGGGAGGGGTAATCATACGTATGATTAAAAACTTTGTTTTTAGAGTTTTTACCTCTATATCCGTCCTCCGGATATAGCGACGGTTGCTCGAAGCCCTACGCGGATGACGACCCTTGATGGATGAAGCCTTGCACCGCGCTCGTGGATCTCCCGTCTCGCCTTCGCCTTCGCCTTCGCAACGAACGGAAAAAATTTGTGGAAAATTTTTTTAGAGGCTCGTGCTGATAACGTGTTATGAATCAACTACTGGGGGAGGAGCCCCCAGCTCTTTATTTATAGGCAATTGGGGAATACAGAAATGGGCTTACAATGATATGGGCCTATCTCTAGGATAGCCCAGAATCTCACCCAACTACGGTTAAATAACCGTTCACAACATTTTGAAAGTTTAAACTTTCAGTTTTCTTTTATAAAACATTACGTTAAGTTTGAATTCCAACTGGGTTGAATAACAACATATAAATATTCATGTATATATATTAAGATAGTATTAATAGTAGGTTATTACAAATTTGTATCCTGACTTCCAAAAATTAAAAAGAAGATACCGGGCTGATCGTGCCTTCGAGAGAATCGTGAATACGGGGTTTGGTCGCACGTCTAAACTACGAAAAGCAGTAATAAAAATCAAATACACAAAACGCACATGAAACACGGCTACGCGCTAAAATATGTAGGGTCGAAAAGTGACCGTTACAATATATGAGGGGCTGAGTTCATTAGAAGTTCTTAGTGCTATTGCAAATCATTATAGATTGATTAAGCCACTCTCAAACTCTCGCATTTCCCTCTTTGAGCTATTTCTCTTCTTCATGCATTGAACTCAGTATGTTGCATATATTCACTTCTCTGTGTGAGGTATCTCTTGGTGAGGTATCTCTTTGTGAGATTTGTATTCACTTCTCTGCGTGGGAATATAGTGAATATTGGTGTGGCTGGACGTACCCAAGTTTTGGAGAACCAGGATAAAATCTTGTGTTTGTGTTTGATTTTATTGTGGTGATTAGTTCCTCTTACATTTATTATTCTGCATTTGCAAGTTTAATTTTAATTGCACAATTTATTGCCATTACACTATTCACCCCCTCTAGTGTGTTGTTGTTAGTATTGCAAGGGTAAGGCGATCCTTACAATTGGTATCAAAGCGAGATTATAGCATACTGCATCGATGGATTTCAATGCTACATCTGCGTCTCATGAAGAAGGTCATTCAACCGTTCGACCCCCGCCCTTCAACGGAACCAACTAACCAAGTTGGAAGATCATGATGATGATCTACATGGAGGGTCAAGACCTATGGGACATCACGGAGGTGCCATTTGAGAAGCCCACTACACATGCGGCTTCAAGGACAAAGGCCGAGAAGGACTCGATCAAATTTAATGCACAGGCTATGAATGCATTCTATTGCACCCTCACTGCAAATGAGTTCAACCGCATCTCCATGTGCAAAACGGCCAACGAAATTTGGCATACCTTGGAGATATGTCATGAAGGTACTTCAAAGGTAAAGAAATCTAAACAAACTGTGTTTAGATCTAAATATGAAATGTTTAAGATGCAGGAAGGAGAAATCATTTCAGAGATGTTCACAAGGTTGTACAGATATCGTGAACGCTTTGGAGGGACTTGGGAAGATATTCCCAAGTGGATCGTGTAGAGAAGATCCTTGACTCTCTCACACCTCATTGGGAGTCAAAGGCCAATGGAATTTTGGAGTCATATGACATGTCCAAATACACCGTTGAGGAGTGCATCGGAAATCTCATGGCGTATGAAGTAAAGCTTCAACACAAGAAGGAGATTCAACCATCCAAGACCGAGAAGCCGTAGAAGCAAAAGGGGGTTGCATTCCATGCCAAGGAGGAGCCAATCAAGTGGATAAAGAAATTCCATCGAGAAGCTTATAGTGAAGAAGATGAACAAAAAGAGGCGAGTGGAGAAGAATTTGATGATCTTGCCGAGCAATTCAAGGCATTCCTCAAGGGCAAGAAAGGTAAATCTTTATCAAAGTTTGCCTCTAATTCTAACAAGGTTCCTACTTGTTACACTTGCAGTGGAAAAGGTCACCTATCCATCGAATGCCCTTCCAAACCCAACAAAGTGACTTACAAGGGTAAAGGGAAGAAGCATTGAAAAGGAAAGTCCATGTCCAAGAACCACAAGAAGGGACTTGTTGGAACATTTGATCACTCGAGTGAAGATACATCGAGTGAAGAAGAAAAGGATGACAAGGAGAAAGCTCACGCATGCTTTACAGCAATTGATGTTTCTTCATCTATCCCCTCTAGCTCGAATGAAGAAGAGTTGGAAGCTTGGCTCAACTCCTATGAGGAATCGTGCCTCATGGCAAATGGGGAAGAGTCATCGTCAAGCTCTAGCGAGGAAGAAGACGATGATGAGATCGAGGAAGAAAAGATCTCATACGAGGAGCTCGAATATCGTTTCGACATGGTCTCCGAAGAAGCTAGTAAGTGCATCAACTCTTACAATAAATTAAAAGTAAAATATAAGATTGCTAAGAGTAGATTGCATGAACTAGAAGTTGCTAGTGTAATCAATGATGATATGCATTGGTTGTGACACTAGTGAGAGACACACACTTCTCTCTCAAGTTAAGGAATTGAGTATGTCTAATGATAATCTTGTTACTCAAAACCTTAGCTTAGAAACTCGCAGTCAACAACTTACGTTGAAATGTGAAGAGGAATCCCGTAAGCTCAAAAGCTTTGTTTATTCTAGGGATTCACTCCACGGTTTGCTTGAAAAACAACTTCCGACAAACCATAGAGGACGTCTGGGGTATATTCAAAATGTGGTATCCAAACCCACCTATAATTCATCTTATGGTGCAAATACAAGAAATATTGCTAAAGCACCTAAGAAGAATCACCATGCCTTCTTGCATAACAATAACACCAACAAGAAGCATGTAAATTACAAGGTTGTGAAGAATAATGAACACTCTTCATTTTTTGCTAAGAAGCAAAATCCTCACTTTACGCATGCTAAGAAAATATTTTCTACTAATCGTAGCCCCGGGAGTACACACGCGGCACGCCCGGGACAGACGATGCTGTAGTCTTACCGCAAGTGCACGGTGTAGCGGCGAGCGGGTATCGAACTCAGGGAGGACAAATGACAGTGTCTCCTTCCAATCACCTAGCTATCAAGAGGATCAAGAATCGTTTGGGGTAAACAATCACAATCGTGCAAATGTCAAAAGAAAATATCAAATTAATAAAACGTCTAGGGATAAGGAATCCCCACTACGGACCGCCTCTCATCATTATGATTCATAAGTTTCATTGTTGCTAAACTTGAATGTAAGTGAACTAGTCGCAACTAAATGTAGAACCAAGCTCACGCTCTCGCGCTATTGCTAGTCTATTGCAAACCTAGGATATGGCCCAATCTCTTGCAAACCCTAGCCTAAGCCGCTAGCATGAAGAACGACATCATCGTTCAATCGTGTCTCGAGCCCACTCTCGTGCAAACTCGAGCGACGACCTAGGTTGAGATAGTTCCTATCCGTCTAATCTCTTGCAAACGAATATGGGTATAGATTCACAATTGAAAATCCTAGCTTTGGTCCAATCTCTTGCAAACCAAGTCTAGAGAGATCCAATTGTCAATCTAAATCGAATATCTAGGCCTCCATATCAGTTGGGATCCAATCTCTTGCAAATCCCAATCGATATGAATCCCTAGCTATCCGTAATTAATCAATCACAACCTAACCCTAATCAATTCTAGCAACAATTCCACAATTTCATCACAATTTAGAAATAGGGTCCATAGGGTTCATCCCTACGCCATAAGACTATGGCACCACTCACTATTCATCATGCAAATATCAGAAAATCAATAATAATATCAAGAGAATTCATTGCAATAGAGAAATAGCTAATAAAAATTGAGTTTTTGATAAGAAATAGACAAACCAATGAAGATCCAATGATATCCAATGAGAATCCAAATAGAGTAGCCTTTTTATCTCCAATTAGAAAGCCTAAATCTAATTAATCTAAAAAGTTCTGAAAAGTTCTGAAAAAGGCTGCAAAAAGCTCTCCTAACAAGGGCAAAAAATGGGTTTAAATACCCCTAAAATCGCCCAGAAAATCGTGACCAAACTGCCCATGTGCAGCCCAGAAATCGCAACTTACGCAGCAGGCGGAGCGGCTCACTCGGCCAAGTGACATTGTCACTCGGCCGAGTGACAGACCCTGTAAGAAAACAGTAAGTCAGGGGGTCTCAAGGTCTGCCTTCGGAGGTGACTCGGCCGAGTATACTTATCCGTTCGGTCGAGTGACTTTCGACAGGATCTTCGAAAAATACAATAACTTCGGCCTTTTTCTGGACAATTTCTCTGTACCACTCGGGCGAGTGAGATTTCTCATTCGGCCGAGTGGGATTTCTTCGTTCGGCCGAGTATACGCTGAAATTGGCTCTGTGTGCGTATCCGTTCTGGTCGGCCGAGTGGGGCTTATTGTTCGGTCGAGTGAGTGCTCCACGCGGCCGAGTAGCATGCTGTAAATGCCCAATCTTCTCCGTTTCTCCTCCTCGTCGCTCCTACGAAGTTCCTTCTTCTTCCACTCATCTTCCATCGCTGAATGGCCCTCAAATGAGCCGCGGGTGACACTCCTTAGCGCTTGCGAACCACTTGATCTCAAAATCGCTCCGAATCGCTCCATATTTCCTGAAATATGACAAAAACAAGAAATAGTGAAAAGCATCGCAATATTGTCAAATAATCGTGAAAAACGCGATATGAGCGATCAAAACGGCATGCAAACATGCAGAAAAATGTGTAAAATATGGAGTGATCAAAATCCCCTAAGCTTACCTCTTACTCGTCCTCGAGGAAGGTAAGTAAAAGGCGAGCCCGATGGAAAAAATAATAAAAAGAAAAGATGGAAGAGATAGAAAATAAAGAAAGCAAGCAAAGAGAGAGGTGCTAGATCATTTTCTCAGAACATGGGTTTTGCTTACTCATGTAGCACACGGCGAATGTAAAACTCACGCCAGAGATTTTTATCTCGATACCATAGTATATGGATGCATTCAAAATAGAAACCCCGAGAATAGCAAAATAATATGAGATATGGAATCATTCTAGAATTAACATCATCTGAAGCATCTAAAGCGGTATACATAATCATAGACCACACACTTTTCAATTGAATGCTTTCTACCCGGAGTATAAGAGATATCACACAATATGGAGTAGTAGGAATAGAAAAGTATGGTTTTCATGAAATGTATGCTAAGTGTCAATTCCTGGATTTTGTAAAACTTTTAGTGATCTCACCAACTATAGAAAATTACCTAGCTTAGGTTGTCATGCACTGTCAAGTAGTCGCTCTCTCACACATCATTGGTTCCTCTCTCCCAAGCTTATCTATAAGCGTGGCGGCATAAGATAAATCAATAAATATATTCCCCATTTTTTTGAAGCTCCATGCAAAAGAGGGAAGAAAGAGAAAGAATATGAGATGAGATCATGTATAAACTTCTTTTCTCCTTTCTTTTCTTTTTCTCATTTTTCTCTCTCTCTTTTTAGATTCATATATACAACTGTGATCCCAAATCAAAAGATAGAAAGATATACATGTATTTTTTTTCTTTTTGATTTTGGGGGTAGTGGAGCATGAACTTTATAAAGCGGGGGAATTACCAATATATGATCCGCTAAATGGAGATTCACCAATGAATATAAATAAAGAATTAATGCTCAAGATATGTGGAGAAAGAAATAAATGTAACGCTTGGTTCACTCTATAAGACGTGCACAACAACTTTCAGCAGAGTAATGTAATCTACTCAGTTTGATCTCAGAAAGTAAACTAGTCCAGTTATATCAACCTAACATTCATTCATTCAACCTAAAAGGGAGGCGTACATTTTTCATGCAATAAGAAGTGATATAAGAAAGGAAAGTAGTACTCCAGATATAAGCAATCAATGCGTGAAGCTTGGTGTGTTTTCTACGAAGAGCATACATATGAATTATCAGACTTCAGCTAATAACAGAATTTCATCCATATTCATATACGAAAAGGTGGGTTACTATCTCAAATGCATATCATGACAAAGCATATGATATCTGAAATAAAAGCTACGGCGTGATAAAATAGCATGCATACAGAGATAAGCTAATCACCACGTCATCATCATCACAGAAAAGTCATCTCTAGCAAAAGATGAAAGAAACAAGGTAAAAGAAAATAGAAACTACTATGAAATGCGGTACACTCAAAAAGGGAAGAAAACGTGATGCATGATAAAAAAACGAAAAAGTGGGTGAAAATGGTGTAAAAAGCGGAAAATGTGAGAAAAGCAAAAATAAAAGGGTGACAAAAAGCAAAAGCGTGAGAACTCACTCTCCCAAGCTAAAGTGCACAGTGTCCTCAATGTGCGAAGTGTGGCACACCGAGAGACATGAAATGGGTGGGGTGGGTGAGGATGCATGCATGATGAAAATAAAAGAAAAGGAAATGATATGGTAATGCAGGTGATGCATGCAGAGGTCAAAATGGTGCAAAATATCAGTGTCCCCAAAAAGAAGCTCCCTCACTCCCAAAGAGATATAAACAGATATGGCCAAAAAGGTACCAAAACGGTGCGTGGAGGAGGGGCGCAAAAATCACCAGGCTCAAAAACAACCAGCAAAACAACAAAAATATAGAAGGCATCCAGAGTGTGCCTAGGCTGGTGGAGGTGCACCAGCACCGTCCTGTGGCGGAGGTGGTGGTGGAGGTGGTGGGCGTGGTAGCTGCTGGGTGGGTGTCGGTGGTGGAGGCAGACGCGCAAGAATCTGGTTCAGGCAAGCCTGAATACTGGGAAGAATGGGGATGTGGGTCTGCACAGAACTAACTGTGATGGAGAGAGCCCTGAAATCCCCTCTAAGTCCACTAACAGCCCCCTCAAGAGCACGAATGCTCTGAACTAGAGTGTCGGGGGTGGTGGTGGAGCAGAGGGACGCACAGGTCTAACAGGTGAAGTGCGGGGCTGTCTCACGTGGGTAGTGTAGAGGATGGGTCCATCAGGGAAGTGGTGCTGTGCTCACTAAGTGATGCCCAGCCTCTGTGAGAGGCTGGGACGCAGGAAAGGTCGAAGTGGAAGCAGCAGCGGAAGTGGAAGTGAAAACAGACGATGAGGCATGCGGAGAGGTCAGTGACACAGAAGTGGGGATGGACGTCACGACGCTCTCATAGAAAACAACAGCAGTGGGGACAGACGGGCTAACAGCCGGGGTGGCCGTGGACAAAAGTGAGGACAGGACCGCCATTGCGGCGGTAAAGGAGGTCTCACCACTCTCAATAATGGTAGGGGACGCTCGGGACTCAGAGTGGTAATGGGCTCGGCAGAAAGAGGCACAGTGGTGGTGGTGGTGGACTGCTCAGCTAAAGTGCTCCCGACACTAACAGACGTGTGGACATAGATGTCGGGAGGTGCAGACAAGGTAGGAGCAGGTTGAGGGATCACGGGGTCGACTGGTGGAACGAGGGGCTCCTGCTGAGCATCCTCGGGCTCAAGCACGTAGGCGGCGGGGATAAGGAGATCCATCGCTGGAATCCAGTCTCCGCCGTCTGGTCCAATATGTGTCCGAGCAGTGCTCGGGAGAACCATGTAATCTGCGCAGAAGGGCCCGTGCAGCCAAACCCAGTGCTGACGACCGTGGGGACGAAGCATCTTCATCCAGGCCATAACATCTATAGAAAGTGTAGTGGGGCCCGGAGCTCGACGCAGGTCATCGGGAAGGTCAATGCCAGTCATAAGGGCCAAGAGGGTGATCAGACTGCCGTAACAGATAGGCGTACGAGCGCCGACAGAAATAATAATGCGGTCCAAAAACCAACTGGTAATGTCGATCTCGACGGCGGGGACCATATCTTCACTACCCCTATCTAGAACCCTAGGCGTGTCATCGCATAGAGCATGTAGAGCTCTGGCGTAGATAGCATCTCGGGCTCGTACCTCGCAAGAAAAGTAGCCGCCATAAGGCGCTGTGCAATGTGAAGGCAGGGGTGGATAATAGCTGATGCCTTGGCCCTACTAGGGTCAAAGGCGAGTGAGGATCCCATGATCCGTGTCCAGAAGGTGTGAGTGTCGAACGACGGGGGTGGAATATGCGTGGGAGCGTAGGCGCGGTCTGGGACCGGGACGGCGGGCCACTGAAAAAATGCTCTAAGCATGTCGAGAGTGATCTCGCACTCTCGATCCATCAAATGGAAGGAGCATCCTCCAGGGGTCCGGTCAATGGAACTAAGGACCTCTAGTGTCGGACGGATGTAAGTAGCCGCCGACACCGACAGAAAGTCACGCCATCCCACGTTGTCGTACAACTTGAGAAGCCCCTCAAGTACCCCTAGGCGGTCTAGGTCGGCTAGGTGCACAAACCTAGAGGGTACTATCGAGCGATGGCAGATACGCTCGAATCTGGCGCGGGGTGCGTCATTTCGAAACATAATCCCCATCGGCCCGACGGCGGGAGCGGATGGTGGAACGGGATCAGCAGGAAGCGGCTGTGTAGGTGGTGGTGGGCTAGGTGGAGGGGAGTCCGCCCTAGCGGAAGAGGAGCCATGATCACCTGACTTCTTTCGCTTCAAAGCGGGCTCCCGCGTGCGTGAACTACGGTGTGGCGGCATGTGTGCCACGAAACGTGCCCACCCAAAATGAAATATGACGCGCTAAATAATGAAACGAGTATACCTGAGCACGCCGCGAGAGCGATCAGCATTGTGTACGAAGATACGCCTCTTTCGCGAGGCTCTGTGTGCGTCAAAAAGCTCCCCAAAGCTCCCCCAAGCTAGCCTGAAACACAAATGGTAAAATCAGTCAATAATAATCAATATGTATGGGGAAGATAAGGGGTAACAGATATAAATATGATTTAATTTGAAATTGGGGCGCAACGGGCGTACAAAATAGGAGAAATGGGGAGAAAATAGGTGTTTTGGGTGAAATGGGGTGAGCGGCGGCGGCGTAGGGTGGCGTCGGCGACGTGCTGCGGCGGGGCGGGGCAGACGTCGGTAGGCGGTCGACGTCGCCGGCGGTCGGGGTCGGATCGGGCGAAGGAGTGGCGCGATTCGGTCGAAGGAAGCGAAGGGGCGGCAGTGGTTTGGGTGATTTGGGGGAATTTTTCACGTTTCAAAATTCGCGCAGCCGTGCGATTATATATAGGAATGATACGACTCGGTCGAGTGAAGAGTTCACTCGGCCGAGTGGGATATGAAATAAAATTTCGAAAATATCTCCCACAAGTTACGACTCGACCGAGTGGCTTTTCACACTTCAGCCGAATGGACAAGTTCCACTCGGCCGAGTGGATCAGCCACTCAGCAATTTTTAGAGCGTGCATGGTATCTGTTTCACTCGGCCGAGTGAAAATTCATTCGTCCGAGTGGCAAATTATACTGTAAAGCGAAAAATTAATAGAGAGTTGGTCAGCAAAAACTTTCCTGATTGGCACTCCACTCGGCCGAATGGAGTCTTTGCTCGGCCGAGTGACATATGTTACTCGGTCGAGTGGCTTCCTGTTTTCTGCAACGGCTCTCTGTTTTTGCTCCATTCTCTGTTTTTCTTCCTCCAGTCGGCTCCTTCTTCATCCTGTGGCCTGAGCGCGTTCCTGAAGTGCTCTCCCTTGCCTTGGGCATCCTCCATATGAATGGTGTCTCTTTCTCCATCTCCTGTCATGAGAATTAGGACCCGTTGTCACGATTTTCATAGACACTAGACTCTAAACACTAAGAAAAATCTAAAATAAAAATGAAAATCAACTAAAAATGATATAAAACCGTCGGGTTGCCTTCCGACAAGCGCTCATTTAAGGTCATGAGCTCGACCCCTTAAGATTTTCGTTTAGCGTATGATGTTGGGCGCATACGAGATACGCACGTCGAATTCGTGGGGAAGGCCACTTGGATTTGGTTGTTGGTGCTCGTCGGCCTTCCTCGGCGTTCCCTCATCATGGGTAGAGTTGGGGGATAAGTCCCCCAAGCTTGAGCTAGCACCAATCTTCCCTCTCACCGGTGATGCCGATCTTCTATTTGGCGGAGCTTTCTTTGGATTCTTTGCCGTCGAGAGCTTGCAAAGCTCTCTTATCCTTGCGACATCAGCGTCGCCTTCATCATCGGCCATGGAGCTATCCGGAGGGTCCTCCAATTTTTCTTCAATGCTAGAAATTTGGCCTTCTTCAAGGCCATCTTCATGGAGAGCGCCGATGGAATGCGGAATGGCTTCTTCGATCACCTCGTCAAGGAGGTCCACATAATCCAATTCCTCTTGATAGGGCATATACTTCATGGCTTTTGGAATATGGAACTCAACCTCGACGTTCCCGACATTCAAGGATAATGTGCCTTCTGTTACGTCGACTATAACGCCGGCGGTGGCTAAGAACGGGCGTCCAAGAATAAGTGAAGTGTCGCCCTCTTCCTTGATGTCCATGACGACAAAATCGCAAGGTAAACATATCCCTCCCGGAACTTGTAGCGTGATGTCCTCGGCAATCCCTACCGGCCTAGTGACCCGACCATCCGCTAGTTGTATCCTCATGTCGGTTGGCTTCAAGTCGGTCCCCGTATTCAATTTTTGGAACATGCTAAGGGGCATTAGGCTCACACTTGCTTCCAAGTCAACTAAAGCCTTTTGCAATGGGGCTCCTCCAAGTGTGCACGGGATGCAGAAATTTCACGGGAGCCTTTTCCTTCCGGTTGAACCAAGTCCCTTGTTCGGCGAGCATTGTTTTCTCCTTCCTCTTCTTTCCCGATATTAAGTCCTTCAAGAATTTTGCATACGACGAGATCTCCACTATAGCATCTAGGAAGGGTATGTTGAGGCTTACTCCCCTCAAATATTCAAGGAACTTAGCGAGCCTCTTTTCAATTTTGGCTCTTGCCAACCGTTGTGAAAATGGCACCGGGGGAATATAGATGCGCTCTTCGTTGGGCTTCTTCACTTCAGAATTTCCGCCTCCTTGTGGCTCCTTTGGCTCGTTGGGCTAAATTCATTTCATGAAGTATAACAAAATACCACGCATGCTTGAAAACGTTTGATCATGACATATTACACTGCTTAGAGAATGAGTTGTGGACATTGGATTCATTTATGTGAACTTAGTATATTGCATGATAAACTATGATATGATATAACTCTACTCTCATTTATCACTTATCAAGTTCATTACATTTTTCGAAATCCACGTTATTTTAATTCGAGCGAGATTTACATATTTGTTGTGTATATATGTTCTAATTACATATTGACGTGTGTTCACGAGATCTTGCATAGCTTGGGTTCTTATATTTTCTGAATTTAAGATCAAACCCCTTGTCTCCATTACACGCCACCGCCTCGCATCTCCATTGTATCCCTCTCCCGTGTTCGCTTCTTACTAGTCTTCCTCGAGGACGAGTAAGAGGTAAGCTTGGGGGAATTTTGATGTGTCATTATATTTCACATTTTATCTATATGATTACACGTCAAAATGGTTGCTCATTTACATATTTCATATGCTTTTACGCTATTATTTGGAACAATATGACTTTCGGAGCGTTTATGTCCATTTCAGGGATTTTGGAGCGATTCGGGACCCATTTTGGATATGGACACATCCGGCATGCCTCTGAGCCCATTGGCGAAGCTCTATAGGAGTTCACCGAGTTTTGGAAGCCTACGGGAGGAGTAGAAGAGATTTACAAGAGTATAGAAGGAGCTGGGAGCTGCTGCAGATGTTTTCCAGGCGACTCGACCGAGCAGAGTAGCTGCTCGGTCGAGCTGATGCACGAAGAAGAATGAAAAAGAATGAAAGCTGTTACACACGCTACTCGACCAAGCAGTATGGTGACTCGGTCGAGCAGCTCCCAATTTCAACATCCGACTCGAGCCGAGCAGGTCTCATGGCCACCGAGTCAGTTGGCTACTCGACCGAGCACAACTGACTTGGGGCGAGCAGACAGTGACATTTTTTGGAGAGGTCCGACTCACTAACGTAGTCGACCGAGTAGGGGGGTGACTCGACTGAGCAAGGGGGCGACTCGACCGAGCACGAAGGCTACTCGGTCGAGTAAGGCGAAAGCCCAGATTTTCAGACAGCCGTGCACTCTTTTCAAATCTACTATCACTTGGGATTTTTCAGTATTTTTCTGATATTTTTCCCAGATAGTAGACTTCAATACGGTTCCAATACCACCAAGAACGCACCAATCGGAGATCGGATCAGCTCGTGGGAATTTCTTCAATATGGTATTGCACTGCTGAAATCTGCACTCGACCGAGTGCTGTTTCTACTCGGTCCGAGTGTCGATGGGGTACACTAATAAGTTGCGGCCAGAAACAGATTTGGGCCAAATTTGAGAGGGGTTTTTGGGTTATTTTCTAGGGTTTAGATAGGGATATATATTGTTTGGTAGCCGTCATTTTTGGGGAGGACTTTGGAGAGAGTTTTGAAGGTTGGATCTCATTTTTCTTAGGAGTTCTTGGAGAATTTATTTTGGAGTTAGGCCATGCCATAGGCCCCTCACATGTATCAAGCTAAGTATTCCTATCCTTTTGAATTATGTTTTAGTTCTTATCGTTTTTCTACGATGCTAGCAATGAACTTTATTGTCTTCATAATATTTGCTATGCTTGAGTAGTCTTTTCTAGGGCTAAGGGATTAACCCTAGGATTTTAGGATCTAGATGCAAAGATAGGATTTTTATGATGTGTTGGGTATAAAAGGGGTTCTACTTTGGTTGATCCAGCCAAATCCCTGGGATAACTTGCACTGAGATCATGCCCACGGTCTGTGGAATTGATGAGCTTAAGGAGTATCCTTAGGATTTAATTAGGAAGTCAGTAGATCCAACCAAAGCTCGTGACCATGCCCGGCTCGTTCTTTGAGGGGATCTACCGACAAACTATACCACTACATTGATGGCTACCGCTATTGCGTCAATGAGAGCCACCGAAGTACCTCGAGGCTCTAATCCACGAGACTGGTACGAGCTGAGAGACCATCCCCAATAAAACCAATTGGTGGGACCGAAAAGGTGCTCTCTCTTAAGTGCAAGAGTCCGTACAAGTAGTAAAATCTGGGAGTCCAGATGTCGAATCCACGGGAAGAAATCTGTTGCAACCACAATTCAAATCAAATAGAAATCTATCGGAAAGAAACTAAACACTTCAACAATGGTGACGGTGATGGTGATGTGAACACGTGAACAATATAAACATAGAAATACGTGTAAGAAAATACCTATAAAAAGTTTGCACATGGTATGGGTTCGTTAGGATCAATGATTAGTATTAATTTGGTTGATGAATATATCACGATGAATTCTCTTTTTGAGAGCAATTCGCCGGGAAAAATATCCAATATAACTCAATGAATTCTCCTTTTGGGAGCAATTCATCGGAAGATGCCCTTTTGGGGGTTCAAACAAAATATTCAAAAAGATCGTCGTTAAAATTCCAATACGATATGAAACTCTCTTTTGGAGAGATCAAAACTACGGTATGAAACTCCCTTTTGGGGAGATCAAAACTCACCCTTTTGGGGCGATCATCAACTTAATTAATTCTTTTGGAATCTAAAAAAGTCGATTTACGAACAACGATTACAATTTTAGCGACGTTAAACGATTTAGCACAAGGAATTTCAACCAAATAAACACGAATAATATCCCCTAACTACTCCATACCAAGCACAAATAAGTTCTAGCTACTCATAATTTCAGAATAAACAAGTTCCATAGCCAAATACATCAAGATTATAGCAAAATACGGTAGAAAAAGCACTAAATAAGGAGTTTAAGTTAAGAATTCATCACCAAATATCCTTGAAAATACATCAAAACTCTCTGGAAATAAGAAAATAGCCTCTGGAATTTTACAGAATTTTTCAGGGGGAGAATACGGCTCCTAGAGCCTCCAATACGCTCAAAATACGCCCCAATCTGCTTGAATACGCTCAAAAACCCTAGGAATACCTTTTATAAAGAGATTGCGGGTTTAAAAACGTTAACGGGTCGAAACCCGTATCGAAATCGCGCTTAAAACCCGATCCGCAACCGCTCGAAATCTCGTCCGTAGGATGCGTGCGGGATTTGATGAGGAGCTGCCACCTGTGCTTTGAACTTCGTGCGCCCGCATCCGCTGCTGAATCCTATTTCGAATCGGAGTCGCTTCACCGCCGTTGGATCTGAGATCCAACGGCTTCGAGCGCCCCAGCGCTTCTCAATTTCTACTTCGCTTCCCAGCGTTGGATGATGATCCGACGCCCCGCAAAAGGCCACGTCGCGCGATACGTAAACGTTTTCAGTTCAAATTGCGGGAGCGTTTCTGGCCGTTGGATTAAGCGGGGGAACGATGTGATGCCGCCACGTGGATCGAAATCTCGCGATCTCCGCGTTCTCCGAACCCCGCTTCGAAATTAATTTCGACCGTTCGATTGAGGTGTACGCCATCGGATTGAAGCCACGTGTCCATGAGACGGAGCGCTGCGCTTCGTCTCGTCGGGGTTGATCGCAACCGTTCGTTTGCGATCGAACGGTTGTAAACTCGCCCGCGTCGATCTGAGTCCTACTTCGTTGTACGCCGTTCGATCTGGATCGTACGGCCACCAAAATACCACATCGAAGCTGAGGCATGGACCGTCGGATTGAGCGGGAACGGCTCGGATCGATGCCACGTGTACGCCAAGATTCGTGCGGCCGTATTTTCTTGCGTATTTCCTCATTTAAAATGTATTCTGCATTCAAAAATTCATAGTAATTAGCACAGATCTCATAAAAATACAAATAAATAGTCGTTGGAATCGTGAGATCGAGACCAAGCTAGGAAAAATATAAAAAGTGCAGAATTGCATCGTTAAATGCTGTTTTGTGCTCAAATAGTGTGTTTTCTCTAATAAATAAATGTGTAGAAAATACGTATGAATTAGAGAAAAATGTAGCATCACATGAGCACAAAATAGGGCTAAATGGGGGGTTAAATATGTAATATTGAACCCGAATCACTCCCCCCAACTAGCGATTTGCTAGTCTCTAGCAAAAATAGCGATAAATACGGACGATCAATAAAACAATAAGTTCTTTCGAATTGCTTATGGCCTGGCTCAATAATACGCATTCTAACATGGTCTTGGCCATCAATGTACACATCCATGAACAAAATCAATCACACGATATTTTCTCTAATTTAATTTGAATAAATAGCATGCAAGCATCGTTTTGCGCAAGCGAAAGTATAACACGTCGTTTTATCCTAGTTTTCGTGTTTCCAAGGGATTGGCCTATCAAAACAATCACTCAAATTATGGGTATTGAAGTTGCTTAGTATATTCACCATTCTTTTCTTTTATTCGTTCCGCGTAACGCGCATCAAGCAACATTCGCAGAAAAATGTATAACTTGGATCGCTCCATCAAATGAGTGAGGTTCCGGTCAATGGCTCCCAAATCAGACGATAATAAGGCATTAGGCCAAAAAGGACCCCTCGGACTGTACTACTCGAGCCAACCAAGTTATTTATTAGTGACATACATATTCATTCATTTTTCATCATTTTTCTTTTCATTTCATTTCTTTTTTTTTCTTTGTAAGCAACTCAACACCCATATTTTCAAACATAAACATTAGAATCAAAGGCCAAAATCCTCTTCCACTGGAAAACTATTCTTAAAAATCGTGTATACTTAAGCTTTTTCCATCACATTAGCATGCATGAAATATATTCAAACTATTTCGAGATATTAATCATGGAAATTGAAATTTTTCATGAATAGCATATTAACGGCAATTTCATGAAGGAAAAATAATTAATCAAGCCATAAACAATTTTTAGAACTCAATTAACGTATAATCATCCGCATTAGAGGCATATGAAGGAGTTTTAAAAGATGAGATTTGGTGATTTATTCTTCTCAAAAAAAAAATCCTAAGGTCTCATACACACCCCCCAACTAAAGATGGACATTGTCCTCAATGTCGGAAGAGGTACGAGTTTATTCAAGCAAGTAACCTAGAAAGCATTTAAAAACTACACTACTGGAAAGAACACACCGTGATCAAATGGCGGATCCCAAATCTTTGATGGTGGAGGAAGTTGTTCAATTTGCTCCTTGCGCTCCTCGGCGATTATTCTTCCTCCAACGACTAAACTGGATCCCAGCAACGTAACTCCCAGCATCTCTATAAGATGTCCACCTATATCCTGCAAGAGATGAGTCACGTCAATCCATTTTAGTTTAAAATTCTTCGAAATAAAAATATTCCAAATATAGTCATCAAAATAAGTGAAAGAAATTAAAGCAAGTTGACGACTACTCCCTGAAAGATTTGCACTACTCTCTGTACGATGCTCGTTCATTGTGGAGAGGGATAAATGATTTTGGGACAAAACTGGAGGAGGGCATGGTTCTGACTCCATGGCGATAATCTCAAAACCCTTGTCCCTAGCTGTCTCCTCCTCTCGTTCATCCAAAATTGCTAGCTCGTCCTCTCTTTCGCACACACTTTTTGCCATGTATATATTTATATTCGTGTCCTCGCTCGGTATACCTGCAATAGAAGATGAACTCGTATCAGTTTCTTTAAATTGAGTTTCAAAATTATTTTCTTCTAAGCAAGCGGCAATCAAATTAAGATCTTCGATAGATTTTTGAATTTGCCGACTCCGAGCAAGGGAATTCTCCTGGAATTGAAGGGATGTGGCCTCCTGTGTCTGAATAATCAAGTAAGCTTCCTCTTTCAAGGATGGCAAAGGTACGTCTACGCTTCGCTCTTCTTGGTCGAGGCACGAAGGCTCCGTTGAATCGCTCTCTGAAGTCTCTTCCACGGTTTCTTCGTTTTCTTGCAGAGACTCCATGTATTCCCACGCCACTGTCGGCGTCATGCTTCCCAATAATTCCTGCAGCTGAGGTTGTAGTCCTTCTAGGAAGAACTCCATAAGCTCTTCATTTGTGAAACCATGCTGCGGATAGCTCGATATTAGGTCTGTGAACCTCCTCCAGGCCTGAAAGAAAGTTTCACAGTCAGTTTGATTAAAATTAACAATTTTGAGCTTTTCCATTCTATGTTTGTGTGCATTCGCATATCGTGCATCATAAAGATTGTTTGTGCAGTAGAAGTTCATATATTCCATTTTTAAAAATTAAAATAAAATAAAAAAAAAGTTTATGTACAATAAAGTGGAAAGATCTCACCGAAGGTCCTCTAAATGAAATAAACCGTAGTCACAAACCATTCCTCCCCGGCAACGGCGCCAAAAACTTGGTGGTACCGAAAAGGTGCTCTCTCTTAAGTGCAAGAGTCCGTACAAGTAGTAAAATCTGGGAGTCCAGATGTCGAATCCACGGGAAGAAATCTGTTGCAACCACAATTCAAATCAAATAGAAATCTATCGGAAAGAAACTAAACACTTCAACAATGGTGACGGTGATGGTGATGTGAACACGTGAACAATATAAACATAGAAATACGTGTAAGAAAATACCTATAAAAAGTTTGCACATGGTATGGGTTCGTTAGGATCAATGATTCGTATTAATTTGGTTGATGAATATATCACAATGAATTCTCTTTTTGAGAGCAATTCGCCGGGAAAAATATCCAATATAACTCAATGAATTCTCCTTTTGGGAGCAATTCATCGGAAGATGCCCTTTTGGGGGTTCAAACAAAATATTCAAAAAGATCGTCGTTAAAATTCCAATACGATATGAAACTCTCTTTTGGAGAGATCAAAACTACGGTATGAAACTCCCTTTTGGGGAGATCAAAACTCACCCTTTTGGGGCGATCATCAACTTAATTAATTCTTTTGGAATCTAAAAAAGTCGATTTACGAACAACGATTACAATTTTAGCGACGTTAAACGATTTAGCACAAGGAATTTCAACCAAATAAACACGAATAATATCCCCTAACTACTCCATACCAAGCACAAATAAGTTCTAGCTACTCATAATTTCAGAATAAACAAGTTCCATAGCCAAATACATCAAGATTATAGCAAAATACGGTAGAAAAAGCACTAAATAAGGAGTTTAAGTTAAGAATTCATCACCAAATATCCTTGAAAATACATCAAAACTCTCTGGAAATAAGAAAATAGCCTCTGGAATTTTACAGAATTTTTCAGGGGGAGAATACGGCTCCTAGAGCCTCCAATACGCTCAAAATACGCCCCAATCTGCTTGAATACGCTCAAAAACCCTAGGAATACCTTTTATAAAGAGATTGCGGGTTTAAAAACGTTAACGGGTCGAAACCCGTATCGAAATCGCGCTTAAAACCCGATCCGCAACCGCTCGAAATCTCGTCCGTAGGATGCGTGCGGGATTTGATGAGGAGCTGCCACCTGTGCTTTGAACTTCGTGCGCCCGCATCCGCTGCTGAATCCTATTTCGAATCGGAGTCGCTTCACCGCCGTTGGATCTGAGATCCAACGGCTTCGAGCGCCCCAGCGCTTCTCAATTTCTACTTCGCTTCCCAGCGTTGGATGATGATCCGACGCCCCGCAAAAGGCCACGTCGCGCGATACGTAAACGTTTTCAGTTCAAATTGCGGGAGCGTTTCTGGCCGTTGGATTAAGCGGGGGAACGATGTGATGCCGCCACGTGGATCGAAATCTCGCGATCTCCGCGTTCTCCGAACCCCGCTTCGAAATTAATTTCGACCGTTCGATTGAGGTGTACGCCATCGGATTGAAGCCACGTGTCCATGAGACGGAGCGCTGCGCTTCGTCTCGTCGGGGTTGATCGCAACCGTTCGTTTGCGATCGAACGGTTGTAAACTCGCCCGCGTCGATCTGAGTCCTACTTCGTTGTACGCCGTTCGATCTGGATCGTACGGCCACCAAAATACCACATCGAAGCTGAGGCATGGACCGTCGGATTGAGCGGGAACGGCTCGGATCGATGCCACGTGTACGCCAAGATTCGTGCGGCCGTATTTTCTTGCGTATTTCCTCATTTAAAATGTATTCTGCATTCAAAAATTCATAGTAATTAGCACAGATCTCATAAAAATACAAATAAATAGTCGTTGGAATCGTGAGATCGAGACCAAGCTAGGAAAAATATAAAAAGTGCAGAATTGCATCGTTAAATGCTGTTTTGTGCTCAAATAGTGTGTTTTTCTCTAATAAATAAATGTGTAGAAAATACGTATGAATTAGAGAAAAATGTAGCATCACATGAGCACAAAATAGGGCTAAATGGGGGGTTAAATATGTAATATTGAACCCGAATCACCAATGCAACGTAAGAGTCCTAGCCTAGCGTCGACATCCGACAGTCCTAGTGACGAGTCCTAAAGCACTAATCTTTTATATTTTATTTCTTTCTTCCTTTGTGTGGAATCCCCTATTTGCGACGTTGAGTGACACAACCTTCTCATCCATCACCATTACGACCCTCCATACTCCACATCCACCAATAAACCCGCAATTCTAACTCAACCTAGGAGTAAATAGGTAGTATATCACCGCTTCCCCATGTTCGATACCCGCTTGCCACTATATCGTGCGCTTACGGTTAGACGACATAGTTTCGGAGTTAGTTCGGGCCGATCACCTGTCCTGTTTACAGTCGACTGTATTGTCTTTATCAGTCGACTGTCTTGTCTCAAATTATAGCCGTTGGGAATTATTTAGCCGTTGATCTGTCGACTGTCATTTGTTCATCAGTCGACTGTTTGTGACGTTTCAGCCCAGAATCTAGCCGTTGCAGCTTTTTGTTTTTGGCTATTTTCTTGGGTTTTGAGAGTTCCTATAGGGTTCCTATATATATAAGAGGGCTGAGTTCATTAGAAGTTCTTGGTGCTATTGCAAATCATTATAGATTGATTAAGCCACTCTCAAACTCTCTCATTTCCCTCTTTGAGCTATTTCTCTTCTTCATGCATTGAAGTCAAGCTCAAGGGAAATCATCCAAGTGCTTTCAAGCAAATCTCAACACTTGGAGATCCTCTTCCATGCCTTGCATTCATTCATGAGTAAGTACATCTCAAGGCATAGGTAAGAATATTTGTTTTACTTGGTGTTTCTTTGTAACACTAATTCTCTTTGTGGGAATTAGTATCTCTCTTTGTGGGAGTGTTTCTCTTAGTGGGAATATGATATTCTCTTAGTGGGAATAACTCTCTTTGTGGGAGTAACTCTCTGTGTGGGAGTTTGATGTCCTAGTGTATGACTAACCCTAATTCTCTGAGCGGGAGTTAATAATTCTCTAGGTGGGAGTTTGACCCTTGTGTAAGGTTGGTTGGGTCCTTGTGTAGGGCAAAATCCTCTTGGTGAGGTATCTCTTTGTGGGATTTGTATTCACTTCTCTGTGTGGGAATATAGTGAATATTGGTGTGGCTGGATGTACCCAAGTTTTGGGGAACAAGGGTAAAATCTTGTGTTTGTGCAAAGAAATCTCCACTGCTGCTCATTTGCACAAAGTCTTGCGTGGACGGCTGCAACCCTATGTAGAAAATCCGCAGTAGATCATCTGCGCTGAAAGCATGGCATGGACACTCAAGCACCAAACCATCGAGCCTCTCCAAAACCTGACAGTAAGTCTCACCGACAAACTGGATGAAGCTCGCTATGTGTTGCTCAAATGCCTGGTGCATCTGTACACCATTCCTGTAATAAATAGGAAAGAAAGCTCGAAGGAAATCAGTCTGAAAAGAAAGCCAAGTAGAAAACGAATCTCGAGGAAAAGCATCAAACCAAATCTTAGCATCATCTCTCAAAGTATGTGGAAAAACTTTAAAATAAATAAAATCTGCACAAATGTTCTCATCAAACAAATCCCAAAACTCTTCTCTACACCAATTTTCAAACTTTTGCATAATGAACTAGGATTTTCCAACCCCATATCGTGAAAGATCGGTGGGAATTGGGAGTCCTCCACATAAGCATCGCTAAAGTTTGAAAATAAATCCATAAGAAAAAATTTTATTTACAAAAGATTTTTAAAATAAAAGAAAGAAAGAAAGAAAAATGACTCAAAAAGTATGAAATAAACAACCAAAAGGACTCAACACGAAGCTGGAAGTACTACATCTAAAGTTTACAAAACCAACCAAAAATGTGAATGTGAAAACCGTTGTCCCCGGTAACGGCGCCAAATGATTGACCGCGAGGTGTGCACAATCCAAGTAGGATGCACACGCTCGTCTCCCAAGAGAATGAGTGTCAAATGCAATATAAACCCGTGAGTACGGGTTCGAATCCACAGAGACAATTCGTTTTACAATCAGAATCTCAATTGGTTAAGAAATACTAAAGGTGTTGGTACAACCAACTAAACTAACATGTGTGTTGTGAGAGAGTGTGGGATGACAATGTCGAGCCAAACCCAAGGTAGGTAGGGTGGAGACCAAAGTAGGAGGCTAGTCAAGTAAGGAGAAGTGTGTGGAATGTGATATCATTAGATTTATGGTTGATTAGCAATAGGTTCATCCTAAATGAATCAACACTCGCATCCATTTCTAGGTATGTGGGGTTGTGCACATAGGTAATGCCCTTAAGGCACACCGCCATTCTACGGCCCCACCAAGGGTAATGCACGATTCATTCGTGTGTTGATTAGTAGGTTGGGATCCCTAATTTAAGCTCGTGAATCGATCCGTGCACCCGTGTCAATAGAATGCACGGATCGTGCATGTGGTGTGACCCTTAAGATACACTACCGTTCTACGGTCCCACCAAGAGTAGTGCATGACTCAATGAAATCTAGGACACAATCCATCAATCAACACTACTAGCATCCATTTCAAGATATGCTAGGTCAATTAAATGCAAGGAATGGATAATTACTAATCAACCACACAACACTAGATAATCCCAATCCACACACAACTGGCTCTAGACCTTCATAATGAAAATAGGGTAATAATCATGCAAAATGAACACACCAATCTTCATTACAAGATATTAATCAAAAGATTATCAAATGTATCTCACTCTCATTCAACAATCATTCAAATGTTTAATTACAAAGTATTAGAACCAATAGTTACAAGAGAGGGAAGAGATCTCCAATAGAAGCCCTAGAAACCCAAGCTTTCCCATTTCTTGCACCTCCTCCAAGCTCTCCTAGCCTCCAATGGCCTCCAAGCCCTAGCCCTAGCCTTTGGGAAAGAAGATGGTGGTCTAAACCCCCAATAAAATAGTAACTGGCCGAATGATCCCTATTACATCATAGTTTAGGGGTTTAAACCCCTAAGGGATTGCATCCTAACCTTCCAAAGAAGCATCCAAGGGCTCACACCGAATAGGAAGAAATTGGGTTAAGAAAAACTCATTTCTTGTAACCCAGATTCGGTTAAAAAAACCCGTGACAGGTGACTGTCGAACAACTGTCAATCGCCTGTCGTTGGTCAGGCAGGCGACCGCTGTGAATTGCACAGGCGACTGTTGTGAATTGCACATGCGACTGTGAATAACATAGGCACCTGTCCTTTGTTCTTCAGTCGCCTGCTACAGCTGTGGTCAATTCCACTGTAAGTTGGATTTCTTTCGCCCTTCAGGAGGAGATAGAATAGTCGACTGCAGTTGAAAGAACAGTCGACTGCAGTTGAAATAACAGCGAACTGTCGGTGTAAGGACAGTCGACTGTTCTGGCTCCAGCTTCACTTCTCCATTTATTTGATTTTTTCCCCTTTGGGACTCCTAAAAAAATCCCAGAAAATTCTGAAAAATCCCCAAGACTCGCAGGAGTACCTGAAAAATAGGAGAAGGAGAAATTAGTCCATATAATGATGTTTTGTGCAAAGAATGCAAATAATCCATTATATGAAACATAAAGTTAGTATATACTCGAAAGAGCAAGATTAAGCCTAATCTTTAGCACAAAATGGGAGTCGTTAGGGGGTATAAATATACACTTTTCACTACGAATCACTAGGTATGTATATATTTTTATATGGCATAAGGTAATGCTCATTTATGTTGCAAAAGCATTATGGGTCTTATCAGAACATCTGCTGATATTGGTTTGCCATTTCTTACTCCATGTTGAGGTATATCATATCTTCCCTTTCTTATTTTATTAAGGACTTACCCTATTTTCAGTCTTCCTTATTGTTATTTATAAGGAAGAATGAATATTAGCCTTACTAAGTAGACATATACAATGGAAATGATTTAGTTTCTATATTTCCTCTTTTCTAATTTATATGCGACTTTTAAAACTCTATTTGAATGCTCAAGTGTGGTCTCCAGGCCATTTTTATTGAGTCATTCAAGTATTATGTGGATAGAGAAGCATTCTCAAGGGGAAACAAATACGTGGCTACGAAATTTATAATTTCTCACTTATCTATTAAGTCACGACTTCAGACGTATGCTTAAAATTAAGGCTAGATTCAAGAATCATACCTTTTTAAAGTGAGATTACTCTAAAGGAATTTAGCGGTGTTATACCAACTGCTGGTGTCAATATTGGTTTATATAGACCATAGATCTGAGAGATCTATTTACCGCAAAATACATATCTTTAAAAAGATCGCATAAATGGTTTTCGAATAATCCATTGTATTTGGTAACTTTTATTTTATTTGAGTAAAAGGATGTTGACTTTTGATTCGATTTGAACTTCAGGTTCAATTTGTCAAAGTAGATATGATGTTTGAAATTATGATTGGTTTGTTGTCATAAAACATTGTCATATCATGAGCATGAGCAAAGCATGGGATGATCATATAAGTGTGTAATATGTAACATTTAATGATTTATCATGCATATAATATAAAGCTTGTAAGCTAAAAAGACATGCTCAATAAAATGGTTGAAAAAACTATTTTATTCATGCAAACAATATCAAGCATGCGAGCTAAAAATGTATGCTCAGTTAGCATGAATTAAAACATTTATGATGTATACACATGTTATTTATGATGCGGGTATATAAATAATTTCATCGCAGATATATATTTATGTTACATGCATTAAAAATATATCATAGAGAGTTAGCATGCTAAATAAAATGTGCATTACATAACACTAAATATGCTGCAGACATATAATTTTCTACACATGCATGTAGTTATGCAGCATGCATTTTTTTTAAATTTAATCGCAGACATATAATTATGCTACGGGCATTAAAAATATTTGAATGGACCAAAAATTAATATAAAAAATGGATCAAGAATTTATTACAAGCACCGATAAATTTCCGTAATAGCCGGGTGTTAAAAAAATTTCTTCGAAAAAACCCTAGTTAGGGTTTTGCAGCGACAGGCCGCGCATGGGGGCATTGGTTTCGCAGCGTCAGGCCGTGGGAAGCAATGCGCGCCGGTGACAGGCCGCGGGGGGCGCGGCGCGGGGTAGCGGCGACATGCCTTTGGGGGCGCCGAACGGGAAACGACGACAAGCCGTGGGGGCTGCACGGGGCATCAGCGACGGGGTGGGCGGGGTGCGCCATTGTGGGCGGGGGGACGCCTGTCCCTCTAGATCCACAAGTTTCAAAGGAAAACTTGGGGTTTTATTGTAAAAATACAATTTTTATTCTTTGTAATCAGGAAAAATTGATTTTTACCGTTTAAACATTGAGTTTAATAAAGATCTATGCTTGAAAAAAGGATTTTTCATAAGGATCTATGCAGAAAAATAGATTTCTTGTAGATCAAAGAAAAATTGACACAGATCCATCATCATGCGCATAAAATATTAGATCTAGGGGACACAAATAATTAATCCTACCCGCCGGATCTAGCGAAGTTTGGAGAAGAAATCACAATCTGTGTCCTCGCGATTTGTCCGTCTGCAGAGGTTCGGCTCAGCTGACGAGCATGCTGATAACGTGTTATGAATGTGATGGCTACTGAACCCGTAGCCCTATATTTATAGAAAAGTAACGTAATGGGTGGATACCCAATAGGCCCAATGGGCCCTATTCATAACACATATTATTTTATAAAAAAGTATGAATAGTTAGTATTTTGTAAGTATATAGAAATTTTAAAAATGAGTAAAAATTAACTTCTTTTATTACTAAATAGATACAATATTAGAAAGAAATGTATTTAAGACCGAAGTTCTTGAAGATCCCGTGTTGAACCTTTAAAATTTATTAATTTGAATTTTTTTGAGGTGTGGACATAGGTCGGCCAGCCTTACCACTCATACAATGGCAAAAAAGGAACTCTAATACAAATAAGAAAATGATAATACATGTAAGAAAGGCAAATCACTCATCATGTATCTCTTCTTTGTCAGTGTCTTCGGAAAGGTCCTTTTTATTTTGCGAGCGGTTTTCAGCATAGAACCAATCCCTCGCACAAATAACAACTTCAATCATATCTTTCTTCAGCCTTAACCTCTTGTCGCTCAAACCATGACCACCTGCACTAAAAGCGTACTCCGAAGCAACGGTCGATATATGGACTGCTTGCAAATCACGATTCTTGATGGCAATAATTAGATACCAAGATTCATACCATTTCCGCTAGGTCAGAATATCAAAATTTGTCATCATCCATTTCTGCATTATAAAAAGAAACAGATTTGCTAAATACTCAGATAGTTCGTTGGAAGAACTATCTGTCTCTAATGTTTTTTGGTTTCTTCTTAACTAAAATTTGTCGGATCCTACCTGAAGAAGAAGTAGTAGCATGCACAAAACAAGTATTTGAAAACCTACCGAATCTAGTCTCATAAGTTGTAAAAGGGTCCTTAAGCTGTTTTTAAACATATATATGTGTTCATCTAAGAAAAATCTCATGTTTTCATAATATGTTTCCAATAACCCAACTACAACTTCCTCCTTAATATGTGGATCGAAAACATTAGCTAAAGAGTAAATCATATGAACATGATTCCAATACTTTGCTAGTTGTCTATCCATGTCGCTATCATATGAAGAATAATAGTGTTAGGGTCCACATGGTCTCTATACTTTACTAAAATTTTCGAAATTAAAACTAATTATTATAGACATAAAATTGATTGTGTGTAGTACACAACAGAAAGTTTATTTGTAGCAGCAAAAAAATCTCAAAACATTCATGAAGATGCTATACAGATCTCCACTCAAATTTACTAATGTTAAACTCTTGGTCATATGCAATGTGTGTACTTGCAAAATCAGTAAGTTGTTCTCTATTCTTTAGCATGGAACGCATCAGCAGATACGTTGAATTCCACCTATGTTGAACACTAAATCTAAAGGCTAGGTAAGGTGGTTGGCTAGTACGACACTGTTGTTTGTACTTATGTCTCTTAGTGCCAGAAGTATGTATCAATAACATGATGTTCCTAATTTTTCTAAATAAACCAAAGCAGTTTTAAGTCCATCTTGTACTATTAAGTTCAAGCTATGACAAGCACATCGTTAATGAAATAACAACCCATCCAGCTCAGGGTTCAATTGTATTTTTAAATACGCAATTGCATTACTGTTGTTAGAAGCATTATCAAAAGTAAATGATTTTTTTCAGAAATATTAAAATCATGAATAATAGACATTATTAAAATAGTAATAGCACCACCAGTATGAGCATGCCCTAACATTCTAAATCATATAATCATCTTATTAAAAATGTAATCATGATCTACGTAATGAGAGGTAACACATAAATAGGAAGCACCACATTTTGTTGTCCATATATCGGATGTTAAAACTATTCTAGAATTTAAGTTTGCAGCAATTTTGTTTTTCCATCTTGAAAAGCTGACATATCATCTCTTCTAAGAGTGCTTCTAGACACTCTTCTAAATGTAGGGTTAGGTGACACTTAGTTAAACCTTTCTAATCCGAGGCTTCTCCCATTGCTAAACAGTAATTCTTGGCATAAAACTAATCTAGCTATCTGTTTTCTCATTGTCTCAGCAGAATATGAGAAATTAAATAGAGAGGAAGAAGAAGCAGATATTTAAAGTGGTTTGTTTAAAATCTTTTTTCCATGTGATTCTGTGTCTCTTAAATCGTGTTGTGCAGTCGGAATGTCTGCAATTAAAATTTGCTCTACAGATTTTACAAACTGTCGACTCACCGGTTTTGCCAGTGACGGTTTCACTGGTAAAGTGCTGCCAACCTGCAAATTTTCGTGCTCTGTGTTAGGGTTGTTTTGTATAAGTGTGAACAACATGATTAGTATGTTGTGCATGAGTAGAAGAGTGTATGTAACGACCCGCTCTCGGGGGCCCGTTACTTATTTGATTTATTTGCAGGTCTGCAGTTAACCAGTGAAACCAATATTGCCACGATGCAGAGACGTACAATAATACTCAAACTAGCTTACATTATTAAGTCCAAATTTAAAAATACAACACCAAACAGCACTCTCTCACCAAATACATGACAAGTAAAGCGGAAAGGAAATACATCGAAAGTACATCATACATACACTCCAAAGCAAAAGTCGACAGTCTCATGATCGAGCTATGGCTCTACAAACTCAGACGTGCCTATGTCAACCTGTGCGGCATCTGCGGTGCCACGAAGATGGAACCGTAGGTAAGTCACTACAATTCTAAACATTGAAAAGGAGCAGTGTACAAGTATGACAAAAAAGTAACTACGTACAAGTAAAAAGTAAAGTACTGAGCAACACTGTACATAACTGGGTAGTAAATGTAAAAAGAACTGAAAAGAGAGAACAAACTGTATTGTGGTAGTGCAAGTGTAAAGCAGGCTAATCAAGTGAAGCATGCTACTGCTGTAGCTAAGAGTACGACAAGTAAAGCACTGGTGACTGCACAAGTGTTGTAGGTAAAGTACATGTAATGCATAAAGTAAAAAGGTGGTCGTGCAAGTACGAAAAGTAACGTGTAAGGGCAAACATGGTGAAAGCAATGTTGAGACTAGCAGGCATGAACTGTGAGCAATTTAAACATGCAAAGTACTGAATAAGACGCACTAAACTATGTGATGTGACTCACGTAGGAAAGTATGATATGCAACCATGGGTCACCTCTATTGTCACGGGGAGCAAATCCCGGGCGTCAACCACAACATACTTTGAAAAATGAGACGAGACGAGACGAGAGAGAGTGACTCCGGTCATAGCTCCAACACTTTCTCTACAATGAGTTACCCCAAACCCCAATATCGTATGTATCGATTACATGCTTTCTTACGAGATATTCCTTTAGACATTCACGAGATATTCCACGAGATATTCCACATGACATTCCACGAGATATTCCACATGGTGTTATTAGTTCCTTATTTACGATGATAGTTAAACTAGGTTCACTGGTCGACTTTCTTAAAGTAAAGCAGGGTTGATGCTAATAAATTTGAGGATAAAGACAAGTCCAACAAACATGGAACACAAAAATTGTTGTTTTAAAAGTTCGTACGAGCACACTAGCTAATTTTCCAAATCTAGAATTTACCGTGACTTGCTAGTTCCGAGGTGATGGTAGTGAGCCAGGATTGGATCTAGTGCTTCCAAGCGGGCCGGTGCACTAGAATTGATACCTGTAAACACAAGAAACAATCGGTTAAAGATTACACTATTTTCTATCTATTTACTTGGTCGGTTTTGATTTTTAAACTGATTAAAACGGTGTCAAAAACCGTTCTAAATTTTTATATAAGCTAGATATGATGAAAATAATTTTACTGCAGGAGGAAATATTTTTCAGAAGCTTCTGGTAATTTTTATAATTTTTAAAATCTCGAAATCAATTTAAAAACCAATTTTAATTAGGCAGCGTAATTATTCAATAATTTATTCTGGATGAAATACATATCAGAATGGTTCAAGTGAGCTGTCAAAACGACCGTATCGAAGAGTACTACAACATATATTTTTCTCACGTATCAGTTTACGTGAAAATAACAAGTTATGGATTTTAAAAGAAATTTACGTATTTAAGTTTTAGGGTTAAAAATTTATTCGAAAAAAATTATGCGTCTGATTTAGATGGAACTAGCACCATTGGATCCAGAACGTCATTTCTAATTTTCTGGAGCTGGCCTTGCATTTTTCAGATCCTTATATAATTTACTATTAATTTTAACCCAATAAAACCATTTAATATATATGTATATACTAGTATGTATATGGTTTATATATACTAAAACGTATAAAACTCTATCCCTTACTCTCTTCGTTTCGTTGCCGCTGCATGGGGTATGTACGTCGACGGTGGCAAGAGGGCGACGCGGCGGCGGGACGATGCCGTCAGCGGGGATTGGCAGCGTCCGATGGCGTCGAAGGGCTGCGACGGCGAAACGTCGACAAACATCGGTGGAAACGAACGGCGAATGCCATGGAGTGGGGGGCTTGAGGCGGACGGAGCTCGGAGCTCGCCGACGCTGATGAGCTGCTGGAGGGGGAGTTCTTCGAGGAGAAGCACGACAGAGGAGCCGGAGGCGGGAAGTTCTTCGTCAGAGGTGCGGTGGACTTGGTGGCGGAAAGGAGCGGCGTCGAGAAGTGCATGGTGTAGTTTTACCGCAAGTGCACGGTGTAGCAGCGAGCGGGATATCGAACACAGGGAGGACGAATGACCGTGCTTGTTCCAATCACCCTGGCTATTCAAGAAGAAAGATTTGCCTTTGGCGATCCTGTCACAATCGTCAGACAAAGTGCGGAAATATCGAATCAAATAAAGAACGTCTAGGGAATGGGGAATCCCCGCTACTCACCGTATCTCATAAATGTGGTTCGTCGGTTTCAAAATTGCTAGATTGAGATTTTGGATGGACTAGTTGCAACTGAATGTAGAACCAAGCTCACGCTCTCGCGCTGTTGCCGGTCTATAGCTATCCTAGGTTTGGGTCCAATCTCTTGCAAACCCTAGCCTAGGAAAGCTAGCATTAGGATCAACATCATCGTCCAATCGCGCACCGAGCCCAATCTCTTGCAAACTCGGCTCGCGATCTAGATTGGGATAGTTCCTACCCGTCCAATCTCTTGCAAACCGGTATTGGCACGGAATTGCAACCGGAAACCCTAGTATTGGTCCAATCTCTTGCAAACCGATACTACGGAAATTCGATTCCAACCCAATTCGGATTTCTAGGGTTTCCTATCGAATCGGGATCCAATCTCTTGCAAATCCCGATCGGTATGAACTCCTAGCTAACCGTAGTAAATTGATCCCAATCTAATCCCTAGATATCGATTCTAGCAAAATTTCTACTAATTCATCACAAATATGAAGTTGGGCTTGTAGGGTTCATCCCCACGCCCCAAGACGTGGCGACTACTCACAATTCATAGCAAGATCACAAAAATAATCAATGAAATAAGCAATAGAATTCATCACAATATTGAGATATGCAATAAAAATAGAATTTTTGGGGAAGAGAAAGACAAACCAATGGAGTTCTTCAATTAATCCAACAAAAATCAAACTTTTTCTCCTCTCCAATCTCAAGAATAAAACTAAAAAGCTAATCTAAAAAGCTGTAAAAAATCTAAGGAGAAGCTCTCCAAAACTAGGGTAAAAACAGGGGTTAAATACCCCCCAAAATCGTCCAAAAACTGTGACCAAAATACCCCTGCGCAGCCTGTTTTCCGCAATTTTCGCTACAGGCAGCGCGTCGCACTCGGCCGAGTGACAAAAGTCGCTCGGCCGAGTGAGAAACCCTGTAATTTTCCAGTAAGTCGGGGCCTTCAGGGGTCTCTACTTCGGGGGCGGCTCGGCCGAGTGAGTTGTCGTCACTCGGCCGATGGCTTCATTGTACTCGGGCGGACGGGATTCTCCACTCGGCCGAGTGGGTCTTCTGAAGCTCAGGCAGCCGAAAAACAGAAACTTGGAGATTTTTGAAGGGCTTCGTCTGGGCGCCACTCGGGCGGACGTGGTCTCTTCATTCGGCCGATGTGGTCTCCGTCGCTCGGCCGAGTGCACATAGGAATCGTGTCTGATCTGGTCGGCCGAGCGGTGTCTCGCTGGTCGGCCGAGTGGGTCCTCCACTCGGCCGAGTGGGACACTAAACATGCCCAATCTGCTTATTTTGGCCTCCTCGTCGCTCCTGCGACGTCCGTTCTTCTTCCGCTCCTCTCCAACAGCAAAATACCCCTCGGGGAGGTCGTCGGTGACCCTCTGGAGTAAGCGCATCTCGAGATCACTCCAAATCGCGCCAAATCACCTGAAATGCGACAAAAACAACAAATCGTGAAAAGCATCGCAATATCATCGATATATCGTGAAAAACATGATTTGGGCGATCTAAATGGCATGCAAAAATGCGGGAAAAAAGGTGTAAAATAAGGAGTGATCAAAATCCCCCAAGCTTGCCTCTTACTCGTCCTCGAGGAAGATAAGTAAATGGCGAACCCGGTGGAATTGGAAAACGAAAATGGCGAAAAATGGAAAATGAAAAACGGAGAAGAATGGAAAACGAAATGAAAATAAAGAAGAGAGAAAGAAGCGAAGAGGTAAGCTACTAGATCATTTTCTCAGGACGGGGGTTTCACTTACTCATATAGCATGCACCGAATGAAAAACTCATGTCAAAAGATTTTATTTTGATATCATAGTATAATAGTGCAAATAGAAATGGAAAACCCACGAACAACGATATAATCATGAAAAACGGAATAATTTTAAAATTAACATCGTCCGAATCATTTAAAGCGGTATACAAATCACAGATCACACACTTTTCAATTGAATGCTTTCTATCAGGAGTATAAGAGTATCACACTATAGAATAGAGAGAATAGAAAAGTATGGATTTCATGAAATGAATGCTAGGCTTAGATTTCTGGATTTCGTAAGGCTAGAAATAATCTCACCGAGTATAGAATATTACTTAGCCTAGGTCGTCGTGCAACGTCAAGTAGTCACTCTCTCACACATCAATGGATCCCCTCCCCCAAGCTTATCTATAAGCGTGGTGACATAAAAAATATTCACATCCCCATTTTTATATAGCTCCAAAAGCGATGAAGAGAGAAGAGAAAGTAAGAAAGTGAGATGGGATCTTTTATTGAGGATTTTTCTCTTTTTCTCTTTTTTTTCTTTTTCTTTTTTTGTGTGATTCAAAAGCATATATACACAACGATCCCAACTCGAAGAGAGGTAATGATGTACAAGAATGTTTTTCTCTCTTTTTTTTTGGAGAATAAGAGATTTGGAGCTAGGAATTAGTAGCGGGGGAAATGCCATAAAATAGAATCGCTAAGGGGAGATTCACCAATGATTTTAAAAGTAGAGAAATGATGTTCAAGATTTGTGGAGAAAGAAATAGATATAACTCTCGGTTCACTCTATAAGACATGCACGACAACTTCAGCAGGGTAATCTAATCTACTCAGTTTCGATCACAAAAAAGCTAACTAATCCAGATTTATCATAGCTAACATCATTCAATCATCCTGAAGTGAAGTGTACAATTCATGCATATAGAAGTGATATAGGAAAAAGAAATCAGTACTCCAGACATAAGCATTCAATGCGTGAATCTTGGTGTGTTTTCTGTGATAGCATACATATGAATATTCAGACTCAGCTAATAATAAAATTTCATCCATTTTCATGCGGCAAAAGTGTGGGTTACTATCTCTAGATGCAAGGCAAGTCATAGCATATGATATCAGAAATAAAGTCTAAGACATGACAAATATAGCATGCATATAGAGTAAGCTAAATCCAACGTCATCATCATCATAGAAAAGTCATCTCTAGCATGAGATGAAAAAGAAATAAAGATAAAGGGAAAATAGAGCTATTTACAATGCGGCACACAGAAAAAATAAGAAAAACGTGATGCATGGAAAAATGAAAGAAAAAATGATGAAAAATAAGTGCAAAAGCGAAAAATGGTGTGAAAAACTAAAAATAAAGGTGGCAAATCGAAAAAGAACGTGAGAACTCACTCCCCCAAGCTAAACGGCACAGTGTCCTCAATGTGCAAAGTGTGGCACACTGAGAGACAAGAAATGTGAGGGGAAGGTGAGGATGCATGCATGATGAAAAGAAAAATAAAAAAAAGATAAAGACATGAAAATATGATGCGGACATGATGCATGCACAGATAGGAGTGATATAGATATATATAAGAGTGTCACCAAAAACGCTCCCTCTCTCCCAGAAAAGATATATAAATATATGGTCGTCATGAGAATCCCAAAATAAGTGAGGGGAGGGGGTGGGCAAAAATGCATCAGGACCCAGCAGAAACGGGCAGCACAACAGCAAAAACAAAACGACGGCATCAAGGGTGCCTAAGAAGGTGGTGCTGCACCGTCTCCGTCCTGAGGCGGAAGTGGTGGTGGTGGCTGGACAGGCCGCTGAGCGAGTGTGGGTGTGGGAGTGGTAGCAGGTCGAGTGTGTGTGGAAGTGTGGGCGGGAACCTGCTGGGTGGGTGGGGGTACGTGCGGGAGACGCTCCAGGACCTGAGTAAGACAGTAGTGAATCTGGGGGAGCAGGTCAAAGCGCCCAGCCATCGCAGAGACGGTGGAGGACAGGGTCCTAAGGTCGCCTCTGAGGCCACTCACCGCCCCCTCTAGAGCACGAATGCTCTGAAGTATAGTGTCAGGGGGAGGTGGTGCAGAGGGACGCACCGGTTGGGGCTGTGCAGGGCGTGGCTGGCGTACTCGGGTCGCGTAGGTGACTGGCTCAGCGGGGAAGGGAACAAAAGGTGCTGCGCTCGCAAATGTGGGCCTGGCCTCAGTGCGAGGCCGGGGCACAGACTGGTGAGAAGTGGAGGCAGCAGCAGCGAAAGAAGAATGCAAAAGTGGCAGCGAGGCGGCCAGAGAGGTCAGTGGCACAGAAGTGTGGACAGACGCCACGACGCTCTCGGAAAATACAGCAGTGGTGGAGACAGAGGTGACTACCGCTGGGGTGGAAGTGTGTGGACCAAAAGGCGCAACCCCAGCGGAGATCATGCTAGCCATGGTCTACACGACCGCGGCAAACGAGGGCTCTCCACTCTCAACAAAGGTCGGTGGGCGCTCGGGGAGTGCGGAGCAAAGAGGCTCGACGGACAGAGGGCCAGTGGTGGTGGTGGGAGTGGTGGTGATAGCCTCGGAAGTGGTGGAGGTGGTGGAAGTGGGCTCAGCTGAAGTACTCTCGACACCGACAGAGGTGTCAGGAGCAGCGGAAACATCAGGTATGGGCTGAGGGGCCACAGGGTCAACAGGGGCAGCAGGCTCGGCAGGGTGTGCAACAGGGTCTGCGGGGGCAGCGTGGGCAGCGTGGGCCTGCTCGGCCTGTCACGCCCCGCTTCCCAAAAATATGGAAGCGAAGCGTGAGAAGGTCCGCTCAGACTTGAAGCTACAAAGCTGCAAGTCCGATAAGCGTCAATCAAATTTTGAAACTGCAGGTCCTTGCAACGCTAACGAAACAAAGATAATAATAATGAAATGAGACAAAAGTGTTATCCCATAATATCCATAAAATAAATTTCGACGACACAGAAAAAGCCACCAGGCTAAAAGAAAAGAGACTAAAGGCCCAAACATGGCCAACAAAAGTACAAAGTACAAAACAACGGTGCTACGCACCAACAACTAACAAAAGGCCTAAAACAAAATAAAGCTCAACAAAGACTCAAAAAAATGGTCACCGGTGTCCACCAAAATCCTCCTGGACAAACATGGACTCAGGCTCAGCGTCAGCAACACATCACGTACTCAGCAACGGTCTCTGGCTCAGGTCTAACATGTGACACCCAAAAGAGCAAGGGGCACATGTCAGCAAGTCTACAAGAGACTTGTGCAAGGAAACTGAAAGTACAAGTAAAAGCAACCTAAAAGTTCTAGCATGATGCAATGACATGGCAGTTAAAGTAATGAGTGCAACAGGCAAAGTAAAGCGAAGTAAAGTACGAGCATGGCATGACATTCACAAGACAAGTACAAGACAAGAAAAGTAAGCACCTCGTGCACAGAGATTCCGTCTTTTGGCTAGAGGGCTGATCAGGCCACTCCTAAGCTCAAGCGAACGTTTATCCCTACCCCTCCACGTGTGTCGAGCCAGGGCCTTACCCCCGAACAGGAATGCTCGCTTCTGGAACACGAGCCAGGAAGTGTTTTATCTTGCTGGTCTAGGGGTGCACCTAGCCAGTCAAGGGAGTACAAGTACAAGTATTGTAGCGTGTGCTACCAATGCGACATTCAATGCATGGATGACATGACATGACAAGTAGTAAGGCGTACAGGTAAGGAAAGTAAACGTGACAGTTTAGTATGCATGAACAACAAGTTTAAGGGTTGGATCTAGCTTCGTTGTCAAGCTAGATCAATTAGGTGACGGATCTAGTTTCGTTGTCAAACTAGGTCAAGTAGGCGTCTAGCCAGCTATCATTTCAATGACTAGTCTCTTTTACGCTAAAAACAAGGAAGTGGCCTAAAAACATGGCCCTACACAAGAGTTGGCAAGTTTCACTTGCCTGCAAGCACGACGTCTGAGCACACCGTCCAATGAGTCCAAAAAATCACAATTATCCTACGTGCACAAGTCCACCGGCCTAAAGTCCATATTATTAATCTTGATTAGTGAATTTAAAACATTTAAAAATACTTTAAAATACTGATTTTAGTCTTGATTAGCATGCAATTGGGTTGGGGGTCCTAGGGGTGCAAAGCGTTACCTCAACACGACGCGAAAGCTACACCGGCGTCGGGTAGCGACGCCGGGGGTTGGAATAGAAGAACGCGCTCCAAGTCCTGATTCCAATATAGTTTCCTCGCTGGAAAGTTCAGAGCATCAACCGGAGCGACGGTTCCAGATTCCAAAGCTAGCACGTGCGACGACGGGCTTCAACTTGTCGCAACGTCATGCACGGCGAATCGTCGGAGAGAAAGCACCTAGGTGGGGCCCACAGTAGTCCTAGGGACCTTTGGGGGACCCACAATACCTCTGGAGAACTTGGGGGGCCCACGGTGGCAAGCGGTGCGACGGGTGCGGGGTTGCGACGTATGGCCATCGGTCGTACAGCCTCGGTGCGGGGAGCTCCATCGGTCGCTGCGGGGGAACGGGCTTGTGCGACGATTGGGGTGTGCAGCAGTGCGGGGGAGCGCTTGGTTCTCTCGGTCGGAGCGGGGGAGGCCATCGGTCGGGCGGGTTGGATGCGGGGAGCGCAGCGCTGCAACGTTGCAACGGTTGCAACGTTGCGAAGATGCAGCGATGCGGGCGAGAGCATCGGTCAGACATAGCGGGCGGGTCGGTCGGCGCTTGGGCTGCAGCGGAGCGGGGGAACGGGCGTGAGCGGGGGCGGCCATCGGTCTGACCGAGAGGATTCCTCGGTCGGACACAGCTGAAGCGGGGCGATGGCCGTGCAAGCGAGCGATGCGGATGAGCGGGCGGGGGCTTCGGTCGGTGCGGTAGTTTTGGGCCCGTTCTCTCGGTCTGAGCGGGGGAAGTTCGTCGCAACGTTGCGACGAATCGTCGCAACGTCAATTTTGGGTTTTGGAAGAGGCTAGGGTTAATTTCTTGCGAAAATAGGTCTTCCTAGGGGTTGTTTATATAGTGTGGATGGGTTGACTTGGTCTAGGGCTAAATCTAATAGGATTAGAAGTTTAAAATAATTTAAAATTTAAATCTCAACTTCTCCAACTCACCCAAGGATTTGACTTGGTCCAAATGAGCTGGAAATTGGCTCAAAAATTCTTTAAAATGTTTTAAACTCAAATAAATTTTATTTGGCCGAAAATAATTTAAATATTAATTATTAAAAATAATATAAAACTTGTTAAAAATATAAAAGTGGTCAAATAAACTCCAAAAATTATAAAATAAATATCGGGGTGATCGTGATGACGAATGTGAGCTTACTAAGAAGACGGATCTCAAATTCGATGTCAGACGACGAAACTAAAAATAGAAACGTCTCCCGTCAAGAGTGAGAATCGTCACGTCTCCTCGAGTAAGTTTAAATTGTGGACAAACGACTCGAGAAGTGTCGTTCCAAGATAGTGCCACTATTTAATACTCTCGGAGACGTTCACAACGGCATATCACACAAAAGTGTTCACAAACAACAAAGTCTAAAACAAACACGTGCACGGCCAAAAGCACGTGCACGAAAAACGTACAACGAAAAGTGGTCGTTACATCCTCCCCACCTTAGAATAAAGTCCGTCCTCGGACTTTCTAATATCGCTAGTCACTCTAGTAACTATCCCAATCAAGTCATATAATAATTCAACCAGGTATAGTCATTACAAGTGCTTATATATACACTAGGTATTCAAACATTATTACTACCAACACGTATATATATATTTATATATATTCACGTAAGTTATACACTTTTACCTATTATAGTCAGTCAAGTTCATACATGTATTTCAATCATATATATATAAACATACATCCCTTATATAACTACTACTTACCTAAACACAAACAATATTTCAGATACTCATATAAGGATAGTCTCACACCTAGCAAATACAATCATTGCTCTACGTATAGATAGCTACCTATGCACAACATCAAGGGTATACTACCCTCTAATATTCATCCAATACCAAACATCTCAACACATATAGTCACACCATACCATTATTAATCAAGTTTCACTATATATATATATATTCACTACTACTATAGTTTCACAATAGATAGTCATTCAAATACATGCAAATAGTTCACCATATATTCACATCACGTACGGTCCTATAACTGTATTTACGACACGCCACATATATCATAGTCACTAATAACTATAGCTAAGCACATACTTACCCGTGCATGGTGCACACCCATACACGCTAACATTTCATTTACATACACCAATCATACCATCATATATCCAGTACATCTACACACCTAGTTTAGCTAGTACACATACGTTCACACAACAAGTCCTTAGTAAATAACTATACCACAAGACCAGCACCTATAACTATATACTGGCGTAGCGACCCACAATCATGTGCGTAGCACAACCAGGCACAACCACTCCTATCACTATACATACCTCAAACATTGCTATATTCAAACTACAAACATACATTCAATATACTTAGAGTATACCCACTCAAGCTTGAGTGAGACTCAATACACATATCAGAATATTCTATATACGTAACACGACATTTATACCTATACCGATACCACTCCTTATATATATACGTCTACCAATACAACCATATACATTCCATAAATCAATCACACTTAATATTTAGTCAGGCAATACTCACATATTTAAATCATTTTATATACCATACTAATAACATTACAGACATCAGCACCCACATATTTATAATACACTCCCTAATACATGCATACGTATTCATCGTATAGTCACACACATGTAACACATATATTCATACCATAGCCTACTACCTATAATTAGTATACTAACACATCCAAACGTACATAATTAAGATGTGCAATAGTCGTGTATACCTCACGGTATGCACGCATGCAACATCCCGAAAAGCAAGCATTACCAATCAAAATTATAATCCTACTACCATATGCATAACACTTATATACTCAGGCAACAAAACATAACTACTTACATATAAGCACCATATATATCTACCTACGAGCACATACTCACTCGTACTAGTATATAGGTCACTCAATAAGCCTACTCTCTTAACCATACGTACTCTTATTATTATCACTACTAACATACACATAGCTTTACCAATCATTTTATTTCAACCATTATAAGTATCTCTTACTACATACACAACTTAGATATTTCAACGCTAACTCTTATATACACAGGCATCCCTAGTATAGTATAACTATTCACACAAAAATCTATAACTACTAACACACAACAACTTCATACTATCACGAATAACTCCGAGTATATATATATCACTCAATAGGCAAACATCAATATACTATGGGAATTCTCATTCAAGCCCACGTACACAACTTAGGTACGTGCACCACGACAACCTCACAAGGGTCCAAGGGTCTACTAACAACTAAGAGTTGACACAGACATTGAAGGACCCTAAGGCCTAAGCAAGAAAGAGAGATCGAGAGCGTGACGAGGGAAGGATCGATAAGCACGAGTTCAGATAGGACGAATACAAGGAGACAGCTTGGTTAGACGAAACATTGACTCAAAGGTGATGTTTAGGTTGAGGGAAAAAGGAGATGTAGAGATACTTATATAGGAGGGGAAAAGAAAATGGGGTAAATAGCATGAGCTAAAATACACAAAATTGAAAACTGTTGTACTTCAAAAAAAATTGGAATTCCTCATCTGTATAAAATATTTGAAGATCGATAAAGCGAGTTGAAATAAGTTTGAGTCGAATATTCATAATAAGAGAAAATGTTTTATTGGTTTATATAAAATCAATGTAAAAGGAAGTAAAATCATTTACACAAATATTAAGGACGAGGTTTTAGAAATCTTATACGTTAGTAATTTAATACAATGTTGTCAGAAGTTTTGAAAGTCAAAGAATGAAGTCAAGTAACGAGAGAATTTAAACTCATGTTAAATGCTTCAAAACTTTAGGCTATGGACAATTTTAAAATGATCAATTTGAAACTACTTTTAAAGAACCAGGGTTTGCCAAAAATGAAAAAAAAACTGATTTACGCAAGGTTCTTAATATACGAGCTCAACAAGTCTGGCACGGATATAGAAATAATTAAAATTCAATTTGGTTTAGAAATTTTTCTAAAAGCGTGTATGGTGAGCGGAAAGAATTTAATAGTAACTTAGCATAAGAATTATCAAGATCGAATAGCAAATCTTTAAAATCAAATCAGGGAGGGTCTAAAGCAGGAAGATGCTATGAAAATAGTAATTTTGCAAAAATCTGAAGTAGCGAAAACGACGAGCAAAGTCCAACTTGCTGAAAACTGAAATTCCATGTGTCTTGAAAGTATATTAAAGTAAACACAACGTATCATTCGTATAACACAAATGAGAAGGAAAATTATAAATCGTATTTGGAAAAATAAAAGTACGGTTCAGAATAAAATTAGTATACGAAGAGGCAACGCAATTACATAAGTACGAAAACATAGGCTGGGAAAATACTATAAGCTAGTATTAAAAAATTCCGACAAACGTTTTAAAAATTTAAATCAATGAAGGAGGATGAAATATAGGTATATTAAAATTTTGGACAAAATTAAACTTAGTGGAAGAGAAGATTGAAAATTACTTTCAGAAGGTTCAAGTTTTGCAATGGAGATGTTTGAAAATTGACGACGATCGTCATGAGGCGATCTCGTGAATCGAGGCAAGGAAATTGGTCGGATGATCAAAACATTCATACGCCTAAGATATGAATCAGAAGAGTCTACGGAAAACTCCTACGGTCGACCAACTAAAGATTAGGAACTAGGCGCTAAGACTTTCTAAGGAGCTAGACGGAAACGAAATGCGTTCAGCTTGGTCCGAAATCGATGAACCCAAGCGAACGACAAAAGGAAAATTTAGAGGTCTAATATGGTCAGGGTTAGGCAATAACCACTAAGGTAACTCCTACGACGATTAAATCAATTGCTAGAAGGGGGTCTAACTACAATCAGGGCCTCTAACTAGCAAGCACAGACGTCTAACTAAGCCTTCTTATCACCTAGTGTCCTAAGAAAACGACTAGACTCGGGGCTTATGACTCGGATGTTGCAATTTATTTAATGGACATTCCGTTATTATCGTTGTTTCGTTAATTCGCAATTGCAAGACCGGACCTGCATGGGCCACCAACAAAACCTGTCACGCCCCGCTTCCCAAAAATATGGAAGCGAAGCGTGAGAAGGTCCGCTCAGACTTGAAGCTACAAAGCTGCAAGTCCGATAAGCGTCAATCAAATTTTGAAACTGCAGGTCCTTGCAACGCTAACGAAACAAAGATAATAATAATGAAATGAGACAAAAGTGTTATCCCATAATATCCATAAAATAAATTTCGACGACACAGAAAAAGCCACCAGGCTAAAAGAAAAGAGACTAAAGGCCCAAACATGGCCAACAAAAGTACAAAGTACAAAACAACGGTGCTACGCACCAACAACTAACAAAAGGCCTAAAACAAAATAAAGCTCAACAAAGACTCAAAAAAATGGTCACCGGTGTCCACCAAAATCCTCCTGGACAAACATGGACTCAGGCTCAGCGTCAGCAACACATCACGTACTCAGCAACGGTCTCTGGCTCAGGTCTAACATGTGACACCCAAAAGAGCAAGGGGCACATGTCAGCAAGTCTACAAGAGACTTGTGCAAGGAAACTGAAAGTACAAGTAAAAGCAACCTAAAAGTTCTAGCATGATGCAATGACATGGCAGTTAAAGTAATGAGTGCAACAGGCAAAGTAAAGCGAAGTAAAGTACGAGCATGGCATGACATTCACAAGACAAGTACAAGACAAGAAAAGTAAGCACCTCGTGCACAGAGATTCCGTCTTTTGGCTAGAGGGCTGATCAGGCCACCCCTAAGCTCAAGCGAACGTTTATCCCTACCCCTCCACGTGTTCGAGCCAGGGCCTTACCCCCGAACGGGAATGCTCGCTTCTGGAACACGAGCCAGGAAGTGTTTTATCTTGCTGGTCTAGGGGTGCACCTAGCCAGTCAAGGGAGTACAAGTACAAGTATTGTAGCGTGTGCTACCAATGCGACATTCAATGCATGGATGACATGACATGACAAGTAGTAAGGCGTACAGGTAAGGAAAGTAAACGTGACAGTTTAGTATGCATGAACAACAAGTTTAAGGGTTGGATCTAGCTTCGTTGTCAAGCTAGATCAATTAGGTGACGGATCTAGTTTCGTTGTCAAACTAGGTCAAGTAGGCGTCTAGCCAGCTATCATTTCAATGACTAGTCTCTTTTACGCTAAAAACAAGGAAGTGGCCTAAAAACATGGCCCTACACAAGAGTTGGCAAGTTTCACTTGCCTGCAAGCACGACGTCTGAGCACACCGTCCAATGAGTCCAAAAAATCACAATTATCCTACGTGCACAAGTCCACCGGCCTAAAGTCCATATTATTAATCTTGATTAGTGAATTTAAAACATTTAAAAATACTTTAAAATACTGATTTTAGTCTTGATTAGCATGCAATTGGGTTGGGGGTCCTAGGGGTGCAAAGCGTTACCTCAACACGACGCGAAAGCTACACCGGCGTCGGGTAGCGACGCCGGGGGTTGTAATAGAAGAACGCGCTCCAAGTCCTGATTCCAATATAGTTTCCTCGCTGGAAAGTTCAGAGCATCAACCGGAGCGACGGTTCCAGATTCCAAAGCTAGCACGTGCGACGACGGGCTTCAACTTGTCGCAACGTCATGCACGGCGAATCGTCGGAGAGAAAGCACCTAGGTGGGGCCCACAGTAGTCCTAGGGACCTTTGGGGGACCCACAATACCTCTGGAGAACTTGGGGGGCCCACGGTGGCAAGCGGTGCGACGGGTGCGGGGTTGCGACGTATGGCCATCGGTCGTACAGCCTCGGTGCGGGGAGCTCCATCGGTCGCTGCGGGGGAACGGGCTTGTGCGACGATTGGGGTGTGCAGCAGTGCGGGGGAGCGCTTGGTTCTCTCGGTCGGAGCGGTGGAGGCCATCGGTCGGGCGGGTTGGATGCGGGGAGCGCAGCGCTGCAACGTTGCAACAGTTGCAATGTTGCGAAGATGCAGCGATGTGGGCGAGAGCATCGGTCAGACATAGCGGGCGGGTCGGTCGGCGCTTGGGCTGCAGCGGAGCGGGGGAACGGGCGTGAGCGGGGGCGGCCATCGGTCTGACCGAGAGGATTCCTCGGTCGGACACAGCTGAAGCAGGGCGATGGCCGTGCAAGCGAGCGATGCGGATGAGCGGGCGGGGGCTTCGGTCGGTGCGGTAGTTTTGGGCCCGTTCTCTCGGTCTGAGCGGGGGAAGTTCGTCGCAACGTTGCGACGAATCGTCGCAACGTCAATTTTGGGTTTTGGAAGATGCTAGGGTTAATTTCTTGCGAAAATAGGTCTTCCTAGGGGTTGTTTATATAGTGTGGATGGGTTGACTTGGTCTAGGGCTAAATCTAATAGGATTAGAAGTTTAAAATAATTTAAAATTTAAATCTCAACTTCTCCAACTCACCCAAGGATTTGACTTGGTCCAAATGACCTGGAAATTGGCTCAAAAATTCTTTAAAACGTTTTAAACTCAAATAAATTTTATTTGGCCGAAAATAATTTAAAAATTAATTATTAAAAATAATATAAAACTTGTTAAAAATATAAAAGTGGTCAAATAAACTCCAAAAATTATAAAATAAATATCGGGGTGATCGTGATGACGAATGTGAGCTAACTAAGAAGACGGATCTCAAATTCGATGTCGGACGACGAAACTAAAAATAGAAACGTCTCCCGTCAAGAGTGAGAATCGTCACGTCTCCTCGAGTAAGTTTAAATTGTGGACAAACGACTCGAGAAGTGTCGTTCCAAGATAGTGCCACTATTTAATACTCTCAGAGACGTTCACAACGGCATATCACACAAAAGTGTTCACAAACAACAAAGTCTAAAACAAACACGTGCACGGCCAAAAGCACGTGCACGAAAAACGTACAACGAAAAGTGGTCGTTACACGGCCTCCTCGGCCTCGAGTACGTAAGCAGCAGGGATGAGAACATCCATCGCAGGGAGCCAGTCGGCATGGGCTGGTGCAATCTGAGTCCGAGCTGGGCTCGGAAGAATCATGTAATCGGCACCGTAAGGGCCGTGCAACCAGACCCAGTGACGCTCACCATGCGGACGAAGCATCTTCATCCGGGCCATAACATCTATCGACTGAGAAGTGGGGCCCGGGACTCGTCGCAGGTCGTCGGGGAAATCCTCGCCGGTCATAAGAGCAAGAAAGGTGATCAGGCCGCCGCAGCATATCGGTGAGCGAGCGCCCACCGATACGATGATGCGGTCTAAAAACCATGCCGCGATATCGATCACGACGGCGGGGACAAGCTCATCGCCATCCCTAGATAGAGCTCTGGGGCGTGTCATCGCGTAGAGCATGTAGAGCTCTGGCGTAGACATCGTGCCCGGCTCATATCTGGCCAAAAAGGTCGTCGCCATAAGGCGCTGAGCAATACGGAGGCAGGGATGGACAATGGCCGAGGCCTTGGCCCTACTAGGGTCAAAGGCAGCGTGAAGACCCGTAATCCGGGCCCAGAAGGCACCGGCGTCGAAGGAAGGTGGGGGGATATGGGTGGGGCCGTAACCGCGATCGGCTCCGGGGACAGCGGGCCACGAGAAAAACGCTCTCATCATATCGAGAGTGACCTGGCACTCTCGATCCATGAACCGAAACGAGCATCCCTCGTCGGTCCGAGCGATCGAACTCAGAACCTCAAGTGTCGGGCGGGTGAACGTGTCCGCCAACACCTGGAAGAAGTCTCGCCAGCCCACGTTGTCGTACAACGTGAGCATCCCCTCTAGTACCCCCAGGCGTCCTAGGTCAGCGAGGTGTGCAAACCTGGAGGGTACGATCGAGCGCTGGGAGATACGGTCGAAGACGGCGCGGTGTGCATCGTCTCGGAACGTAATCCCGAGCGGCCCGACCAGTGGAGCCGGAGGTGGTGGCTGTGCAGCGGCAGGGAGAGGCTGTGCGGGCTGTGGGTGCACTGCAGGCTGTGCGGGGTGTGCGGGGCCTACAGGCTGTGCTGGGTGGATGGGGTGTGTGGGAGACGGTGGAGGAGAGTCCTCCAACTCGTGGGAGGGGCCGGCATCATCTGACCGCTTCCGCTTGGCGGAAGCTCTCTTCGACCGCGACCGTGTCCGAGGCGGCATATCGGCCCCGAGCGCGCCGAAAAACGTGAAAAGTGTGGCATGTGCAAAATAATGGAAAGAGTGTACCCCGACACACCGCGAGTGCTAAGCAATGGAAGCGTGCGAAGTTAGCGCCTCCACGAAGCTCAAATCAGTCCCGAGAAGCTCCCCTGGGCTCCCCTAAGCTCCCAAAAACAACCTGCGCGTGAAATGGAGATATCAGCGGGTAATATTCAAAACGTATGGAGCATTAGGGGTATAACAGATAAATATAGAAATTGATTTGGGTTAGGGGTTCGTTAAGCACATGGATCCGCGAAAAATACACAAAAAGAGGCAAAAAAGGCGAATTAGGGGTACCGGAGGCGATCGGAGCGGCGGCCGCCGGCGGCGACTCGGGCGAGGCGTCGGCGGGTGCTCGGCCGGCGGTGGCGGGCCGAGCGGCGGCGCGAGGTGGCCGGTCGGGCGAGTGGGGGCGCGAGCGAGGGGAGTCGGGCGAGAGGAGCTGAAGAGTCGGGGTGCGATTGGGTTTTGCGTTTCGAAAATCACGCCCCCCCCCCCCCTCGGCCCTTATATAATAAAAGTTACGACTCGGCCGAGTGACGTGGTCACTCGGCCGAGCGAGGTCAATGGAAATTTCCTCCTCGCCTACGCTTCGGCCGAGTGGCCTTACCAACCTCGGCCGAGTGGAGTAAGTCCATTCGGCCGAGTGGCTCAAGCTACTCGGCATGACTCGCCCTAGGAGGGTATCCGTTTTACTCGGCCGAGTGGGAATATATACTCGGCTGAGTAGCAGTTATATTGAAATCAGGAAAATAAACAGAGAGTTGGGTACAGCAGACTTCCCTCGTTCGTGAGTGGCTCGGCCGGACGAACTTCTGTACTCGGCCGAGTGACTAGTATGCTCGGCCGAGTGAGCCTTGTGTTCTGCTGTTTGTCTTCGTTTGGGCTCTAAACTCCGTCTTTCTTCCTTCAGTCGATTCCATCTTCCTCCTAAGCATCGAGCACCTTCTTGGGGCGCTCCTCATCGTCGCGTTCATCCTCCTCAAGATGGATCTACCTATCTCCTCTCCTGTCAAGAAAAATAGGACCCGTTATCACAAAATTTTTGGGCGAACGACTCAAAACACTAAAAATTTCTAAAACGAAAATAAAGAAAAAGTAAAAATAAAGCAAAAAACCGTCGGGTTGCCTCCCGACAAGCGCTCGTTTAAGGTCGTGAGCTCGACCCCCTATAATTTTCAATCAATGTGGGATGTTTGGTGCATATGAGATGCACCCATCAAACTTTCCGGGGAGCGCGCTTGGATTTGGACGTGGCGGCGTGTTCTCCCTCGGTGGTCTCCCATCTCGAATAGTGTTGGGGGGAGGCTCCCCCAAGCTAGCATTTGCTCCGGTCAACGGCTTCATCGGTGATGCCGATTTCCGTACCGGAGGAGCTTTCTTTGGAGACTTTAATTTCGAGAGCTTACAGAGCTCTCGAATCCTTGCGACATCAGCGTCGCCTTCATCATCTTCAGCGGAGAGGTCGGGGGAATCATCTTTCTTCTCATTTTGGCCTAAATCCGGGCCTTCCTCGAAATCTTCATCGAATAGAGCGCCAATAGAGTGGGGGATCGCCTCCTCAATTACCTCATCAAGGAGGTATGAAAGATCATCCGGCCGTCCCTTAAGCAAATATATTCTATTGGTTTCGCCCGTCGGGACTCCCTCGGAATAGTGTTTGAGCCTCTGACCATTTACTTTGAACGTGGAACCGTCCTTGCTCTCCAACTCGAAAGCTCCTCCCGGTTGTATGTGCTTGATGGTGAACGGTCCGGACCAACGTGACCTCAACTTACCGGGAAATAGTCGGAGCCAGGAATTATAGAGCAAGACCTTGTCTCCTACTTTGAAGTCCGTGACGGTTATGCGGGCATCGTGGAAAATCTTGGTCCTTTCTTTGTAAATTCTTGATCTTTCGTAGGCGTCTCTTCTTATCTCATCAAGCTCGTTGATGTCCAAGAGTCGCCTCACCGCCGCACTCTTGTAATCATAATTAAAGGTTTTGATGGCCCAATACGCGCGGTGCTCCAACTCTACGGGTAAGTGGCAAGCTTTCCCATAAACGAGCCGGTACGATGTGGTGCCTATGGGAGTGCGAAAGGCCGTGCGATATGCCCATACAGCATCGTTTAGCTTCATTGACCAATCCTTTCTAGATCGATCCACCGTCTTTTCGAGAATTTGCTTAATTTCTCTATTTGAGACTTCCACTTGGCCGCTTGTCTGGGGGTGATATGCCATGCCAACTCTATGATTTACCCCGTACTTCTTTAGCATGGCTTCAAACTTGTTCTCAATGAAGTGGCTTCCCCCGTCGCTTATCAAGGTACGAGGCACTCCGAAGCGTGGGAAGATATTTTGCTTAAAGAACTTGGAGACGACCCTTGCATCATTAGTAGGGGTGGCAATTGCTTCCACCCATTTGGAGACATAGTCAACGGCCATTAGGATGTATTTGTTACCATTGCTCGACGGAAATGGCCCCATGAAGTCTACTCCCCAACAATCAAAAAGCTCGATTTCTTGGATGGGTCTCATCGGCATCTCATTGCGCTTGGAGATATTCCCGGTCCGTTGGCATCTATCGCACCCCTTCACAAAAGCGTGGGTGTCCCTAAACATTGTTGGCCAGAAGAATCCGCTCTGCAAGATCTTAGCGGTTGTTTTAGAGGCGGCATGATGTCCTCCGCATGGTAGACCGTGGCAATGCAAAATGATGGATGTCGCCTCCTCTTTAGAAACACACCTACGAATGACACTATCTTTGCATATCTTGAAAAGGTAGGGATCTTCCCAAAAATAGCTACGGACCTCATGCAGAAATCTCCTCTTTTGTTGCGTAGACATCCCATGCGGTTTGATTCCACAAGCTAAGTATTTGACGAAGTCCGCGTACCAAGGTACTTCACCGGTCCTTATGGCATATAGCCTCTCATCCACGAATGTGTCGTCGATAGGCAAACTCTCGTCCTCCTTGTCGCGCATGAGCCTAGATAAATGATCCGCCACGACATTGTCCGTACCCTTCTTATCTCTGATCTCTAAGTCGAATTCTTGCAACAAGAGTATCCACCTAATCAACCGAGGTTTGGCCTCCTTCTTGTTTAAAAGATACTTCAATGCCGCATGGTCGGTGTGGACAATCACCTTGGAACCGAGGAGGTAGGAGCGAAATTTCTCTATGGAATAGACGACCGCTAGAAGATCCTTTTCGGTAGTTGTGTAGTTTTTCTGCGCGTCATCCAATGTCTTGCTCGCATAGTATATCGCATGAAGCTTCTTATCTTTTCTTTGTCCCAATACCGCTCCAATGGCTTGGTCGCTAGCATCACACATTAGCTCAAAAGGAAGGCTCCAATCCGGCGGTTGTATGATGGGCGCGGAGACTAGTGCTTCTTTCAAGGCGTTGAAGGCTTGTAAGCATTCACCTGAAAAAATAAAAGGAATATCTTTAGCGAGCAAAGAGGTAAGTGGTCGGGCAATCGAGGCGAAATCCTTGATGAAGCGGCGGTAAAACCCCGCGTGACCAAGAAAGCCTCTAATGCTCTTGACATAAACGTATACATACCAAGTGAAGAAAAAAATTTTCATAGGCTCCCCCTTAAAGTTTGCATCATTGCAGTTGGGTCTCCCTCTTAATGTATGCATGGATTTAGAGATTCATTGGGAGCTCTTCTACTAATCCCTTATAGTTTTGGTACCTGAAAATCAAACAAATAATTTTGGTACCCTTTCTTTGTGGGTCCGTGGGATTAGTCATACGTAATAATGTAATTATCAACCAAGAGGAAACCAAACCCAGTTGGGTTGAGATTTCCCATAAGTAAATTTATAATCGCTACAAAAATGAACATTGTTCATAAAACTAGAAATGTAATTGTCTTTCATTTGGACGGTTCCAATTTTGGGAATCCAAACTTTGACATATCCATTTTCAGTTTTAGGAACTCTAGCTTGATGATGAGAATTCCTAGCATTTTGATTGGTCATGTTATAACCTAAGCCATGTTTGCTAGATTGGGGTCTTTGTGATCTAATCAAGCTATCTAATTTTTCTTTACCTTTATTGAACCTAGCAACATTATTAACCAAGTCCTCATGCTTTGCCTTAATGACGGTCATGTTCTTTTCTAAGTCTCTAAACCTATTTCCTAGGTCTTTGAGTTCTACATTGAGCAACCTATTCTTTTCAATTAAATCCTTATTGTTGCTAATCAATTTTAGGTTCTCTTCTTTAATCTTTTCTAGCTCTTGATTAGTAGGATTAGAACCACAAGATTTATGCATCTTTTTGAGAGTTAAAAGCTCTTTGAGTTGGACCTCATATAATGCACAAATTTTATGAAATTCCTTCTCATAATCAATTTCATCATCATCGCTACTATCGCTATCACTAGAGGAATGGTAGGAATTTACCTTGGGGTCTTCTCGTGCCATGAAGCACATGTAGTTCCGCTCGTTCCTTTTGCTTGCTTTTCCTTCATTTTCGGATGATAATGAGCTATCGGAATCCTCTTCATCATCGCTTCTATCCCAAGCCCCAAAAGCTTTTCTATTTGGCCTTTTTCCTTTATATGAGTTCGTTCTCTTATCTCTATTTTTCTTTAGAGGGCATTCATTCTTCATGTGGCCTGGCCTATTACATTCATAACAAATAACATCATTAGTGGAATTGAACTTACGGTTGTATGACTTACGTGCTTTTAGGATTTTCTTGTATCCTTTGGAGATGAGTGCCATTTGTTTCTCCATCTCATCTTTGACTTCATTTTCGGACTCCTCCGTATCCGATGTTGCTTTGAATGCAAGGTTCTTCTTCTTTTCACCGTGTTCCTTGGTCTTTCGCTCTTGCAGTTGGAGTTCATACGCCATAAGATTGCCGATGAGCTCCTCCAAGGTTAGCTTTGAAGTGTCGTTGCCTTCTTCAATGGCCGAAGATTTGGATTGCCATTCGGGAGTGAGGGATCTAAGGATCTTGCATACATGATCCTCTTGTGTGTACTTCTTTTCCAATCCCGCAAGTGTGTTGACGATCTCCGTAAACCTCGTGTACATCTCCGTTATGTTCTCGTCTTTCTCCATCATAAATTTTTCATACCTGCCAGCATAAAGAGAAGATTTTGAAGATTTAACTTTTTGGTTACCTTCCTGTGTTACCTCAAGAAGTTTCCATATTTGGTGCGCGGAGGTAGCCATGGAGATGCGGTTGTACTCCGTTGTGTCAAGACCGCAATATAGAGTGGACACCGCCTTGGCATTTAGAGACACTTTGTCCTTCTCCGTCTTGGTCCACTTTTCTTCCTCAAGAGTGGGTTCTTCATAAGGATTCTCCACTATCTTCCATAGATCATAGGAGATAGAGAGAAGGTACATTCGCATCCGATTCTTCCAAGATCCATAATTTGATCCGTTGAGAAGTGGTGGTCTGCTGGAAGATTGTCCTTCGTGGAAATGATTGGTTGACGCCATCTATAACCTCGCTCTGATACCAAGTGTTGGATCCTGTGGATGGCAAACAACACTAGAAGGGGGGGTTGAATAGTGTTGTATTAAGATAAAACTTTTTCGTTCTTTAATCAATCAACACAAAACAAAACCTTCTAATGTTGCCTAAGAAACCAAGTAGAGTGATCTACGCTTGTTTCTTAATCAACTTAATTAATCTTCAAAACAAGTCAGAGATAAAACTCTTCTGGTAGTCGACTCCCTAAGAACAGTAGTCGACTCCCAGAGGGATATTATGCACAGCTCAGTTAAGCGAATACTTAATGAAGATATAAACGATTACACGGAAGTATAAGAGAGAAGCAAATACAGAGATTGATCTTGCAATATATTATGAATGAGTTACAAATGTAATATTCAATGAATCAAGATAAACAAAGTGGAGATAAACAATCACAGAGAGAATCAAACGCAAACACAAGGATTTTTATCCTGGTTCCCCACAACCCTGGGTACGTCCAGTCCCCGACCAATCCGGTACGAGATTTCCACTATTGCCTTAGCAATACAAATACCTAGCCTCAACCAGGATTTCCGACCACCTAGACTTGTCTAGGATTTTACCCTTGCCTCACAACCCGAGGACTTTACCTTGCCTCACAATCCGAGGACTTTTCACAAACACCTTGCCTACAACAAGGATTTACAATTACCCTTATCACCAAGGGACTACAAGTAACATCAAATCCAATACACCACAATGAATTAGTGGAGATTGGTTTTTACACCCAATAATTCTATAGCCAAGATTAAATTTGCAATTGTGCTTAACGTGGCTAAAAGAATTTTAAATCGTTCGTAGATCACACAAAGAATATGAGTTTATTCACTGTGATCTAGAATCTAGATGTGTTCTTAGATCACACAAAGAATATGAAATTATTCGATGTGATCTAGAATCTAGATGTTTCAAAAATCCTTTGAGAATATAAAAAATCAAAGAGAAGGATTTTGAAAACCAATTTGCAATAGCCAAATAATAATAATGATCTTAAAAGAATTATACAGAATATAAGCAATAAGATCAGAAATTGAAAACCCTATTTGGCTATGAAGAACTTTGAGAGCGATGAGAACGATGAGAACTTTTGAGAGAATAATAATTTTGCTCAAGAGAAAATTGGTGAGAGAAATGTTCTCATAGGGTCTCTATTTATAGAGCCAACGGAGAATTCAAAATAATTCAAATCAAGTTTGACTTCAGCCCAAAAATCAAGCAATGAATAAATGAGAGAGTGAATCAAGGAATTCTGGTCGCACAGCAGGTAGTCGACTCCCTAACTTTGGTAGTCGACTCCCAGAGTGTCTCAGAGAAAATATGCTACAACTGGTAGTCGACTCCCTAACTTAGGTAGTCGACTACCAGACTATCTTTTCTGGTAGAAGACAGAAATCAGTGTAGTGAACTACTGGGTGTTTGTAGTTGACTACAAATTGAAACATAGCTTCTATGAAAAGAATGCTCTCAAATAAGTTTAAAATGAGTTTTTAAAAACATTTTAGAAAATCATTTTGTGTGTGTGCAAATTCTTCTTGGCTTTGACATAATCCTAAGAAAATGAAAAATAACTCACACACTAGACTCTATGATGAACTTGAAGCCATGAATGAGCTTGAGCTAGTTGCATATGCTTCGCTTGAATTTGAGCTCCTCTTTATCTTTAGCTTGAGCACATTCTTTGATCTTCATCTTTGAACTCTTCTTGTGCTTGAGCTTTGAAGTTGCGAGCTAAATTCATCTTCATCTTCTATGTGTGTGGTTGAAGTTCTTCTTCTCGGAGTATGTTTCGAGCTTCAATTAGCTTATTGCACAACCTACACACTTAAGTAGTATGATTAGTAATTTAATAACATTTGGTGTGATCATCAACAAAACAAACCACTTGGGGTGGGACTAGATTCCCATCAAGGAGAAGCTCTCCAAAACTAGGGTAAAAACAGGGGTTAAATACCCCCCAAAATCGTCCAAAAACTGTGACCAAAATACCCCTGCGCAGCCTGTTTTCCGCAATTTTCGCTACAGGCAGCGCGTCGCACTCGGCCGAGTGACAAAAGTCGCTCGGCCGAGTGAGAAACCCTGTAATTTTCCAGTAAGTCGGGGCCTTCAGGGGTCTCTACTTCGGGGGCGGCTCGGCCGAGTGAGTTGTCGTCACTCGGCCGATGGCTTCATTGTACTCGGGCGGACGGGATTCTCCACTCGGCCGAGTGGGTCTTCTGAAGCTCAGGCAGCCGAAAAACAGAAACTTGGAGATTTTTGAAGGGCTTCGTCTGGGCGCCACTCGGGCGGACGTGGTCTCTTCACTCGGCCGATGTGGTCTCCGTCGCTCGGCCGAGTGCACATAGGAATCGTGTCTGATCTGGTCGGCCGAGCGGTGTCTCGCTGGTCGGCCGAGTGGGTCCTCCACTCGGCCGAGTGGGACACTAAACATGCCCAATCTGCTTATTTTGGCCTCCTCGTCGCTCCTGCGACGTCCGTTCTTCTTCCGCTCCTCTCCAACAGCAAAATACCCCTCGGGGAGGTCGTCGGTGACCCTCTGGAGTAAGCGCATCTCGAGATCACTCCAAATCCCGCCAAATCACCTGAAATGCGACAAAAACAACAAATCGTGAAAAGCATCGCAATATCGTCGATATATCGTGAAAAACATGATTTGGGCGATCTAAATGGCATGCAAAAATGCGGGAAAAAAGGTGTAAAATAAGGAGTGATCAGGTGGCTGGCTTGGACGCGGCGTGGGCTCTTGGAGACGAGGTGAGCGAGAGAGAGGGGGTTGATGCTCTTGGTGGCGGGCTTTGCAAGGTGTGTAGACGGAGGAGGGGGTGAGCAGCGCATCTGGGGAGCATCGGGAGTAGGAGGGAGCTGGGCGGCGGCGACTTCGACGGCGTGAGGGTGGTGTTGGTTTGGAGACGGAGGTGGGGGTTGCATGCGTGGTTGGAGGGCGTCGGGACAGCGGCGTGCGGTGAAGTAGCGGCCTACGGCTTCGAGGACGGCGGAGCGGCGGTCAATCCACCGGAGGGGGAGAGTGGAGTGATCAGGGTGAGATCGAGAGATAAAGAGAAGGAGAGGGAGGCTGACGGGAGGGCATGGTTCGTTCTAGGCTTGGGGGTTTGCGTTTCGAACGAGCGGGCTTGGGTTGATCGGGGGTTGGGCTCGGGTTGAGCTCGAATGAGGAGAGGCCTGAGTTGGGTTCGAGGTGTTTCGAACGAGGGAGAAGGGATTAAGGAAGGGTTGTTTTCTTATAGGCGGAGGGAGGAACCCAGTTTAAATACAATAATAATAATATTTTACTAATATCAGCCTAATTAATATGGTCATTAAATTGGTAGTTGGGGATTATTGACTAAACAAGGTTCATTCACCTTGTTTAGTATGGGGCTGCCGACGGGGTTGGTGATGGTAACTAAGGGGAAGGTTAAATGGTAATTAAGGTAAGATAAAAGTGATTAACAAAAGTAATTAGTAAAATAATTAAAATATGAAATTACAATTTTGTCCCTGGTATTAAACGTGTCCGAAAAATTACGAAAACATATCCACCGGTTCGTATCGTCGCGAGAATTGCGAATACAAGATCCATTTTGGGGTTTGAGCTACGGAGATACTGGTTTTAGGCCAAAACATTTAGGAAGCGGGTTTGCGGGTTCTCTATTAATTTGACTTCAAAAAATTACGAAATTAATGTGGAGAGCCCTAAATGATCATAGGATGATACTGTAGAAGTTTGAAAACGTTTTGATGATGTTTGTATAGAAAATTAATTCATTAAGCCAAAACAATAATAATTGTAATGCATTTTTATCAAAATTGTTTAGAGGCTTTTGATGAAATCTGAACTTACTGAAATACACCATAACTAGTTTAATGCTTCAAAATATTTTTATAAGAAATTTTTGAAATCATTTTTGATATAGAAACTCCTGACTAACTATTATAAAGAAAATTTTAAAATGTGAAAATATGTTAAATACGTAAATAGATGTGTTGAAAAGTATGGATCGTTACAGTGTACATAAGAAGTCTTTGCAGAATAAGTATAAGCCGGTGTACCGACTACCATTGGGTTAGGATTATTACTATCGAATCAGTCATGTGTTTCAGTTTGTGACATATCAACAAAGTCTGCTGTTTCTATAGGGTTGCGAATTATCTTAGTAAAATTTTCATATTACTCAGTGTTATTAAAGTTTATGTTAACATTCATATGGTCGTGTAGTCCAGACTCAAGTCATTCAACACTTATCCCTAAATTATCAGAGTCTTCTACTCTTCTCTATAGTAAGGCTTTCATTTTGCGCTTGAATCATGGGCAAGCATTTCTTTTGGGCTTGCGTTTCTTTTGGACTTGATGGCACAAATTGGCTCGGAGAAGAAGCGGGCCGTGACAATGTGCTCGTAGGGTTCTCTTGGGGTCCATTTGTGTGTGTGTGGGGAAAATAAATATCACAGGGACCAAATACACAGTAGGAAACTCAATATAAGACTCTTGCTTGGCTATCCTCTCGGCTGAGCTCTGGGGTGGTGCTATCAGATTCTCTCTTCCTCGGCTCTCCGCACACCCAAGCCGCCGCCGCCGGCAACCGCCACCCCCTTGCCTGAACCGATACCCTCTCCTGCCACGCCGTTGACCAGGTGAACACGTTGCATGTAGTTTCTCAAGATTAAATTTAATTTAAACTCAATTCCATACCGCAACACCACTATTTCACTCAACAGTTATAATTCATGTTATGTGATTTGAGCATTGAGCGCTCCTAAATTGATAGAGAATTAAAAACCAGCTTCTAAGCAAATCTCCTGCATCTCTTTATTGCAGCCTTGCATTCGTTTGAAGATCTTGAGGCTTGATTGAAATATCAAAGCCCGCCTGTTCAAATGTTAACTTGAAACGCTGCAACCTCTATTTTCTTACAGTATGATACACCAGTTCAAGCAAAGACATCGATCATACAACAAAATCAAGTTCGTTAGTCAAAATGGACTCACAATTTTTCACACGGATACATTTTATTCTGCACTACTTCCTCGGTTACATCAAAAAAAAATGAACCAACAGTTTCACTCTTCTGCAGCTGTATCAAAAAACTGAGCTTTCTGGCAGTGCTGTGAAAACAAGCACCTTTTTAGAAGCAAGGAAACCATTCAAAATGATTGCTACCGAAATTTCCTTGGAAGAAATGATGAACTGTTGATGGAAACCATGGATTTTATCATCTCTGGCAACTCATTCCAAAAACTTGGGGAATCTGGGATTTACTCTTTGAATCCTCGAGTTGTATGCTAATCGGCAACCATGTATGGATCCACATCGCCGGTATCAGCAACCAGGGGTTCCAGCTCGGATGTTTCTTCGCCCTCTGGGATAAAATAGGTGGGGAATGGTAGTTGCAGGGATTTGTCTTTCCAGGGATCCTTGTATACGGCGTCCTAGATAAAAACAAGGGTAAATGACACTAAAATACCCCAACGTTTGGGGCTTTGTCAAGTATATACCTTATCGTTCACTTTGGTAAATTTTGTCTGTGCCCTCCCCTTCAAACAAAGTTGCCCTCAGCCCCAGGGACCTGCGAGGATGGCAAGAAAATGTACTACTTTTATCATCGTTCTCCTTTCTTTCTGGACCTATTACATGCTTGCAAGCATTGGGCATTTGGGCCCAAAAAAAAATTAAGACATCGGCAACATCCATCACTAATACCGAACATACCTGACCTTTCACCTACATCAAATTTCTCGCAGGATCTATTTTGTAGACCCATACATTCTTCACGGTCCGTTGTGCAGCACCCATGTGCCCAGGCATTTTCTTCCTTTTGAAGACCTGTTCGAGGAGCATGATAAATAAGATTTTTATAGTGAGAATCTTGATAAGTAAGTTTTTCCTTCCAGCCAATAACGGGCAGGCGAACAAAAGAATGAATAATCTCTACACATTGTCGACGGTACAAGAGTTGCTAGTGGCATTTTTCAATATTGCCAATCTCCTTTTTAGACAAAGTCGTTTTACTTTTTACTTTTATTTTTTAATGATATGGCCTATAAAGGATAAGAGTTACAACGGATAATGCCCAGGTGAATGACTGCCATTATCAGCCACAAAATATTAGTAACAACAGTACAAATCATTCTTAATAATAAACCGGTAAAGTGCCTTTAAACTGATCTGGTCAGGTGACTTTCAGAAAAAAAATGATATTTAAGAGGATTGATATTTAATTATGGCATTTAGGAACGTTAATAATTAACTATCACATGAGTGATACAAAGAAGCATGCTTATGACGGAAGCAGAAAAATCAAAATTTTATTTTCAGCAACCAAGGACCTACTGAGATGACCCCATTGTTAATAGACTATAATTCGTACATCCAAGTAGGAACAATGAGACATAGAAGAGTGGGTTGCTATAAATGCAGCAGCTATGAATCAAAATGATACTTTGCACACAAAATAAAACATGAGTAATTTGCCAATTTACATTGTTAACAAGATCAGAAAACAACTGACAACTAATTTCTTCCAGAATTACTAGAAGACATTCTGCCACAGAAGAAACTATTCAATCAGATAAGCAAAGACATCGTACCTTTCCAGGAGCATCTCTTTGCCCAGTAGAACCAATATTTAGATGTGTTAATGAGGTACCATGACTTGCGGGCATTCCTTTAAAGCCCCACCTTTTCATTCCGCCCTATTGATGATGATAGAAATAAGAAAAATATTAGCAAGAATATCAATACTAACATGAAGGACTCTCGAATATGTGATCTTTTCACTAATAGATATGATATAGAATGGATGGGCAAGATATGATATTCTTAATTTTTGCACGGTGTAGAAAATAACGTAGGAGACTGCTACATTATTACACATTTTTGGAAACAATAAACCTGTCGGTTGATAAGTATATACATATGTATTTGTATATATGTATCAGATTATGTTGCACGGACACGAAACGCCGAGAATCAGCGCATTCTTAAAAATACCTAATACCTAGGAAATGTGTGTCCAACACATGCATCCGACACGATACAGCTTCACCATAGAAGTGTCCATCCTACATAATTGTTAGGCACATACCTAGGGATTTGGATATGCATCTGTGTGAGTACTAGAATTTGGCTTCTCATATATTTTAAATTTAATGGATATTATTTGTCATTTTTATGCACCTAAAAATTATGCATAACAAACCCTGAGAAAATTATATCAATCTTATGCATGTAAAACAAAAAAAAAGCTAAATCATCTTTTACCATTTTTTTCTTTAATACGGTCAGGAGTAGCATAAAAAGTAATTAGGTACGGAAGGTTACAACATTATACAAGAAAGAATAGAAGAAGACGATCCATTCACATTATGATTACTACACGATTTAGGGGTTCTTCGATTTTCAAGGTTCATCATCTTAAAGAATCTAAAAGAAGTGATAATCTTAACAGTATTTGTGATTCTCAGATACAACACGGTACCTCACCCAACTCCGGTCGCACATGCCACCAATCCATGCAGTATAACATAAATATCCATGTTCTTCAATATAGGGAGCCGTTGCATCCCTGTCTCAGCACGGGTGGTTTGCAGAGCCAATCTAAATATGGGAAAACACACACCTGCACCTATACCTTTGCCTGCCCCAATTCGGTTATAAATTAGTCCAGTCCCATAAAAAAGCTTTAGGGAGACTGGACATAAGCATGAAACATCTCGACATAACATAGTTTGACATCTCCATATCATAATTTCATTATACAGGAGAATACAAGATACAAAATCATAGTATTATATGGAATAATAATGCAACTAATGTCTAAAATGGATAAGCACTAGTTTGGAAGATTATCGGTTTCCAACCCTTTACAGAAACTTATGGAGGCACATTATTAATACATTTTGCAGTTCAGCAAAGCAAATGTATTAGGTGTGCACAATGTTTTTGACACCCACAAGCACCTTACCTGATACCTAGAACAAAGATAATGGTCTCGACTAATTCTGCTGTCTCTGCTAAATACTTCACCGTGAGTTAGAAAGGGAGAAGAAGAAAAAGAGAACAGAAGAGAGGAGGCAAATCAAGAGGAAGAAAAAAAGAGATGAGCAAATAGTCAAAATATGGCAATGATTGCCATCCTCGGATAGACTTTTTTTACCAGGCTAAAGGGGTTTAGCTAATAACTACGGAGCACAACTACTGGTTAATGAGTCAACAATGTATGATGAAAAATGCAATTTTGTGGCCTACTGATGACTTGATGCTCACATCTAGACAATCTCAATTGCATGAAAGAAATAACAAATGTATGAGAGCCATTAAACCTAAAATAGAATCCAATTTAAGAAGAAACCTTCATTGCTGGAAGATTATAATATTTACAATCATCCAAAACATATAAAACACATGTTTATTGTCAGAGTAGTGCAGTTATTAAAGTCTAGTGTAGCTTTCTTGCCCATTTTTCTTCCATGGGTTCAAAACACTGTAAATTGTCAAAACAAGAGTCCATACGTAAATGCATTCCATAAAATTCAGAACAAATTCAAGTAAAGCAGCATCATTTTCATCTTTCATGTCTACTTTGTTATTGACATGATAAACATTACCATACAAGTGTTTGAAATACATAAATGAGACGTTACTATTTCTGAAGCAAACTTTAGTGAAAGGCTGGCCACCAATGATTAGACCTCAACAACAATTTATAAGACGATAGTGTAACCAAATACAACCCAGGACTTGGTATACTAATAAGCATTCAATTATTAAGTTATCAACAACGAAATCCTATATTTCTATATTTATTTCACTATTGATTCAAGTTCAATCCTACATACATTTGCATATTCTACTAGTTAGTTCTAAGCAGTCAATTTTTGTCTAAAGATTCAAATAGGACCATGGGAATCAACGCTTAAGTACAGCATATTTAATATATGGATTTAATGTAGAAAAGGTGGCACCTGATCCAATGGATCGGGTGCTAAGATACAAAAAAGGTGGGAAGTACAAGCCCCCACATGGGCTTGTACTCGATGGGTCCCACCTTTTTGTGTCTTGCACCTGATCCATTGGATCAGGTGCCACCTGCTCTACATTAATCCCTTAATATATTTACCTGAAAACCTTTACCCCGTGTAATACCAATGACATCGACATACTGGCCTGGAACAAAATGGCGGACGTTGATGGTAGTACCGACAGGAAGAAGTGCGTCCTCTGTCACAGGGAACTCCTTCAGCTTCCTCTTCAGAGGCACTCCTTGAGCCCTATAATGTCCCACCTCAGGTTTCGTCAGATGCTTCTTCCTTTGCCCGGCCCCAATCTAACTAGCACCAGAACGCAACCATAATAATGAGTAATTTACCTATTCAAAATCCAAACACTAGAAAGTAACACTTCAATTATTTGCCCAAAAATTGCCATAGCCAACAATAAATATTTACAGCATATTAACTCACAAAAGTTATAAAAAAATCAGGATAGTTTGCTGTTTAGAGTCTTAAGATATAAGTTGAATTATCTGTTCCAGAGACAACTTCAATGATCGAATTCATCTTCATTCCCTTCCAACAAAAAATAAAAATTTCACATTTTGGAACCGGTTACACGTAAATTCATTTGATTGGTTTTCTTCTAGTCTCCTCTATTTTCTATTTTTTTAGAGGAAGTGTATTTGATTGGTTGAACGAAGTTTAAACTAAATGAATAGCGGAAATTTTTCCAAAATCACGAATTCAAATCTATAACGCCAGCATTGTTCTGCCAACAAATAATGAAACCCAAAATAAAGATACTTCAATGATATATAACTTGAATTAAATAAGATTCATTTTTTATGATAGTCTCCAAGAAAAGACACTGACACATTCAAACGAACTTAAACCCTAAAACAAAGTCCCACAACATAACATTTATAAGCAATTTTCTCACCTGAAGAGCCGTGATCCCCTCTTTCTCGGGGGTTTTGACCTGTGTAACGATGTTATCGTCCATCCAAAGGATCGTGATCGGGATCCTAGCTCCCCATTTATCCCATAACGCCGTCATTCCGCACTTAACGGCGATCGCCACCGTCCTGAGCTCTCCCCCATGGGCCTCGGCCCCGACTCGATGACCCTGACGGCGTGGGATTCCCGATCATCGGACGCGGACATCGCATCGGCGCCGCAGAAGGTTCTGGAAGATGGGAGGGAGTAGTGGAACACGAATCTCGAGGCCGTGATTAGGCGAGAGATGAGGCCTCTGGAGGCGGCCGACATCTCCGCTGACGGACAGACGGACGGGTTTTGGAGGGAGGCGAGGCTGCGGAGTGCTGAGAAGAGGGGGGAAGTTTTTAGGGTTTAAGAAAGAGAGAGTGCTGATGGTCACGACTCACAGCAGCTAACATTGTTACATTTATTTACAAGTTTGTCATGATCTTTTAACAATGTGAGTTGCTGCGCGCAGATACCGTTTTACTCTCTGTGGACGACTGGTCAATTTTTTTCCAAAGAGTGTTGTTATTCGTACCATAGAGATTTATGAATACATCATGCTACTTGATGCATCACATCTATATTTTTAACATCAGATGTTCGGATTTGGTGATCCGAACAGCTCTAATACTTTTATTCTTCCGTTCGGATCTCCAAAGCCGAACAGTATAATAAAATATGTATTGTGTTCGAATTTACACATCTATTTTATTAGAGCCGTTCGGATCTCCAAATCCGAAACTCTGATGTTAAAAATATAGGTGTGCTGAATCAAGTAATGTGGTGTATTCATAACTTTCTGTGATGCGAATAACAACACTCTTTTCCAAAACTAATGGAACTCATGTTTTTAAAAACCCCAAAATACCACTGTTAATACGTATCGTGCACAACAGACAAGCATGCTGTGCGCGATGAGAAATTTTGGCTATGTGAACAAAATTGCTTATCGCGCACAACATGCTTTGAGCAATTTTGCTCGCAGTGAGCACAACAGGAAAAAGCACAACATGCAAAATGTTTGCATGTTGTGCACGGTGATCAATTTTGCCTATCTGAAACAAAATTGTTCACCGAGCCTGTTGTGAGCGATGAGCAATTTTGGTCAGTGCATCAATTTTAACATATGTTTCTAAACTTGTCAAAGATGCATTCTTCTCTTTGCAAGTCTATGTAAGATCGGGACATTTTCATGCAAGATCTGAAGTCTTCTTGACATATTTTTTTCTATAAAATCGGTTGTGCCCTAAAAAATTTCTGCCTGATCGACAGATTTCCGTTTTTCATCCATTAAACATGTTCGAAAGAATTTTAATCTGATTCGGATCATCCTTCAGTAGATCCATGTTTGGAAGACTTTGGGTGTTTTGGCTTATGTGTATTTTCGGTATTCCCAGTTAGCTGAGCAAAAACCATAAATTATAATATTTAATTCGTATGTGCACGGTGTAAAAATTAAATTGGTTGTGCGTAGAGTAAAATGGTAGGTGCGCGTAGCAATTTCCAATTGTTATTGGGAGTTGCTTCGCGCACTCACAACCACTTATTTACAAGTTTGTCAGTCAAATTTACTTATCGCGTACAACCATTCAAAAATTCCAAAAATGACCTGGTTGGTCACGGTGAGTAAAATGGCCGACTGCCAACAGACAGCGACGACGCCCCCTCCGACAACCTCCCCATCCCCTCCGTCATCCCCTCCTCTGACAACCCAACCCAGCCACCTCTAGGGGTGTGCACGGGTACAGGGTACCCAGATACCCGATCGGAACCTACCCTAACGGGTAGGTTTTGGGTAGATAGTTATCGGTTCCGGGTAGGTTCCTGGTAGGAAAATTTGGAACCGACGGGTATCGGGTCCGGTTCCGGTTCCCGTCTATAGAAAACGGGTACCCAGAACAGGAACCGATATATATATATATATATATATATATATATATATATATATATATATATATATATATAGGGAAATGTGCCTAAGAATGACCTCGGGTAGAGATACCTGAGCACACCCCCGCTGTTTGGGGTTTGTGAGTATGTTTTTTTTGAAATTTTTTTTTGCAGTAGGTAGATATACTTGTTATGTAGCTCCCCACAAAATTTCAGCTCGATCCGACACCGTTTGAGCCTCTGTTCATCGATTTCAAAAACGTTGCGCAAAACTGTCCAAATTCTGGACAGTTTTGCGCAACGTTTTTGAAATCGATGAACGGAGGCTCAAACGGTGTCAGATCGAGCTGAAATTTTGTGGGGAGCTACATAACAAGTATATCTACCTACTGCAAAAAAAAATTTCAAAAAAAATACTCACAAACCCCTAACAGCGGGGGTGTGCTCAGGTATCTCTACCCGAGGTCATTCTTAGGTACATTTTTTGCATACATACATATATATATATATAGGGTAAAGGGATCCTAAGGTGCCTCCTTAGATTCAATCTAAGGAGGCGCCCTCATTTCCCCACATCTCACACATTTTTTTTGAAATTTTTTTCCATGGATTTGTTGTTCATCTCATGGATGATCAACATACCAAATTTCAAGAGATTCCAATACTTTTTGAGCCTACATCTACCCCTTGCAACTTCGTGGGGTTTTCATCACGTTTTTAGACCGTTGAAGTTGTAAGGGATAGATGGTGGCTCAAAAAGTATTGGAATCCCTTGAAATTTGGTATGTTGATCATCCATGATGTGAACAACAATCCTATGAAAAAATATTTTCAAAAAAATTGTAGGAGATAGGGGAAATGGGGGCGCCTCCTTAGATTTTCATCTAAGGAGGCACCTTAGATCCCCTTTTCCCATATATATATATATATATATATATATAATTTTTTTAATTATAATATTAAGGATCAAAATATATAAGAGTGATCCACCCTGGCTGTATCTAATTTGAACTTATAATATTAGTGAGTACAACTTGCATCCTGAAGTTTTGAGCAACGTGTAAGTTCATTAAACAATGCATTTGAATCAAAGATTATATTGTTCTCTTATGCGTTCAAAAGAGCAGTATAGGTAAACGTGAATCATTCTTCCATATGTCTAGCTTTATCTAGTAGAAATGACGGGTCAGTATGCATTTATCACCGAAGAAAGAGACTAGAGACAATATTTTACTTCCAGATTGATTTTTATTCATGCGTATTTGAGATAATTGTCATGTACAGATCATTTGGAAATCATTGTTCGTACTGCCTCACAAATTAGATTTTTTTACAGGGTACCCGGAACCTACCCGGAATCATAGGGTCCGGGTAGGGTCCGGGTATATGGTTTAACTGGGTAGGTTCCGGGTCCAAATTTTTGGAACCGGTCCCTTACCGGGTAGGGTCCGGGTAACATGAAAAAAACAGGGTACCCGGACCCGCCCCCACCTCCACCGCCCCATTTGTCGACCATCTTCATCTTCTCCAGCCCCCTCATCTGTCCGATCCACCGACCTCCCTAGCCCCTCTGTCGACCCTCCCCCTCCTTCGACCTCCCCAACCTCTTCGCCGCATCCTCCTCCAACAACCCAGCCCCGCACCCTCTGCTGTCCCCTCCGCCGACTCTCTTCCACTTCCCCAACCCCCTCCTCCTCCTTTGGCTCATCTCCGCCCCCGCTCACTCTCCTTCTCCACCCGTCCATTCCAAACCCTAAAAACCCGTTGGCATGGGAACGATAATGGGGGATGGATTGGGGAGGGAGCAAGGGTAAAATTTACATGGCAAACTTGTGACTATCGGTTGTGCACGCGAGTAAAACAATGGGTGAACGAAGCAACTCCCATCTATATTGATGAAGCACGTGTAATGAAATTCGAAAAAAAATGAAAAGGAAATTAAATACACCACACAAGATAAGACACAAGACAAGACTGCTCAACTGAGCCAATTGGCCTAGTGATATTCACGCTCCATTCGTCATTAGAGGTCAAGTGTTAGGATTCTTGCTTTCCAATATATCGGGAAAAAAAAGATAGCAGCCGCCATGGAGAGATCTTGGCCGTTCAATTGCAATCCAAACAAAATGCACGGTTACGGTAGGAACTTAAACACCGAAACGATGCCATCCGCTCTACGAAAAACACGAGGGCCCAATTTGTTTGAAAAGGAAGCACATAAACATAGTAATGTATCTAATTTAATACTAGATAAACCAATCGAATTAGGACCCTAATCAAATGAAATTCTAAAATATTAAAATAATCAGATTTACAATAGAATTTCTCCTCGTCCTAAAAAAATCTACAAAATTTGAGAAAATACAAGTTAAGACCAACTCTCGCAAGCAAACAAAAAATTACTTGGCCATAAGAGAAACATAACACATAAATGTTGCAAATTCAATAGAAGTAATATGCCAGACATGAATTTTTATTTTTGTGCATGAACGGCACAAGATGATTCTATATGCAATCAGCTTGCTCCCTCAAAACAAATTATTGTAAATAATCAAAATAGCAATAATGCCGATATCCTCATTCATTTCTCTGAACATAATCTGTGACATGAGAAATTCTGCATTGTTAAATTATAGCATACTTATTACATAGATGGATTCTTTGATGGTTTCTGCGAGAGGCGAATGGCTTAGAAAATCCACGAGGATGGGTCGCTTGCTGCATATCCTTCGAGCCACGCCTGATGGATGCGTCCCAGGACGAACCCTCTTGGTGCCTCGGGCTGCATACCACACAACGATTTGGTGTCTCAAATTCATTGCCTGAAATGCTTGAGATTCTTCTACTTGGTTTTTTTTAATGAATAGTTGTTACCTCTAGGTTCAGCTCAGCTGTAGTCACGCAACATTGCTGTGTTTCACCTGTAACAAGAGGGTGTAAGGTACGAATACAGGCCGTGAAGCAGGACCAAACAAATAGCAATTTTATCAAATGATGAAGTCCATAACTTCTACATTTTACCCAAAGCCAATAGGCACTGTTTGTATATTCATCTGTACACTTAAAATCATTGACACTAAGAAAGTACATGAAGACAAAAGGCAGCAATTTACTGTTCAGAATCCAATGGTATTTTGTTAAGTGTTGTGCACATATATCATGCAACACAGATGTGGTAGACGAATTGAGGGGGAATGGAAACTGTGTCAAGTGGATAATGCTGCAAAAGAATAAATTTGGATAGTTTTACAATTGAAAGGATATAAATTGTACAATCAACCATAAGAGAGATTTGGATTAGGATTGGAAGAAAATAGTAAGATACAAAGAAAAGATTAAGAGAAACGTTATGTTCCTTTTATTTCACGAGTATATATATCGATCCTCCTCCTCATGACAAACACCTGGGCTTCTTGATTGGTAAAATCTATGCTGAAGTTGATATCAGGTTGGCAAGTGATTTGATAAGCATTCTCTACTACAATTGTTCTCCATATTCAATTCCACCAACGAACAAGGCTATGATTATCATTATTGTTCTGAGAACTAAATAAATGTTTTTCTATTTGAATGGAAGATACAGTGAGTTTTATTTTAAGGTATTCTTCAGAAATCAGTAATCACAGAACATTGCTTCAGTACTTCCAGAAAACAATTTACAGATTTCAAGTTGATCTGAGGAAATTCGTGTATCGGCGTCCAGAGAATGACAGGACATGTAACACATCTGATGCTTGTTTCACTAAACCACTTTTGTCGTGGGGGAAAAATGACACTGACACAGGTTCATCAAAAATGAATTTCCTCATGAAAACAAACCAGACCCTTGTTGGAAGAAATGATTGGTGATTTACTGATTGTTTAAATCTCAACCTAAGCTGGGATTACGTTTCACAACCAAGGCTAATTGGCGACGGTTAAATGAGAAAACAATAAGTATTACCCAAATGATTTAGTAATTAATAGAGCTTGTAAACTCACCACACATCTCCCACTTGTCAAATTTCACCAGCCAAGCATCTGAGCCCGTCTGCGAAGCAGATACCTTATCTACCCATACACGAAACTGTTTATCTTTTTTATCACCATAGCATCGGCTAAATGCATCAACACATTCATGAAGAGATCGCTCAACTCCGGAAGGATGGACAGCAACTCCAGTTGGCGACTGTCAATGATAAGTGAGAAGCACTCAGTTTTTAAGAAGATGTTACTATATTGAATGGTATATTAACACAACATAGAAGAAACTATACTTATGTTATATTTTATGATAGAACCCACAACCTAGTAAAACTGAAATTGTATAATCAACCTATCATTTAAAAAAGTCTATATCTAACTTGCTTCAATACTGTAAGCTGCTTCAATTGTGCACAAATGAACAAAATTTACTATTTTTTTGTTAAAATAATCCTTGATGATGCAACCGACACCAATCATGGAAACCTTCAATGCAGACGAATGAACAAGTGGAAAGCAGACAACTCAACTTACAAAGATGCCCTTTAGATACTGAATAGGCGCGTCAGACTTCTCAGTTTCAGCTCGATGCCACCGTTCATAGAGTAAGTAGAACAATACTACTTCATGCCCAGCGCTGAAGTTCTCAAACTTGCAACATGAAAGGTCAGTAACATCTCTGGGTGAGGTATTAGAGCCTAGTTTAAAATGGCCAATAGCTTGAATAATTCCAGCGGCACAGCGCTCTGTTGCATGTATAATCCTAGGGTTATCTTTTGCATTTTCTGCATGCCATTGCAATAGCTCCTCTTGGGCATTCTTGACCTAACATTTAACAAGACCAAGGATGTCAAATACCCCCACATAACATAACGATGCAAAATCACACAAATCATTGCTATGTCTTAAGCATAATACAAGACTTTTTCCAATACACTAACCATGACACCATAAACATCTGGAATGCTGAATAGTTCAGCATCATTGCCCGAATCCCCACAAACAAGGGTATTCATTGGTGGCTTCCCCTCCACCTTAAACTTGCGAAGCAGATAAGCAAGTGCCTGCCCCTTGCCGGCTCCTTGCGGTAAAATGTCAAGATCCATGCCGCCACTATAAATGATTTTCACATCCAACTGATCGACATGAGGGGAAAAAAGGCAGTTCCAAGTTAAATAAATTGAAAATGCAATATACTAAGTTTGAAGCGAAAACACGTTACTATTTACCACAAACATCAATATTCTCCAATCATGGTCACTCTTACCCCATGTTTCGCCAGACACTCCGAAAGACGATTGGTTACTTCTTGAGCATCCCCCTTGTCCACATAAAAGCTAATCTTATGCGGCCTCTGCTCTGTCTCCGACTGCATATATAAAAATACCTAAGAATGAACATATATACATTCCACACAAAAATTGATCTATCCCAATTCACCTAGTACCTATTCATTTATGTACCATACACTTGAATGCATAGAGCAATACAACGCGTGCACACATGCACGCATATACATTCAAAAGCAATGGCTCAACAAGAAGATGAATTTTCACCTGCAACTTGAGTTGGGAGACCTTGGATGTCTCCTCGAGAACAATGTCCCGATCCCATTTCTGATCCAGGAAACGTTCCCAGCCATCATCAGGCACCATAGCTTCGCCATACGTGATCTCTGTGCCCACGGACATGATAGTGATGTCCGGGGTCAGCATAGGCTTCTCCTTCCTCAGCTCCTTGTATAGAGTAGGTGACCTCCCAGTCGAGAAGACAAGCATAGAATCATGGCAGTAAATGGACTCCCACAAGGCATTGAACCTAAGCAGCGAGATATTCTCAGCATCATGATGATCAACCTGCAACAAGATTTGCATGATTATATGAAAAAAAAACCCAAATTTTGTTGTTATTATTCGTAGTTCTGAAATGCATTGAATGTGTTATAACCATGGTATGATCTAGATCCGAGACGATCATGAGTCGCGCAGAACCCTTGAGCTTGTCCATTTTTTTCTTTTTGCCCACGGGAAATCTAGGCCCTGAATTAAACAAATTCTAATTAATCTACTGGCAACCAAGAAAGATCACATTTTTCTACAGCTAAACCAAAATTATGCAATGAAAAAACCAAAAAAAAAACACCGTTTTTAAATTATCAACTGAAAGAAAATTTAAACAGTTCAAACTATCGACTAAAATTGAAGATTATTTGCTATTAATCCCTCGAAAAAAAGTGCTGACAAAGAGGGGAAGCTGTGGGCGAAAGAAAGATTACCAGAAAGATCGATCGATGCAGTGGGGATTAGGAACCGATGAAGATGGAAGCCATGGAGTTTTGAGGTGAACCACTGATGTAACTTTTTCCTATTTTTCAAAAATTTGTAATTTGTGTTGGCTTCACGCCATTCGAAGAGGATAGAGAATGGAGAGAGGGAGGGAGGGAGGGAGGGAGAATGGTATTCGATCCAAATTCGGTGGCGCTGTTTCGCTCTTGCAGGCGGGGAGGAACATGCGTAAAAGTACTAAAAACAAACAATTATTTTACTGTTATGAATCAGCTATTGAGGGAGAAGCTCCCAACTCTTTATTTATAGGCAATAAGGAAGAATACAAACATGAGCTACAAAGATATGAGCCTATCTCTAGGATAGCCCAGAATCTCAACCAACACGGTTAAATAACCGTTCACAACACTCCCCCTTATCCAGCCATAGGTGTGGACTCTGCTCGTGAATACTTTAGGATTCTGAGCGTAGAAGAGTCTCACATGGGGTGGATACTTCAGGATCCTCAGTTGGTGAGATTTGCCTCGTTAAAACCTTTAGCTATGGAAAACCCAGTAGGAAAAACCATAGTTAAGGAAAAAGAGTACAAACTGTGCCAAACTCCCCCTGATCTGTACAAGCACTCAAGCTTTCAGATCTCTTAGGCGTCTCATTCCAATCCTATGTACAAGCTTCCTAAAAGTTGCAGTAGGAAGGGCTTTAGTGAACAATCTGCCAAATTGTCACATAATTGCACTTGTCGGAAGTCGATCTTGCCATCTCTCTGTAGCTCCTGCGTCCAGAAGAATTTTGGTGAAATGTGCTTCGTTCTGTCGCCTTTGATGAAGCCACCTCGTAACTGAGCTATGCAAGCAGCATTGTCCTCGAACATTGTAGTAGGCTCGAGATCTCCAGTCTTCAGTCCGGTCGTAGACAGGATGTGGTGGATAACTGAGCGTAGCCATACGCATTCTCTGCTTGCTTCATGGATGGCAACAATCTCTGAGTGATTGGATGAGGTTGCCGTCAAGGTTTGCTTGATGGATCTCCAGGAAATTGCTGTCCCTCCGTAGGTAAACACGTACCCAGTCTGTGACTTTGCTTTGTGGGGATCAGACAGGTAACCTGCATCAGCATAACCAAGTGTAGAGCATATTCCATTTTTGTAGAAGAGTCCCAAATATGTAGACCCTTGGAGGTAGCGCAGAAGGTGCTTAACCCCGGTCCAGTGGCGCTGTGTGGGCGCTGCACTGTATCTGGCTAAAAAATTTACTGCGAACGCTATGTCGGGACGCGTGCAGTTTGCCAGATATAGTAGTGCTCCGATGGCACTCAGATAAGGGACTTCTGGACCAAGTATATCATCCACCTCTTCCAGCGGCCGGAAGAGGTCTTTTTGTGCATCCAGAGATTGTACCACCATAGGTGTACTAAGTGGATGTCATTGGTCCATATGAAATCTTTGCAACATTGTCTTCGTGTATGTTGTTTGATGTAATAGGATTCCATCTTTTAGACGTTCAATCTGTAAGCCAAGGCAGAATTTTGTTTTGCCTATGTCTTTCATTTCAAATTCTTTTGTTAGGCTTACATATATCTCAGTGATCTCTTCAGGAGATCCTATGAGATTCAGATCATCTAGTAGACAACAATTATTACGAATCCTATTCCTCTTGTTCTTATGAAGATACAAGGGCAGACTTCATTGTTTGAGAATCCTTATTGGACAAGGAACTCACTGAGTCTGTTATACCACATTCTTCCTGATTATTTGAGATCATACAATGATCTTTGTAGCTTAACAGAGTAGACGTCCCGAGGTCTATCTTTTAGTTCAGCAGGCATAGAAAAGCCATCAGGAAGTTTCATGTAAATCTCCTTGTCAAGGTTGCCGTATAGATATGCAGTCACAACATTCATTAGCTGCATATCTAGGCCTTCCTTTGCTGTTAAGCTTATCAGGAATCTGAAAGTGATCGCATCCATGACCGGAGAGTATGTTTCATCATAGTCAATACCCGGTCTTTGGGAAAATCCTTATGCTACAAGTCTAGCTTTGTAGCGTGTGATCTCATTATTTTCGTTTCTTTTTCTGACGAATACCCATTTGTATCCCACAGGTTTGACACCGGTAGGTGTCTGGACTATTTGCCCAAAGACTTGGCGTTTCTAAAGCGAGTCCAGCTCGGCTTCTATTGCCTGATTTCACTTTGGTCAGTCATTTCTACGTTTGCATTCAGCAACAGAATGTGGATCATAATCATCGTCGCTTCCGACGACGTGAATGGTGATGTGAAACGCGAAGTCATCGTCGACGACTGTACTCTTTCTGTCCAATACCTCCCATGTACGTACATAATTCAATGATATTTCAGTTTCTCTCAGTAGTTCCTCTGCAGTGGATTCCGGGAGGGGAGAGGGTATGGACACGAGCTCGTTTCTCTGTAGGGGTATCGTCCCTAGGTCTCCGGATATTTTTCTTTTTCTTGGATTTTTATCCTTGGAACCTGGTGGTCTGCCTCTTTTCTGTTGAGGTGCATCCACTTCTGCTGCTGGTGGATTGCATCCATCCTTTGGGATGTCAATCCTAGCTGGAGTATTTGCAGCAGGGATGTGTGATCTGACAATCTTCTGGTTGTCAGTAAACGAATCTGGTAATCTATGAACTGTGTTCTGGATGTGTAAGATCTTCAGGATCTCATCATCACATTGTTTTGTTACCGGATCGTAGTGGGTCAGACTTTTTGTATCCCACGTTAACATTTGCTTTGCGCTAGACTTTTCAATGTCTATGCCCATTTTGGGGAAATACGTCTCATCAAAATCGCAGTCTTTAAGACGTGTCTTAAAAGAGTCCCCCGTTTGGGGTTCTAGGTATCTTATGATGGAGGGTGAGTTAAACCCTACATAAATACCTAGGCGACATTGAGGGCCCATCTTGGTCCTCTGGGGTGGTGCAATGGGGATATAAACTGCGCAGCCGAAGATTCTCAAGTGAGAAATGTTCGACGGCGTTCCATATGCAAGTTGCATTGGAGATAGACTCTGACCTCCCGGGGGTCTTATTTTTATTAGTGATGCAGCATGCAAGATTGCATGTCCCCATGCATCCACCGGCAACTGGGATTTCATTAGTAATGGACGTGCAATCCATTGGAGTCTTTTAATTAGCGACTCAGCTAACCCGTTCTGGGTGTGAACATGCGGCACTGGATGTTCAATTTCTATTCCCGTTGCCTGGCAATATTCTTGAAATGACTGAAAGGTAAATTCCCCCGCATTATCCAGACGTATTTTCTTAATTTGGTTGTCTGGAAAATACGCCCACAACTTTATTATTTGTGCTAAGAGCTTTGGAAAAGCTAAGTTGCGGGTTGAAAGTAGACACACATACGAGTATTTCGAAGATGCATCAATCAATACCATAAAGTATCGAAAGGGCCCACTAGGGGGGTGGATAGGTCCACATATGTCTCAGTGTAGTCTTTCGAGAAAGCTAGGAGACTCGATATCCACTTTAAGTGGTGATGGCCTTGTTATTAATTTACCCTTGAAGCAGGGTACACAAGGGAATTCTCCCTTTTGAAGAATATTCTGGTTCTTCAGGTTATGCCAGTGGGATTATGATAAGATGCGATGCATCATCACAGATCCGGGGTGGCCAAGTCTATCGTGCCAAAGTAAGAATTTGGCAGATGTCGGGCACTTCAGTTGCTCCGTCAAGTTTGCTTCCTCTCTCCGAATTTTTGTATGGTAGAGGCCTGATGAAAGGCTCTCAAAACGTTCAAGTATGGTTTTAACTCCATTTTCTTGAGACGTTACATACAGTAATTCATTTTCTTTTACATTTGTTGTTTCCAAGTGGAATCCGTTAAGACGGATATCTTTGAAACTTAGTAAGTTTCTCTTGGAATTCGGAGAGTAAAGTGCATCTTTAATTTTTATTTCTGTTCCATTGGGGAGCAACAAGGTTGCATTCCCAGAACCTTCAATTATGTCCGATGGCCCTGAAATTGTATTTACAGGGCTCTTATACGGAGTAATGCTATGGAAATAGCATTTGTGCTGAAGGATCGTATGTGTCGACACATCTTCTACCAAGCAGTCATGAGAGCATCCCATCTAAAAAGATGAGTAAACATTTCAATTCAGAAAAACTAAATTTTATTCGACAGAAATCAAATTACATAGAAGCTCTCATAATCATAGATTGTTCTTGAAATAAAATGCTAAAAATGCTAAGATAAATATAGCAGGCTAATCAAGCATATCATCTGTCTCGAAGTCTTTTGCTGTGAATTTGACTGCATTGTTCACAGCCACCAGGTTTGATTCAGCATTCTTTTTCTTGCTTTGTTTATAAAGCTCCTGGAGATGCACTGGGGTCCTGCACACTCTGGACCAATGGCCTTTCATGCCACAGCTGTGACAATGGTCTTCCCAATCCCTCTTGGGTGGGGGTGCTGACGTGCGTTTATATTTCATATATTCACGCACGTTTTCTTTTGTGTTTCTCCGTGTTTTTCCGCCGTCTTTTATTCGTTTTCTTGTATTTTCTCGTTTTCTTTCACTTTTCTTTGTTTATCCATGTTTGCAGGAGATTGACCGTGTAGGGGACGTTTAACGACGATATCTCAAGTCCCCGGAGCAATGGGAGGAGTCAAGCGTGATCCAGGGGGTCAAACGCCAAAGAATACATCTTTCAGCCCCTCACCCGGTCGGTTGGTCATCTCCAACCGATCGGGTGATGCACACGTGCACCACCCGGTCTCAGCCGGAGCTCATATGGAAGTCACCCGACCGGTTCACAGACCGGTTCAGCGGGGGCCTGTTCTCTGTTTTTTCGAGCAGAATTCCAACCGATCGAGTGACTCTCACCCGATCGGTTCATCTGTAGCTGATGATGAGAAGCTGAAGGCACAGGCACCCAACCGATCACCTCACCCGATGGCGCCAAGATCCAACCGGTCACTCCAAGAACTCACCCGACCGGTTCATATGATCGGGTGAAAGCTCGCCTATTTCTGTTCATTATCTGTAACGGGTCACCCGATCGGTTGACTTGTCAACCGATCGGGTGATGCGAGAGTCTATAAATAGAACCCCTAGGGTTCCAGAAACGGGGAGCTGCTAGTTTTTTACTGTTTTCTCCTATTGTGACGGACGGCTGTAATTGTTTCTCTTTTGTAAGTTTTCGGATCTTTCTCAAATTTTAGTATTGTCTTAATTACTCTATTACTTCCGCATTCCAATCGTCCGATTATGATTCCAACGGTTAATTTTCATTTAGATCGCTTTTCAATGAATTTTTGTGAGTAGTTCCCAAATCTGGGATTTTGGTGGAAACCCCTTCGAGGGCTCTTCCCGATGCATCCATAGGGTTAGGAAATCGATAGGGATTAGGAATCTAACGGTTACGCGGGGTGTTTCATTGTCATCGGCGGGAAAAAGACCGCCTTTGACCGTTGGGCCAAGGGGGAATAAATTTGGCGGTTGACTCCCTAGCCGTAGCTCACGCCCATAGCGTAGACGCCGAATCCTAGCACGCGGGAGCGGCAGGATGAGACGTTGTGAGTTATCGTTGCGAGCTTAGTGCTCCCGGAATCAATCAGTGTTAATGGACACGGGAGTGCCCACTGATCGAATCCGGGAAGTCCGGTGTATCATCCTGGGCACCGACCGGAATATCGGGCCCATGGGATGCCGGTACCACTTTCAGAGGCAACGTCTCACCATTAGACCCTAATTCCGATCGCTATCCATACCCGTAGGCCGTATCGGCGAGAGTCTCTCGTTGGAGTGGAAACCAAAGTCCCGGGTTTATTTTCTTATTGTTCATACCCTTTATTCCTTTCCGTGACAACCATCCACCGATTCGGGCTAGCTTGCCCTCGGGGTGATTTTGGTCCTACTTGACTCAAGCACAACCTCGCCTCCCTGTGTTCGACCCCCAAGCCACACTACAACACCGTGCGCTTGCGGTTACAAATTTCTAAACCCCCACGCGGGTCCCCGGCCATTTGCGGATAGCAAGCCGGGGCACACGTCAAGTTTATGGCGCCGTTGCTGGGGAGGCAACATGCTTGTTATTTTAGGATCTCCTGAACCCTCGTGTCTAGCTCTTATCCCTACCTCGCGATAATTTTCGCATTCTCATTTTTCTTTTTTATTTTTCTTATTTTTATTTCTTTTTTATTTCTTATTTTATCTGTTTCTCTCCCACTTGTCGCTTCACGGGTGTTTGTTGTTTTTCATGCGCAGGAGTTCAAGAAGTCTCGACGACTTGATTCCCGTCGATCCAGAGATAAACGCCACCCTTAGGCGTTTGGCCGCCGAGAAGCGAAGGAGAGAGGATCCCGAATCCATGGAGGAGAACACCCCGCCTCAAAAGTCTCTGCTGGAGTACTCGATGCCATCTATCGAGTCCACTTCCGCCATCCGTCCTCCAGCTATCACGGCCCAAAGCTTTGAGCTGAAGCCGTCTTTGGTGACATGGATCCAACAGGATCAGTTTGCGGGTGCACCCATGGAGAGCCCGATCGAGCATCTAGACTCCTTCTTGGAGAAATGTGACACCTTCCGGATTAATGGTGTCACGACTGAGGCGATCCGTCTGAAGCTGTTCCCCTTCTCGTTGCGAGACAAAGCCAAGCAATGGCTTATGGGGAAGGACCCCAACACATTCAATACCTGGGAGAAGCTCTCCAACGCTTTTCTGACAAAGTTCTTTCCTCCGGGGAAGACCATGAAGTTGAGGAGTGAGATCTCCTCTTTCTCCCAGGCCAGCCACGAGTCCTTGCATGAAGCTTGGACGAGATACAAGGAGATGCAAAGAAGATGCCCTCACCATGAGCTTCCGAAGTGGCAGATTATTAATCTGTTCTATAATGGGCTGAGGGATGACCTAAAATCTTCTATGGACGCCGCGGCTGGGGGTTCCTTCATGTCTAGGAGCGAGGAAGATGCCGGACATATTCTGGAAAATATGGCATCCAACAATGAGCGGTGGTGTGACAAGAGAGCCACACCAAGGTCTGGGGGTATACACAGAGTCAAGGACGTCGACAAACTTTCAAGCAAGTTCGACTTGCTTTCGACCCAGATCTCCGCACTAATGGTAGGAGCCGGTGGGGCCGGTACACAGCAAAATTCAGCGGTAGAATCCGAATTCTTTGGGGAATTCGATGGTGGTGACATCTCACCACCGTTAGATCAGGCGAGCGCACTATTTTACAACCCCACGGGAAATGCGCCGTATTCGCCAAGGACCAATTCCAACCCGGCCTACTCTCCAAATAACTGGAACCACCCAAACTTCGGTTACCGGCCACCATTTCAGCCCTCGCCGCCTCAGCAGCCGCAGCAACAAACATATCAGCCGGCTAGGCCGCAGCAGAGTCAGGTTCAGCAGCAACAACAATTTTACGCCCCCAGGAATCAGCAGCAGCAGCAGTACGGCCAACAGAGGGCCGTCTCTCCGGTTGAGTCTCTCTTGACTCAATATATAACCAACCAGGAGAAGATCAACCAAAAGCTGGAAATGGGTCAGCGGGCCCTCACGGACCAAGTAACCCAGTTGGGGTTACAAGTGGCGAACCTTGCGAGGTCACAAAACCAATTGCCGCCACAACCGGAGGTGAACCCGAGGGGAGCAACCTAAATGTCGGCACTCGTGCACGAGCACACAAATGTGTCCGCTATCGTTCTGAGAAGCGGGACACAAATCCCTACTAGAGTGCCCCCTAACAGTCCGGAAGCACCATTGGTCGTCGAGCGACCGATTGAAAAATCTAACGACACCGGTGCTTCGTCATCAAATCCTACGACTCCGGAGGGAGTCTCTGAAGAAGAGAAGAAAAAGAACGAGGAAGGGGGCCCGAAAGTGTTCACACCCGTTGTGCCATTTCCACAACGGTTAGCTCAGGCCAAAATTGATGAGAAATATGGCAAGTTCTTCGCCATGGTAAAGGACCTGAGCCTACAAATCCCCTTCCTAGAAGCAATTGAAACAATCCCCTCCTATGCGAAATTCCTGAAAGATTTGGTGACTAGAGGGTCTAGAAAGGAGAAAGTAGTGCTGACGGCGGAATGTAGCGCTCTCATCCAGAGGGCAAATCCGCCGAAACTCAAAGACCCGGGGAGCTTCTCAATTCCTTGCACGATCGGGGCAGTAAAGATTCATTGTGCACTCGTCGATCTCAGAGCGAGTGTAAGTTTGATGCCCTTGTCGATGTATAAAAGGATAGGAATGGGTGATTTGGAGCCCACCGTATGACCCTACAACTAGCTGACCGGTCGGTCAAATATCCGGTGGGGATTGTGGATGACCTCCCCGTTAATGTAAAAGGGGTGCATGTGCCAATGGACTTCGTAGTCATGGACATGCCTGAAGACGCACACAACCCCATCATCCTGGGACGGCCTTTCATGGCCACTGCTGGCGTTCTGATTGATGTGAAGAACGGAAAACTTTCTCTAAACGTCAGCGGAGAAAAAGTTGAATTTGATCTGGGGTTATCCATGAAGTACCCCAATCCCCCAGATGACCCTCGGTGTAATTTGCTGGAGGTAGCAGAAGAAAAGGCTGCTGAAGAGAGCTCCTGGGAAATTCTCTTAAGAAACCCCCCCGATGACTTGGAGGATTCAGAAGACCGAGACGCTCCCAAGAACGATGATGCTGCTGGGAAAGCGAATGCAGCAAGAACGACCCCTCCCGGGTTCCCCAAAGCTCCACCTGCGAGGAAAACGGGGAAAGAACTCATGGGCCTCACCAAAGACGAGGTCCGGATCCTAAAGAAGATGGCGGTAAGCGCCAATACGAAAGAGAAGCCACCGGATCCCAAGAACAAGGAGAGAGTGGTCGAGCAAATCTTTCTCCAACCGTTGACTACTCTAAAGGCCTTAAGCTCCGATGAAGAAGAGATGCCGAACTTCAGGCATCACCCGTATCAACCACCGTGAACATCTCTTGCGGGCGTCGAGCCAACGACGTTAAACAAGTGCGCTTCATGGGAGGCAACCCATGTTCTAAACTTTTTCCCCACTTTTTAGTGTTATTTTTGACTTTATTTTATCTATTTTTATAAATAAAATCAGCCGCGAGAACATCCATTCAGGGACTTAGACAATCTGTTGATTTTTGCAGGAAACAAAGCCCCAACCGATCGGTTGATAACTCACCCGATCGGTTGGGATGTATCAGATACAAGCCGAGATCTGTCCCCAAGTGAACCGACCGGTTGAAGAATGAAGAGACCGGGTTACAGATCGGGTGAGCTAGGGAGAACTCTCAGGAAATTTTTTGGGGAATATCAACCGATCGGTTGAGTTTGAGCGCGATCGATTGAAGCGACCGGGTGAGCAGCCCTCAATTCTCGGGAAAATGAGTGGAGCGGCCAACCGATCGGTTGACAAGTCAACCGACCGGTTCGCCTGTAGCACTTCTTCGGCATGAATTTTCGACCTAACCGTCAATCGATCGGGTGACAAGTCACCCGATCGGTTCGACTTAAAACCCTATATAAACCCCCGACCACCCGTTCGTTTTCACCCTCGCCCGATCGCCAAAATCGCCGTCGTTTCGCCTGCCTCTCCTCCCCAATGGCCGATTCTCACTCCCCCACATCCTCCACTCCTCCAATACTCCTTCTCTCCACCTCCTCCATCAACCATTCCATCATCTTCACACACTCTCTCTCCTTCCATTTCAAATTTCTGACCTAATTTCCCCCCCAAACCACACCCATTCAAAAATTCTTGCTGAAAGAGGTCGCCGCGGCTCCACGCTACTCTCATTGCGCAGTGTGGGGACATCTACGGGCAAGCTTCGCCACTTCGCTTGGGTACACTCGCTCCTAAGCTCATATTTCTATTTTTGCCCTATAAATTGTGCTTGCTCGTTTTGCTTGTGTTAGTGTGCATCCATTGCTTTTTGCACTCATTCATACACGCACACTCACGCATGGCTAAGGATAAGGACAAGGGTAAGGGGATTTTGCGGGAAGAGGAACCGTCTCGAAAGAGACGTAAACAAACACGTCCCCCTTCCCGCACACGAGCACTGACACTTGGCCCTCCCCCGCCTATTATCCCCCCTGTGGACCCAATGTTGGGCCTGCATGGGTATATCTTTATGAACCAGGAGCACAAGGATTTCTATCGTCGGCTCGATGCTCGGGGCATCTATCTACTAAGTTCCCGCACTCACAAACACTTGTCGATCTCGGTGTCTACACCGAGGTCGAATCTCTTTTCGCTAACTTAGGATGGTTGGCCTTTCTTAATGCATCTGCCGTATCCTATCCGGCACTCACCCTCGAATTTCTCTCTACACTTGTTTGGGAGTCCGGGTCGATCATTAAATTTCGAGTGCGTAACAGGAGTGTCACCACTAATCTGAACACAATTAACAATATATTTGGTTTCCCCAATCTTGGGGATGACTCCCTCCGACACTACGGGTACACGTCCGAGTTTAACGTCGATCAATTCTGGTTCCGCCTCACTCTGCTCCATGACTATCCCCGAGGAAGGGCCAAGGCCTCCTCCATCATTCATCCCGTGTTTCGTTTGGCCCATAGGATCATTTCATCTGCATTTTTTCCTAGGGACGAGTCCGGCACCGTGACTATCCCTGACCTTTTTATCCTTTGGGCCATGACTTTCCCTTTTGTCCGTGACGATGATGGGATTAGCTTCAGGGCCCCTACCGTCCCCATCCATGGCGGTGATTGGCTTGTTTACAAGCTACTCGAGATCAGCCGGGCCGGTAAGGGGAAGTTTTGTTGTGGGGGCATCATTACTATCATTTGCGCTTACCCCCAATTTAATATTCCCCTCCCCAATAATCTTCCCACTGCCGTAGGACCCTCACAGCTTGATATTGATGTCCTGCGGCACATCCACATGATTAGACCCCACTCAGATGGCCGCTTCATCTTCAATTATGGCCACCCCCAGCCCCTTACACCATTCTCCCCAACCCCGCTCGCATGACCATTGCTCTTGTGGGAGATTGGACCTTCCCACCTGATCCCGACTTCCTAGCGGGGTTGAACCTTCCTTTCCTTCCCGCAGACGCACGCAGACCACCGTCCCCTGCCGCCCACTTAGGCGAGCAGGATATCCCTGCGTCTCGGGGAGATTTAGGAGCTGGCCCGAGTCGTCCTGTTTCTGCTCCAGGACCCATCACGTCTGAGCACCTCTTTGCGGCCATTTCTGGCCTTGTCTCCTGTGCCGACATGACCACTGCCGCTGGCACCACTTCGACCTTACCTACCGGCACCACTTCTGCCTCACGTCATTCCACATCTTTTGGTCGCCGTCAGGTCTCTGCCCGTCTGGGTCTAGAGAGGGAGGTCGCTGCCCTTCGTGAGCTCGCCATGTTCTCTGCCTCCTCGGACCCATCACCATCCTCTTTTCTTACTCACCCACATTTCCTCGCACTCGAGAGGAACGTGGCCGCCATTCTTCGCCTTCTCATTCATATCCACGGACCACCTCCACCTTCCCCACCTCGGCGATCTTCTCCTCCACCATCCCACACATCCCCACATCCATCACCTCCCTCACCACATTCTTCTCCTCCCTCATCTATCCCCATCCCGGTATCCACTTCCCCCCTCCCAACCACTTCCATCGCACCCACCCTACCCCCTCCCTCCTCCTCCATCACTGCATACGTGCGCTGGAGGAAATTGCCGGTGCGCTCCAGATCTCTCCCACCACCACCCACTACCGTCACCACCACATCTTCTTCCCCCATTTCTATTCCTCTCACCACCGCCTTGATCGCCGTCCTACCACCACCACCCACCTCCACCGACACTCCTTCCATCATTCACACCACCGCTGCCCCTATTCCTCCACCTCATTCCCCACTTCTCCGCACACCCCCAGCCTCCCCCGACCACCCAGCCACACCCTCTTCCGAGGAGGACGAGGACTCACCTTCTTCTGCTTTCTGATTTCACCTTGTTTGTTTTTGACTCCCCCTTGCATATTTCTACATTTCACGATCACATTTTATTCGCTAGCACTGTCTGGTCTAGCTTGGGGGACGTCTAGTTTTGTGTGCTGTCGTGTTTTGTTGTTTTGCTCATTTTTGTGTGTGTGCTTGTTTTTCACTTTTTGAGTGTCGTGTCGTGTGATTTTATTTCTATTTTCGTGTCATTTGATTTTGATTTTGATCTTTCTTTATTTTCAGTTTCATCTCTGTGTTTTCCTCGTTTTCATTTCTTTTTGTGTCGGTGCGTATCCCCCCCTTCTTCATTGCCCTCCAGTTCTCACTCATATTGCATTGAGGGCAATGCAAACTTCAGCTTGGGGGAGTCGCACTGTGTGCGTCATTTGAGTCCTTCTTTTTCGTTTTTGTGTCGTTTTCATCGTGTTTGTTTATTTTTCCTTTTTCTCTTTTCTTCTTTTTTTCTTTTTTAGCTCTTTCTCCTAGAGATGAATCCTATGATGAATCGCCACAAAATCACACACACCTAGCATTGCATCGATAATCACACTCACTAACCCTAGGATTTCGAGCGCTCTTGCATTTCACGCATCGTGGGTCCACTTAGCTTTTTGGTGAGTCGTGCGTCGTGACTAGCTATTTGATGTGCTTCTACTTGGTGATTTTATTTTATATACCTGTCCAGGAATGACCCCTAGATTATCATGCTTCGATTTGAATATGCGGTATTTGCTTTTACTATATGCATGCTATATTTATATCGTATATTTCAATTCGCATGCGTCGGGATTCCACAATTAAGGACTAGGATAACCCATTTAGCCTATGCTCTATTTAGCGAGAGTAGTTTTCTTTGCCCGAGTGTTTAGATTTCGACTTCTTTTTTGTTTTACTTGGTGCAAATCCCCTCGTCGTGTACCGTTCTCCCACTTGGGAGAGTGCACATGTGTATAGCCAAAAACCCAAAAATTCAAAAAAAAAAAATAGAAAAAAGGAAAAGAAAAACCCAAAAAGAGAAGAAAAGAAAAATTTTGTATAGCCGAAAAGCCAAAAAAATACAAATGCCCAAAACCCAAAAAAAATTCCCGTGTGAATATTTTCTTCCTACTTACCGAGAATAAAGGGAAGGCGAGAATTTGCACCGAGTGTTTTACTCCACATCATCTCAACCCCCATCGTTTTCGAAAACACTTGACTTAGGAACTTTTTAGCTAGTATCTAGGCTATAGTGGCGTGATTTCCTTAACCCTAGTTGTGGAGTCCCCGATGCATGATACGCTTCTATTCTTACTCTTCTCATGCATGCTTGAACTAATATTCACCGCAATTTCAAATTCGAATCGGTATTTGGGTCATTTCCTGGATTTGCGTATATGAGCTCATAGCACATTGTAGAAAGTGACACCATTTGCTAGCACACGACCGCACTCACTCGCGCTTCACCGCGTGGGCCCACGACACTTATTTGGACTCGTTTTCCTAGGTTTAGTGGTGTGATTTGACGTTTGCTTGCTTGGTGTGTCGGTTTTGATTTTTGTTGGCTCTGACGGACGATCTAGGATATGGAGTTTTCTTTTTCTTTCTTCCTCTCTATTTTCTCCCTCCGAGCTCCTACTCTCACTCGTCTTCCTCGAGGACGAGGAAGAGTTCAGCTTGGGGGATTTTGACGTGCGTTTATATTTCATATATTCACGCATGTTTTCTTTTGTGTTTCTCCGTGTTTTTTCACCGTCTTTTATTCGTTTTCTTGTATTTTCTCGTTTTCTTTCACTTTTCTTTGTTTATCCATGTTTGCAGGAGATTGACCGTGTAGGGGACGTTTAACGAAGATATCTCAAGTCCCCGGAGCAACGGGAGGAGTCAAGCGTGATCCAGGGGGTCAAACGCCAAAGAATACATCTTTCAGCCCCTCACCCGGTCGGTTGGTCATCTCCAACCGATCGGGTGATGCACGCGTGCACCACCCGGTCTCAGCCGGAGCTCATATGGAAGTCACCTGACCGGTTCACAGACCGGTTCAGCGGGGGCCTGTTCTCTGTTTTTTCGAGCAGAATTCCAACCGATCGGGTGACTCTCACCCGATCGGTTCATCTGTAGCTGATGATGAGAAGCTGAAGGCACGGGCACCCAACCGATCACCTCACCCGATGGCGCCAAGATCCAACCGGTCACTCCAAGAACTCACCCGACCGGTTCATATGATCGGGTGAAAGCTCGCCTATTTCTGTTCATTATCTGTAACGGGTCACCCGATCGGTTGACTTGTCAACCGATCGGGTGATGCGAGAGTCTATAAATAGAACCCCTAGGGTTCCAGAAACGGGGAGCTGCTAGTTTTTTACTGTTTTCTCCTATTGTGACGGCTGTAATTGTTTCTCTTTTGTAAGTTTTCGGATCTTTCTCAAATTTTAGTATTGTCTTAGTTACTCTATTACTTCCGCATTCCAATCGTCCGATTATGATTCCAACGGTTAATTTTCATTTAGATCGCTTTTCAATGAATTTTTGTGAGTAGTTCCCAAATCTGGGATTTTGGTGGAAACCCCTTCGGGGGCTCTTCCCGATGCATCCATAGGGTTAGGAAATCGATAGCGATTAGGAATCTAACGGTTACGCGGGGTGTTTCATTGTCATCGGCGGGAAAAAGACCGCCTTTGACCGTTGGGCCAAGGGGGAATAAACGTGGCGGTTGACTCCCTAGCCGTAGCTCACGCCCATAGCGTAGACGCCGAATCCTAGCACGCGGGAGCGGCAGGATGAGACGTTGTGAGTTATCGTTGCGAGCTTAGTGCTCCTGGAATCGATCAGTGTTAATGGACACAGGAGTGCCCACTGATCGAATCCGGGAAGTCCGGTGTATCATCCTGGGCACCGACCGGAATATCGGGCCCATGGGATGCCGGTACCACTTTCAGAGGCAACGTCTCACCATTAGACCCTAATTCCGATCGTTATCCATACCCGTAGGCCGTATCGGCGAGAGTTTCTCGTTGGAGTGGAAACCAAAGTCCCGGGTTTATTTTCTTATTGTTCATACCCTTTATTCCTTTCCGTGACAACCATCCACCGATTCGGGCTAGCTCGCCCTCGGGGTGATTTTGGTCCTACTTGACTCAAGCACAACCTCGCCTCCCTGTGTTCGACCCCCAAGCCACACTACAACACCGTGCGCTTGCGGTTACAAATTTCTAAACCCCCACGCGGGTCCCCGGCCATTTGCGGATAGCAAGCCGGGGCACACGTCAGGTGCATCATTTTTCTTGTTGTCATTCCTGCGCCAGGCGAACTTGCGCTTCCCTTCATTCTTTTGCTGCTGTGGTGGGCCTTTGTCTCTTTGTTGTCCCCCTTTCTGTGGTTTTTCTTTTCTTTTATTATCTCTCTTCTTTTTGAAGGAAGAGGAATGGTGAGATTCTGGTAGAGGCGCAGTGCCAGGAGGGCGCATATTGTGAGTGGCGAGAAGAAGCTCTCTGTTTCGCTCGGCCATGAGTAAACATGACAGCAGCTCTGAATACTTGGTGAACTTGCGTTCACGGTATTGCTGCATGAGTATCACATCCTTTTCATGGAAGGACGTATACGTCTTTTCCAGCATGCGATCTTCTGAGACTTTCTCACCACACAACTTCAGGCGTGAGGTGATGCTAAAAAGTGCTGAGTTGTACTCAGCAATGAATTAAAGTCCTGCAGTCTAAGGTTCTCCCACTCATATCGTGCCCTTGGAAGTATAACATCTTTCTGATGTTTATACCTGTCCTCAAGGGCAGTCCACAACTCAAGTGGATCTTCGGCCGTAAGGTATTCAGTCTTTAGGGTCTTATCCACATGGCGGTAAATATAGATGATGGCTTGCGCCTTCTCTATATCGCTAACTTTTTCTTTGGTTGTCACAGCAGCAATGAGGGACTTTGCCCGCCGGTGAAACTTTACATCTAGCTGCCAGCTTAGATAGTTTCTACCTGATGCATCCAGCACTTCGAAATCAACGCTTGCAATTTTAGCCATTTATCTAGCAGAGCACAAACATGCATGAATTAATATTTAATCAGAGAAAACATTTTCATGCGGATGCAATATTTAACGAAAAGCTAAATGTGTGGATCAGCCAGTCCCACAAGAAAGAGTCCAAAGTCCAAAGTCCAAATTATACAAATTTGCAACTTAAAAAGGAAAATACAACTTTGGAAACCCCGTGGGTCCCATATGATATCTCCAGCTTCAAGCGTGGCCTCCGTCTCCATGGAAGTTTGTCTTCTTTTTTTGACATTTACATAAATTCCTCACTACAATTTCTCTCAAAAATAAAAGAAAAGTGCGGGAAATAAACCGTGGGACTTAAACAGCCGATCCAAAAAGCACATTTAGCAATTCATGCATAAATATTGTGCTCATCAACATTTTCATTCACAGATATCGATGGCAGTTATATTCACCTGAGGATAAAATATTTAATCACTTAATAATTATTGAACCACTGGGCAACGTCATACATCGTTAGGTTAGGTGACTAACGGCAGAGCGGTCGCAGGATCTTCCTAATTATTAAGTTTTAAATATAATGCACACCCACACATATAATATCCACATAATTTTCCAGAGATGTAAAGCATGTACGAAAAAACATTACCATGCAAGGGTTGTATAGTAAGTGGGTTTAATCAATCAAATTGATTAAGAGCCCAAAATAGACATATTCGTTGTAGAAGGAAAATGGTTTTTCCGTTTTAAAACATCCCAAATACCCCCAAGAGTCCCCAATAAGCCTTTATATGCCCGATAATCGCCCCATAATGAATCATGATTTTTCACAAATTTTTAGACCCTCAAAACGCCCTTTTAAAATTAATTTTTAGCCCAAAAAGTGCATTTAAAGGCTTATCTATAGCTTTTGCCCCCATTCATCCTCTTTTTTTGTAAGAGGGTAGGCCTGCGGGACTGAAGCCCACAGTTCGGTTGTGGGCTTTAGGCTCGCAGAATTTAATTTTTTTTTATTTTGTAAAGAAATAGTGGCCTGCGGGCCTGAAGCCCGCAGGCCGGCTGTGGGCTTCAGGCCCGCTGCCATTTTTTTGGTAAAATGTTGTGGCCTGCGGGCTTCAGGCCCGCAGCCAAAATTTTTTTTTCTTTAGTGGGACGAAAAAGGCCCACTAGGGTTTGTAAGGGGGGTTGGGCGGCGGCTAGGGTTAGCCGCCGCCGCCGCCCCCTTTCGTCCGCCGGCGGCGGGTCGCGGGGGGGGGGGGGGGGGGGGGGGGCAAAGGCGGGCAAACCGCCCTGAGGGCGGTCGTGGGTGGCCGCCCCCCGTTGCAGGCGGGGGGGGGGGGGGGGGGGGTTGGGGGGGGTGGTGCAAAGGGGTGGTCAGAGACTGCCCTTTTGGGCGGGGTTGCAGGCCGCCCCCCCGCTTCAGGCAGGGGGCAAGGGCGGTCGGAACCGCCCTTTTGGGTGGTGTTGCAGGCCGTCCCCACGCTTCAGGCGGGGGGCAAGGGCGGTCGGAACCGCCCTTTCAGGCGGTGTTGCAGGCCGCCCCCCCTGCTTCAGGCGGGGGGGGGGGGAGCAAGGGCGGTCGGAACCGCCCTTTCGGGCGGTGTTCAGGGGCTGCCCCCCACTATAGGCAGGGGGCATAAGGGTGGGCGGAGCGGCCCTTTTGGGCGGTGTCAGCAGCGGCCCCCCTCGCTTCAGGGGGGGGGAGGCGTGAACCGGGGGGGATGCCGGCGGCAAGCCGCCGGCAGGCACAAACAAGGGTTTAAACAAATTAAAACCCTAAAAGTTTGGTTTTTGGGAGGAAAAATTTGTCGTTTTTAGGCGATCTATCAAATCCCCGTATCGATCTTGCGAGATCTAGGGGTAGGACTATCATACGTATGATTAAAAACATCGTTTTGGTGATTTTTACCTCTATATCTGTCCTCCGGATATAGCGACGGTTGCACGAAGCCCTACACAGATGACGACACTCGATTGAGAAAGCCTTGCACCGCGCTCGTGGATCTCCCGTCTCCTCTCGCCTTCGCCTTCGCAACGAACGAAAAAAATTTTTGAGGAAAGAAAATTTTTTAGCGGCTCGTGCTGATAACGTGTTATGAATCAACTATTGAGGGAGGAGCCCCCAACTCTTTATTTATAGGCAATAGGGGAGAATACAAACATGGGCTACAAAGATATGTGCCTATCTTTAGGATAGCCCAGAATCTCAACCAACACGGTTAAATAACCGTTCACAACATTTATTGTTTATTATTTAATGTTGGTTAATACTTTTTTTTAAAGGATATAACAATAACAGCTAGGTGTTATGAGATGAGGGAGGCCTTTGGCCTCCCCCCTCAACATCTCACCATTACTCCCCACTAAGTTAGTGGGGAGTCCATTGGACTCCTAATTCATATGAATATATAGAGAGCCATGGCTTGTGCCATGGCTACTCCTAATCGGTGATTATCTTCACTTCTTCTCTAAATTCCTTCAACACGTTATCAGCACGTTTTCTCTAATTTCTTTGAGCTTTTCATCCCGTCTCCCTCAAAAATTAAACCCCTACACGCGCAGGAATCTATTGTTGTGACGAAGCTTTGCGGGGATTTTTCTTTGGAGCGTATCGGGAGTGGAACTATCTACGGATTTTTATTATCACGATCTTCCCTAGATCTTTGATCTAGAGGTAATTTCTTTTCAATCACGTAGATACCTACAAAATATAGTAGGCTAAGATTTTACATAGCCAATTCTATGGGCTTGTATTTATCTACACCGTTTTGATAATCATCAAAATTAAAATTATTTAAAAAAACCCCCAAAGCCCCAAGATTTATACATGCCTATAGATTTTTGCAACAATCTACGCAACTGTTGTACACTTCGTTTTTTTTGGGCTTTGTACGCAACAATCAAAAATTGCAAAATGCCTACCTTTCTTTTAAAAAAAAATTGCAGTAACAAGAGTCGAAAATGTTTTGAAGGCACTTTCCTAAATTCTAGGTGTTCGTGTTTGATCTTGCTTCGTTAAAGTTCAGTAAGATTCATGCGATGACAATCAAAAGTACAAATGTACCAATTAATTGTGGATAATAGACAGATGCAACATAATTCGATGTTCATTTGTTTCTTAAGACATTGATCCCCAATCAAGACAATTAGGGAAAAAATAAGGAGATTATTTTTATCCTCAAATTAAAGTGAATTAGATAGATTGTTGGCTATAATGGGTCAACTACTAGCATGAACCTCCAAAGATCTCATAATTAGATATATCTATTAAATTTCCATAGCATGCAGAATTTATTAGGATGTTCCTGGAAATATCCGTTGACATGGGTAAAAATTTATCCAAAAGACAATCATCCTCGATTAAATTAAGAGGGGGGGGCCCTGTCCCCCCCAGGCGGGGGAGGGGGGGCCTGTCCCGCGCGTTCGTTGCCCCTCCCCGAAGGGGGGCCGTTCGTTGCCCCCTAGGGGTCGTTCGTCTTTCCACCTCCCCCGACGGGGGGTGCTCTTTGACGACCGATCTCCAGGATGGGGACTTTTGTGTAGTGCCGCATCAGGATGGGGAGAACGAGATCTGTATAATTCTGCGTTTGGAAAACTTTTCACATTCTCTTAATAATTTGTTTAAGGGCTTGTGTTCAAATATATTTAATAAAATCAATGGCTGATTATTAGGCCTGAAGCCTACTACATAAAATTAACTCGGTTTGTCTGGTTATTTGGGCCAGAAGCCCAGATAATTTAAGTTGCTAATTAAAATGATTTTCGTTTTGTTTATGGGCCTACATCCCATATTAGAATATAATTAATTTTGTGCTCTAATTTGGGCCTGAAGCCCATTTTATAACAATGCATATAAGTTTTATGGGCCAGCAGCCCATTCAGATTAATTATTGATTTTGACTTCTAAATTGGGCCTGAAGCCCAGTTAATCCAATTGCAAAATTAATATATTCAATTTTTGCAAATGGGCCTGCAGTCCAAATACCAATAAAAAAATTAATTTAACTATTTGGGCCAGAAGCCGAGTTAATGTGATTAATATTTTACTTATGGGCCTGCAGCCCCAATCAAAATATTAATTTATTTTAATTATTTGCTTTAGGGCCTGACGCCCAGTTTGTCAAATTGCTAATATTATGTTTAATATCACTCTTGCATTGTTGATTATTTATGGATTATTAGGATTTTTCAAAATATAATTATCTTAAGGATCCTGCGACCGCTCTGCCGTTAGTAAACTAACCTAACGGTGTATGACGTCTCTCCGTGGTCCGAGAGATTATTATATTTTCTAGCCTATTTTTCCATTTAATATATGCCTGTGTTATATACATGCGTGGTTGTTTCTTTTGTGCCTGTGGCATTTATAAACTGACTGGATGTTTACATAAGCTAAAATGCGATTTTTGGGATCGGCCAATTTGATACCCTTTATATTCCTTGCAATTTTATTTTCTTTTTGAGAGAATTTGTAAGTGAGGTTTATATGTATTTATGCCAAAGACCGGTGTACCGACAAATGAAGATGGAATCGAAAATTGGAAAATATAGGGACCCATTGTGGGTTTCCAAATTGTATTTTTCTTTTTATTTACGGACTGTATATTCGGACTTTGGACTTTGTATTTATTTGGGTATCTGGCCGATCCCCACATTTTACTTATTTTAATTTTTAATGCGTGAATTTCAATTTTAATTAATTCATGCTTATTTTAAATTGCGTAGATAAATGGCAAAATTGGCAAGCGTCGATTTCGAAGTCCTTGACTCTGTAGGGAATAATTACCTGAGTTGGCGAGTGGACCTGAAGTTCCACTTGCGTTCTATGGCCCTCATTGGCTCCATTTTGACTCCTTCATCGGCCCCAGCAGCGGCCGATGCTTCTGCTACATCTCGCAGTAGCACTCCTACCACTGTCTCCGATGTAGATAAGGCGAAAGCCATAATCTACATTAGGAAACATATAGATCGGACCTTAAAGTACGAATACTTAACAGTAGAGGACCCAAAGGAACTGTGGACATCGCTGGGGGCACGGTATAAACATCAAATTGATGTTATATTACTGCGTGCCAGTTATGAGTGGGAAAACCTCAGACTTCAGGACTATAAGTCCGTCGCTGAGTATAATTCTGCACTTCATAATATCACCTCACGCTTGAAGTTGTGCAGTGAAGAAGTGACAGAACAACGCATGTTGGAAAAGACATTTACCTCGTTTCACGAGAAAGATGCAATCCTCATGCAGCAGTATCGTGAACGCAACTTCACGAAATTCTCTGATCTGATCTCATGCCTACTTAGGGCAGAGCAGAATCGAGATTTACTGCTAGCCACTCATAATTTACGTCCAGCTGGCACTGCACCTATCCCTGAGGCCCACCACGTTTCTCCCCAGAAGTGGAAAAACAAGAAGAAGGCTAATAATAACAAATGGAAAGCTGTGATGAAGAATGGACGAGGAGCAGCACCCCCGTCCAACAACAACAATACATGAAAGAGTAACTTCATATGAAAGCAAAAGAACACTGACCAAGTGTCACTTCCTAAGAAGAACTGTGAGGATAAATGCCATAGATGCGGCATGACTGGCCATTGGTCCAGAATCTGCCGCACTCCTCGCCACCTCCCGGAACTATATCAGGCGAGCTAGAAGTCTCTGCCTGAAACAAACTTGGCGGTTGTTCAGCCACCAATGATGTTCACTGCAAAAGACTTCGAGAACGACGACCGGCTCGATTAAGCTTCATCTTTTATCTATGCATTTAAAATTCAATGTTGCTTCATCTTTAATTTGCTTAAGTACGAACTATTATTTTGAATGTCTTTTTCATTGACTTAAATAAAATTTCGTTTTACTTATAGATGAAGTAGGGAATATTGTGAACAGTGCCTCGTTGCACTGGTATAGCATTAATATTGCTCCCACATACAACGAGACTATAAGATGCAAATTCTCCTCTTAAACATATATGAAATCTCCAATTTCCAAGGATATTTCTTTTAAAGAAAATAACTTGAAAATTATGGATAATATATATTGAATATCAATATGTAACTCGTCAAGAGAATGGCCAGAAGACCATCTACTTACGATTTCATTGGACCCCACGTCGGGCCCTTATAATTACAGATATTCATCCTATAGAAAGCCAACTCGACTGAGCACCAGAAGTGCCTTTCTTTGCCATAGTTTTTAACTCTGGCAAAATGGACTTGGTCATCCTGGATCAGCGATGATGGACGCATCATCAAATGAATCAATTGGAGAACCTGAGGATTCTTTAAAAGGTTGAGTTTCCTTGTCCCCCTTTGTCATAAGGGAAAACTAATACAGAGACCTTCCCTCCTGAAAGTGGGTTTAGAGTCTCCTGGCTTCATTGAGAGAATACATGGTGACCTTTTGCGGGCCTATTCACCCCGCAAATGACCCATTTTCGGTACTTCATTACTGTACTGATATATGCATCTACTAGATGGTCTTATGTGTGCCTTTATATTCACTCGCAACCTAGCTTTCTCAAAAGCTTATAATGTGGGTGAATTTACTACACATATCATTCAAGACCTCTGCCAAGTAACTGGCATTAAAATTGAACATCCTGCAGCATGTTCAAACTCATAACGGGTTAGCAGAGTCTCTGGTAAAGAGACTCCAATGGATTTCACGTCCATTGTCCATTATAAAATCGCAGTTGCCTGTTGATGTTTGGAGACCATCACACTGCATTCCGCATCGCTTATCACGATACGACCCGCTTGTTGCCATATCTTATTGCTGATGCTGCTTGCTTATGGTTTACCACCAAGTCTTGATAAATGTGAATTTGATAAGCAAAATCTCATTGAAATAGGCACGCAGTCTAAAGAATTCTGAAGCTTCTGAGACCATATCATGGGACACAAAAGTCCTCATCTCATTATGATCCGCATACTTTTTCTGTGTGAAGTTGAGATCTAGAAGATCCTTCACAATCAGACTAAAGTACATAAATTGACGAATAAATTTGCGGACAACCAGAAGATTGTTCGTTCACACGTCCCTGTTGCCAATACGCCAGCTAGAATTGACATTCCCAAAGATGGATGCAATCCACCGGCAGCAGAATTGGCTGTACCTCAATTGAAAAGAGGATGCCTGCCAGGTTCAAAATATAAAATTCCTCAAAAGAGGAAGATTCCTGGATATATCAAAATGATCCAACCACAGGATGCTGAGCTCAGACTAGCAACCTCTCCCCTCCTAATTTCCCCTGCAGAGGAAACAACAGGAGAAACATCATTATATTACGTATGTACTGGAGAGGTACTGAACAGATATAGCACAGTCGTCGTCGACGGTTTTGCTTTCGCTATTGCCATTCACGTCGCTGAATACGACGATGACGTCTACCCACTTTTCTATAGCGTAAACGCATAGATTGGCCAAAGTGGAACGAGGCAATAAGGGTAGAGCTGGACTCACTCTTGAAAAGCAAAGTCTTTGGACCAGTAGTCCATACACCTGAATGTGTAAAAACCTGTGGAATATAATTCGGATCTCATAAAGAAATTAAAATGAAGGAAATATGATCATTTTCCTGGTAAGCCTAAACTTCTCTGAAAAAGCCAATAAATGCAGATCATGGACATTGTGACTGTATACATATACGGCAATATAGATATAGAGATTTATATAAAACTTCCATATGGGTATACTCTACCCCCAAAGATGAAAGAGAGACGTAGAAACATCTTCTCCATAAAGGCTACAAAGATCATTAGTTGATCTTAAGCAATATTCTGCCAGTGTATCTTTTTCAAAAGATCGGTGACAAGATTTGTGATATTCGCCATACATGTGGTTGACTTAAAGCTAATAGGATCTCCTGCAGAGACCATTGAGATATCAGATAGCTTTAAGCATACCGTGGAAATGAAACACCTAGGTATAACAAGGTATTATCTCGGCTTATATATTTAACACCTTCGGGGTGGAACCCGTTAATATTCTTCATACGCCTGGAGTTTATGAAGAATGATGTCCATTTGCAACCTATTAAAAATATATGCTTATTTATGACATCTTCCAGTCGCTGGAAGAGGGGGAGGACATCCTAGGTCCCGAAGAGCCTAGCTTTAGTGTACTTGTTACACTTCTTTATCTGGCCAACTGCACGTGTCTTTTATAGAACGTCTGCAGTAAAGTTGTTAACCAGATACAGTGCTGCCCTGGAGAGCACCACTAGACCAAAGAAAAGCTGCTTCTGCGCAACTTTCCAAGGGTCAAGGAATATATATTGCATATGCAGGTTTAAAGATCATCGCGATGACTAAAACACAAAAGGCCGGCCACTTCCCAAATATCTACACATCATCCTCCAAAGTCTACATCTTCTGAGAAGCTCATCATCCAAGAAACACGTATTGAAAACGCTCAACCAGGTCCAGCAGTACCTTGCTGACACAGTGAAGACTGATTCAAAGAATACTTCATTGGAGTTATCTACCAACTTCAAAGAGCATTCCACTCCTGAGCGCCACTGCTTTCCAATAGCCGCTAGATGAGTGAAACTTGTATAGATGAGTGATAATTGTATTTGCTTTCAGAACATGATGGATGTATAGATGAATAGGAGATGATTGTATAGATACATAGGAATTCTGCAAGCCTGAAGCTTGTACAGATCAGGGGGAGTCCCTCAATAGTTCTACTCTTTTCCCTTAAGATGCTGGGTTTTCCCACTGGGTTTTCCACAGTTAAGGTTTTAACGAGGCAACCACAGTGGCTCTGTATTCAGAAGTATCCACCCCATTAGCATACTGAATCCTGAAGTATTCATATGCTTAACCCAATGCAATGGAGAGATGAGGGGGAGTGTTATGAGATGAGGGAGCACTACTACAAAAAAAACGCTTGCATAGCGCTTTTTTTTACACTTGGATAGCGCTTTTAAGCGCTATCCAAGCTACCGCTATGGTAGCTTGGATAGCGCTTTTATAAGCGCTATCGTAGTGGTTTACTAAGATAGCGCTTATAAAAGCGCTATCCAAGCTACCATAGCGGTAGCTTGGATAGCGCTTTTATAAGCGCTATCTAAGTGGTTTACTATTTTATGATTTTCTATTTTTTTTAAAAAAACTAAACATTAGCCACGGCCAGTCCGTGGCTAATACGCATTAGCCACGGACTGGCCGTGGCTAATAAGCATTAGCCACGGACTGGCCGTGGCTAATGTTTAGGTTTTTTTTTAAAAAAATTAGAAAATCAAACAAATCCTCTGCTGACCAAGAGCATGCGTCGATTTCATCATTATATTTTAGCTATCTCACAACTGGCCAATCACAACCATAGCAAATTATCATATAGCAATAACACCAAGGATAACACATGATCTGCAAAATTTCCAGCTATTCCCCATGGTTATCAGCAGAAAACATGTAGAATTTTGACACCCTAGCTCAAAATCATTCTAATCCCGCTTCCTTTTGTTTAACAAGTATTAAATGAGCATTGTTATAAACAAATTGAATATCCAGTTTATATCACGTCAATCTTTAAGAATACAGGATATACAAGTCCATCATAGATACAAAGGAGTTGCAACTTGTTGTACAGAATTCAGACGGCATGAACATGACTGTCTCCTTTAGGTGGAAAAATATACCTTTATGAAAAAAAACCATGACCGTTCCCTTTCATGCTCAAAGCTGTGCTTTCCTATCAAAAAATCCAACTGAATGGCATCATCTCTGCTTGCTTCGTCCTCCTGCTCTCAGCCCTCCCATCGAGCTTCCTGATCCTGGGAGCCAGGGTGCAGATGAAGTCTTGGGCTCTCTTGCCTTCACCCAAGATGCCGGTAACATCCCCCAACCTCCACCAGCACGCTGCAAATATGGTTTCCAGCTATTCCCCAGCACGCTGCAAACAACGAAAAACCGGCACACCCTCCTTTTTTAGCAAAGAAGGCGAAAATTGTGTAACCTGCAAAGGAGACAGGAATATATAAATGAGCATCCAGTAAATTTTAAGAAAACATTAAGTTATCCAGGATAAACCAGAAAGCTAGAGGATGAAACAAGATTGCTATAAACAAATTGAATGCGTCAATCTGTACATCAAAGTAAAAATAGGTTGAGTGCCACCCCCACCCCCCAAAAAAATACCAAAAGTTAAAAAGAAACTAGTTACCAAAAAGTTAAAAACAGATCATGTTCATACTAGAGCTGAGATTTTTCTTAGCCTATTCTTGCCTACAAATAAAGATAGAGGGCTTAATTCTATATACCAAACTAGTTACCAAACTTTCAAAGAGGGAGAGCTGTATTTCTTTCTTCAGGAGATTTTTGTGCTTCTTTTTTTCTCTTTTAATGTTCTAAACCGAGCGCCTCCCTAGTTCCTGTAAGCAATCTCTCTCAAAATTCTTGATATCTTATAACTCGTATGGGCATCCAACTAGATTAGAGCTTAATTCTATATCTTCGCATATTCTAGTTACATTGCATTCTAGTTTGTCAAAGCTAATTTAATTGATTCTATTATAGTTCTATTAGTCTCCTTGAAATCAGTCATTTGAGGTAGGAATACTCAAGTAAGCCTATTTCTTGTTTTAAGTCCTGTGTTTAGTAAGAACTACCATTTATATTTATTCCTTGCATTATAAAGACCAATTGATTTAGTGAGTATGAGTAAAATCCATACACGAAGAAGCATGTGTACATGCCTTGGTGAAATGTCCTATTATAAGTTGGTAAATTGTACCAAAGAGCAATAAAGCTTGTCGGATTCTTCCAGCTTGCAAAATATTAAGGTTTTCTTCAAGTTTTCTGATTCTTCAAGTTTTGGTTCCACCAAGACGCATGTGAACAAACATGATACCCTTGCTGCCTCGTGTTATCCTGATCTTGTTGTCAATGTATCTGCAAGGGAAGAGAAATGATAACATTATGTTAACAGTGTTACATAAATATCCTGAATTATGTATGGTGTGTCAACCACATAAATTACATTAGTTAAATATGTAATGAACGAAGGGAAATGTTGTTTGCTTTTAAGGGAAATGTTGTTTGCTTTTAAGAGTAACCTATGTATCCTCTAAATTCTCATCATTCTCCCTCTAAATTACCATTTGCATGTTTGTTAAATCACTATATATATATACTGGTAATCAAGTATGGGAGTCACATAGAAACATGTACGATTATGCTCAATTCTTTTCAATCCGTCCTTTCCCTTAGTGCCTCACTGTGAATTAGCCATAATTGGCAACTAATTGTGTCTGTGTCGTTGACATGCAGAAAGGCTTTCCCTCTGATTCCGCTGCTTATGGCGATCCAAGCCTTATTAGTCAGAGGCTGCCCATTATCAAACAGAAGTCCCAGAGGCTGAATATCTATGATCAAGCTTTGTGTCTGACGCATTGCCCGTAAATTAACATGCCAGAATCAGTCATCCATATTATTGTGTGTGTAAAGAGTGTTATTGGGTGTGTGTGTAAAGAAAAGACAAGGGATGATATAAACATGAAGGTTAGCCCTCATTTGAGGCTAATCACTATTTTCCCAAAAGCCTACATGGTATCAGAGCCAAACACCCCTAAAACCCTAAAACCCTAAATCTGCCCTAGCCCGCACGCCGCTCAGCCGCTGCGTAGCCGCCGCTTGCCGCGCCTCCGCCTGCTGCTGCTGCGCGCGCCGCTGCCGCCGCCGCCTGCTGCGCGCGCCGCCGCCGCCTGCTGCAGCGTGCGCCGCCGCCACCTGCGCGCGCTGCCGCCCTGCTGCCGCTGCCGCAGCTGATTCTATGCTGATCCACCTATCTCCTATTCCCTTGCACGTCCTCTTCTAGCCGCCACAAAGCCCTAACTAGCTACAAAAGAGAATCCTAAAAAATCCTAACCCTAGATCTATGGTAGAGCCATGAAGAGGACTCCATAGATTTACGGTTAGGGTATGACCTAGAAGAGGAGAAGGAGAAGTAGATCTGCGGATCTAAGAAGGGAGAAAGGAGAGATCTGTGGATCTGGAGAGATGGGGGACAATCTTACTTCAGCTGACATGAAGGCCTTCATTGGAGAGATAACGAAGCTGCTTGCTTCGAAGGAGTTGGGATCCTCGAGTGGATCGACGCCTTCACGACCCGTGCAGAAGCTGGAATTGATGCCCAATGATGTGAAATTGGAAGGGACGAAGAATTACCTCAGTTGGTCCAGGAGAGTGCTTCTCATCCTGAAGTCAAAGGGATTAGAAGGCGTCGTTCTGGGTTCATGTAAGGAACCGGTGGATAAGGATGGGGATGAATGGAAAGTCTGGAGCACCACCAACTCACTGGTGGCTGCTTGGTTGATGACATCGATGGTCCCACCCATTGCTGGGATGGTGGAGGCCATAGAGAGTGCTGCGGGGATATGGAGTATGGTGGAGAAAATGTATTCTGGAGCAGGGAATGTGATGCTCATGATGGAGGTTCAGGGCAAGGTCGACACCTTGAAGCAGGGGGAGATGTCTATTCTAGCCTACTCTGCGGAGTTGAAAAGGCTGTGGTCAGAGTTAGACCACTATGACCCTATTGATCTGCCTGATCCTAGGAGTGCTGCGATACACAGGAAGTGGGTGGAGCGTAGGCGTGTGACACATTTTCTGAGAAACCTGAATGGAGACTTTGAGGTCAGGAGGGCGAGTATGTGTCACCTATCCTCCATCCCATCTCTGGAGGAGGCCATAGCTGCAATGGCACAGGAGGAGACTAGACTGAGAGTTATGAAGGATGAGGGTACTCAGGTCACTCGGGCTGCACTGGCTGTACCGGCAGTGGCAGCAGTGAGCGAGGATCGAGAGTGCTACACCTGTGGGGTGAAGGGGCACCTGAGCTTTAACTGCCCACAGAAGGGTAGTGGACGAGGACGTGGCACAGGAGGCAGAGGAGGAGGTCGTTGGGGCCGTGGAGGCCGTGGACGAGGTCGCGGCGGCCCACGGGCCAACTTTGCTACCGCTGATGGACGACAGGAGACAGTGCTGATTGAGGCTACGCCAGCTGAGGCGTCAGATCTAGAGCAGCGGAGACAGTCCAGGTCTACTACTGAGAGCTCGGAGAGTCATGCAGACCAGACTAGGGATGTTGCTTCGCCATTTGGTAACTTTGCCCACTTCGCTCACATATGATCAGGTAACCCATTAGCCCTTTCATGTAGAGATCATATAGAGTGGATTATTGACTCAGGTGCATCTAGTCATGTGTCAGGTGCATATAGACAGTTTTCCACGTATAAACCACATACCATTCATGAAACTGTTCAGACAGCTGATGGCACATCCCAACCCATTAGAGGGATTGGCACTATTCAGTGCACTCCCTCCATACGCCTCTCTTTAGTCCTTCACGTCCCATCATTTTCAGTCAACCTATTATCTGTTGGCTCTATTGTTGATGATCTCGACTGTAGCATTACTTTTGACTCTACTCATTGTGTGTTGCAGGAAAGGAAGACTGGGAGGAGGCTTGGGACTGGCGTCAGGCGTGATGGACTGTGTGTTGGATATGGAAGACGTTTGTACACCCTTGTGGGGGATGTACGAGGGAATACGGACCTCGAACGTCGCGCACACGAAGTCATGTGCAAAGGGAATCTGTTCCCTTGCGGAGAGGATCTCTGTATGAGCGGGAAAGTCGCATTATATATGCATAAGTGCATGCGACATATGGCTAATAAAGGGGGAATATCTTAAGCTTATGTTGTACCATGCATATGGTACAACTTAAGCTTATAATGTGCCATGTATCATGGTACACCTTAATTAAGTTGTTCCAAAGGAACAACTTACCCTAAAATAACTACCTTGGGGGCTATAAATAAGACCCAAGGGTAGCCATTTTCCTAACACATTTTGCATGAAATTCATGCATGCATCTTCTTCATAGCGAAGCTCTGCAGAAATATTTCCTCTCCCTCCTTCCAAGTTCTTAATCTAAAATAGAGATTTAGATTGTGGATTAGTAGCCTTACTCCGTTCGTGAGAAGACTCGATCCGTCGTGGCGAATCCGAAGGCAAAGTTCCGAGACTATCGTTCCGCATACGCAAGCGTAAGTCTCCACTTTAATTATCGATCCTAACTTTGTTTTGGACAGGATCCTTCATTGGTATCAAAGCCATATGGGTTCGCCCCGGTCAATCCACCGCCCCGTCGAAACTACGAACGAGTCGTTGTCTTTTTCACGAATGGGTCTCCTACTATTACGGATATAGTAGGAACGCTTCGTGACGGAGAGAACGCAGCGGTTGTTCTTTTCACGTTAGGGTCTCCTATCATTATGGATATGGTAGGAACTCTCCGTGACGGGAAGAACCGACCGTTCACGTAGTACGTTATTCATTTTTGGCACACGGCCATTAAGAGATAACTAATTTCTTCGACGAACGGGTGCTTCATCGAGGAAGATGATGGAAGTTATTTTCATCGGGTAAGAGGAAAATTTGGTGCATGTGCACCATGGCCAAATGGGCCATGAAGGCCATGCACCCCATCTCCTCATGCGGAGGGGGTTGGCTACGGCCAATAACCACCGGCGACCACCCCATCAAGGGGGAGGAGAAATTGCGGCAACCCCATTCAAAGGGGGTGGCCGGCCATGGCCAAAGGGGCCATGGTCGGCCAACGCCGGAAGGCCTTGACCATGGCCGGCCATGGCCAGGCCGGCAGTGGCCGGCCAAGGCCGGGCCGGCAGTGGCCGGCCTTGGCCAAGGGCATGCCGGCCAGGCCGGCCTGCCGGCCCTGGCAGAGGCCAGGGCCGGCGCCCTGGCCACTGCCAGGGCCAGGCCGGCCCTGGCAGAGGCCAGGGCCGGCGCCCTGGCCTCAGGCCAGGGCCTGGCCGAGGCCAGGGCAGGAGCCCTGGCCCCGGCCAGCGGCCAGGCCGCCCTGGCAAGAGGCCAGGGCAGCGCCCTGGCCTCAGGCCAGGGCCTGGCCGAGGCCAGGGCAGGAGCCCTGGCCCCGGCCAGTGGCCTGGCCGGCCGGCCCTGGCAGAGGCCAGGGCCAGGCCGGCCCTGGCCGAGGGGGCCAGGCCCCCTGGCCGGCCAGGGCAGAGGCCCTGGCCGGCCTTTGGCCAAGCCCGGGTCAGGGCAGAGGCCCTGACCGGGAAGAAGTTGAATTCGAAAATTGGTCGACCAATTTTGTGTTTTTGGTCGACCAATCCGACAAATGGTCTGGGACGATTGCAAACTTGCCAGATGACCCATACGGGGTAACAAATGGCCTTGGTCAAACTCGAATGTGTAGATTAGTCCATACGGGGCTAACCACAGTGCCGAATAGTTCATACGGGACTAACGTTTTAATGAAGTTTTTCATTTGGGCTCTACTCCTTGAAGATTAGCCAAAGTGCTCTACTTCATGCGAGATTAGCCATGTCATTGTGCTCTACTCTACGGAGATTAGCCAATGTACTTGTGACGTTGTGCTCTACTCTACGGAGATTAGCCAACGTGCTTTCAAAATTTTTGGAAAAAGATGTTTTTCAAATAGGTTATGTCCCGTCCTTAAATCGGGATAGCGCAATTTAGAATTCCAAGTCCTACCACGATCCGGCCATGGTTATCTAACCCATGGGTGTGTAGAACAGGTCTCGTGGCTTGGCAATTGTTGCGTTAAAATTCTTTGCGCTAATTCTCACCTATTCTATTTTGAAAGATAAGTTTTTCAAAGTGATTTTCCGCTGCTAATACCATACGGGTATTATTTCTGATTTCTTTTTACTTGAGATAAGTAAGAGGGATACTTTGAAAGTTACTACTAGATGGTAGTTGGGAACGTAGTGAACTTCTCGATTCTAGAGTAACATTTCAACGCATCCAAGGAACTTATCAAGTGTTTAAAGAATCGAAACTTTATGCATAGAATTTTGATCGTGTTTTTCATTCTCTTTGCAGTTTTTTGAATCGAAAATGTCTACCGCTTCTAAGAATATTGTCGCAGAGCTTAACAAAGGTGAAAAGCTCAACGGCGACAATTATAAACTTTGGTCAATAAAGATCCAATATGTTTTGGAGGAGCAAGATGTGCTCGAAACACTCCAAAACATAATGGTAGAACCTGAGTTGGGCAATACGGCCCAACACAAAAGGGACCGGGAAGCTTATGACACTTGGACTCGAAAGAACAAAATAGCACGTATTACGTTACTGTCCGCGATGGACAATGACATAATGCGCCTATTTCGGGAATTCGACCTAGCTAAAGACATATGGTCTGAGCTAGAGATAAAGTTTGGTGGAACTTCGGTTACCAAACTCCGCTCCTTGAATATTCAATTTGATTCGTACAAGATGCGGCGAGATCATTCTATGAAAAAGCATCTCCGCCACATGGCGAATCTTATATCTGAATTAAAGGATGCGGGTGTTACGCTGTCTGACGAACAGCAGATCCAAGCGGTCATTCGTTCACTCCCAGATAGCTGGGATAACATGAAAATGCATCTCACTCATAATGAATGCATTAAAACTTTAAGCGATGTTTCGAAACACCTCGAACTCGAGGAAGAGCGGATTCAAGCCGCAAAACCAAGTGCAGAAGTGCACGTGGCCGCTAGTTCCTCACATGGAGGAAATAAGCGGAAACGCTTAAGGTTTGTGAACGAACGTAAGCAAGAACCGGAGACCTCAAAGAAGACAAAGAACAAAAAGTGGCAAAAGAATGTGCACTCAAAGAAGAAAAACTTGAAGAAGATCAAGTGCTTTAAGTGCAACAAGTACGGTCACTTCGCCCGTAAGTGTACGGATGGAAGTGACAAGGTAACTTGTAGGGCTAGTTACATATGTGTTTCTAGTTCCGTGTTTCTTGCTGAATCTAACTATTTTTGGTTGATTGATTCAGGGGCCACAGACCACGTTGCGAAGGACAGAAGGTTCTTCGTAGAGTATCGAAAGATAACTCAAGGAACAAAGTGGATATACGTCGGCAACAACACACGTGTTGAAGTCAAAAGCGTCGGAACATGCAAGCTAGTTCTCGACAACGGCCGGACTTTATTATTGCACGACGTCCTCTTTGCTCCAGATATTAGAAGGAATATCGTTTCCGTGGTCATGTTAATTGTCACGCCCCGCTTCCCAAAAACGTGGAGGCGAAGCGTGAGAAGGTCCGCTCAGACTTGAAGCTACAAAGCTGCAAGTCCGATAAGCGTCGATCAAGTTTAAAACTGCAGGTCCTTGCAACGCTAACGAAACAAAGATAATAGTAATTAAATGAGACAAAAGAAACATCTCAGAATATCCATAAAATAAGTTTCCAACATCGCAGAAAAGCCACCAGGCTAAAAGAAAAAGTCTAAAGGCCCAAACATGGCCAACAAAAGTACAAAGTACAAAACAACGGTGCTACGCACCAACAACTAACAAAAGGCCTAAACAAAATAAAGCTCAACAAAGACTCAAAGAATGGTCACCGGTGTCCACCAAAATCCTCCTGGGCAATCATGGACTCAGACTCAGCGTCAGCAACACATCACGTACTCAGCAACGACTGTCTCTAGCTCAGGGTCTAACATGTGACACCCAAAAGAGCAAGGGGCACATGTCAGCAAGTCTAAAAGACTTGTGCAAGTGAAACTGAAAGTACAAGTAAAAGCAACCTAAAAGTTCTAGCATGATGCAATGACATGGCAGTTAAAGTAATGAGCGCGACAGGTAAAGTAAAGCGAAGTAAAGTACGAGCATGGCATGACATTCACAAGACAAGTACAAGACAAGAAAAGTAAGCACCTCGTGCACAGAGATTCCGTCTTTTGGCTAGAGTGGCTGCGCGGGCCAACTCCTAAGCTCAAGCGAACGTTTATCCCTACCCCTCCACGTGTATCGAGCCAGGGCATTACCCCCGAACATGGAATGCTCGCTTCTGGACCACGAGCCAGGAAGTGTGTAAACAAGTATGGCGTAGGGGTGCACCTAGCCGGACAAGTAGTACAAGGACAAGTATTGTAGCGTGTGCTACGATGCAACAATCAATGCATGGATGACATGGCATGGCAAGTAGTAAAGCGTACAAGTAAGAAAAGTAACGTGACAGTTTAGCATGCATGAATGACAATTTTAATGGTTGGATCTAGCTTCGTTGTCAAGCTAGATCATTTAGGTGACGGATCTAGTTTCGTTGTCAAACTAGATCAAGTAGGCGTCTAGTCAGCTATCATTTCACTGACTAGTCTCTTTTACGCTAAAAGCAAGTAAGTGGCCTAAAACATGGCCCTACACAAAAGTTGGCAAGTTTCACTTGCCTGTAACTATCACGTCAAGAAAACACCGTCCAACGAGTCCAAAGTCACGATTCCTACGTGCACGAGTCCACCGGCCTACATCCGTTTTATTAATCTTGATTAGTGATTTTAAAACATTTAAAAATACTTTTAAATACTGTTTTTTTAGTCTTTATTAGCATGCAATTGGGTTGGGGGTCCTAGGGGTGCAAAACGTTACCTCAACACGACGCGAAAGCTACACCGGCGTCGGGTAGCGACGCCGGGGGTTGGAATAATAAGATCGCGCTCCAAGTCCAGATTCCAATTAGTTTCCTCGCTGGAAATTCAGAGCAATCAACCCGGGGCGACGATTCCAGATTCCAAAGCTCGCACGTGCGACGACGGGCTACGACGTGCGACGACGTCGTACGCGACGAATCCTCGAAGAGCAAGCACCTTGGTGGGGCCCACAGCAGTCCTAAGGGCCTTTGGGGAACCCAAAATAACTCTGGAGAACTTGGGGGGCCCACGGTGGCAAGCGGTGCGACGGGTGCGGGGTTGCGACAAGTGGCCGTCGGTCGTACCCCTCCAATGCGGGAGAAACCCTCGGTCGTGCGCTGTGAATGCGGGGGCTGCGACGTTGGGGTGCACAGCGGCTGCGGGCGATGCTTGGGTGCGGGGTTTCTCCTCGGTCTGGTCGATGGAAAGCTTCGGTCGTGCGCTTGGATGCGGGCGGGACAGCGTTGCAACGTTGCAACGCTTGCAACGTCGGTCGCTGCGGGCGTTTCCTTCGGTCGGGCACGGAGCGGAGCGGGGGAACGAAGCGGAGCGCTGTGCGGGGGTCGGTGCGGAGCGGGGCCTCGGTCAGACCGAGAGCTCCTCTCGGTCAAGCGGGGAACGGGCGGGGGTTGGCTGCAGCGGTGCGGAGCGGCGAGATTGCGGGGTTGGGCCTCGGTCTGAGCGGGCGAACGGAGCTGTTTTCCTCGGTCGTACGGGGGCTGAACGTCGCAACGTTGCGACGATTCGTCGCAACGTCCAAAATGAGTTTGGAAGAGGCTAGGGCTAATTTCTTTGGAAAATAGGACTTGCTAGGGGTTGCTTATATAGTATAGGTGGGTTGACTTGGTCTAGGGCTAAATCTAATAGGATTAGAAGTTCAAAAAGATTTAAAATTTGAATTTAAACTTCTCCAACCCAATCTAGGATTTGACCTGGTCCAAATGAGCTGGAAATTGGCTCAAAAATTCTTTAAAACGTTTTAAACTCAAATAAATTTTATTTGGCCGAAAATAATTTAAAAATAAATTATTAAAAATATTATAAAACTTGTAAAAATTATAAAAGTGGTCAAAAGAACTCCAAAAATTATAAAATAAATATCGGGGTGATCGTGACGACGAATGTGAGCTAACTAAGAAGACGGATCTCAAATTCGACGTCGGACGACGAAACTAAAAATAGAAACGTCTCCCGTCAAAAGTGAAAGTCGCCACGTCTCATCGAGTAAGTTCAAATTGTGGGAAAACGACTCGAGGAACGTCGTTCCAAATTAGTGCCACTATTTAATACTCTCAGAGACGTTCACAACGGTATATCACTCGAAAGTGTTCACAAACGAACAAAGTCTAAAACAACCACGTGCACGGCCAAAAGCACGTGCACGAAAAACGTACGACGAAAAGTGGTCGTTACATCCTCCCCACCTTAGAATAAAGTCCGTCCTCGGACTTTCTAATATAGCTAGTCGCTCTAATAACTACCCCAAATCAAGTCACATTATATTTCAAACCAAGTATAGTCATTAGAAGTGCTTATATATGCACTAGGTAGTCAAACATTATTACTACCAACACGTTTATATATATATATACACATTCACGTACGTATACACTTATACCTATTATAGTCAGTCAGACTCATACACGTATTTCAATCATATATATAAGCATGCATCCCTTATATAGCTACTACCTACCTAATCACAAAACAATATTTCAGATACTTATATAATGATAGTTTCACGCTTAGCCATTACAATCATCGCTCTACCTATATGTAGCTACCTATGTACAAACATCAAGGGTATACTACCCTCTAATATTCATCCAATACCAAGCATCTCAACACATATAGTCACACCATACCATTATTGAATCAAGTTCACTATGTCTAATATACATTCACCACTACTATAATTTCACAATATATAGTCATTCAATACATGCAAATTGTTCACCATATATTCACATCACGTACGGTCCTATAACTATATTTACGGTACGCCACATATACCATAGTCATCAATACCTATAACTAAGCACATACTTACCCGTGCATGGTGCACACCCATACACGCTAACATTTCATTTACATACACCAATCATGCCATTGTATAACTAGCACACATATATACCTAGTTTTAGCTAGTACACATACGTTCACATAACAAGTCCTTAGTATTTAGCTATATCACAAGACCAACACCTATAACTATATACTGGCGTAGCGACCCACAATCATGTGCGTAGCACAACCAGGCACAAACACTTCTATCACCATACATACATCAAGCATTTCTATATTCAAACTTCAATCATACATTCAATATACTTAGAGTATACTCACTCAAGCTTGAGTGAGACTCAATACACATATCAGGATATTCTATATACGTAACACGGCATTCATACTTATACCAATACCATTCCAATATTTATACGTCTACCATACAACCATATACATTCCATAAATCAATCACACTTAATATTTAGTCAGGCAATACTCACGTAGTTCAATCATTCTATATACCATAATAATAATAATAATATAGACATCAACATACGTATAATTATAATACGCTCCTTAATACATGCATACGTATTCATCGTATAGTCTCACACATGTAACATATATATTCACACCATAGCCTACTACCTATAATTAGTATTCTAACACATCCACACGTACATAATTAAGATGTGCAATAGTCGTGTATACCTCACGGTATGCACGCATGCAACATCCCGTAAAAGCAACAATACCAATCAAAATTATAACCCTAATACTATATGTATATCACATATATACTCAGGCAACAAAACATAACTACTTACGTCTAAACACTATATATATCTACCTACGAGCACATACTCACACGTAATAATATATAGATCACTCAATAGGCCTACTTACTTATCTATAAGTTCACACATTATCATCACACCTAGCATATACCTAGCTTTACCAATCATTTTATTCCAACCATTATAAGTATCTCTTACCACATACACAACTTAGATATTCCAACGCTAATTCAAATATACACAAGCATCCCTAGTATAGTGTATCTAACCACTCACAAGTCTATACATTCTAACACACAACAACATCCTAACATTACGAATAACTCCGAGTACATATATATATATCACACAATAGGCAAGCATCGATATACTATGGGAATTCTCATTCAAGCTCACGTACCCAACTTAGGTATGTGCACTACGACACCTCACAGGGTCCAAGGGCCTACTAAAAAAACTTAGGGTGGACATAGACATTGACGGGCACTAATACCTAAGAAATAGAGGGAGGTCGAAAGCGTGACGAGGGAAGGATCGATAAGCACGTGTTCAGATAGGGCGAATGCAAGGAGACAGCTTGGTTGGACGAACATTGGCTCAATGGTGATGTTTAGGTTGAGGGAAAAGGAGGTGGAGATGTAGTGATACATACATAGGGTATAGAAAAGAAGATAGGGTAAGTAGCACATGCTAAAATACGTGAAATCTGAAAACTGTTGTACTTTAAAATCCTCGTCTGAGAAGAAATGTTTGGGGATCGATAAAACGAGTTGTTCAAAATAAATCTGAGTCGAATATTCAAAATAATGGAGAATGGCCTACTGGTTTTTAAAAATCATTTTAAAAGGAATTAAAATCATTTACACAAATATTAAGGACATGGTTTAGAAAATTTATACGTCAATAATTTAATATAATGTTGCCAAAAATTTTTGAATGTCAAAGAATGGAATCAAACAACGGAAGAATTTAAAATCAGGTTAAATGCTTTCAAAGCTTTGGGCTATGGAAAATTGAAGATAGTCAATTTGAAACTACTTTTAGAAAACCAAGGTTTGCCAAAAATGGAAAAACCGATTTACACAAGGTTCTTAATATACGAGCTCAACGAGCCTGGTACGGATAAAGTAATTAAAATTCATTTTAGTCTAGAAATTTTTCTAAAAGCACGTAGGGTGAGTGTAAAGATAATAATTATAACTTAGCATAATAATTATCAGGATCGAATAACAAATCTTTAAAATCAAATCAGGGAGGGTCTAAAGCAGGAAGAGGTTTATGAAAATAGTAATTTTGCAAAAATCTGAAATAGTGAGAACGACGAGCAAAAACCAACTTTCTGAAATCTGAAGTTCTATGTGACTTGAAAAGTATATTAAAAGTAAACACGATGTATTATTCAAATAACATAAATAAGAAAGGAAAATTATAAATCAAATTGGACAAATGGTTCAGAATATATGGAAAGACGACATGAGTACGAAAACATAGGCGGGAAAATTATTATAAGCTAGAGTTCAAAATTCCGACAACGTTTTTTTTTAAAAAATTAAATCAATGAAGAAGTATGAAGTAGAAGTATTTTAAAATTTTGAACAAGTTTAAACCTAGGGAAAGAGGAAATCGAAAGATACTTTTGGAAGATTCAAGATTGTAACGGAAAGGTTTGAAAATTGACGACGATCGTCATGGGGCGATCTCGTGAATCGAGGCAAGGAAATTGGTCGGGTGAGCCAAACATACATACACCCATGATATGAATCAGAAGAGGCTACGGAGAAACTCCTACGGTCGACCAACTAAAGATTAAAGCTAAACGCTAAGACTTCTAAAGGTTAGACGGTAAGGAAATGCGTTTAGCTTGATCCGAAATCGATGAACCCAAAAGCGAACGACCGAAGGAAAATCTAGAAGTCTAATATGGTCAGGGGTAGACAAGGACCACTAAGGTAACTCCTACGACGATCAAGTCAATTGCTAGAAGGGAGTCTAACTAACAATCAGGGGCCTCTAACTATCAAGCACAGACGTTTAACTAAGTCTCTAATCACCTAGTGTCCTAAAAACGACTAGACTCAGGGCTTCTGACTCGGATGTTGCAATTTATTTAATGGACATTCTGTTATTATCGTTGTTTCGTTAATTCGCAATTGCAAGACTGGACCTGCATGGGCCACCAACAAAACCTGTCACGCCCCGCTTCCCAAAAACGTGGAGGCGAAGCGTGAGAAGGTCCGCTCAGACTTGAAGCTACAAAGCTGCAAGTCCGATAAGCGTCGATCAAGTTTAAAACTGCAGGTCCTTGCAACGCTAACGAAACAAAGATAATAGTAATTAAATGAGACAAAAGAAACATCTCAGAATATCCATAAAATAAGTTTCCAACATCGCAGAAAAGCCACCAGGCTAAAAGAAAAAGTCTAAAGGCCCAAACATGGCCAACAAAAGTACAAAGTACAAAACAACGGTGCTACGCACCAACAACTAACAAAAGGCCTAAACAAAATAAAGCTCAACAAAGACTCAAAGAATGGTCACCGGTGTCCACCAAAATCCTCCTGGGCAATCATGGACTCAGACTCAGCGTCAGCAACACATCACGTACTCAGCAACGACTGTCTCTAGCTCAGGGTCTAACATGTGACACCCAAAAGAGCAAGGGGCACATGTCAGCAAGTCTAAAAGACTTGTGCAAGTGAAACTGAAAGTACAAGTAAAAGCAACCTAAAAGTTCTAGCATGATGCAATGACATGGCAGTTAAAGTAATGAGCGCGACAGGTAAAGTAAAGCGAAGTAAAGTACGAGCATGGCATGACATTCACAAGACAAGTACAAGACAAGAAAAGTAAGCACCTCGTGCACAGAGATTCCGTCTTTTGGCTAGAGTGGCTGCGCGGGCCAACTCCTAAGCTCAAGCGAACGTTTATCCCTACCCCTCCACGTGTATCGAGCCAGGGCATTACCCCCGAACATGGAATGCTCGCTTCTGGACCACGAGCCAGGAAGTGTGTAAACAAGTATGGCGTAGGGGTGCACCTAGCCGGACAAGTAGTACAAGGACAAGTATTGTAGCGTGTGCTACGATGCAACAATCAATGCATGGATGACATGGCATGGCAAGTAGTAAAGCGTACAAGTAAGAAAAGTAACGTGACAGTTTAGCATGCATGAATGACAATTTTAATGGTTGGATCTAGCTTCGTTGTCAAGCTAGATCATTTAGGTGACGGATCTAGTTTCGTTGTCAAACTAGATCAAGTAGGCGTCTAGTCAGCTATCATTTCACTGACTAGTCTCTTTTACGCTAAAAGCAAGTAAGTGGCCTAAAACATGGCCCTACACAAAAGTTGGCAAGTTTCACTTGCCTGTAACTATCACGTCAAGAAAACACCGTCCAACGAGTCCAAAGTCACGATTCCTACGTGCACGAGTCCACCGGCCTACATCCGTTTTATTAATCTTGATTAGTGATTTTAAAACATTTAAAAATACTTTTAAATACTGTTTTTTTAGTCTTTATTAGCATGCAATTGGGTTGGGGGTCCTAGGGGTGCAAAACGTTACCTCAACACGACGCGAAAGCTACACCGGCGTCGGGTAGCGACGCCGGGGGTTGGAATAATAAGATCGCGCTCCAAGTCCAGATTCCAATTAGTTTCCTCGCTGGAAATTCAGAGCAATCAACCCGGGGCGACGATTCCAGATTCCAAAGCTCGCACGTGCGACGACGGGCTACGACGTGCGACGACGTCGTACGCGACGAATCCTCGAAGAGCAAGCACCTTGGTGGGGCCCACAGCAGTCCTAGGGGCCTTTGGGGAACCCAAAATAACTCTGGAGAACTTGGGGGGCCCACGGTGGCAAGCGGTGCGACGGGTGCGGGGTTGCGACAAGTGGCCGTCGGTCGTACCCCTCCAATGCGGGAGAAACCCTCGGTCGTGCGCTGTGAATGCGGGGGCTGCGACGTTGGGGTGCACAGCGGCTGCGGGCGATGCTTGGGTGCGGGGTTTCTCCTCGGTCTGGTCGATGGAGAGCTTCGGTCGTGCGCTTGGATGCGGGCGGGACAGCGTTGCAACGTTGCAACGCTTGCAACGTCGGTCGCTGCGGGCGTTTCCTTCGGTCGGGCACGGAGCGGAGCGGGGGAACGAAGCGGAGCGCTGTGCGGGGGTCGGTGCGGAGCGGGGCCTCGGTCAGACCGAGAGCTCCTCTCGGTCAAGCGGGGAACGGGCGGGGGTTGGCTGCAGCGGTGCGGAGCGGCGAGATTGCGGGGTTGGGCCGCGGTCTGAGCGGGCGAACGGAGCTGTTTTCCTCGGTCGTACGGGGGCTGAACGTCGCAACGTTGCGACGATTCGTCGCAACGTCCAAAATGAGTTTGGAAGAGGCTAGGGCTAATTTCTTTGGAAAATAGGACTTGCTAGGGGTTGCTTATATAGTATAGGTGGGTTGACTTGGTCTAGGGCTAAATCTAATAGGATTAGAAGTTCAAAAAGATTTAAAATTTGAATTTAAACTTCTCCAACCCAATCTAGGATTTGACCTGGTCCAAATGAGCTGGAAATTGGCTCAAAAATTCTTTAAAACGTTTTAAACTCAAATAAATTTTATTTGGCCGAAAATAATTTAAAAATAAATTATTAAAAATATTATAAAACTTGTAAAAATTATAAAAGTGGTCAAAAGAACTCCAAAAATTATAAAATAAATATCGGGGTGATCGTGACGACGAATGTGAGCTAACTAAGAAGACGGATCTCAAATTCGACGTCGGACGACGAAACTAAAAATAGAAACGTCTCCCGTCAAAAGTGAAAGTCGCCACGTCTCATCGAGTAAGTTCAAATTGTGGGAAAACGACTCGAGGAACGTCGTTCCAAATTAGTGCCACTATTTAATACTCTCAGAGACGTTCACAACGGTATATCACTCGAAAGTGTTCACAAACGAACAAAGTCTAAAACAACCACGTGCACGGCCAAAAGCACGTGCACGAAAAACGTACGACGAAAAGTGGTCGTTACATTAATGTCTTTAGATTATGAGTGGAGGTTCTATAAACAATGTGTTGACCTTGTTTGTAATAATTCTTTGATTGGTTCTGGTAATGTTTGTAATGGATTAATTGTTTTAAATACAATGTATGATGTTGCTTCTTCCATTAATGAAAGTTTTCATTTGACAAATGCTTCTAACTCTGAGTCTGAAATCATTTGTTGGCATGCAAGACTTGGTCATATTGGACCAACTAGAATGGATAGACTTGCCAAAAGTGGCTTGCTATCTAATGTTTCAAAAGTTGAAATGTCAACTTGCGAACATTGTCTTGTAGGGAACACTTGTCGCAAGCCGTTTGGAACTGGCACAAGGGCCGAAGTTCCATTACAGCTTATCCATTCGGACATTTGCGGTCCAATGAATGTTAAGACAAGACACGGGAAGTCCTATTTCATCACATTCATTGATGACTTCACCCGTTTCGGACATATCTATTTGATATCCCACAAAAGTGAAGCTTTGGCTTGCTTTAAAAACTATATGAGTTTGGTGGAGAATCAATTAGATCGCAAGATTAAGGTTTTGCGAACCGATAGGGGCGGTGAATATCAATCAATAAGTTTTAAGGAACTTTGTGATGAAAAAGGCATAGTACATCAGGTAACTATGCCTTACACTCCGCAACAAAACGGTGTTGCGGAAAGAAGGAATAGGACATTGATGGAAATGGTCCGATCAATGATGTCTCAGGCAAATTTGCCTATCACCTTTTGGGGTGACGCATTATTGACGACAGCATTCATCTTAAACCGTGTACCCTCGAAGTCGGTAAGTTCTACTCCTTATGAGTTGTGGAACAATAGAACTCCAGATTTAAACATTCTAAAACCTTGGGGTTGTGCCTCTTACGCACATTTATCCTCTCACAAATATGGCAAACTTGGGCCACGTGGGAGGAAGTGTATCTTCATCCGATACGCTGAAAACTCCAAAGGATATGTTTTCGTCGGTCAAGAGGACAATGGGGGTCTAATAGAATTCGAATCGAGGGATGTTGTCTTCTTGGAAAACGAGTTTCCAAGACAGGGTGAGATAAGTCAAGACTTATCCTTGTTTGAGACTTGGGATCAAGAAGGATCGGAACGTTCGAGTGGGAGAATCCTTGGTGAAGAAGAAAATACGTTTCAAACTTCACCAATGGATGATACGAACGATACCAATCCTAATCCGAGTGGGAGTGATGTTATTCCAAGTGGGAGTGATGTCATTCCAAGTGGGAGTGATCAAACTCAAACAAGACGTAGTAATCGAACGAGGCTAACACCTCTGAGATTTGAGGATGAATTTCCTCAAACATTCATGACATTACTACAAGATGATGACGAACCTGCAAACTTCAAACAGGCCGTCACATGCCCTGCTAAAGATAAATGGATAGCGGCAATGGAAGAAGAACTTCAATCCATGAAAACAAACCAAGTCTGGGACTGGTTGATTTACCTAAGGGACGTAGAGCCATTGGGAACAAGTGGGTTCTCAAAATCAAGCATAAGGCTGATGGCTCCATCGAGAAATATAAAGCTCGCCTTGTTGCGAAAGGTTTCACGCAACAGGAAGGAATAGACTACGAAGAGACTTTCTCTCCTGTCGTGCGTTTTACCTCGATTCGCTTAATTCTGGCAATGGTGGCTTGTTTGGACCTCGAATTACATCAGATGGATGTAAAGACTGCCTTTCTTAACGGAGAACTAGATGAGGAGATCTACATGGAACAACCAAACGGGTTCGTACAAGAAGAAAACAAACATAAGGTTTGTAAACTTCGTAAATCCATATATGGTCTTAAACAATCCTCAAGGCAGTGGTATATGCGCTTACAAGAAGTTGTTTTGTCGTATGGATTCTCCATGCTCGACGAAGACAATTGCGTATATATTAAGAGGATTAAAAACAAGTATATAATTATGTCTCTTTATGTAGATGCCATACTTATAGCCGGAAATGATAAGCGTCTTATATTGGATATCAAAGCTTGGCTTTCATCCGTCTTTGAGATGAAAGACATGGGTGAAGCTGCATATATCCTTGGGGTTAAGATCTCAAGGAATCGTTCCAAGAAACTTCTTTCTCTCTCTCAAGAGACGTATATAAAGAAAGTTTTAGAACGGTTTAATATGCAGGACTGCAAGCCAATTGATACTCCAATAAGCAAAGGCGAGGGTCTATGTTTGGAGATATGTCCCAAAGATCCAAAAGAAAAGAAAGCTATGGAAAAAGTTCCATACTCCAGTGCTGTCGGGAGTCTGATGTACGCAATGATGTGTACTAGACCCGACATTTGCTATGCTGTTGGTATGGTAAGCCGTTACCAATCCAACCCAGGGCAGGCACACTGGAAAGCGGTGAAGAGGATATTAAGATACCTCAAAGGGACTGCGGACTATGCGTTATGCTATCAAGGCAATACCTTGAGACTCGAAGGCTATACCGATGCTGATTGGGCGGGTGATCTCGACGAGCGAAGATCTACCTCAGGCTTTGTTTTCTTACTCGGGAATGGTGCAATATCCTGGAGCAGCAAGAAACAAACCTGCATCGCTCTATCAACCATGGAAGCCGAGTTCGTAGCATTCAGCATGGCGGTTCAAGAAGCTGTTTGGCTTAGGAAATTCTTAGACAGGCTGACGAATGCCTCTGACTCGAGCACTGTTCCTATATACAGTGATAGTCAAGCTTCGATTGCATATGTCAAAGATCCTAAATTTCATTGTAAGACCAAACACATTGACATTCGATTCAAGTTTGCGAAGGATTATGATAAATGGAAGGAAGTAGACATAGGATACATATCCACGCATGAGATGATAGCGGATCCCCTTACTAAGGCGATCCCCAGAGATGTGTTTTTCAAACACTTATCATCTATGGGAATGCGTAGGTGCTGAGCTGTATCATGTAATATTTCCCATGTCTATAGAAGATCAAAATTTAATTTGCATACAAGTTTCTTACAAATGATTTTATATACATTTGTGTTTAAGTCTCAGCTATTTTTTTGTGTATGTCGGACAGATTAAGGTTGGCTCTCTCACATGAGCAACCGCCTTATCTTATCAGATGGATAAGATAGAGATGAGACTAGTTTAAAGTCAAAATCATTAGACAAATGATTTAGAGTCATGACTTAAACAAGATAGTCGAATAAAAGATCTGCATCATACGGATGCTTACAAAAGATCTGAGATCTGTATCACAAGGATATAAAGATCTCATTGGATTTTTTGAATCCTATCTGTCTTATGCAGGATGAGAGTCCGTGAGTATTTCACGAGTAGTATGGGGACTCAAAAAGATAGGCACTGTGGTGTCTGATCTTTTCATCCGTACAACATCATTAAGACATACTCTCCCTGGGAAAGGAGTGATGTTGTAATACGTGTTCATACCACGTATGCATTTCGACCACTGAGTTAGTAGCAATAGTGTTTGCTATTATGTGAGACTCAAAGGCCATACGGGTCTTAACTCTTACCCTCAAGGACTCCAATTGGTTCCTTTAGATTTGACGAGATGATCGCTATCTTAGCGTGTTACTAATGGGCTATGGTAATTCGGCTCGGCGGGGCACGTTAGAAAAGCGAATCAAGTCAAGATCAGAAGGTTCACAAGAAGAGGAAGATTGATTTCATATTCACATTTGGACTTTAATGATTCAAAGCTGGCCAGCCAATTGTAATCCAGATGGGATTCAATTGTTGAATATAAAGTATAAGAAATGTGAAGAAATAATCTAGGGTAAAGCATGCGTTGAACTACTCAACTTTGCACCTTCGAGGTCGTTGTGTATCTCTAACAAGTGCACAACAACAGACTCTACGCGCATGACGGTCGCACGGTCTATTTCTCGGTATGATAGATGAAAGAACTAAGGGAAAGACGTTCTCTTACAATCCCCTCAAGTGTGAGTGGGAGATGTTGGATATGGAAGACGTTTGTACACCCTTGTGGGGGATGTACGAGGGAATACGGACCTCGAACGTCGCGCACACGAAGTCATGTGCAAAGGGAATCTGTTCCCTTGCGGAGAGGATCTCTGTATGAGCGGGAAAGTCGCATTATATATGCATAAGTGCATGCGACATATGGCTAATAAAGGGGGAATATCTTAAGCTTATGTTGTACCATGCATATGGTACAACTTAAGCTTATAATGTGCCATGTATCATGGTACACCTTAATTAAGTTGTTCCAAAGGAACAACTTACCCTAAAATAACTACCTTGGGGGCTATAAATAAGACCCAAGGGTAGCCATTTTCCTAACACATTTTGCATGAAATTCATGCATGCATCTTCTTCATAGCGAAGCTCTGCAGAAATATTTCCTCTCCCTCCTTCCAAGTTCTTAATCTAAAATAGAGATTTAGATTGTGGATTAGTAGCCTTACTCCGTTCGTGAGAAGACTCGATCCGTCGTGGCGAATCCGAAGGCAAAGTTCCGAGACTATCGTTCCGCATACGCAAGCGTAAGTCTCCACTTTAATTATCGATCCTAACTTTGTTTTGGACAGGATCCTTCACTGTGGTACCTTGACAGAGCTAGTGGGGATGCTGCACTGGCTGTCGTTGGTGGAGAAAAGGAAAGTGATGTATTTTTATTACATTGTCAGTTGGGACACTTGCCTTTTGATATTTTGAGTAAAATGTATCCCGATATTTTGAAAAGAGTGAATGAAATGAATTTGAAATGTGATGCATGTGAATTTGGGAAACACACTAGGACATCATATCCTAGTGTGGGGATGAGGAGTGTAGAGAGGTTTCATCTTATTCACTCAGATGTTTGGGGGCCCTGTCCAGTGACTTCAGTAAGTGGGTTCAGGTGGTTTATCACTTTCATAGATTGTCATTCTCGGATGACATGGCTTTATATGATGAAAAACAAAGGCGAAGCGTTGAAGTGTTTTCAGGACTTCCATAGAAGTGTCAGAAATGTGTATGAGGCCAAGATCCGTGTCTTGAGAACGGATAATGGGACAGAGTATGTAAACAAGGAGTTTGCATCTTATCCATCTGAGAGTGGAATAACTCATCAAACCACTTGTCCCAACACCCCTCAACAGAACGGAGTCGCTGAAAGGAAAAATAGACACTTGTTGGAGGTAACTATGTCACTCATGCTCACCATGAATGTACCTAAGATATTATGGAGTGAAGCAGTGATGACAGCTACCTATCTCATCAACAGGATGCCTTCGCGGATCCTTGGTATGAAGTCTCCATGTGAGATTCTTATGGGAAAGAACACTTTTGTAGTTCCACCAAAAGTGTTTGGATGCACATGATTTGTGAGGGATCATAGACCTTCTGTGGGGAAGCTGGATGCTCAGGCAGTTAAATGCATATTTGTTGGGTATCCTTCAAATTAGAAAGGCTATAGGTGTTGGAGTCCCTCAGAAAGAAGGCTGTTTGTGAGTATGGATGTGACGTTCAGGGAGACTGAGCCTTTTTATGGAGGACTGACAGACTCTACATCAGTATTTGATACTGGTGCCTCTCCAAACACAGGAGGAGTTGGTCGAGAGGGGGAGACTGATGACAGGAGGATAGTGGTTGGACTTATACCGTGTCCTGTCGGGCCTACTGGTACTGGTCCTGATAGCAGGGAGGAGGAAAGGACCTTGGTGGAAGAGGAGGAAGACAGGTTGTACGGCAGGAAATATAGCAGGAGACAGAAGGATAGTCATGGCGATGGAGAACAATAAGAAGACATCTTCTCCACTGAAGAACCACTAGCTCCACAGCCACATGTCGAGATTGATCAGTCTATCACGCCTGCTCGAGTCCCGACCTCCTCACTGCCTTCCTCTCCTATCACAGATGGTAACCTTTCTTTGCCTTCCTCTAGTTTAGATCTTCCACTTGCATCTCGTAGGGAGTCTCGTATCAATGCCGGCAGGCCTCCTGTACGGTATGGATATGAGACTGATATTGCTAATCATGTCTCCTATGCTTCTCTTACACCTGCATATAGGGCTATCATTGCATCCTTACAGTCTATCCCTATACCAAGTGATTGGTGAGTGGCAAAGCAACATCCCCAGTGGAAGAAAGCAATGCTCGAAGAACTTGAGGCACTGGAGAAGAACAAGACATGGAGACTTGTCTCACTTCCAGCAGGGAAGAAAGCTGTGGGTTGCAAGTGGGTATTCACAATAAAGCAAACTCCAGAAGGGAAGGTGGACAGGTACAAGGCGAGGCTAGTTGCCAAGGGCTACAGTCAGACTTATGGGATTGATTATGATGAGACATTTGCCCCAGTGGCAAAGATGAGTACTGTGAGAGTAATGATATCCTGTGCATCGAATTTTGGATGGAAATTGCAACAGTTGGATGTAAAAAATGCCTTCTTGCATGGAGACTTACAGGAGGAGGTATACATGGAGGTTCCACCTGGCTTTAGCACACAACAGACGATGGGAAAGGTGTGTAGACTGGACAAGTCTTTGTATGGGCTGAAGCAATCTCCAAGGGCATGATTCGACAGATTCAGGCGTGCAGTCATCACTATGGGCTACAAGCAGAGTAATGGTGATCATACTGTATTCTATAGATATTCAGGAAGCAGATTACTCTTCTGGCTGTGTATGTTGATGATATTATTATCACTGGAGATGATGAAGATGGAATCTCTCACTTGAAGGTAAGGTTGGCGAGAGAATTTGAGGTCAAGGACCTTGGACAGTTGGGGTATTTCCTTGGACTGGAGATTGCCAGGTCCAGGAAGGGTATAGTCCTCTCACAGAGGAAGTATGCCCTGGATTTACTGGCTGAGACTGGTATGTTGGGGTGTCGTCCAGCAGTTACTCCTATTGATCAGAATCATAGGTTGCATTCACAATCAGGGGAGCCAGTAGACAAAGAAAGGTACCAGAGACTTGTTGGACGCCTTATCTACTTATGCCATACCAGACCTGACATTGCCTATGCTATCAGTGTGGTAAGTAGATACATGCATGATCCTAGGACTGGACATATGGAGGCAGTCTTCAGGATACTGAGGTATCTGAAGAATAGTCCAGGAAAAGGCATATTATTTGGTAGTCATGGTCACATGAATGTGACAGGCTACTGTGATGCGGATTGGGCCAGTTGCCTTGATGATAGGAGATCGACCTCGGGCTACTGTGTGTTTGTTGGGGGCAACTTAGTCTCTTGGCGCAGCAAGAAGCAGGATCTGGTGGCTCGTTCCACTGCAGAGGCAGAGTATCGTGCTATGGTGCTTGGTACCTGTGAGATGATCTGGTTGAGATCACTTCTACATGAGCTACGCCTGCTGAGAAAAGGACCATTGCGGTTGTTGTGTGATAAAAAGTCAGCAATTAATATTGCCAACAACCCAGTGCAACATGATAGAACGAAGCACATAGAGATTGACAGGTTCTTCATTAAGGAAAGATTGGACAAGAAGCAGTTGGAGATCTCCTACATTACTTCTGGACAGCAACTAGCTGATTGCCTTACAAAGGGGTTGAACTCTAAAGGAGTAGAGGATGCTTGTAACAAGATGTGCATGATAAATATCTTTTGCTCATCTTGAGGGGGAGTATTGTGTGTGTAAATAGTGTTATTGGGTGTGTGTGTAAAGAAAAGACAAGGGATGATATAAATATGAAGGTTATCCCTCATTTGAGGCTAATCACTATTTTCCCAAAAGCCTACACATATGATGCGAGTTAGTCCGAAAATTTAATTCTCTTACATTGTCATTAGAGACGAGCCTCGTGTGTTTAGGGTCCAGAAAATAAGGAAGAAGTCTCATATTTTCAAACATCCTCCTTTTGTATTTGTGCCAAGGTATTATCGAATCATCTTTACTTATACTGAGAGATTGCCAAAATGCAAGGAATGCTTGGAGTCGAGTTCTGCCAAGCTCAAAATTACCCAATTTCTTCATTGTTGATATTGAAGAGTGGGTGTTGTCAAAATTACAAAATTCCTTGGATAATTGGAATGTCTTATGGGAATTAATGGTCTGAAAATCTGTTTGTGTAGGAATTCAACGGTTTTTGCAGATAACCAATAAGGAACTTCAATACCCAGTATTTGAAAAATCAAGCCCTTCTCATTACTGAGGTATGGACCAAAGGGGAGGATCTAAGAAATGTAGTAAAGAGTTGCCTAGATAACCACCTCGGGATGGATGGGTAAAAATTTACTATGATGGGGCTTCCATAAAGCTAGGAGCAGTTGGAACTATTCTAAGATGACTTACTGAAATTTTCTCCTTATACTCTCCAAACAAAATTAGCTGATTAATTGGTATCTTCGTACGATCAGGTCAAAGAACAAAATTAACAAAATTATTTGGGGAGATGAAGCTAGAACATTACATAATCAGATCAAAGAACAAGACAAGGGGCTACCTGAAAGTCTGCATAAAAGCTCAGTAGAGAGAATTGACGAAATTCCGAATGCATAAGCTTCAAGATCCATTGCCTGATTTACATCCATGCCAGCAATTCACGCTGAACGCGAATGCAACAATTCCATGCAAGGGCATCATATATCTATCCATAAAATATCAAACAGCCATACCTTTAAAAAACCAGTTAGGTAATTGCTGAGAATTTATGGAAGCAAAAAGAGAAGGGACTAAAGACCATGCATTTCTCAATTAATCTTTTTTAGATTTGCATCAAGTTTGTTATCCTGCTGAAAAAGAAAGAATGAAGGAAAGCAACCAGTTTTAAAGCACGATGCACTAATATTTCTAGACACAAATCAGTAGTATAGCAGGCGAAAAGATCTGGCACATAACATCAGCAGAATGTTGAATAACGACATATATGGGTTATTCATAATGAAGACTAATTTACATCTTGACATGTTAAATTTTTTATTTCATCGTCATACAAGATAGGCACAAGAAAATTTTGAGACAATGTTGTTATCTCAATGTACCATATAAGCATTTACTTGGAAAATATAAAATCTAGTGTTGATTTAAACTATGCATGCTTAACTATTTGTGGATACTCAATTCGGGTAGTTACATATCGAATGACAAAGGTAACCAGCATCCTTGAGATCATTCGACTAGTTAAAGCTTACGGCTTCTATTTAAGAATGGGATACTCACTGGGTTGAGATTGAGATACTCCGGGGATGCAAATGGCACTAAAAGACCGCAAAATGTGAGGTCCGTCAAAAAAAACAGCACCCGCGCTAGCCTGTTCCAAGGAAAGCATTAAGATTTACAACAAAAAACAAGTAAGATTCATCATCCACATCCCGCTGCCATGGCTTGGCATCCAAGTTACATCTTACTTGGTATATGATTTGCATCACGTGCCCCCAAAATCCAGCAACCTCCTCATTCTCCCATAGCTCGTGATAATCGTGCAACTTGATCCAACTGCTGATATCATGCGTTCCAGATGTCAAGATCTCCGGCAGATTCGCTTCGAAGTCCCTTTCCAAAAGCCTTCTCACCACCTGCTCATTTTCGGTGGAATGCCTTCTTGAGTGCATCCAGCAGCCATGAATTGATACCAAGGTTGCAATCTACAGGCATGCAATGTCATTGCACGTTTTGCAACAAATTAACAATGACAATGCCCTAAAATTTTAAGAGGAGCATACCACAAAATAGATGTTGACTAATGCAAATGTCCACCTGCAGATCAGACGGCAGAGAGTCAATATAAATCTATTGTAACTCTTTAAAAATTGTAGCTTTTTCAACAATTTATCTATGATTTCGTTTGTAAGAACGCTCATCTCAATAAAATTCCACAATTTATCGAGTTTTACAGCCACAACCTAGATGTATCTGATATAAAATTACGCATTTTCAGCAAAATGCAACGAAATTCAAGCCAAAAAAGTTACTAATTTGTGGAGAATTCTCACTGGGTGTAGAAATAGAACATCTTCGGGCTGCGATCGAGGAGCATGGCGATCAGAGGGTAGGAATTGCGACGCAGGCGAAGGCTCAGTAGGCGAGGAGCCACCGCCGGTGGAGCCGCCTCCAGCAGGGCTTCCAGAGATCCGAAGCCCTTACCGGCTCGGATTCGGACCGGAAGATCAGCGCCGCGGCCACGGCCGCTAGGGCGGCGATGACGATGGCGCATACGGGAACCTGCCAACACTCCGCCCAGTAGCCGATGGGTCCCACGGTGACGGATTCCATCATGATCGAATCTATCGAACAGAGCTGAGGGAAAAAAGGGATTTGTTTATTCTTAGACACGAATCTATCGAATCTATCGAACTGGACGAAGTCGGAGACGCCGCGGATCGATCTAACTGGACGAGGTCGGAGACGTCGCTGTGAGGAGACGCTGCTGTGAGGAGGGGGAGTAGACGTCGCTGCGAACTCGAACCCTAACAAACTTCCTCGGTGATAGTTGGGAAGCACTAAAAGAATGCGCCCAAGCCCTAAAAGCGCAGTAAGATTTTTTAATAAAAGTGCTGTGTAAAAGAGTGAAATCGCGGCACTAACCCCACAAAAGCGAAGCGGGCACGCTTGTAATTTTTGTTTAAGCGCTATGTAAGTGAGTATATAAATGTATATTTTTTTAATAAAAGTGCTTAGATAACGTTTAGTACCATAGCGCTAAAATAAAGCGCTATTTAAGGTATTAGTTGGATAGCACTTTAACAAAAAGCGCTATCTAAGTGATTTTTACCGCAATTTTGATGTATTTTTATTTTCTATAAGTGCAGAAGCGCTATACAAGAGCTCACTTAGATAGCGCTTTTTAGAAGCGCTATCTAAGTGGCGTTACCCAAACCCAAATCTGTAGTAGTGGAGGTCTTTGGCCTCCCCCCTCAACATCTCACCATTACTCCCCACTAAGTTAGTGGGGAGTCCATTGGACTCCTAATTCATATGAATATATAGAGAGCCATGGCTTGTGCCATGGCTACTCCTAATCGGTGATTATCTTCACTTCTTCTCTAAATTCCTTCAACACTAGGATATTTTTTCACTGCCATAAAAAGGCTTGTGCTATATACACCACAAGAGGAAGGGTGATTTGCGATGTAACATATTTATCATTTTTGACATAAAAAAGTATATACATTTTAGAATGTAAAAAAAATTAATTGTTTACGAGTAGTTTGATCAGAACTAGACCGCAAAAAAATTAATTTGATATCTCCCCCTTGAATTTTTACTTATGTTTGGTACATACATTCTACAACCCATATACGAATGAATCATAAATAAAGAGAATTGCTAAGTGTACCACATTTAGTGTACCGCATAAAATACGGTGCAGTGTATGGTTTTTATCCAATTTTAGCCAAAAAAATCAAATTATTGTTCATGATAGAACACTTATTTAATTTTTTTATCCAAAAAAAATCATAAAAAGTACATTGCAACTTAGCCTTGTGATGTACTTAGCCTTTCTTTAAATAAATTTGATTATCGATCAGCTCGTTACAAAAAGGACATCATTGGATGAAGGGGCAAAAGAAAAGGGATAAACTTGAATTTTGGTACAACAACCATTCATGATACATACGTCAATCCCGATTTTTTTTTAAAATAAAAATATCAATGAAAATGATTTCATGTTCTGTCACGCATATCAATTGTTCTTTTAAAAAACTGTAGGAATTTTTTTTGGGCGGTGGACGAAGAAATTTGTTTGTTGTTTTGTTTTCTTGTAGTGCGTGGTTATATTCTCTTGCATAAGTTGATGATCACTCTCCTTATGTAGTAACTCGTTAAAGAGTTTTTTAACACGCAGGATGCAACATTTTAGCCTGATACTGCTAGCATTACCCTTTGGAAAATCGATTTCAAGACATCAATTTTTCATTTAAAAAAAGCGTTGCATAAAAATACGAATATTTCAATCAATGCAATATTGGAACTATGAAAAATATTATGTGATCCGTCTCCGGTCACTTTGGAGGCAGGAGAATTTGGAGGCCAAATACCCGACACCAAACTCATCTCAAAGCTAAGCCTGGCAATTTTCGACACAATATAGTTGTTAGATGTATATGTCCCTTTGTATAGGGTCTTTTGTGCTTATTTACCTTTTTCCTGTACTCTATATATATCGGGCTATTGCCATTGGAATAATACAAGAGAGTTTATTCCTAACATGGTATCAGAGCTAGGTTTAACCTAAACCCTAGCCGTCTTTTTGCTCTCTCCCCCGCCGCGTCCCGCTCTCACCGGAACCGCCACATCCCGACGTCACATCAGCGAGATCCGAGACGACGAAAACAGAAGGAGCCCCTCGCCTGCGGGTTTCTGAAGAAACTCCGATCTCTTTTGCCTCTCGCCTGCGGGTCTCGCCTGCGATCAGCTTCGCAGCAGCCGGCGCAGCCTTCGCCGCCGGGGCCTTAGGCTTCGTCGCCTTCCTCGCGGGCGACTTGACCCTAGCAGTCGCCGTCTTCGCCTGCGGGTTTTTTTTGATCTCTCGTCGCATCGCCAAGCCGCCCCGACTTCTTCTGTCTCGATCTCTCTCGCCGCATCGCCCCAAAGAAGAAGCCTCGATCTCTCTAGCAGCCCGACTTCCTCCTCTGCTCCGATCTCTCTCCCCGCATCGCCGGCGCAGCCTTCCTCTTTGGGGCAGCCGCCTTCCCCGACTTCCCCTGTCTCCGCTCCCCTCCTCTGTTCGGAACAGAGGAGCCCGCACTCTCGCACTCGTCTAGCTGCACCTCATCCTCCTTCCGCTGTCCCTGTCCTCTAGCAGCGCACTCGTCTAGCAGCTCCCTCCCCTGTCCCTGTCCGTCTCCCCCTCAGTTCGACGCCGCTGTCTGAGATCACTGTGCCACCTCCGTGTCCCGGAGCCCGAAGCCGCCCCCGCCTCTGATCCGACTGCCGGTGCCCCCTTCATATGGCGTCTCCTATGGATCTAACTCTTCATCATCATCATGTTGCTATCCCTCGGTGTTCGTTGATTTTTGATGGCCTTAATTATAAGGAGTGTGTACCGCACATTCGTCTCCATATACGCGGTCAGCGTCTTTGGGACCTTCTCACTGGCGATCGTCCTTGCCCACCGCGACCAGTGCTTCCTAGCGAGAGCCCACTCCCCCCACTGCTGATGACACCGCCAAGAAGGCGGCAACCGATGTGTATGCGACTGCTGTTGCTGCTTATTCCTCTCAGGATGTTCTCTATCAGCGGTGGTGTGATGACGATGCTCGTGCCGCCAACATCCTCATCGCTAGCATTGATGTGTCCCTGACAGGCGACATTGTGAGTTTGGCAACGTCTCAGCTGATGTGGGATCATCTTCGCTCTCACTATGAGCCTACCGGTGAATCCATCTACCTTGCTGTCGTCCGACAGGAGCAGGCTCTTCAGCAGGGTGATGCCACGGTCGATGAGTTCTATGCACAGATATCTGCTATCTGGCGTCAGCTCGACTCTTTGGGACCAGCGATCTGTCGTATCTGCCAGTGTTGCCAGCATCAGCACTCCCACCTGCAGCTTCGTTGGGTCTATGACTTTTTGACCCGACTTCGGCCTGAGTTCGAGCAGATACGTGCCCAGCTGCTTGCCCGTCACCCACGCGTGACGTTCTTGAAGGTACTTGCTGCTATTCGTACTGAGGAGACTCGTCTTCGTACTGCTGGTCTTTTGTCACCCTCTGCTTCTGTTTTGGCGACCCGTGCTCCTGCTTCTTCTGCTCCTATCACACCAGATCTGCCTTCTGCTACAGCACCCGTGCGAGGTGACACCAGACGCTGCACCTACTGCCACCAAGACAGACATGTGGAGGCGCAGTGTCACAAGAAGCGGAGGGATCAGGCTGCTGCCAAGAAGAAGAAGGGGACTGACACTGGGGGGTTTCCCCTCTCAGAGGAGCTCTACCCCGTCTGATACTGAGCAGGAGCTTCTCACGTTATTTCGTCGGATGTCTGCTTCTGGGGCATCAGGCTCTGCTTCTTCTGCCAGTCAGCCTCCAGGTACTGCGACACCATCTTCCACCACCTCAGGTACCTCTCCTTGGATCCTTGACTCTGGCGCTTCATTTCATATGACTCCTGACCCTACCACTTTACATTCCATTAGTACTCCCCCCCGCTCTGTCACAGTTCTCACTGCAGATGGCACCACACTTTCAGTTACTAGGCTAGGCACACTTTCTAGTCCCACTTTTCATGTCCCTGTTGTGTCCCTCGTTCCAAAACTCACCATGCAGCTTATGTCGGCAGACCAACTTACTGATCATGGCTGTCGTGTTATTCTTGATTCTGACTCTTGTTCTATCCAGGATCGTCGCACGTGCACTCTAGTTGGTTCTGGCCCCCGCAGGCGTGATTCTCCGCGTCTTTGGGAGCTTGACTGGCTTCATCTTCCTTCCGCTGCCTCTGCCAGTCCTCCCATCACCACTATTGCCTCCGCCTCTGCTGCATCTGTAATGCCCTACAAGCTACTGCACAAGTACTAGAGGGGGGGGGGGGGGGGGGGTGAATAGTACTTTAAAAATAACAAGGAGTATAATTCCTATTTATAGTGCAAACAACTACCAAATCAATTTGCGGAAGCTTAAATTGAATGACAACAACAAAATTAACAATGCTAACAAAAGATGTTACTGGGTTCGGATCCACCCAAGTCTCTCCGACTTGTTCCCGGTGATCCTACGTCCCAACCACCCGGATCTCCTCCGGATACTTAGGTTAGAAACCCTAACCCAAGATTTCCACTATGATATCTTGTGAAAATCCTTCACAAGATCAAATCATACATGCAATGGCAATAGTGAATCCCACAACCCGGGATCACAACCTTCTCTCACAACCGAGAGAATCAATAAGCAATATAAACAAGTTTATAATGAAATAAACAATCTTACCACAAAATCCTATACCTTGAGTTTTCTTACCAAATAGGTGCAAGGAGGGATTTGAGGAAGATGAAGTCACCAAGACCTAGCACCAAAGAAATGACCAGCAATGGGTGCCTAGGAGTGATTTGGAGACTTGAATCAAGCTAGAGCTTGAAGGGCTCACCAAGAACAAACTTCTCTCAAGATGGATTCTAGATCTAGAATGTGAGAGAATGGATTTCTTGTGAGGAAGAGAGCTTTAGAAATGAGTGAGAATGACTATCTCTTTCAATCTCAATGAATCTCTTAATGGCAGCTCTAACCTAGAGAGAAATGAACTAGGTTCGTATGTATAGGGTCCCATAAAAACAAGTTAGGTCAATTCCCAACGGATAGAAATCTGAGGCAACTAGTCGGTCAAAGAACAACCACTGACCGACTAGTTCATCAACTAGTCGGTCAGTCAAACAACATGGACCGACTAAGTGAAGAACTGAGAAGAGATAGAAATTCAGACCTAGAAATCTAGTCGGTCCAAGAAGACTTTCTGACCGACTAGTTTCACAACTAGTCGGTCAGTCAGTGAACGTAGACCGACTAAGAGGCAAAAACAAATAGTCTGAATACAAATTGACTTAGTCGGTCCAAGAACAAAAGTTGACCGACTAGATTATCAACTAGTCGGTCACCAAACGTTCTTAGACCGACTAACGATAAACAGTAGCTTAGGAGAAATTTGGCATGTACAGTAAATCACAACTAGTCGGTCAAAGAAGCATCACTGACCGACTAGTTCACAAACTAGTCGGTCGGTGAGTCAACGTTAGGGCTGTTGACGAACAGAACGTTCGACGAACTACTCGTGAACAAGCTCGGTACATGTTCGTTTACGTTCGTTTGGGAAGCTTAATGAACAAGCTTGAACGGATTTTTAGAGTTCGGTTAGTAAACGAACAGAGCTTGAACATAACTATGTTCGTTCATTTATGTTCATGAACAAGCTCGTTAAGTGTTCGTGAACAAGCTTGTTAAGTGATGTTCATGAACAAGCTCGTTAAGTGTTCGTGAACGAACATGTACCAAAAATAGTAAATTTAGACAAATACTATATTTTTTACTATACTTAAATGGATGCTTGTAATGGGATTTATGGAGCTATTATGCTGGATTTATTTGTTTTTTTCTTGCAAATATTTAATCCTTTAATTTAATTGATTTAGTCATTGGCAATTATGTTTAAATAGTATTATTCCTGATTAAAAAATTGACGTTCATTTGTTTGATTGAAAATTTGTTCATGAACAAAATTGATTTGTGTGCTCACGAACATGTTCCTGAACATGTTCACGAACAAGCTCGATAAGTCTTGTTAACGAACAGAACGTTCGATTAACTACTCGTGAATAAGCTCGGTAAATGTTTGTTTACGTTCGTTTACGTTCGTTCGGTAAGCTTAACGAACAAGCTTGAACATGTTTTTAGAGCTCGGTTAGTAAACGAACAGAGCTTGAACATGGATTTTGTTCATGAACAAAACCAAGCTCCCTGTTCAAGCTCGTTCAAGCTCGTTCGTCAACAACCCTAGTCAACGTAGACCGACTAACTGTAAACAGTACTGAACAAGAAAAGATTAACTCAAACTAGTCGGTCCAAGAAGCTCTGATGACCGACTAGATCACCATCTAGTCGGTCAGTACTTCTTCTTGTACCAACTAACATGCACAAACAAGTCCGAATCGAAGCGCGATGCTTCGAGGAAGTTAGAGTGGACTTGTACTAAGATCCTAGAGCTACGATATAAGCGTTATGAAGATAGAATCGTAAGATATACTCAAGGCTTAACATTCTATAGATCGAAGCAAAAAGACTATAAATGAAACCTTAATGAACGGTCTTCGAGAGCTTCGATCAATTCTTCATGACTTCCAAAATGGTCCAAAGGCTTCAACGAAGCTTTAGGCAATGAATACGATCTTTGAGAAGTCTTGAGATGTCGCTTTGATTGTTCTCGTGAAATTGGCGACGATCTCCAATACTGCGCTCACAAATTGTTAGTTCATGAATTATTTATTTTTGCTCATCATCCAAAACCAAATTCGGGGAGTCCAATATTCAACATTCTCCCCCTTTTTGGTGATGACAAACCAACATAAATAATAATCAAAAGTAATGATTCAAATGTAAAATACTTACTCCCCCTGCATTGATGAGACGTTTATTCCAAAATGAATATATATAAATTGCATCAATGAGACGAGTAAGATATATAACGAGAATCGATTTTTGAAATATCAGATTTTGAAAATCCTTATATATATCTTAACTCCCCCTGAATCTAACACATCAAATTAGATTCTTGGAAATTGAGTTAAATTTTCATTTGACCTATTTATTATCATTATCTCTCCCCCTTTGGCATTATCCCAAAAATGGGGGGCATACAACGACAACAACTAGGAAATGGAAAATCCAACATCGGGAGTATTAGATATTGACGATGGACCTAATTGACACCAAGGGAAAAGTGATGAAATCAAATCAAGGTGTGCCAAATTGTCCATTATCAAAAAGCGATAATTAAAATCATCAAAAATACCAAATATTTATTCATTTATTGAATAAAGAAACATACTCTCCAATATTCAATATTCTTGGTTAAATTTGTGCATGGAAAACAATTCTATACAATCATAGAAATATAATCTATTTAACCAAGTTTTTAAGCGACGAGCGACGATTTCACATATCATAGACAATGAATGAAAATTAAATGTGCACGACGAAGTAAAACAAAGAGAACATCAATGTATATATATATAAAAACATCAAGAGTACATCCAAAAAGATATCGACTACATCATATCAAATGCAACAGACCATGTATATCAACATCAAAATAGAAAATACATCATACATCAATACATCATCATCAACACCCAAAAACATCAAAATACAACACCGACATCCATATAACCAAAAAACATCAAAACAACCCCAACACTCCATCCTAACCCATAATACTCTCAATAAGATGCATCATCCAAAGATCATAGGAGAGGCCTCGAAACAGACGGTCACGAGGAAGTGGCTGGATCTGCAGGCTCCGTGGGTCCAGTCGAAGGAGTGGACTCAGGCTCTGCAGGGAGGAGAGGCGTGTCAACAGACGGGATCGTCGGGGTAGGGGTGGAGACATCGACGACTGGCTCAACGGCTGGGGTCTCAACAGGAACAACAGCAGGCAAATCAGGAGCAGGGTCGTCAGAAGGAGCAGCAGCATCATCAGAAGGCTGATCCACTGGTGTAGAAGTCTCAGGAGCACCGGAAGAGGTGCCAGCATCAGGAGCAGATGTGGTAGCAGCAGCAGTAGCAGTGGCCTCATCGCCACGAGCCAAGGAGGTGACCAGCTTATCAATATCCTCATCGTCCATCTCCTCATCCTCAGAAATGGAGGGAGGAAGCTCAACGCCCATCAAACGAGCCATACGGTAAACTACCTCCTCGGTACGAGCCAAACGCGACTCGTGCCGACGAAGCAACCGAACGACATCGTCAAGTGTGGTGGTAGGAGGAGGGACTGAAGCAGCTGAAGGGGTGGCCTGAGATGCAGAAGGTGTCGACCGCTGCACGTGACGGAGTGCCGCAAGAGATTTCTTGACGGCCGTCGCGTTCAGAGGAGGACCAAGGGGACGCTCATCATCAGGGGGCAAGGGGACACCGAAATGACGGAAAACCAAGGTCAGAAGACAAGGGTATGTGATATGCGCAGATTTAGTGGTCTTGCGAATACACTCGAAAGAATCCATCTTATCGAGTATAATGCGAGCCCAATTAATCTCGCTACCCATAAACAGAGCGTAAATCAATTTCAGAAACGGCTGAGATGGAAGTGAAGAAGATCCATACTTGGGAAGAAGGCAGGATTTCAAGATCAGGTTAATCACCCAAGCATTCAGCTTGAATGATTTCGAAGGGACTCCTATGAAGGCGAGGGGGATAACCTGGAAGATTTTGCCTAGGGTCCGCTGATCGAGGGAGGAGATATTGTCGACAGAGATGTCAGACGGGAGGAGGCCACACGACGAGCAACCTATCAACTCCCCCAAGATTTCTGCCGTGAGGACTATAGGAGTCCCCAAAACAGAAGTCTCGATGGAGTGAGACTCACCGTACTGGCCCCGGACACGATTGGCATAGAATAATTTGACCAGGCGAGGATAGGGTCTATGGTTCGCCTTAGGGTCGAATCGAAGGTAGTCCAATAGGCCACTATAGGAGAGAAGATCTGCAAGGCCAAGAAAATCAGAAAACTGAACGTAATGCTCCAACAGCAGTGGGCAGTGCTCTATACGGTTGTACGCTGCGAGACACTGAGGGTCGTCGCGGCACAACGATATATCTATACCGCCGACTGGCATAGGAGCTTTACCCTTAGCCTTACGGGGCTTAGGAGGAGGTGGAGGAGGGGGTGGAGTAGGTGCCTTCTCGGGATGTTCAGGAGTGTATTCTTCATCGGAATCATCCTCGGAATCACTACCTGAACCCTCACCGGGAGGAGTGGGTGCACGGAATTTCTTGGGTTTAGGTTTAGGCTTGGAAGATTGGCCGGTAGGTTTAGGCTTGGACGTCCTCTTCCGCTTCAACGGAGTTGAAGACGAAGAGGGGGGGGGGGGGGGGGGGGGGGGGGGGGGGGGGGCGAGTGGTCTTGGCCATACGCTTAGGAGGGGTCGAAGCGGTCGCGGCCTCTACGGTCATGGGGGATGCCCCAGAAGAGGTAATCAGGAGTCTCGTTCTTGCCATGATCACGGCACAACGAGTACAAACAAGCGATGGGATAAGATCAAAGATCCTAACTCAAACCCTAGAACCTAAGACACAAACCCTAAGAGAGAATTTCGAAACCCTAGAACCTAGAAGTGAAAACAATATCTAGAACAAACCCTAGGGATGAAAAACAAGATCTAGGAAGGGGGGAGATACCTAGGGGAGTGGTCGACGGCGACGGACGGCGGAGATGGCCGGAAAAGTGGCCAGAAAACGACGGGAAGACGAAGGGTCTCGATCGGGTTTAGGGTTTTTTTTCGAGCTGGAGAGTGAAAACAAACCGACTAAATGAAGAAACGATCGGATAAAATTAGATTAAGTCGGTCGGGAATGCGAAAAGACGCGACTGCCCTAAAGCACTTAGTCGGTCATAGTTCAAGCACTGACCGACTAGATTACGATCTAGTCGGTCGGTCAATGAGCTTAAACCGACTAAGTCGAAACAGAGGCAAACAGAAAATTCTAGGGCTAGAGTTAGTCGGTCACAGTATAATCACTGATCGACTAGTTTTCAATCTAGTCGGTCGGTAAGAGAACTGTGACCGACTAAAAGAAGTCAATGACAGGAGAAAGTTAAAGCTTGAACTAGTCGGTCTGAGTTCACTAGCTGACCGACTAGATGATCATCTAGTCGGTTGGCTGATGAACTGAAACCGACTAGAAGAGTCCAAAAGTTGATAAATGAGTTCTCTTCATAAAAATACTTGGATGAAACATCTTAACCCTCTCATAAGTCATCTAAACTACCCCATTAAACGTCGAAATCTTAAATACGACATTCAAATAAGAATTCGAGCAAAAATTCAAACATATCACATAAAATCCCCAAAAATTCAATAGATCTAGCATGAACGAAATATCGCGAAATATAATAGCATGCAAGATAATTGAATGAGATATGAATCCTATATCTCGGATTCATCCATAATCCCCAATTCTCGACGCAACCGCACAAAGGAGTCCTCCTTTAGGGGTTTCGTGAAAATATCGGCGATTTGCTTTTGGGTTTCAACGTACACTAATATGATGTCCTTTTTAGCAACATGATCATCTAAAAAATGGTGTCGGACATCTATGTGTTTAGATCGGGAATGGTGCACCGGATTCTTTGAAAGACAAATAGCACTTTGGTTATCCACCATGATAGGGCTAGTATCACAATGAATACCAAAATCCTTCAGTGTGTGTCTCATCCAAAGAACCTGGGCACAAGCGGCACCGGCGGCAATGTATTCCGCCTCGGTGGTTGAAAGTGATACCGAATTTTGCTTCTTGGAAAACCAAGAGACAAGGGAATTTCCTAGAAAATGGCAAGTGCCACTAGTACTCTTCCTGTCGGATTTGCATCCCGCATAATCAGCGTCACTATATGAGACTAACTCATATGTGCTAGATTTCGGATAAAGTAATCCAAAATCTAAAGTGTAACTTAGATAGCGAAAAATACGTTTAACCGCTACTAAGTGAGAATCCTTAGGTTGAGACTGATAACGAGCACAAATACAAACGGAAAACATAATATCGGGCCTACTTGCGGTAAGATAAAGTAAACTACCTATCATACCTCGATATAGACGAATGTCTACATCTTTTCCGCCCGCATCTTTATCAAGATGCGTTGTAGTGCTCATAGGAGTCTTTTTCCCGGAGGCATTCTCCATTCCAAATCGCTTTAGCAACTCCACCGTGTACTTCGTTTGGTGGATGAAGATTGCATCGTTCAATTGGCGAATTTGGAGACCTAAGAAATATTTGAGTTCGCCCATGTGGCTCATCTCAAATTGTTCCTTTATAACATTAGAAAACTCTTCGCAAAGAGTGAAGTTAGTAGCACCGAAAATGATATCATCAACATAAATTTGAACTAATAAAATATCATTATTCGCATGCTTAACAAAAACTGTAGAATCGGCTTCGCCCATTTTAAAATTCAAATCCAAAAGAAAATTCTTTAGGCGATCATACCAAGCTCGAGGAGCTTGTCTCAAACCATAAAGAGCTTTCTTTAGTTTAAAAACATGATTTGGAAATTTTTCATTTATGAAACCCGGAGGTTAAGAAACGTAAACTTCCTCAACGACATCTCCGTTCAAAAATGCACTTTTAACATCCATTTGAAATAATTTAAAATTTTTATGGCATGCATAAGACAATAATAGTCTAATTGATTCTAATCTAGCTACCGGAGCGAAGGATTCTTCGAAATCGATACCTTCCTCTTGGCGATAGCCTTGAGCTACTAACCGAGCTTTGTTCCGGACGACGACTTGATTTTCGTCGGTTTTGTTCTTGAAGATCCACTTTGTCCCTATTACGGTGTGGTTCTTCGATGGCAAAGGAACAAGCTCCCATACCTCATTCCTCTCGAATTGAATGAGCTCCTCCTCCATGGCAAGGATCCAAGCACTATCTTCGCACGCTTCAACTATATTCTTTGGCTCTATCGATGAGGCAAAGGCACAATTGGCGAAGTGGTGGACTTGCGATCTCGTCTTGACTCTATCATGAATATTGCCAATGACTTGCTCATGGGGATGGTCGCGAACGGTATGAAGCCGCTTGAGAATACCTTGATCACTAGGCACATTCTCAAAAACTTCATTAGTCGGGTTAGTATCAATAGAATCAATTGAATCAATAGACTTAGAATTTTCAAACGAATCACATAAAACATCCATAGAGTCATCATCATTTGAAATTCTAGGAATAGTAAAATTCTCATTAAAAGAGACATGAAGTGATTCCTCGATCGTAGAGGATCTTTTGTTGTATATTCGGTAGGCTTTGCTACGTGAGGAATACCCAACAAATATCCCCTCATCCGATCTCGGATCAAACTTGTCCAAATTATCATATGTGTTTTTAATAAAACATTTTGCGCCGAAAACACGAAAATGTTTAACTTGAGGCAATCTACCAAACAACAATTCATAACAAGTTTGTTTGGTACCGGGCCTCAAAAGTATTCTATTAAACACATAACAAGCGGCGTGTACCGCTTCAGCCCAAAATTGATAACCAAGTTGACTATCTTCGAGCATAGTGCGAGCACACTCCACAAGCGTTCTATTCTTCCTCTCAACAACACCATTTTGAGGAGGTGCGCGAGGGAAAGAAAACGTGTGAGTAATTCCAAGATCATCACAAAAATTTGAGAAAGACTCATTCTCAAATTCACCCCTATGATCACTACGAATAGTGACAATGGTGGTTCCGATGAGATTTTGTACTTTCTTCACAAATATTGTGAAGTTTTCAAAAGCTTCATTTTTATTACATAAGAAAAATACCCATGTAAATCTAGAATAATCATCGACGATGACAAGTCCATATCTTGCATTTCCTAAGGAAGCAACTCTAGTTGGCCCAAATAAATCTAGATGTAATAGCTCTAGTGGCCGTTTCGTAGAAATGCTTTTCTTAGGTTTAAATGAAGATTTAGGAAGCTTGCCACGTTGACAAGAATCACAAAAACTTTTCTTTTCAAAAACGAGCTTCGGAAAACCTTTAATGGAATTTAATTTTGAAAGTTTATAAAGTGTTCCAAAGTTCACATGTCCAAAGCGTCGATGCCATAAGTGTTGTTCACTTGTGTTGGCAACGAGACATTGTTCATATGACTTAGGAAGATCCAAAATATAAATATCTTTATAACGTGTGCCGGAAAATAATAAATCATTATTATCATTTGAAATATGACACAATCCTTTCGCAAAGCTAACTTTGTAACCTTTGTCACAAAGTTGGCTTATTGAAATAAGATTATGATTTAAACCATTAACTAGATAAACATCACTAATTAAGGGTTTAGTCGGGTTACCCACTTTACCAACACCGACGATGGTTCCGCTCTCGTTGCCTCCAAATACGACGCGGTTTCCATTTGCAATGGGAACTACTCCGGAGAGCAATTGAGCGTCACCCGTCATGTGTTTTGAACACCCGCTATCGAGTATCCAATTCCCTTTGGAGCTAAATTTAAATTTTTTGCTCCTTTTCTTTTTCTTTTCCTTGAGTACCTAAAGATAGAAAATTTCATATCATGGTACCCAAGGTCATTGGGTCCTCAAAGGTTAGACCTTTGGAAGCCAAGTCCAATTGGACTTAGACTTCCCCACATAATTTCAACTATGCACAACATCCGAAAAATAAGCATTCATATATACTTGTTTTTCATCCATGCTTGTGTCCTTTGGGCTCCAAATAGTGAAAATCTTGGGAGCCCTCATCCTATTGGGTGCATGCATGCGACGTTGATTTCTACGTGATGCATGTTATGGATAGGCATACGGAACATGATGGAATGGTGCATGACGAGAATTATTCATATGATGAGGTGGGTGAACATATGCATGTGTGGGAACACATGCGTGAGGGTGTCTCACATGGTGTGCACGTGCCCGAGAATGTGTTGCATAAAAATCATCATATGTGTGAGACGGTGGAGTAGGACGTGTGTCCCTACCTGGCATGGTATTGGTGTACATATAAGCATGCCCCTTCTTTGGAGGTCCACCCAAAGTGGGTTTCTTTCCGAAAGAGGGTGTGGACGAGGTGGAAGCACCATTGGTAGAAGAACTACCAATAGAGTGTTTGCTACCACTCGTAGAGTCACCGGAAGTTGGCCTAACAAAAGTAGTGGCCGCTTTGGATGGACATCCCATCGTATACCCCAAACCAATGTGGTGATTGGCTGGAAGTAAGTCACTTAGGATTTTATCCAAATGGTCCTTACCCTTATTGAAATTATTAATTCGGCCTAATATGTTCTCATATTTCTCTTTGAGAGAACGCATAGAAGTATCCAAGTTGGATACTTGCGATGTGAGCACATAAACACGAGATTTAAGATTCTCGTTCTCAATACTCAAAGTCGAGTTTTGAGAAGTTAAATCCGCTATCCTATGTTCTTCCGGATCATCAATGCTAACATGTTCAAGTTTAGATTTGAGATTAACAATCTCATTACTTAACTCTTCAACAACGGTGTCGTTGTTGGTGATGATAGTCTTAGGCGAGGTTTGAATGCTAGCTAGGTCATCTTTTACTTTAGTATATCTATTTACTAATTTAGTGTATTTAGACCATAAATGAGAGTTAGCATCCCTAAGATCATCCATAGTTACCTCATCGCCTTCGTCGTCGCTATCATCGGAGGAGGAAGATCCTTGATCATGCTCCTCTCTTGCCATGAAGCACATGTGCGCTTGCTCCACTTTCTCATCGTCCGACTCTCCGCTTGAGGAATCCTCGGAGTCGGTGAATGTTGCTCCGACAAGTCCCTTTTTGTACCCCTTTTTGTATTTCTTGGACTTGTCGAACTTCGGTGCCTTCCACTTCTCCTTTTGCTTGTTTTGAGGACAATCCGCTTTGATGTGTCCTGGCTTATTGCATTTAAAGCACAAAGGTGGAGATGCATTAGTAGAAGTAAATTTAGATTTTTGTTTGAAGTTACCCTTTCGGAAGAAGCGATTAAACTTCTTTGCCATGAGTGCAATGGATTCCATGTCCATTTCTTCTTCCGAGTCCTCATCATCGGTAGAGGTGGATGAAGCCGCTTTGAATGCAATCGCCTTTTTCTTAGGCACGTCTTGGTTCAAATAGGACTTTATCTTTTCTTGTAACTTCACCTTGCTATCTTTGCGTACCTCGTATGACATCAAAGTACCCATCAATTGAACTACGGTATACTTATTCATGTCATTACCTTCCTCGATGGCGAAGGTACGTTTCTCCCAAGAAGAAGGAAGTCCTTCGATAAGCTTCGAGCACTTCTCCTTTTGGGTGTAGGATTTGCCGAGAGCCTCTAACTTGTTTATTATGTCAACTAAGCGAGCGTAATATTCCTTCATCTTCTCGCCCTGTTGTATATGAAACATTTCGTAATCTTTGTTTACAACTACGAGTTTAGAGTCTCTTACCCTACTCGTCCCTTCATGTAGAATGAGGAGTCTCTTACCCTACTCGTCCCTTCATGTAGAATGATGAGGGAGTTCCAAATTTGATATGCACTCTTACATGTGCATATCTTATTGAAGTCCTCGGGCTCCAATGCGCATTGCAAGGCGTTCATTGCCTTGGCATTGCTTACCTCCGCGACGACCTCCGCGGTAGTCCATTTCTCAAAGTCTTCTTCTTCGGGCTCGATGTATTCCTTCATTGTGGTCCTCCATAGAGATGCACTCCGGAGGAAGGTTTCCATCCGGCATTTCCAGTACCCGTAGTTGGTACCGTTGAAGAATGGAGGCCTCGTAGAGGAATGTCCTTCCATCACCGAAGACGCTCCTTCACGGTTCTTGAAGGTGCCATAGTCGGAAGGTGGACGCACGGTCTTGTTGTCGTTGGCAGACATAGCTCAGTATCTGGCTCTGATACCAAATGTAATGCCCTACAAGCTACTGCACAAGTACTAGAGGGGGGGGGGGGGTGAATAGTACTTTAAAAATAACAAGGAGTATAATTCCTAATTATAGTGCAAACAACTACCAAATCAATTTGCGGAAGCTTAAATTGAATGACAACAACAAAATTAACAATGCTAACAAAAGATGTTACTGGGTTCGGATCCACCCAAGTCTCTCCGACTTGTTCCCGGTGATCCTACGTCCCAACCACCCGGATCCCCTCCGGATACTTAGGTTAGAAACTCTAACCCAAGATTTCCACTATGATATCTTGTGAAAAACCTTCACAAGATCAAATCATACATGCAATGGCAATAGTGAATCCCACAACCTGGGATCACAACCTTCTCTCACAACCGAGAGAATCAATAAGCAATATAAACAAGTTTATAATGAAATAAACAATCTTACCACAAAATCCTATACCTTGAGTTTTCTTACCAAATAGGTGCAAGGAGGGATTTGAGGAAGATGAAGTCACCAAGACCTAGCACCAAAGAAATGACCAGCAATGGGTGCCTAGGAGTGATTTAGAGACTTGAATCAAGCTAGAGCTTGAAGGGCTCACCAAGAACAAACTTCTCTCAAGATGGATTCTAGATCTAGAATGTGAGAGAATGGATTTCTTGTGAGGAAGAGAGCTTTAGAAATGAGTGAGAATGGCTATCTCTTTCAATCTCAATGAATCTCTTAATGGCAGCTCTAACCTAGAGAGAAATGACCTAGGTTCGTATTTATAGGGTCCCATAAAAACAAGTTAGGTCAATTCCCAACGGATAGAAATCTGAGGCAACTAGTCGGTCAAAGAACAACCACTGACCGACTAGTTCATCAACTAGTCGGTCAGTCAAACAACATGGACCGACTAAGTGAAGAACTGAGAAGAGATAGAAATTCATGATGGGTTTTCTGGGACCCTTAGGGCACAAAAACTCTAGTCCCGTCCTAAGTCGGACGGAACATAGACAGAAATGCATCGGAAAAATTTTATGTTAATCTAATTAACATGCAACCCTAAGGAACCAGACCCTATTAGCCAGGAACTCTGCCAACTTGGGGTGGATCTGACCACCCCAAGAGGGATCTAACTACTGCGAATAATTAAATGAAAACTTAAACACATACCCGGAATCTCAGCCCTGGGGCAGGCGAGATGTTCCGCGCCGTCTTCCGAGCTGCTCCCGTCTCACGCCGAGCCGCTCCTTGAACCGCTCCCCGCACCGCTCCTAGAACCGCTCCGCATCCCAAGGCGATCAATCCCCGTGTCGCCGAGCCACCCACCGCCGAAGAAAGTTTCACGCGAGTGAAACCTCCGCCTAGATTTCGGATCTGAATCCGAACTCCTTTGCGGCTTTGCTAGAGCCCTCAGGAGCAAGGCAGAAATTTATAGGGAGAGGAGAATATTAATTTAGCTTAGATCCGAGCCTGCTCCAACATTTACGAGAGCCGCTCAGATCTAGAGCTTGGGACGAGTTTTGAGGAGGAGAGCAGACCCCTATTTATATAGGCGGCGGACTCTCCCCTTTTCTCAAAATCCGATGTGGGACTAAAATAGAGTTTAATCAAATTCAATTTAGTTTGCACTTCACAAAGTGCAAACTTCCGTGAATTTTAACTCCCTCACCGTTGAACTTCAGGATTGATACAACCTATCAATACGACGAGCGTTCAACGGTGAACGCATATGAAAAAACCGTTCGTCAATCGGAGTTCGTTTGACCCTCCAATTGAGTGTCCAAAGATCAGCCCAAGGCTTGATTTTCGACTAAAATCAGCCGTCAAATCTGTCCAATAGATCTAGGGTTCTGCACCCATTAATGGGGCCCAGCAAGTGGGCCCCACAGCCTCCAAAACATGACTGGGCGCCCAAACCCAGACCTAGGCACGGGTGCCCAAGTCTGGGCGCGGGCGCCCAGGCGCCAGCCTGGCGCCTGGCGCCCGGCGCCAGGCGCCCAGGCAGGCGCCTGGGCCGGGCCAGGCGCCCGGCTCAGAACGCCTGGGCGCCCAGCGCCCAGGCGTCCTGGGCCGCCTGGGCCTGCGCCTAGGCGCCCGGGGCCAGGGCCTGGGCCAGGCGCCCAGGCCCAGGCGGGTTTGGGTGCCCAGGCCCAGGCCGGTTTGGCTTTATTGGGTCTGGCCATCAGGCCAGACCAGGTCCAGTCTTAGCTGGTCTGTCTGGTCTGGCCTGATCTGACCCTTTGGGCTGTTTTGGACATAACTTGATCATCTGGCGTCCGATTTAGAGGCCGTTCGAACCTGGGTCTAGACCGGGACATTCCCGTCTTACCCGTGTACTTTTCCTTGCGTTTATTTTATTAAATATTGTTTTAAACAATTTAAAACACATTTAATCTCTTTTGCATCAAATGCAAATTAGACCCTATCTAAGCTTAAATAATCATTTGCATCAAATACAAATGATCCGAGGGCATATTCCTCTACATCTCCCACTTGCACTCAGGATCATTTATCCCGAATGCTGGAGATTTTTGCAAACATCTTTTGCAATACTTTATCCCTTGCATCAAATGCAAATTATTCTCCCTAACTAATTTCTACCTATTACTAGACGAAGATCACACTCTGTGTGAGACCCTACAGCCTGACCCTTACAACAGGTTGGGCTCGAAGCCCTATACGGCAGTGACCACGAGCAGTGGTTGCCGTCCCTGCTTCAGGAATCATCATTATGTGGTTAACTCATTGACATGAGTATTGTCGGAACCACCCTGACTGTTTCCGTGATGAATTCCTCAGTTATAGTCTTTTCGTCTAAACTATGTCGTGTAGATCAAGTCTAGGGTACGGTCAAACTGTCAACCCCAATAACTTGACTCCGGTTAGTTTCTATCGATCTTTTAGTCAAAAAATGTTGGACTTCTTCCAACATACTCTGGCCAGAGTTTTTACTAAAGACCGAACTAACCCTACGACACTAACTCCCATTGACCGGGAGAGACGAATCCTCTCTTGGTCATTACTCTCCTCATACGCTTCAAGTGTCACCCAATCAAAGACCTTTCGACAGGCCTTGCCTCGAAGCTAGGTCATTTGATCTAAGTGGCACCGTTCACGCACAGGTTCGTCAAAATGACCTCAAGTCAAAAGACCAACTAGCCTATCATCACTCAGAGTCATCATTGACAGATTGGTCAATATAACCATATGATAACTCTTGTGGATCGTTCAGTGAACTCATTCTCTAATGAGCATCTGTGTCTCGTCTACGACTTCGCCAAGTCAAGCGATCATGAGATCATCGCCACCGCTAAACGGTGAAGACTTAGACACAATGGTCTATCCGATGTTTCGATATCCTTGTCTCGAAACATCTACGACCACGAACCCATTTAGACTTATGCTACAGAGGGTCAAACATTTCTCCATGATCGAGATACTCATCTCGATACCTGTTTGACCTCGCATAAAGTCTTAGGACTTTACCTAAGTTAATATCTAATTATAACATAACTTAGATAAATTATTACCAAACAGCTTACTGTTATTTCGAACAAGATGTTTGTGCTATGCACACATGAAAATAGATAGCCTCGAGGGTATCATCTCTCAACATCTCCCACTTGCACTCAGGCCCATTTATCTCGGTATCTCATACCGTTTTTACACATAAGTTTTCCCGACTTCATGTGGTAGAGCCTTCATGAGTGGATCTGCTAAAACCGTCTACATTATAGACTTAAGGGTTTCTATGTTTAGACCAACCATTTGAATCTCATTCAAATAATTCATTTGGTCTTTCAGAATCCATAATATTTTAATTTACTTGGATCTTATCCAATTCATCGTACCTTACGATAATCATTTAAATCAGTTACTGGTCATTTCAAATAGCTCATATTTATTTCTGATAAAGAATCAAACTCTTTTGATCACTTTGTCAAAATATATGTTCCATCCCTTTGATGCCTCACATGTAATTTACACGCTCCCACTGACCTTGAAAATTATCTGGTTAATTCATATAAGTTGGTCCGTCTAAATCATATTTAGAAAAACGAACTTGTAAGTGAATACTCCAATTTTCATGGTCAACTTAAGCGTTTACATCGAGTTTGGTCCGAGTAGTTCTGTACACATCTGCTGGTGGAAAACTGTTTCATTATAATCCGTTTTATAGGAATTAGTATGAAAAAACCGTTCTCGACCAACATGATTGCACTTCACTATTTTTCTTTTCTGCACCAATCTTTCAACTTAAAGATTTACTTGCAGTAAGTGAGGAAACATTTTCCTTGGGCACGTAAACTAAATTCCAAAATTTAATTACGCACACGGACCTATTCTGGTTGCATCAAGTTTTTAAAATCGGAGTTACTTCTCCGAATTTCATCCCGGAAGTTGACTAAGTCATCATCAGTTATGATGTCTAACTCGACTCTTCGTCTCACGAGATTCGAGTAATTATACAACTTCATAATGCTTGATTTAATGAATATCTTATTGATAATGTCCTCATAGAACATTATCAAAACCTAGGCATTACTATCTGGGACTTAACCCAGAGGAAGGACTTAACTCAGAGTCACTTGTTATGGATCGCACCGAGTCTAACTAAGTGTGATTCATACCTTTTAACACACTGATGTGTTAACAGACTTGACCTGAGAGAAAATCACATTTTCTTTTAATTACACAAGATTTTATGTAGCTAAGTATTTAGCCATTCGATCTAATCGAATCAGTTTAAATACTTTTGTCTTTTCGTTCTTTATTATTTCAGACTTGTGTTTCATCAAGAACACGTGTCTTAATAAAATATACGAATAACTTATTTTGGTTGATCTAGACTCGGGTACATCAGTATGTACTAGACTGAGTTCGACAACTCATTCTCCCACTGTCTCACAGATGGGTTTCGGCCATTTTATCTAAGAGGATAAGACTCACAAGTGTCCGTAGACTTCATAATATGAGAGGTCAGACCCCTCTTTATGTGACTTGTGAAGCTTAGTCTCTCGATACGGCTTAGTCTATTTTACCATATAAGTTTGCTACTATCTTGTGTATTTATATATTAACATTTAATATATATATATATATAGTTATTACAAATTACTTAACACAAAACATTGCTTCCGAAGCAAGGTGATGACATTCGTCAAAAAAATGTGTTAGACGTTTTTGTATAACTATTTATTCTGAAATCGTGACATCAAAATATATCACATTTTCATTTCCTCCTACTTATGCCTTTACTAATGATAAATTAAACTAACTTTCTCAATTGACTTTCCGGAGTGCCTTCTTCCTTTTCTAAATCACATTTAGATATTAATTTACCCAACATAAATAGCTATGCAAGCATCTTATGTATCCAAACGCTTGAGCTTTGCAATCTCGAGTTTAGCTCAAGAAGTTGCTTGTCTCAAGATCCGGATGGGATACATAGTCTTGCACTGCTCATGCACTCGTATTCGACTCAAACGGTTTGATCGAATTCTCGAACTTTGCGGATCGGAATTGTTTGTCCATACAACCTTGAGGGTAGCTCGACAAGTTGTAGGGAGAAACATACTACGAATATCCTATATGTTCAAGCTGCCTCATATAGAGAAGAGTGACATGTAGCTTTAATTTATTTGTTGGACCCAGAACTTAATGAAATCATATTTCTTAAGTCTGTTCTTTAGAAGGTCATTTAATGTCAACGAGAATATAGTTTAATTCCATCAATTAGAATTTAACTTGATATTCAATTAATCAACTATTTGACCAGTTAGCTTATTCCAATATTATATTTTGATTCCTTCGGTAAACATAGTCTTGCCCTAGTTTTGGCATATGTTCAAAATTAAATATAGGTAGAATGGCTTTCATCTATCTATATCCTCCCACTAATTTTACGATCGTTTTAAAGCTTAATAACGAACGATTTAATCGAAAGGCGGCTTCATCCACCTCTACCGATGATGAGGACTCGGAAGAAGAAATGGACATGGAATCCATTGCACTCATGGCAAAGAAGTTCAATCGCTTCTTCCGAAAGGGTAAATTCAAACAAAAATCTAAATTTACTTCTACTAACGCCTCTACACCTTTGTGCTTTAAATGCAATAAGCCAGGACACATCAAAGCGGATTGTCCTCAAAACAAGCAAAAGGAGAAGTGGAAGGCGCCGAAGTTCGACAAGTCCAAGAAGTACAAAAAGGGATACAAAAAGGGACTTGTCGGAGCAACATTCACCGACTCTGAGGATTCCTCAAGCGGAGAGTCGGACGATGAGAAAGTGGAGCAAGCGCACATGTGCTTCATGGCAAGAGAGGAGCATGATCAAGGATCTTCCTCCTCCGATGATAGTGACAACGAGGGCGATGAGGTAACTATGGATGATATTAGGAATGCTAACTCTCAACTATGGTCTAAATACACTAAATTAGTAAATAGATATACTAAAGTAAAAGATGACCTAGCTAGCATTCAAACCTCGCCTAAGACTATCATCACCAACAACGACACTGTTGTTGAAGAGTTAAGAAATGAGATTGTTAATCTCAAATCTAAACTTGAACATGTTAGCATTGAGGATACGGAAAAACATAGGATAGAGGATTTGACTTCTCAAAACTCGACTTTGAGTATTGAGAATGAAAGTCTTAAATCTCGTGTTTATGTGCTCACATCGCAAATATCCACTTTGGATACTTCTTTGCGTTCTCTCACCGAGAAATATGAGAACACATTAGGCCGAATCAATGAATTCAATAAGGGTAAGGGCCATTTGGATAATATCCTAAAAGATTTACTTCCGGCCAAACACCACATTGGCTTGGGGTATATGATAGGAAATTCATCCAAGTCGGTCACTACTTTTGTAAGGCCAACTTCCGAAGCATCAACGAGTGGGAGCAAACACTCTATTGGTAGTTCATCTACCAATGGTGCTTCCACCTCGTCCACACCCTCTTTCGGAAAGAAACCCATTTTGGGTGGACCTCCAAAGAAGGGGCATGCTTATATGTACACCAATACCATGCCACGTAGGAACACACGTCCTACTCCACCGACTCACACATATGATGATTTTTATGCAATACATTCTCGGGCACATGCACACCATGTGAGACACCCTCACGCACATGTTCCCACACATGCATATGTTCACCCACCTCATCATATGAATAATTCTCGTCGTGCACCATTCCATCATGTTCCGTATGCCTATCCACAACATGCATCACGTAGAAATCAACGTCGCATGCATGCACCCAATAGGATGAGGGCTACCAAGATCTTCACTATTTGGAGCCCAAAGGACACAAGCATGGATGAAAAACAAGTATATATGAATGCTTATTTTTCGGATGTTGTGCATAGTAGAAATTATGTGGGGAAGTCTAAGTCCAATTGGACTTGGCTTCCAAAGGTCTAACCTTTGAGGACCCAATGACCTTGGGTACCATGATATGAAATTTTCTATCTTTAGGTACTCAAGGAAAAGAAAAAAAAGGAGCAACAAGTTTAAATTTAGCTCCAAAGGGAATTGGATACTCGATAGCGGGTGCTCCAAACACATGACGGGTGACGCTCAATTGCTCTCCGGAGTGGTTCCCATTGCAAATGGAAATCGCGTCGTATTTGGAGGCAACGAGAGCGGAACCATCGTCGGTGTTGGTAAAGTGGGTAACCCATCTAAACCCTTAATTAGTGATGTTTATTTAGTTAATGGTTTAAATCATAATCTTATTTCAATAAGCCAACTTTGTGACAAAGGTTACAAAGTTAGCTTTGCGAAAGGATTGTGTCATATTTCAAATGATAATAATAAGTTATTATTTTCTGGCACACGCCATAAGATATTTATATTTTGGATCTTCCTAAGTCATATGAACAATGTCTCGTTGCCAACACAAGTGAACAACACTTATGGAATCGACGCTTTGGACATGTGAACTTTGGAACACTTTATAAGCTTTCAAAATTAAATTCCATTAAAGGTTTTCCGAAGCTCGTTTTTGAAAAGAAAAGTTTTTGTGATTCTTGTCAACGTGGCAAGCTTCCTAAATCTTCATTTAAACCTAAGAAAAGCATTTCTACGAAACGGCCACTAGAGCTATTACATCTAGATTTATTTGGGCCTACTAGAGTTGCTTCCTTAGGAAATGCAAGATATGGACTTGTCATCGTCGATGATTATTCAAGATTTACATGGGTATTTTTCTTAAGTAATAAAAATGAAGCTTTTGAAAACTTCACAATATTTGTGAAGAAAGTACAAAATCTCATCGGAACCACCATTGTCACTATTCGTAGTGATCATGGGGGTGAATTTGAGAATGAGTCTTTCTCAAATTTTTGTGATGATCTTGGAATTACTCACACGTTTTCTTTCCCTCGCGCACCTCCTCAAAATGGTGTTGTTGAGAGGAAGAATAGAACGCTTGTGGAGTGTGCTCGCACTATGCTCGAAGATAGTCAACTTGGTTATCAATTTTGGGCGGAAGCGGTACTCACCGCTTGTTATGTGTTTAATAGAATACTTTTGAGGCCCGGCACCAAACAAACTTGCTATGAATTGTTGTTTGGTAGATTGCCTCAAGTTAAACATTTTCGTGTTTTCGGCGCAAAATGTTTTATTAAAAACACATATGATAATTTGGACAAGTTTGATCCGAGATCGGATGAGGGGATATTTGTTGGGTATTCTTCATGTAGCAAAGCCTACCGGATATACAACAAAAGATCCTCTACGATCGAGGAATCACTTCATGTCTCTTTTAATGAGAATTTTACTACTCCTAGAATTTCAAATGATGATGACTCTATGGACGTTTTATGTGATTCTTTTGAAAATTCTAAGTCTATTGATTCAATTGATTCTATTGATACTAACCCTACTAATGAAGTTGTTGAGGATGTGCCTAGTGATCAAGGTATTCCCAAGCGGCTTCATACCGTTCGCGACCATCCCCATGAGCAAGTTATTGGCAATATTCAAGATAGAGTCAAGACGAGATCGCAAGTCCACCACTTCGCCAATTGTGCCTTTGCCTCATCGATAGAGCCAAAGAATATAGTTGAAGCGTGCGAAGATAGTGCTTGGCTCCTTGCCATGGAGGAGGAACTCATTCAATTCGAGAGGAATGAGGTATGGGAGCTTGTTCCTTTGCCATCGAAGAACCACACCGTCATAGGGACAAAGTAGATCTTCAAGAACAAAACCGATGAAAACCAAGTCGTCATTCGGAACAAAGCTCGGTTAGTAGCTCAAGGCTATCGACAAGAGGAAGGTATCGATTTCGAAGAATCCTTCGCTCCGGTAGCTAGATTAGAATCAATTAGATTACTATTGTCTTTTGCATGCCATAAAAATTTTAAATTATTTCAAATGGATGTTAAAAGTGCATTTTTAAACGGAGATGTCGTTGAGGAAGTTTACGTTTCTCAACCTCCGGACTTCATAAATGAAAAATTTCCAAATCATGTTTTTAAACTAAAGAAAGCTCTTTATGGTTTGAGACAAGCTCCTCGAGCTTGGTATGATCGCCTAAAGAATTTTCTTTTGGATTTGAATTTTAAAATGGGCGAAGCCGATTCTACACTTTTTATTAAGCATGCGAATAATGATATTTTATTAGTTCAAATTTATGTTGATGATATCATTTTCGGTGCTACTAACTTCACTCTTTGTGAAGAGTTTTCTAATGTTATGAATGAACAATTTGAGATGAGCCACATGGGCAAACTCAAATATTTCTTAGGACTCCAAATTCGCCAATTGAACGATGCAATCTTCATCCACCAAACGAAGTACACGGTGGAGTTGCTAAAGCGATTTGGAATGGAGAATGCCTCCGGGAAAAAGACTCCTATGAGCACTACAACGCATCTTGATAAAGATACGGGCGGAAAAGATGTAGACATTCGTCTATATCGAGGTATGATAGGTAGTTTACTTTATCTTACCGCAAGTAGGCCTGATATTATGTTTGCCGTTTGTATATGTGCTCGTTATCAGTCTCAACCTAAGGATTCTCACTTAGTAGCGGTTAAACGTATATTTCGCTATCTAAGTTACACTTTAGATTTTGGATTACTTTATCCGAAATCTAGCACATATGAGTTAGTCTCATATAGTGACGCTGATTATGCGGGATGCAAATCCGACAGGAAAAGTACTAGTGGCACTTGCCATTTTCTAGGAAATTCTCTTGTCTCTTGGTTCTCCAAGAAGCAAAATTTGGTATCACTTTCAACCACCGAGGCGGAATATATTGCCGCCGGTGCCGCTTGTGCCCAGGTTCTTTGGATGAGACACACATCGAAGGATTTTGGTATTCATTGTGATACTAGCCCTATCATGGTGGATAACCAGAGTGCTATTTGTCTTTCAAAGAATCCGGTGCACCATTCCCGATCTAAACACATAGATGTCCGACACCATTTCTTAGATGATCATGTTGCTAAAAAGGACATCATATTAGTGTACGTTGAAACCCAAAAGCAAATCGCCGATATTTTCACGAAACCCCTAAAGGAGGACTCCTTTGTGCGGTTGCGTCGAGAATTGGGGATTATGGGTGAATCCGAGATATAGGATTCATATTTCATTCAATTATCTTGCATGCTATTATATTTCGCGATATTTCGTTCATGCTAGATTTATTGAATTTTTGGGGATTTTATGTGATTTGTTTGAATTTTTGCTCGAATTCTTATTTGAATGTCGTATTTAAGATTTCGACGTTTTATGGGGTAATTTAGATGACTAATGAGAGTGTTAAGATGTTCCATCCAAGTGATTTTTGAAGAAAACTCATTTATCGAATTTTGGACTCTTCTAGTCGGTTTCAGTTCATTAGTGAACCGACTAGATGCTCATCTAGTCGGTCAGCTAGTGAACTCAGACCGACTAGATCAAGCTTTTAACCTTCTCCTGTCACTTTCTTTCTTTAGTCGGTCACAGTACACTTACCGACCGACTAGATTGAAAACTAGTCGGTCAGTGAGTATACTGCGACCGACTAATTCTAGCCCTAAAAATTCCTGTTTACCTCTGTTTCGACTTAGTCGGTTCAAGCTCATTGACCGACCGACTAGATCGTAATCTAGTCGGTCAGTGCTTGAACTGTGACCGACTAAGTGTGTTAGGGCAAACACGTCATTTAGCAATCCCGACCGACTTAACTCTATTTTCATCCGACTAAAGTTCATTTTAGTCGGTATTCGTCTCTTCTCCAGCCCGATAAACCCAAAAATCCTCTCGAGACCCTTCGACTTCCGACGTCTTTCCGGCCATCTTTCCGACCATCCCCGCCGTCCGATCGCCGTCGCCCTCTCTCCTAGGTATAACCCCTCTCCTAGATCTCTTTTTCCTACTCTAGGGTTTGATTTAGATCTCATCTAGCTTCTAGGGTTTCGAATTTCATCTAGGGCTTGATTATTTCGGATTTCCTATCTTAGGGCTGTGTGCTTAGGGTTGTTCAATCTTCGTCGATTGCTTGTATTCGTCGTGCCACGATCATGGCAAAGACGAGGATTCCTATCACTTCCTCTGGGGCATCCCCCATGACTGTAGGGCCTTCTAACCCTATGAATCCGCCTAAGCCCAAGCGCCGTGCTAAATCAACCCAAGCCTCTCCGTCTTCGCCTCCTCTGAAGAAGCAGAGGACGGCGACCGTCAAACCTGGAAAACAATCTAAGTCTAGAAAGCCCATTCTCCACACACCCTCTACTCCTCCTGATTCTGACACTGAGTTTATACCCGAGGATGAGTCTGGCCATAGGGAACCTACTCCTCCACTTCATCCTAGGACTCGCCAGCCTAAGGGAAAGGGCCCAATGCCAGCGGGTGGTGTTGACATATCGTTGTGTCGCGACGACCCTTTGTGTCTAGCGGCCTACAACCGTATTGAACACTGCCCGATGCTATTGGAGCACTATGTTCAGTTTTCAGATTTCCTTGGCTTAGCTGACCTCCTCTCCTATAGTGGGCTCCTTGACTACCTACGATACGACCCTAAGGCCAACCCTAGACCATATCCTCGCCTGGTAAAATTGTTCTATGCCAATCGTGTCCGAGGCCAGTACGATACGAGTCACTCCATCGAGACTACTGTCTTGGGAACTCCTATAGTTCTCACGGCAGAAATCTTGGGGGAGATACTTGGTTGCTCGTCGTCTGGTCTCCTTCCTTCTGACATTTCCGTCGATGATATCTCTTCCTTGGATCAGTCCGTACTTTCTGATATCTTCCATGTGATCCCTCCTGCCTTCATTGGAGTTCCTTCGAAGTCGTTCAAGCCAAATGCCTGGGTCCTGAATCTTATTCTGAAGTCGTGCTTGCTTCCCAAGTACGGCTCATCTTCACTTCCATCCCAGCCATTTCTCAAGTTGATCTACGCTCTTTTCTTGGGTTGCGAGATTAATTGGGCTCGCGTTATACTCGATAAGATGGACTCTTTCGAGTGTATTCGCAAGACCAATAAATCTGCGCATATTCCATATCCGTGTCTGTTGACCCTTGTTTTTCGTCATTTCCGAGTCCCTCTCCCTCCTGACGATGAACGTCCCTTGGGTCCCCCTCTGAACGCGACGGCCGTAAAGAAATCTCTTGCGGCGCTTCGTCACGTGCAGAGGGCGACCACATCTGCTTCCCAGGCCACTCCCTCAGCTGCTGCAGCCCCCACTCCTTCTGCCACATTAGATGATGTCGTACGCTTACTACGTCGGCACGAGTCTCGCTTGGCTTGTACCGAGGAGGTAGTTTGCTGTATGGCAAGTATGATGGGCATTCAGCTTCCTCCTTCATTTTCTGAGGACGAGGAGATGGACGATGAGGATATTGACGATCTTGTCACTTCCTTGGCTCGTGGCAATGAGGCCACTGCTGCTGCTGCTGCTACCACATCTGCTCCTGGAGATGGCACCACTTACGGTGCCCCAGAGACTTTTGCACCAGTAGTTCAGACTTCTGATCCTGCTGCTGCTCCTGCTGACGAGCCTGATCCTGTATCACCTACTGCTGTTGCTGTTGAGACCCCCGCTGTTGAGACCCCTGCCGTTGAGCCAGTCATTGATGTCTCCACACCTGCCCCGACGATCCCATCTGTTGACACTCCTCTCCTCCCTGCAGAGCCTGAGTCCACTCCGTCGACTGGACCCACGGAGACTGCAGATCCAGCCACTTCCTCGTGATCGTCAGTTTCGAGGACTCTCCACTACTCTTTGGATGATATATCTTATTGAGAGTATTTTGGGTTAGGATGGAGTTTGAGGGTTGTTTTGATGTATTTTTGAGTTTTCTGGATGTCGGTGTTGGATATTTTGATGTACTTTGGATGATGTTGATGATGGTGTTGTATTTTGATGTGGATGATGATGTTGTATTTTTTGATGTTTATATAGATGATGTGTCGCACTTGATATGATGTACTTCTTGTATTCGATATCTATTTGGATGTACTCATGATGTTATCATTTATATATATACATCGATGCTCTCTATGTTATAATTCGTCGTGCAAATTTCCTATTCGTTCAACGCATATGAAATGTGAATTCGTCGCTCGATGCTTAAATGCTTGGTTAAATAGATTATATTTCTATAATTATATAGAATTGTTTTCCATGCACAAATTTAACCAAGAATATTGAATATTGGAGAGTACGTTTCATTATTCAATAAATGAATAAATATTTGGTATTTTTGATGATTTTAATTATCGCTTTTTGATAATGGACAATTTGGCACACCTTGATTTGATTTCAACACTTTTCCCTTGGTGTCAATTAGGTCCATCGTCATTGTCTACGACTCCCGATGTTGGATTTTCCATTTCCTAGTTGTTGTCGTTGTATGCCCCCCTTTTTTGGGATAATGCCAAAGGGGGAGAGATAATGATAATAAATAGGGCAAATGAAAATTTATCTCAATTTCCAAGAATCTAATTTGATGTGTTAGATTCAGGGGGAGTTAAGATACATATAAGGATGTTCAAAATCCGATATTTCAAAAATCGATTCTCTTTATTTATCTTACTCGTCTGCTTGATGCAATTCATATATATTCATTTTGGAATTAACGTGTCATCAATGCAGGGGGAGTAAGTATTTTACATTTGAATCATTATTTTTGATTATTATTTATGTTGGTTTGTCATCACCAAAAAGGGGGAGAATGTTGAATATTGGACTCCCCAGATTTGGTTTTGGATGATGAGCAAACATAAATAATTCATGAACTAACAATTTGTGAGCGCAGTATTGGAGATCGTCGCAAATTCACGAGAACAATCAAAGCGACATCTCAAGACTTCTTAAAACACGTATTCATTGCCTAAAGCTTCGTTGAAGCTCTTGGACCGTTTTGGAAGTCATGAAGATTTAATCGAAGCTCTTGAAGACCGTTCTTTAAGGTTTTATTTATAGTCTTTTAGCTTCGATATATAGAATGTTAAACCTTGAGTATATCTTACGTTTCTATCTTCATAACGCTCATATCGTAGCTCTAGGATCTTAGTACAAGTTCATTCTAAACTCCTCGAAGCGTCGCGCTTCGATTCAGACTTGTTTGTGCATGTTAGTTGGTACAAGAAGAAGTACTGACCGACTAGATGGTGATCTAGTCGGTCAGCAAAGCTTCTTGGACCGACTAGTTTACTTCCTTAATTTCTTGTTCAGTACTGTTTACAGTTAGTCGGTCTATGTTGACTCACCGACCGACTAGTTTGTGAACTAGTCGGTCAGTGATGCTTCTTTGACCGACTAGTTGTGATTTACTGTTCATGCCAAATTTCTCCTAAGCTATTGTTTATCGTTTAGTCGGTCTAAGAACGTTTGGTGACCGACTAGTTGACAATCTAGTCGGTCAACTTTTGTTCTTGGACCGACTAAGTCAACTTGTATTCAGACTATTTCATTTTGCCTCTTAGTCGGTCTACGTTCACTGACTGACCGACTAGTTGTGAAACTAGTCGGTCAGGAAGTCTTCTTGGACCGACTAGATTTCTAGGTCTGAATTTCTCTTTCTTCTCAGTTCCTCACTTAGTCGGTCCATGTTGTTTGACTGACCGACTAGTTGATGAACTAGTCGGTCAGTGGTTGTTCTTTGACCGACTAGTTGTCTCAGATTTTCTATCCGTTGGGATTTAACCTAATTTGTTTTTATGGGACCCTATAAATACGAACCTATGTCATTTCTCTCTAGGTTAGAGCTGCCATTAAGAGATTCATTGAGATCAAAAGAGATAGCCATTCTCACTCTTTTCTAAAGCTCTCTTCCTCACAAGAAACCCATTCTCTCACTTTCTAGATCTAGAATCCATATTGAGAGAAGCTTGTTCTTGGTGAGCCCTTCAAGCTCTAGCTTGATTCAAGTCTCCAAATCATCCCTAGGCACCTATTGCTGGTCATTTCCTTGGTGCTAGGTCTTGGTGACTTCATCTTCCTCAAATCCTTCCTTTCACCATTTGGGTAAGAAAAACTCAAGGTATAGGATTTTGTGGTAAGATTGTTTATTTCATTCTAAACATTTTTATATTGCTTATTGGTTCTCTCGGTTGTGAGAGAAAGTTGTGATCCCGGGTTGTGGGATTCACTATTGCCATTGCATGTATGATTTGATCTTGTGAAGGTTTTTCACAAGATATTCATAGTGGAAATCTTGGGTTAGGGTTTCTGGCCTAAGTATCCGGAGGGGATCCGGGTGGTTGGGACGTAGGATCACCGGGAACAAGTCGGGGAGACTTGGGTGGATCCGAACCCAGTAACATCATTTGTTAGCATTGTTAATTTTGTTGTTGTCATTCAATTTAAGCTTCCGCAAATTGATTTGGTAGTTGTTTGCACTTTAATTTGGAATTATACTCCTTGTTATTTTTAAAGTACTATTCACCCCCCCTCTAGTACTTGTGCAGTAGCTTGTAGGGTATTACACAATCAAACATTGCCCTTGACGCATGATCATGCAAATGTGTCTGCGATAGTCTTGAGAAGCGCACACAGATTCTGACTAGGGAGGCCACGAAAGAACCCGAAGCTCCATTGGTTGATGGGAGACCAAATCTAAAATCAAATGACTATGTAGCTTCGGCATCGAACACCATGACTCCGGAGGGAGTTCCTGAAGAAGAAAAGAAGAAGAATGCGAAGGGTAACTTGAGGGTCTTCAATCCCGCGGTGCCATTCCCACAAAGGCTTGCCAAGGCGAAAATAGATGAGAAGTACGGCAAGTTCTTCGACATGGTTAAAGACTTGAGTTTGCAAATCCCCTTCTTGGAGGCTATAGATAACATCCCTCATATGCAAAATTCCTGAAGGATTTGGTAACGAAGGATACAAGGAAAGAGAAAGTCATCTTAACGGCGGAGTGCAGCGCTCTGATTCAATGAGCAAATCCGCCAAAACTCAAGGACCCCAGGAGTTTTTCTATCCCATGCTCGATAGGGGAGGTAAAAATCAATCGAGTGCTCGTCGACTTAAGTGCGAGCGTGAGTCTGATGCCTCTTTTATTATACGACCTTGAACCCACCGGAATGACTCTGCAGCTGGCAGACAGATCCGTTAAGTACCCGGTGGGAGTAGTGGACGACTTGCCCATCAACGTAAGCGGTGTGCATGTGCCGGTTGATTTCGTAGTACTGGACATGTCGGAGGACAATCATACCCCAATCATCCTCGGGAGGCACTTCATGGCAACCGCGGGTGTACTCATTGACGTGAAGAAGGGGAAGCTGTCCCTGAATGTTGGGGATCAGAAAGTAGAGTTCGATTTGGGACTTTTAATGAAGCATCCACCGGAGGAACAAAGATGCAATCTACTGGAGGTCAAAGAAGAAAGAATCATTGAGGCTGGATCTTGGGAAGTTCTTTCAAGGAACCCCCCCCGATAGCTTGGAGGGCCTTGAGGAGCACATTGAGTTGGAAGAAGAAGAAGTAGCTGGAGAAGTGCGTGTCTCCCGGACGACTCCTCCCAGATTTAAGAAGGTTTCTCTGAAAAAGAGCAAAGGAAAAGAGCCCTTGGGGCTCACAGCTGATGAAGTTCGTATCCTGAAAAGAGTGGTGACTGACACCAACGTGAGGGGAAAGCCCCTGGACACCACCAGCGGGAGGATCATCGAGAGCATCTACATGTCACCTCTGTCACCGACAAATGCACCTGCTCCTATAGCTGAAGGGATGCCGATCATTGGGCATCACCCGTACAATCCCCCCTAAAGATCATATATCGGGAGTCGAGCAAACAACTTTAAACAACAGCGCTTCATGGGAGGCAACCCATGTTCTGAACTCTCGTCGTTATTTGTAGGATTAGTTTTCTTATTTTTGCTGAATAAATTCTGCCATGGGGAATTTCGTCGGGAGACTTAGATGATTTTTGTGTTTGTGCAGGAAATTACCCCCATCCAATCGGTTCAAGTATCAACCGATTGGGTGGGCTGTGTCTGAAGATGGCTAGTATCAGAACATAAGTTAACCGATCGGTTGAGCTGAAGCTGTGATCGGGTAGCAGACCGGGTGGAGAGTACAGAGCTCTCGGGAATTTTGGTGAAAATCCAACCGATCAGTTGAGCTGAAGCTGTGCTCAGGTGGCAGACCAGGTGGAGAGCACATAGCTCTCGAAAATTTTGGTGAAAATCCAACCGATCGGTTGAGCTGAAGCTGTGATCGGGTGGCAGACCGGGTGGAGAGTACAGAGCTCTCGGAAAATTTGTGACGCGGTCAACCGATCGGGTGAAAACTCACCCGATCGGTTCACCTGTAGCTGCTTTTCAACAAGAAATTTTCGAAATCGCCTCAACCGATCGGGTGAAATCTCACCCGATCGGTTCGCCTAGCCCTATAAATACCCCCTCACCCGATTTCATTTCACCCGAACTTCTCTCTCCTCCGAACGGTTCATTTTCCCCTCTCTCAAACGATCTCTCTCTCTCACTTCCTCCACTCCTAAATTCACTCCCCCACTTCCTCCATTTCCCTCTCTCACAATCAATCCCCTCCCATCTACCTCACTTCATTCCCAAATCCGCCAAAACCCTAGCACTAACTCGTGATTTTCGAAAATTTTCCTCTTGTTGGATTGAAGTGCCGCTGCTTCACATACTCCTCAATTGCACGGCGAAGGACCTTTTGCGAGCAAGGAATCACGTCGATACTGGGTACATTCGCTCCTAAGCTTTATTTTTACTTTGCCCAAGTGTTTGCATTTTGCTCCATTGTCGTTTGATTGTGTGCATTCGTATAGTGTTGCATTCACATTGCTTCACCACACAATCATGGCCAGAGACAAGGGTAAAGGGATCATGCAGGAAGAGGAGCCGTCACGCAAGAGACACAAATCCACACGTCCACTGCGTGCACGTGCTCCTCCTACTCCTCCTACCCGACCACCATCCTAACCCATCATTTTTGTGGCAGACCTGCTGATGGGCCCACAGGGAATTCGTTTCATGAGTCTAGAACATAAAGATTTTTATAATCGACTCAACCAACGATCTCATTTAGCCACTAAGTTTGCCCATAGTCAAACCTTGATCGATCTCGGAGTTTTCTCCGGTGTCGAGTCCTTATTTGCAAACTTAGGTTGGCTAAATTTCTTAAACTCCCATGCACCATCATACCCCGCCCTGACACTCGAATTCCTCTCGACTCTAAAAACTGAGGGGGGGGGGGTCACTCATAGATTTCCGCCTCCGAAACCAAAACTACCGCACCCATGTGAACACATCAACAACATTTTCGGTTTCCCCATTCTCGGCGAAGATATCCGTCCCTACGATTTTCATCGCGACTTCGATGTCGATTATTTTTGGGGTCACCTCACTCTCCACGACCGATATCCTCGAGGCTAGGCCAAGGCCTCCTCCATCATCCACCATGTCTTTCATCTAGCCCACCGCATCATATCGAGCATTTTCTTCCCCCGGGATGAGTCCGGGACCGTGACCATCCCTGACCTTTTCATCCTTTGGGCTATGACTTTTGATTCATTCCCGGTGTTGACGGGATCACTTTCGAGGCCCGCGCGTACCCATTAACGACGGTGCATGGCTAATCAAAAACTCCTTGATATTAGCCGTGTGGGCAAGGGCAAACATTGCTGCTGCGGCCTCATTACTCGCATTGCCTTACACCCCCGTTCAACATTGTTATCCCTCCGTGAATTGTCGCATGTCGCATGATCTACATATCTAGATCTTGATGTCCTGTGACACACCCACATGATCAAGCCGCGAGGCATAGGTCGGTATGTCTTTTACTATGGCCACCCCCCCATATACCACTCTACCTAACCCTGGCCGTATGGTTATTCATCTTGAGGCAGACTGGTCTTTTCCTCCAGATCCAGAGTTTGGGGGGTTACATCTTCAATTTCCACTCCCTGACGCACCACGACCACCGTCCCCTACCGCCCACTTAGGTGAGCAGGATATCCCTGCGTTCAGAGGAGACCCCGGGGCTGGACCTAGTGTCATAACCTCGGTTTCTGTCGCTTTTTCTTCTGAGGCACTCACTACGGCCCTCTTAGGTCTTGCCTCCGGTGCAGGCACGACCACTACCACCGACACCTCTTCTGCTGTTCGTCAGGCCACCTCCACTCGCCTCGCTCTTGAGGCTGAGCTAGCTACTCTACGCACTGGTGCATCTACCTCTACCTCCTCGGACCCATCCACTTCTTTCTTTTCACACCCAAGTTTCCTCGCAATCGATCGAAACATGGCCGCCATTCTCCACCATCTTACACACATCTACGGTCCTCCTCCACCTACTCCAGTACCATCACCACCTCCTTCGTCTCTTCGATGATCATCACCTCCTCCATCACGATCATCACCTCCTCCATCACCCCCTAGGCGATCATCCCCTCCCATCACCACATCTTCTCCACCTACGACCACTACCGTAGACCCTACACTCCCACCACCATCCTCCATCACCACTGCATATTTGCGTCGCAAGAAATTAGTTGTGCGCTTAAAATCATTACCCACTCCCACTACATTGGTCGCCATACCCCTCCCAATTACCATTACCACCGACAGTCCACCCATCGTTCACACCACCACCGCACCCACCCATCCACCATCTCCCCCACTCTCTCCACTTCTCTGCACACCTATCACCTCTCCTGCCCACACCCCTCCATCCTCTTCCGAGCAGGGTGAGAAGACTACATCCCCTGCACCCTGATTGTTCCTTTTTCCGATTCCCCCCCTAGCATTTTTTTTCTACATCACATTGATCATATCATTTTGCTAGCATTTTCATGATCAGCTTGGGGGAAATCGATTTTTATGCATATTGTCGTGTGATTTCGTTCGTGTGCTTGTTTATATGTGTTCTTTGGATGTGTTTTTATATCTTTTATTTGTGTGTTTCTTTTTCTTTATTTTTCTGTTTCGTTTGTGTGTTTTTCATGCTTTTCATCTTTTTGTATCGGTACATACTTCACTCCCATTTTCGTTGCCCTCCCGTATTTACTACTATTACATTGAAGGCAATGCAAGTTTCAGCTTGGGAGAGTCGCACTTTGTGCGTCAGTTGTGTCTTTTTCACCTTTTTTGAGTCTTTTTCATCGTGGTTTTCTTTTTCTTCTCATCCTTTTGTTCTTCCTCTCCTAGAGATGACCCCACATGATGAACTGCCACAGAACCACACACACTTAGCTTAGCTACGATAATCACCTTCACTAACCCGAGGAAGCCGAGTCCTATTGCATTTCATGCTTCGTGGGTTCACTTTGCTTTTATGTGAGTTGTTTGTCGTGACTATCTAGCGGTGTGCTTTTACTTTGTGATTTTGATTTTATATACATGTCCTTGGTTGACCCCTAGACTATCATGCTTCAATTTCGAATATGCGGTATTTTGCCTCCACTGTCTGCTTCTCTATGCATGAATTATATATATATATATATATAATGCTTCAATTCGCATGTGTCGGGACTCTACCAATATGACAAGGATAACCCATTTTGCTTATGCTCTGATTTGCGAGAAAAAATTTCCTTTGCCCAAGTGTTTAGTATTCGATTTTTTTTGTTTTACTTGGTGCAAATCCCCTCGTCGTGTACCGTTCTCCCACTTGGGAGGGTACACAAATATATAGCCAAAATCCAAAAGCCCAAAAGGAAAAAAAAGAGAGAAGAAAAATCCAAAAAGAAAAGAGAAAAAAGGAAAAAAAATATGTATAGCCAAAAACCCAAAAAAATTCCCATTGTGAATACCATTCCTATCCACTATGAATAAAGGGAAGGCGAGAATTTGCACAAGTGTTCTACTCCGCACCTTCTCAACCTCCTTCGTTTTCGAACACACTTGGCATAGGAATTTTCTAGCGACTATCTAGGCAATAATGGGATGATCTTCTAGTTCCTAGCAGTGGAGTCCCCGACACATGATACGCTTCGATTCTTACTCTACTCTCATGCATGCTTGAGTTATTATTCACCGCTTATTCGAATTGAATCGATATTTGGGTCATTCCTTGGGTATGTGTATATGGAGCTTTATTGCATAATTGAGATAGTGACATTGTCTGCTAGCTCACGACCCCACTCACTCACACTTCACCACGTGGGCCCACGACACTTGTATGGACTCATATTCCTGGGTTTAGTGATGTGTTTATCGCATGCTTGCTTAGTGTGGCGTGATTGATTTCGTTGGCTCTGACGGGCGATCTAGGATTCTGCTTTCTTTTATTTCTGTTTCTTCCTTTCTATTTTTCCTTCCGAGCTCCTACTCTCACTCGTCTTCCTCGAGGACGAGGAAGGGTTCAGCTTGGGGGATTTTGACGTGCATTTATATTTTATATATTCACACACGTCTTCTTCGTGATTTTCCGTTGTTTTCCATTGTTTCATATCTACTCTTTTGTGTTTCTTAGTATCTTTTCACTTTCTTTGCGTTTTTGTGCCGTTGCAGGAGATTGCCAGCGTTGGGGACATATACAGCAGATATCATGAGTCCTCGGAGCAACGGGAGGTTCCACGTGCGATCCCGAGGGCCAAACGTCAAAGAATGCCATATGTCAGCCCTGAACCGATCGGGTAGATAGACCCACCTGATCGGTTCGTGCACACGTATCCAACCCGGATAGGAGCAGCAGTGAAGATAATCTCACCCGATCGGTTCAGTGATTGGGTGAAAATGACAGAGCTCTCTGTCTTTTGGAGCTGAATTCCAACCGATCAGGTGACATCTCACCCGATCGGTTCATCTGTAGCTGAATTCTCCCAGCTCATGACCCGACGACATCACCCGATTGGTTCAGCGACCGGATGATGTATCTGCAAAGTTGAAGACCAAGTCGACATCCATCTCACCCGATCGGTTGATGTTCTAACCGATCGGGTGGATGCTAATCTATAAATAGAACTCTAGGTTTTCCCAGAACGGATCCCCATTTTTTCAGATGGTTTTTTGGGACTTTTGACGGCTGCAATTTTATTTTGTCTTGTAAGTTTTCTGATAGTTCTGGAACTTTGGTATTACATTAATACTATTGTTAGCTTCGTATTTCTATTGCTTGATCTTGATTCCAATGGCTAAATTGTGTTGTGTTGATATTTTTGCTATGAATCGTGAGTAGTTCCCCAATCTAGGGCGTTGGTGGAAACCCCTTCGTGGGTTCTCCCTAGAACGACCATAAGATTAGGATTTCGATAAGATTTAGGAATTTAGATGGTTACGCGAGGTGTTTTATTGTCATTGGTGGGAGAAAGACCGTCTCTGACCGTCGGGCCAAGGGGAAATAAAACTGGCATTTGATTCCCTAACCACAGCTCACACCCCTAGCGTAGACATTGAATCCTAGCACATGGGAATGGCAGGATGAAATGTTGGGAGAAATCGTTGCGAGCTTAGTACTTCCAGAGTCGGTCGGTGTTAATGGACATGTGAATGCCCACCGACTGAACCCGGGTAGACCTAGCGTATCATCCTGGGCATCGATCGGAATATCGGGCCCATGGGATACTAGGTATCACTCTCAGAGGCAACGTCTCACCACTAAACCCTAGAATCTGATCGTGTTCCTATCCGTCGATCGTAATAGAGAGAGCTCATGATAGGGTGGAAACCAAAGTCCTAGGTTCCCTTTTATATCTTACATCGTTCGTATTTCTTTCTCGTGACAATCAACCGATTGTTAGGGCTAGCTTACCCACTGGGTGAACCGGTTCCTTCTTGAAAACAAGCACAACACACGCCCCCCTGAGTTCGACCCCTAAGCCACACTACAACACCGTGCGCTTGCGGTTACAAATATTTAAACCGGGTATCCCCGATCCCATTGCATATAGTGCCAAATCTAGGGTACATCAGTATTCTGCTGACCGTATTCGATTGTAACTCATTCGTTGTCTTCAGGGTTACGATGCGTCCATATTGATTGACTCGGCGGATAACAGTGCTGACATGACACAATTTCGAACCAGAGCCTAGCAAGCTTCGATGTCATTGACGAGGCAAAGACTGGAGCAGCTTGCATCAACACAGTCTCCTGTGCTGATATAGTTACTTTAGCTGCTCAAGATTTGGGTTCCTTTTAGGTTAGCACAACTTATACATAACATATTTCCAGTTCTTATGGAGTCCGACATATTGCAATAGACCATCTATGATTAATTACACTGTTAAGATAATGAGTACTCTATCTAGGAACTTGTACTGTGTCTTTTTGGGCATTGTGTCATGTCCCTTAATTTCTTGTGGTAGTGTCTCTTGGGCTCTTGTGCCCAATGATGATGTATGTAGTATATATGTGAGAAATTAGTCATTGTAACAATCATTTAGCTAATACAAATCTTTCCACGTAGGTCCATTGTTTGTAGACTTGGTTATATGTTGTGTTTGTTTCTTCTTATGGCGATTGCCTCCGTATGCTATTGGATCCGGGAACCTACGGCTGCATTGGATTTGTAATATATGGAGAGTTTATAGGTGTATTGGCCTTCAATGGCCGATTAAACTGAACCCGATCCGATAATACCTAACAGCTAGTTTAGATATCTTAGAGATTTTCTCAATTAACATGAATTTGTTACGTGATTTTCTCTTACATATCGTGTTTTCTGTTGTGCGAACACTGAACAGTTAGTTGGAGATGAAGGAAATAGAGGCTGCATATACAAAGATTTTCTTCTCTTCAATTATCAAAAACAGAATTTGTTCTCTGAATCCAGAGAAAGCAATAATGTTCTCTTTTTCTCCGATCCAAAATGCTTCATTGGTATCAGAGCTATTCGTTCCGCGTGCCAAGCCCATGTTTTTTTCAGAGCCGTCGATCTACGTGTCACCACTTATTTTTTTTATTTTTTTCCAATCAGATGTCATCACATCTTAGAGTTCCTCTCATTTTTTGGGAGTTGCCATATTCATAACCATTTTATACACACAACTAAAAAAATATCTAAAAGCTTGTTTTTACCTTGCACACAACACCGTATCACCATATTACACTACCCTTTTTCCTATACATGCCACTGCCGCCTAGTCTCCCCCCCACCAAAACAACACACAAAACACCATATCACCACATCACCCGTCCGTATTTCCTATACGCGTCGTCGTCGTCTAGTCCATGCAACCCCCCCATGTCCCTTTTTCCTTATACCCGTCGTTGTCTCCTAGTCCATGCACCCCACCCCCAACACACACACACACACACACACAAAACACCATATCACCCGTCCATTTTTTCTATGCACTCAACTGCCACCTAGTCCATGAGGCGACAGTGATGGGAGAGGTGTGGGGAGAAGAAAGAAAGAGCGGAGAGGTGATGAAGAAGGGAGTGCTCGATGGTGCAAGTGGCAGGGGTGCACGGAGGGAGGGGGTGGTGGGTTGCAAGAACTTGGTGACTATGACGGCCGGCGGTGGCGGGGAGGAGAGGAAGATGAAGGGGAGGAGGAGGAAGAGTGGCAGAGGGTAAACGAGGAAATATGTTCAGTGGCAAACATGTAAATTTTAAATGACAAACTTGTAAATTAAGTGTCTGCGTATTCAGCAATTTGGTCTGCGCGCACAGCAACTCCCATTTTTTATGGGTAAATTTTAGATTTAGGAAAAAAATTAAAAATAATATTAAATTTTGACCAAGAAAAAAAATATTTACAGAAATCGACCAAGTCTGGCCACGTCAGCAGTCAGGCACGTGCGTGGGCACTGACTGAGTGGTTTGCGTTAGCCGCACTTGGCAAATGCGGCCAAATTGAGTTTCCGCAGTTTGGCCGTATTTGGCAAGTGCGGCCAAATTGAGTTTCCACAGTTTGTCCGCACTTGCCAAGTGCGGCCAAATTGAGTTTTCACAGTTTGTTCGCACTTGCCAAGTGCGGCCAAATCATTATGGGCAGTTTCGATCAAGCCTTCAAATAGATTGTTTGCATGTTGTATTATAAGGAAGTCGTTAGCCTGGTGGTATTACTTCTTGTTTTGAGGAGAGAGGTCCTGGGATCAATTCCTAGTATTCCCACTATAAAATTTATTTTTAATTTAACTTTAAAAAAATTAATTAATTAAGCTTCCACAGCAAAATTCAAACCCAGAACCTCCTGGGTCTCACCTATAAGCATTACCACCTAGGCATGTAATTCATCAATACATTGAATACAAATAATTTATTTGAAGGCTTGCTAGAAGCCACGCTCCTAATGACTTGGTCGCACTTGGCAAGTGCGGCCATATTGTGGCAACACAGTTTGGCCGCAGTTGCCATGTGTGGCCAAATTGTTAAAACACAATTTGGCTGCACTTGCCAAGTGCGGCCAACTCAAACCATCCATAGTCAGCGTCCATGTCCGTGACTGACTGCTGACATGGCCAGACTCGGTCGATTTCTGTAAATATTTTTTTCGATGGAAATTTAATATTATGTTTATTTTTTTGCTAAATCTAAAAATTACCCATTTTTAATCCAAAAACTCTTTCACTGATTAGGGCATCCGCTTCAGGTCGGCTGTCGATCAGAGCCATCTCCTCGTTTTTTAGGACAGCAGACCACGACCCCCTCCTCGATTCTTCTTTCTTTTCGAGCAATTCGCACTGGCGAAGGTTGGAGCCCCCAAAGGTCCGAGTCGATCGTATCCGCCTCAATCCACTGCTCGATGCTTCTGATCTCGACTTCTATCTCCCAATCCGAGCATCGCCTGCCTCAATCCACATCACTCTACTCCGATATTGACACTCACTCGAGATCCGATTTCAACCGCCTCGATCCACCACCGATCTGCAACGATCCCGACTTCTCTCTCCCTATCCAAACACCGTTGCAGGTTCTCTGTTTTTATTTTTATTTTTTTGATTACATTTGCAATATCTTGAAAATTGTTTATCATCAAACCTAAATAAACTGATTGTCACGTATTTAAAGAAATTAAACAAATTTTGTTCTACTTTTTCTAGGAAGAAGTTGCAGATCATAGACCTTATTTTTTAGAAATTAATATATATAATAATAATAAGGATAAAACTGAAACCGTGTTTTCTTAAATAAAAAATAAAAATACAAAACCAAATTTCTGTTAATTTTAAAAATCCAAAAACTATTTCACCGATTAGGGCATCCGCTTCAGGTCGGCTGCCGATCAGAACCATCTCCTCGTTTTTTAGGACAGCAGACCACAACCCACCTCCTCGATTCTTCTTTCTTTTCGAGCAATTCGCACTGGCGAAGGTCGGAGCCCCCAAAGGTCCAAGTCGATCGCAGCCGCCTCAATCCACTGCATGCTGCTTCTGATCCTGACTTCTATCTCCCAATCCGAGCGCTGCCCGCTTCGATCCACAGCACTCTACTCCGATATTGACACTCACTCGAGATCCGATTTCAACCGCCTCGATCCACATCCGATCTGCAACGATCCCGACTTCTCTCTCCCTATCCGAACACCGTTCCAGGTTCTCTGTTTTTATTTTTATTTTTTTGATTACATTTGCAATATCTTGAAAATTGTTTATCATCAAACCTAAATAAACTGATCGTCGCGTATTTAAAGAAATTAAACAAATTTTGTTCCACTTTTTTTAGGAAGTTGCAGATCATAGACCTTATTTTTTAGAAATTAAAATATATAATAATAATAATAAGGATAAAATTGAAACCGTGTTTTCTTAAATAAAAAATAAAAGCCCAAAACCAAATTTCTGTTAATTTTAAAAATCCAAAAAAAACTCTTTCACTGATTAGGGCATCCGCTTCAGGTCGGCTGCCGATCAGAGCCATTTCCTCGTTTTTTAGGACAGCAGACCACGACCCCCTCCTCGATTCTTCTTTCTTTTCGAGCAATTCGCACTGGCAAAGGTCGGAGCCCCCAAAGGTCCGAGTCGATCGCAGCCGCCTCAATCCACTGCCCGCTGCTTCTGATCCCGACTTCTATCTCCCAATCTGAGCGATGCCCGCCTCGATCCACAGCACTCTGCTCCGATATTGACACTCACTCGAGATCCGATTTCAACCGCCTCGATCCACCATCGATCTGCAACGATCCCAACTTCTCTCTCCATATCGGAACACCGTTCCAAGTTCTCTGTTTTTATTTTTATTTTTTTGATTACATTTGCAATATCTTGAAAATTGTTTATCATCAAACTTAAATAAACTGATTATCACGTATTTAAAGAAATTAAACAAATTTTATTCTACTTTTTTTAGGAAGAAGTTGCAGATCATAGACCTTATTTTTTAGAAATTAAAATATATAACAATAATAATAAGGATAAAACTAAAACCATGTTTTCTTAAATAAAAAAATAAAAACCCAAAACCAAATTTTTGTTAATTTTAAAAATCCAAAAACTCTTTCACCGATTAGGGCATCCGCTTCAGGTCGGCTGCCGATCAGAGCCATCTCCTCGTTTTTTAGGACAGCAGACCACGACCCCCTCCTAGATTCTTCTTTCTTTTCGAGCAATTCGCACTGGCAAAGGTTGGAGCCCCCAAAGGTCCGAATCGATCGCAGCCGCCTCAATCCACTGCCTGATGCTTCTGATCCCGACTTCTATCTCCCAATCCAAGCATCGCCCGCCTCGATCCACATCACTCTACTCCGATATTGACACTCACTCGAGATCCGATTTCAACCGCCTCGAACCACCGCCGATCTGCAACGATCCCGACTTCTCTCTCCCTATCCAAACACCGTTCCAGGTTCTCTGTTTTTATTTTTATTTTATTTTGATTACATTTGCAACATCTTGAAAATTGTTTATCATCAAACCTAAATAAACTGATTGTCACGTATTTAAAGAAATTAAACAAATTTTGTTCTACTTTTTTAGGAAGAAGTTGCAGATCATACACCTTATTTTAGAAATTAAAATATATAATAATAATAATAAGGAAAAAACCGAAACCGTGTTTTCTTAAATAAAAAATAAAAACCCAAAACCAAATTTCTGTTAATTTTTAAAAAACAAAAACCAGAAATTTCCTTTCTGAAATTATAAAAAAATCGGTTTGATACAATACTTAAAAAATAGAAAACTGAGATTTCATTTCTGAAATTTTTAAAAAACATTTCTGTTTAATATAATAATTAAAAAATGAAAAAATTGAAATTATATATCTTGTTAGTGTAAATTGATACCTTCATTTATTAGTTTTAGACCTTCAAATTTGAAAAATCCACAGTTATTACCTTCAAAACCGTCATACAATACTAAGACCAAATGGCTAGTAAAATCCTTACGTCTTAACTGGCTAAGATAGAGCACGATAATAGTTTTAATGGTATAGAAATATTAAATATGGGTTCATTCAGGATAATCTAGATAATATCATTGAGGTTTCTGCTCTCACTCTTGATGATAATCCTATTAATACTCATAAAAGAGAGTTTGCTCAGCGGCAACTCAGTGACAAGAATAATAAAAGCTTGATGCACATATTCATGGAAGATAGTTTAATAAAAGTTTTTGAAAAGTATAGTACTGTCAATGAAATATGACAAGTAATAAAGGAAAGGTATGTCATCGCTTCTGAGATGAATTAATATTGGATTTGGCGTCTTCGTGGGGCTAGGCCCGGTCCAAGTAGGCCTAGTGTATGTAGACTAGGTTAAATGCTGTGTTTGTTTCTTCTTATGGCGATTTCCCCTGTATGTTGTTGGATCCGGGAACCTACAGTTGCGTTGGATTTGTAATATATGGAGAGTTATAGGTGTATTGGCCTTCAATGGCCGATTAAACTGAACTCGATCCGATAGTACCTAACAGTTAGTTTAGATATCTTAGAGATTTTCCCAATTAACGTGAATTTGTTACGTGATATTCTCTTACATATCGTGTGTTCTGTTGTGCAAACACTGAGCAGTTAGTTGGAGATGGAGGAAAAATAGAGGCAGCTTATACAAAGATGATTTTTTCTCTTCAATTATCAAAAACAGAATTTGTTCTCTGAATCCAGAAAAAGCAAAAATGTTCTCTTTTTCTCTGATCCAAAATGGTTCATTGGTATCAGAGCTATTCGTTCCGCGTGACGAGCCCATGTTTTTTAGAGCATTCGATCCACGTGTCACCACTTAATTTTTTTCTTTTCTCCAATCAGATGTCATCACATCTTAGAGCTCCTCTCATTTTTTTCAGAGTTGCCATATTCATAGACCTAATTGCTATACATATAGACCATTTTATACATGCAGCCAAAAAATTAATCTAAAAGTTTGTTTTTTACTTTACACACAAGACCATATCGCCATGTTACCCAATCCTTTTTCCTATACACGTCATCGCCGCCTAGTCTCTCCTCCAAACATACACACAAAACACCATATCACCATATCACCAGTCCTTTTTTTCTATACACGTCGCCATCGCCTAGTCCATGCAACCCACCCTCAACACACACACACAAAACACCATATCACCGCATCACCCGTCCCCTTTCATATACACTCCACCACCACCTAGTCCATGCAACCCCCCAATGATGGCGGTGATGGGAGAGGGGCAAGGAGGAAGAAGAAAGAGCGGAGAGGTGATGAAGAAGGGAGTGCTCAACGGTTCGATGGGCAGGGGTGCAATGGGGGAGGGGGTGGTGGGTTGCAAGAACTTGGTGACTATGGCAGCTGGCGGTAGCGAGGAGCAGTGGCGGAGGGAAGGGGGCAAAGGGGGGCAATTGACCCCACTGACGGAGACTTGGACCTGTTACATAGCAGCGATTGCCCCCCCAACCAATCTTAATTTTGCTTGTATTGTCTTTTTAAAAGCCAGTGTTTGCCCCTCCTAAATTTTAATTTTGTTTCATTTCTCAAAAGATTGCAGGTTGCCTCCCATTTTAATTTTGTTTGTAAGGTCATTTCAAAAGTCAAAGGGTATTATGAGAACCCACGTTCTAAGTGCCCCTCCCCCAAATTTTTTAATAAACACAAATCTCATCCGCCCCACACCCAACTTTCCTTCTCTTTTCGAAACAAAAAGGAAAACAGCCTCATCCACCCCAAATCGTTTGTGCGCCATTCATCCTTTGCTTGCACGAACCATACGCCCCCAAATAAGAAATCCCTTCTGCCGTTCGGCGCTTCGCAAACTCTTTGGTGCGAGCGCGACCCAGCGATGGTACTTCGCAAAGCATCATTCAGTCCGGGAGGAGGTCAACCTGACGAGTTACGGGCTTGAGGCTGAGCATTCGGAGAAAGGCTCAGCGTCCGATATGCAGTCTCCAAAAAAATTCAATCTCTTTCATGTTCTTGATCCATTTTCCCTCACAAGTCAAAATGTTATTTTGCAATGTGTTTGTGCCTTGGATTTTGATTTTTGAGCAGTAGTGATATTCTATTCTGAGCTTTGGCTACTAATTGTTAGCTTAGCTAGCTAAGGCTTTTGCCTCTTCTACCCATGAGATTTCTCTGAATGCAATAATACAACGCCCTAAACTACATTGGTTTTCATTCATATACAGTGAATTGGAATAATTGTATGATGCTCACATCAAGAAATAAATTTAATCTGGAGACTAACAAGGAGTTCACGATTCATGGCAATCATCGAAGTCCACACATGAGGCATAGAAATCAATGATGTGTAGGTGAGGGATTAATGATCCAACTAATTAGAACTGATGCAAAGATTCTTGTGGCCAGACACTTGAAATCGTGTAACAACAATATAGATTGCCGTGTAACAACGCTTCCATAAATTAATATATATATGTAACAACAATATAGATTGCCCTAGTTTACGAACTCGTATTTTAGATTATGATCCGAATATCCGGGATCAAGTTCATAGATCATACTTGCAAAAAGGACATGTCAACCTTGCAATCATCAATTTCCACAAACAAAAATAGGGAATTATTGTCGAAGATTCAATTCAAATTGGTTTGTTGAATATCCAAATTGGTTAGAATACAGTATAGAAAAAGATGCTGCATTTTGTTTTTACTGCTATCTTTTCAAAATCGAAAATCAAGAACAAGGAGGAGGAGATTCTTTTGTTGTCGAAGGATTCAAGAATTGGAAAAAGAAAGATTGGTGTAGCACTCATGTTGGAGGCCCTAGTAGCTTTCACAATCAAGCTAGGAAGATGGCTGAAAATTTATTAAATGCAAAGCAACATATTCTACCCCAATTGTCAAAGCAGTCTGATCAAGTTTTATTTAACTATCGTGTCCGTCTTAATTCTTCATTTGATTGTATTCTTTTTCTTCTTTGACAAGGGCTAGCTTTTCAGGGTCATGATGAGTCAGAAGATTCAACCAACAGGGGAAACTTTCTTGAGCTCTTACAGTTTCTTGCTAATCATAATGATGATATCAAAAAAGTTGTGCTTCAAAACGCCCTGAAAATGACAAATTAACTTTGCCTAAGATACACAAAGATATTGTTAGTGCTTGTGCAATTGAGACTGCTAATGCTATCATTGGAGAGCTTGATGCAAGCTTGTTCTCAATACTTATTGATGAATCTCGGGATGTTTCAACAAAGGAGCAGATGGCAGTGGCCTTGCGCTATGTTAATAATATGGGTAATGTTGTTGAACGCTTCATTGGTGTTATGCATGTCAAGGAAACAAGTGCATTGTCGCTAAAGAAAGGGATTGAAGCGCTATTTTCTAAGCATGGAATTGGCATATCAAGGTTACGAGGTCAAGGATATGATGGAGCTAGCAACATGCGGGGTGAATTTAATGGACTCAAATCATTAATTCTTAATGAGAATATATGTGCATTTTATATACATTGTTTTGCTCATCAACTTCAATTAGCTTTAGTTGCTACAACAAAAAATCACATCCAGATCGCCTCTTTGTTTTGCTTGATCTCTAACATTTCAAAGCATCTTGCAAGCGATGTGATACTCTTCGAGAGAAATAAGCTAGTGAACTCATTATGGCATTAGAAAAAGGTGAATTGTCAAGTGGACGAGGCCTAAACCAAGAATGCTCTTTGAAAAGACCCGGCGATACACGTTGGAGCACACATTTTTGTGGTTTGCTTAGTTTAATCAAGATGTTTCATTCTGTAATTGAGGTACTTGAAATAGTTGAAGAAGATGGTGCAAATTCAGAGCAAATGGCAGAAGCTTATGCGTTATTGGAATTAATGCAATCTTTTGATTTTATATTAGGCTTACATTTGATGAAGAATGTTCTTGGAATTACTCATGAACTATCATAGGCATTGCAAATAAAAGATCAGGATATTGTAAATGCTATGGAACTAGTAAGTATTTCTAAAAAAGAATGCAGATGATGAGAGATGATGGATGGGATAATCTTTTTTTTGAAGTGTCAACATTTTGCATGAAACAAAAGATCAATGTTCCTAAGATGGATGAAAAATTTATAGCTCGAGGGAGATCTCGTCGTAAAGCTCTAGAATGCACCAACCTACATTATTATCGTGTGGGATTCTTTCTGAGTGTGATCGATATGCAAATTCAGGAGCTTAACAATCGGTTTCCTGAGGCAAATACAGATCTACTTTTGGGTGTTGCATACTTAAGTCCAAATGATCATTTCTCTTTTTTTAATAAAGAGAAATTAATTCGTCTTGCACAATTTTATCCTAATGAGTTTTGTGACATAGAACTCATGAAGCTTGAGAACCAACTTGATACTTTTATTTTGGATATGAGATCGAATGAGGAGTTTTCAGAATTAAATGGCATGGTAGGTCTTGCAGAAAGAATTGTTATGACTAAAAAGGACAAAGTCTATCCCTTAGTTTATTTGCTACTAAAGTTAGCACTGATATTGCCAGTTGCAACAACTACAGTTGAGAGAGCATTTTCAGCAATGAATATCATCAAAAGTTGACTTAGAAATCGCATGGGAGATCAGTGGATGAATGATAACTTGATCACGTTCATTGAAAAAGACATATTTGATACAATTGGTAATGATGTAATCATCAAACGGTTTCAAAATATGAAAACACGTCGATAAGTTGTGTAAGCTTATTTTTTATATTTAATGATGAAACTCTGATTTTTGCAATTGTATTCTTTTAAGAAAACAAAATATTTTATTATTATGTTTTCGTCCCCTAACAAATTTTTCTAGCTCCGCCACTGGCGGGGAGCATATGAAGATGAAGGGGAGGGTGAGGAAGAGTGGCGTAGGGTAAAAGAGGAAATATTTTCAATTGCAAACATGTAAATTTTAAATGACAAACTTGTAAATTAAGTGTCTATGTATTCAGCAATTTGGTCTGTGCACACAGCAACTCCCATTTTATCTCAAAAATTCTTTCATCGATTAGAGCATTCGCTTCAAGCCCCCTCGATTTTTAGGACATCAAATCAGAGCCATCTCCTCGTTTTTAGGACATCAGATCACGACCCTCCTCGATTCTTCTTTCGTTTCGAGCAATTCTCACTGGCGAATGTCTGAGCCCCTAAGATCCAAGTCGATCGATGCCACCTCAATCCATGACCTGCTGCTTCTGATCCCGATTTCTCTCTCCTAATCCGAGCGACGCCTGCCTCGATCCACAACATTCTACTCCGAAATTGACACTCACTCGAGATCCGATTTCAACCGCCTCGATCCACCGCCGATCTGCAACGATCCCGACTTCTCCCTCACTATCTGAACATTGTTCCAGGTTCTCTGTTTATTTTTGTTATTTTTTGATTACATTTGCAATATCTTGAAAATTGTTTATCATCAAACCTAAATAAACTGAGGGTCACGTATTTGAAGAAATTAAACAAATTTTGTTCTACTCTTTATAGGAAGAAGATGCAGATCATAGACCTTATTTTTTAGAAATTAAAAAAAATATAATAATGATAATAATGATAAAACGGAAACTGTGTTTTCAAAAATAAAAAAATAAAAAACCAAAACCAAATTTCTGTTAATTTAATAAAAACAAAAAACTGAAATTTCATTTCTGAAATTATAAAAACTTGGTTTGATACGATAATTAAAAATAAAAAAATAAAAACTGAAATTTTTTTGAAATTAAAAAATAGATAACTGAGATTTCATTTCTGAAATTTTTTTAAAAACATTTCTGTTTAATATAATAATTGAAAATTGAAAAAAATTGAAAATGTGTATCTTGTTAGTGTAAATTGATAACTTCATTTATTAGTTTTAGACCTTCAAATTTGAAAAATCCACATTTATTACCTTCAAACCCGTCATACGGTGATAAAAGACTAAATGGCCAGTAAACTCCTTACGCTTTTACTGGCTAAGATAGAGCACATTAATAGTTCTAATAGTAAGATTGAATATGAGTTCATTCATGATAATTTAGATAGTATCATTGAGGTTTCTGTCTCACTTTTGAGGATAATCCCGTCAATACTCAGAAAAGAGAGTTTGATCATGACAACTCAATGACAAAAATACTAAAATATTAATGCTCATGTTCATGGAAAATAGTTTAGTTTTTGAAAAGTATAGTACTATCAAAGAAATGTGGTAATAAAGGAAAAGTATGTCACCCGCTTTTAAGATGAATATACAACTCCTTATGCATATGTATAATCCATATAACATGTAAGAAGGTGACAATATCACCGAACATAAGAATAAAACGATTTTTATATTTAGGACCTAATTTATATGGGATTTAAATTCCAGAAAAGCTGCAGTTGGTGACAACTATTTTGAATGGTCTATCATCATCACTAGATATGGTTGTAATAACATTGAGGTTTAATTGAATCATTAAGCGTGCTACTGACTTGTCAGCTTAGTTAGATTGGAAAAGGGCTCAGATATACATCTTATGTAACAAGTAGAAGCCAATACGGTCCAATATCGAAAAGCATTACAGAGTCGGTGCTTTGGACTTACAAAGCCCATGATGCATCATGCTGGTAACAATGAAGGACCTTATGGATCCTCTTAAATTTATAGGAAGTTTCGCCACATAAAGGTCAACTATCATCAGATAAATAATATGGGTTAGTTTAAACATACAAAACAAGGAGGATTTGAAATATAAGAATTCATTGGCGTTATTTAATGTAATGCTGCAACAACTAATGTTGGTGGATGATGAATTGACTTGGGAGAGACCCGACATACCAAAGATAAAAAGAAAATTTGCTAATTTTCAAGAACTGAAGAAGGCAGATCAGAGAATTTATATGGAGAATAATGCACGTCTGGATGTTGAAGGTGTTGGTTCATTATAATTGGACCTTGAGGACAACATTATAGTCTTTAGGGATATGTTTTATGCACTTGACATAAGACATAATCTGATCTATGTCCATGCTTAAGAAAGATTTTGAAATTAGGTTTGCAATAAAATGATATCTATTGGGAAAGATAAGAAAGTTCTTTGTATGAACAAGTTTATACCTAAGTGTCTTTCTATTATAAAACTTGATGTTGGTTATAAGAACTTTTATTTGCATTATTCCTTATATTTTTATTTGATTATAATATTTGGCATATGAGGTTATGATATTCAGATAATAGAAAATAGATCAGGTAATTAAAATAGACTTATCATTGAATTGAGATAAGTAAGGACATTAATATATGAACATTGCTTAACTTGAATGACCAGGAAGTCTCTTATCCAGCTCATCGTACCTTACGACAATAATTTTTAGTAAGTTATTGGTCATTTTAGATGGTTCATATTTAAAAGTGTCAAACTCTTTTGACCACTTTATTAAATTATGTTCCATCTCCTTGATGCCTCGCATGTGTTTAATTCGCTCTCACTGACCTTCAAAACTCTCTGGCTAATTCATATAAGTTCGTTCTTCTAAATCATATTTAGAAAACGAACTATAAATGAATGCTCCAGTTTTGATGGTTATCATGAGTGTTTACATCGAGTTCGGTCCGAGTAGATCTGTACGCATCTGCTGGCAAGACAGTTTCATCATAATCCGTTTATAAGAATTAGGATGAAAACGTTCTTACCCAACGTTAGTTGTACTTCACTACTTTCTTTCTGCACCAATCTTCTGAACTCGAAGATTTACTTGCAGACATTAAGAAACAATTTCTTTGGGCACGTAAACTAAAGTGCACGGACCTATTGCATCAAGTTGTTAATCGAAGTCACTACTCCGAATTTCAACCTGGAAGTTGACTAAGCCATCATTGACTATGATGTCTAACTCGACTCTTCGTCTTACGAGACTCGAATAATTCTACAACTTCCTAAAGATTGATTTAATGAATATCTTATTGATAATGTCCTCACAGAACCTTATCAAGAACCTAGGCATTATAATCTGGGACTTAACCCAGAAGGAGGATTGTAACTCGGTCACTTTTCCATGAGTCGCACTATGTCTAACAAAGTGCGATTCATGCTTTCTAACACATTCAATATGTTAAGATACTTGACCTGAGAGAAAATTACATTTTCTTTTATTTACACAAGATTTATACTGCTAAGTATTTGACTTTTTGATCTAATCGATTCATTTCAAATACTTCTGTCATTTTGTTCTCTATTTTATTAGACTTGTGTTTCATCAAGAACACATGTCGTAATAATAATAAGAACGATTTATCCTGGCTATCCTAGACTTGGGTCCGGGTACATCAGCATGTACGAGAATGAGTTCAACAACTCATTCCCCACTGTCTTACAGAAGGAGTTTCAGCCATCATACCTTTGACACTACTGGAAAATAGAGCAACAGTCACGGAACATCTGCCACGGAACGATTCCGTGGCAAATGTTTGTTTATTAGCCACAGACGATTTCGTGGCTATTGTTTCATGGCTAATATAGTAACAGCCACGGAAATACTGTGGCAGATAGAAAATGATAACGGAAATATCAACGCATCTATTTTTCGTTGGAGTAATCTAATGTTCACGGACGAATCCGTAGAGGTTATTGGTGCCACGTACGCATCGAAAACCCTGGCGCCATATTTTGGCTGCCAAACGAAAAAATATAATGAAAATTTCAATCTGTACATAAAAATATAATGGAAACCAAAAAATTATAACTATCGAAACAAAATTCGCCTCTCTCTCTCTCTGAAACCCGACGAAGATCGGCCACTTGAGCGACGAAACCTGGCGACGATCGGGTGACGAAACCCGGTGACGATCGGTCTCTCGAGCGACGAATCCAGGCGATGAACACGCTCGACGATCCTACGATTGGATCTCCGGAGATATCAGGCGGAAATATTAGGGTTTCTTTTCGCGGCCGCTCGATGTGTTCTCTGGTGACGGTGGACTCAGGCATTGACCACCGTGATCAGATCCGGCGCCCATCAACCATCATCAGTAAGGTCAACCCCCCAACTCTGATGAACCCGATGCAAGTCCCCTCTTCCTCGTTTACTTCTCAATCTGAAATTTTTGAGTTTGTTGTTACAGTGATTGACTGTGTTACTATTTGCGTGATTTCTTTGCCATTGAAATTTTTGCGAACCACTTTGGACATGTTAGCTATCTTTGGGTGATTTGACCGTGCTAAGAATGCATCGTGTTTGGATTCTCTTTGGTTTGAAATCTTCAAGTGCTTGCAGACAAGATAATGTATTCTAAAGGTAAAACAAACTAAAAACAACGAATTAATGGTACGAGCTTGAAACCAAATTTTACGTCAAAGGGGGAAAATTTACCATCGCTAGCAACCTGCCCAAATTTTACGACAAGGATCTGATTTTGATTTTTCCTTCCTTGTTTGGAAATTCCTCAAAGTTAGTTTTGATATTGACAAAATATTAATTTCTTGATCATATTTTTGCAAACCCTTTTCTACACTAGCTCCCTTGATGATAAACAAATGCAAATTACTTACTGAGATTTGGTAGCAAGCCAGCAAGTAGAGTTTTTGCCATTCTGTTGATGTGGAGTAATAATAAGGTGTTATGTATTATTGAACTTGGTAATAATCTGCCTGTGTTGCTTCTTTCTGTGGTGGGATGTTGGATATTAATTTTTATGATCCGAATCTCTGTTACATGTGCTTTTATGAATCATTTGTTAATGAAAACTCTACCCATGAAGTCTTCTGGTGGGATGTTGGGTTGTGTTTCAGTTTAATAATTCATTTAATGGATAATCTATTTTACTTGTTTTTGGGACCATGATGGCATAATGATGATGGTATTAAAGCTTAGAAATCTTGAGGTGGACATAATAATATTAGGTGATGTTAAAGTCTGGTTTATATTATGAATGATATAATTGATCCGTATGTTGTCTGATAAATTCACAAAGCTGGACATTTTATTTGGTTCATATTTCTAAGTTATCTGCCTACTGTAGTTGGGAAATTTGAAGATGTTGTTCAATTTTTTGTTTTCCATGCAAAATACAATTGACTCTACATTCTAGAATTTTATATGCATTGCTTGTGACAACTTGTTGGTCCATGTGTGATGTTTTTGTAAATGTTGAAACATAGGCAAGAGCAGCAAGAATTGATGAACTGTGTTATTTATCTTGTGCCTTAACTAGTCTGGTTCATATATCGGGTAATAGTCTAGCAGCTAACTTCGACAGTTGGACCCTATTTCATCATATGGCATGTCAATCTTAATGACTATGATTATCCGAATTTAAAAGCCTATGGCTAAATTCATTAGTTAACTAGTCTGGTTCATATATCGGTCAACCCTGGACTGAATCCTGAAAGAACATGAATCACGAAGCATCATATACAAAGTCTCAAACAGTGACAATGCATACATGATACAGCTTAAAGAACGATTAAGCATTTGTTTTTTTACTTCACAAAAATATGTTGCTCAACCATCATATCACACAGCTGGGCCTAGCATATTATAGAGATTGTCTCAAATATCAACAACCAAGCTCACCAGTAATAAATAATTTATATTGTGAGCATAGCTTTTGTTTTAAGTATTTCATTATATATGCAATTTTATTTCTTAGAAAAGTATCTTTATTTCAGTTTGCCGTTAGCCCTGAAACCTGGTATGACATGTTATCATTGTTGGTCCTGCTTGAATTTTGTGTATATATGTTCAGTTGAGCCAAAGTCTGTTAGTTTCATCCCCGAAATTTTTTTGTTGGAAATCAAAACCCTGATTACCGAGCGCAAAAGATGAATACAAGCACACAAGGGTTAAAAATAGCGTTCTGGGGCACGACTCCTGGCATGGTGCAGCCTTTCTGCCTCATAGTAGAAGTAAATATGGCAACACACACATAGCATTGCACTATTTTTTTAAATAGCACACGCTACGCCACACTACATCGTGTCATAGAGTAGCTTAGCTATGCCAAAAAAACCATGACAACTGTATGAGGGGGAGAGATTAGATCTGAGGCCAGGGGGTTGCCTTTAGGCTTCGATTAAAGCTTAGAAGCTTTGGTCAGATCAGATCCTTGTTAATTTAGTCTCACTCACGCTAGTATCACTGATATTTAAATTCCATGGTAAGACTTGATAATGGAATAGTTGTTTGCACGGATCAACTATATCTTTAATGGTCTGTACTTTTCAGTTCAATAAGAAAAATGAACGTTTTATAGTGTTTGAGATTGGGATTTTGTGGTTTCTGTGCAATCTATTCTGGGATTGACTCCAGAGATTGCTGAGAGTACTATATAGTTCTAATAAGCTTTTGATTTATTGTTGTGTCAACAATACAAGAAGTTGCTTATGGGATAATAATGAGTCCTAATTTGGTTAGTATATATAATTAAATCTGCAAATTCATGCGACATAAAGTCTCTGATCATTTTTTATGATTGTCTCCATATAGCATTAGTTGTGGAAGGTGGGACGATTTCTAGTTGAGTGTGGTTCTGTTTACGTGTTTCTCAATTCGATATATATATTTCATTACAATTGCTCAGGAGGGAAACCAAACTGTTCCAGCAGAAGAAATTCCCTGCAAAGAAAAAGTAAATCAGACTCTGCACTCAAGGCGGGATTAAAATTTGTTGATGAAATTTTTTTCAATGACTCACAGGTAATGTTGGATTATAGTCACATACAGATCAGCTCTGAATTCATAGAAATTTCCATCTTTTTTTGTTGGATTTGAAATTTGTGCAATTTGACTTGCAATCTCAATTGGTTCATGAAATGATAAATGGTGCAAAAGATTTCAACATACCTGTGTTCAGAGAGAACCATGAGCTGGTTGCATCTGAAGATGGAGGTCTGCATAATCTATCAGTTCTAGTATTCAATTCATCTTGGGGTAGGAATGAAACTCCACTAAATATGGAAAAATTTAATTGCCCTTCTCTCTCTGGAGTGCAGAGGCCAGCAAAGGAAGATGATATTGCCTTTATGTCGATAAATTTTTGTTCCATATATATGAAAAAATTTCGTCTCCTCATTTTCTGGGAGGGGACTTTGATTAATATTGAAGGATTTCTCTTTTATTACTACATGACCAGCATGACAATAGGGTCGGCATCCCTCTTTACAATCTGGAGATTTAGCTCTTGCCCATAGTTCTGTATACTGGAATCCAGCTAAAATTTGGTCCTGATTGATGCAGATTGATGGGCATAGAATTTGTTCTGTCTTTCAGTGATGAGGGAGCCTTGTGGTCCTAAGCAGATCTCATTTTATGGAAAAGGGCTTGCATGATAATTATAATAACTTCATAAGTCTAGTTTAATTTCCTGTCGGGTATGAGTCATTAGTTTCTCATTTCCATGTGTAATTGATAATCTGCCATGTACATGAGCTAGGAGCACTTATTAGGTCCAAGAAAAACACTTCTTGGGAGCTTACAAACATTTTCCTTAGAAGATTAAAAAGGTAATATTGAGACTCTTGGAGTTTCTGTCAAGTTGCTTATGGGATAATAATGAGTCCTGATTTGGTAGAAATTATGAAATATATGGTTGTTTCGATTTTTTTGTTGGTGCGTAATTTAATGGTGGACTTAGTTTGACAGAGTTGCCTGAGTAAGATGTGTGTGCTTCATTGGATTTTCCATTATTTAGACTAAATTGGCTGTGAAGTATTGTTTGAGGCATTACAAGGGTGAATTGATGATTTCGTAGTGTAGAACCTGCCTGAAGAAGTTTTCTCCCGTACCTTGCATGCTCTTTTTAGTCCTTTTTATGAGTGGACTTCTGCTCTTGTGCCCTGAACCTTATGTCTATATTATTATTTTATTTTATTTTTACTTGAGTGGTAAGAAGGGTCTCAAACTTGAAAACCCCATACAGTTCAATTGCTACTCAAAAGATATATACAGAGTTATACTTCAAGGAAGGTCCAGAGACCAACTCAGAAACTGTTTTTACGAAGCAAATCAAAAAATATGAAACTGAGCTATATTGCATTATCCTTTTTTGAGCTTGACTTGAAGGTCTTGATCACGGGTGAAAGTTGATTTGGTTGTTTTGCATGGCAAGTAGGCTCTTCTAATGTATTGGTATACATGAAGTTATATATCAGGTGCTCTGGCAGGTGATTTTTTAAAGGTTTATAATTAGTAACATCGTTTTCATCAATCGAGATTTATGTAAATTAGGTGGAAGTGTTAGAATATTTTTCTGGATCGTTCTCAGAGGAAAATGTTAATTGGAAGCATGCATATATGTGATGTAAATGACTCTGATATAGGTCCAGCAAATGCTTACTATTTTCAAGGAAGACCATGCTGAAGGGCATAACTAATCTTCATCATTTCATCCTGTTTTTTGTATTTTATATTTTATGATTACAGTTTGTAATAATATTGTTGTTTGATTTGTTTCTCAGGGATGGCATGGCAAACAAAAGTCGAAATGTTGAAAACAAGACTCCAATCAGACATTTAATTTGCTTCTTGATTGTAGGCTAAGTGGTGTTCGTATAATTTATTATGATGTTCATATAAGCATGTAGTGAACAGACTTTAACTTGAAAAGGCTCCAACAGAAACACATGTGATCTTTATGACATTCTAAGCTTTGGAGATCTGCCCTCTTTCAAGTTCCTGGAGTAGGACACTATGGTAAGAATATCATGTTATCAAGATACGACAGAATGCTAGCGGTAGTCCAATAATTTAAGATTATGGCAGCAGGCATGATATTTGGTGTTTTTTCTAACTGAAGCACTATTTCAAAGATCAACCTTATCTAAAGAATGCTACGCATATATTTCATTACATCTGAGATCATCCAAACTTTATGATATTAGATGCTTATGGAAAATAATAGCCAAATTTTTTAAAAAGCTACCTTTAATGTCATAGACTATCACTAGTAAATGTTTCTTTATGTTTTTTGTAATTTTTTTCTCTACTTTTCAAAGATTGCATCAAATATTTTTGCTTGAAAATGTCATAACATTTTACCTAGTCATGACATCAACTATATATTTTCCTGTCATCACCTGTTTTTCCATCAAAACGGTTAGTTTAACGAAACCTATGTTAATATTTAACGTTTTTTGTTTGTTGTTTGGTTTTGGCTATGTTATTTGTAATACCAGTAAACACTTAGAACACCCGTTTATGCAGAATTTAAATGCCCCCCAACAAAATGATTCTTTGGTCATGGTTGGCTCTTGAGGGGAACAGGGAACAGATGTAATCATCATGATCAAATGAAGTTTCTACTGAAGTACTTGCTTATGTTGTGTTTCCCAATTTTATTTCTTTCTTATTTTTCCTTAGGCCAACTCACTCTCACTCGATCCTTATTCTTTTTAACTTTTCTTAACTTTCCTTTCTTTTTGTTTCAGGAATTGCGTATGCAAGGCGGAGAGGGTGGAGGAAAGGGTGGCGATCAGCATTGAGGGTTTAATTGTTTTTTTCTTGGTGTAATGTTGAGGGGGCCGAGGGGCTGTTATGTTTAGTTATATTGAGAGTTTATTTTTTGTATTGAGAATGCTGAGGGGCCGTTGTGTTGATGACTTATGTGGAAACTTTTTGTATTGAGGGGACCGATGTGCCTTTACTTATGTGGAAATTTTTTGTTGCTTTGTTTATTAGAATTGTTGATGATGTTGTGTGAATTTTGATTGCACATGGCTTGTTTTCTGTGAATTTTGATTGTACAGTGATTTTTTAAGATTTTCTATTTTTTTAAAAAAAAATAAATACATTAGCCACAGAAGTCATCTAGGAAATTACTCCGTGGCTAACTTATTTTTGCCACGGAATATCCGTGGCATTTAAAACTGCTATGGCCACGGATTCCCGTGGCTAATGTATAGTAGCCACGGAAATGTTTCCGTGGCAAAAAGGTTTTTGTCACAACAATTCCGTGGCAAATGAAATGTGTATTGCCACGGATGTCCGTGGCTAATTTCTTTTAGCCACGGAAACATTAGCCACGGAGGTTCGTGGCTACTGTTCCGTGGCTAATGTTTCTGCCACCGAATTACTTCCGTTGGCCACGGAATTTTTCGCATTAACAACTGCACTTTTCCCCATGGAACATTAGCCACAGAATTTCTAAAAGTCCGTGGCTAATGGCTTTTAGCCACGGATTTCAGGGTATTAGCCACGGATTTGTCCGTGGCTAATGCACAATTTTCCAGTAGTGTGAGAATAAGGTTCACAAGTGTCTGTAGGCTTCATAATATGAGAGGTCAGACCCCTCTTTATGTGAATTGTGAAGCTAGTCTCTTTGGTACGGCATAGTCTATTTTGCCATATAAGTTTATTACTATCTTGTGTATTCATATATTAACATTAATATACTATAGTTATTACAAATTACTAACAAAAAACATTGCTTCAGAAGCAAGGTGACGACATTCGTCAAAATGTGTTAGACGTCTTTTGTATAACAATTATTCTGAAATCGTGACATCAAATATGTCACATTTCAGTTCCTCCTACTTACGCCTTTACTAATGATAAAACAATCTTTCTCAATTTGACTTTTTCGAGTGCCTTCTTCCTTTTCTAAATCTCATTTAGATATTAAACGTCTCAACAAAAATTTAAATAGCTATGCAAGTATCTCATGTATCCAAACACCTGAGTTTTGCAACCTTGAGTGTAGCTTAACAAGTTGCTCGTCTTAAGATCCGGTTGGGATACATAGTCTTGCACCGCTCATGCACTCATATTTGATTCAAACAGTTTGATCGAATTTTCGAACCTTACGGATCGAACCTGCTTTCCATACAACCTTGAGTGTAGCTCAACAAATTGTATGGAGAAACTTGCTATTAAACATCGATATGTTCAAGCTGCCCCATATAAAGGCGAGTGACATGTAGCATGCATTTATTTTGTTGGACTCGAAACTTAATAAAATTATATTCCTTAAGTCTGTCTTTAAGAAGGTCATTTTAATGTCAACGAGAATATAGTTTATTCTATCGATTAGAATTTAACTTGATATTACATTAATCAACCTATTTGACCAGTTAGCTTATTTTTTTAGAATATTATATTTAGATTCCATCGTTAAACATAGTCTTACCCTAGTTTAGCATATGTTCAATATTAAATATAGGTAGAATGGCTTTTATCTATCTATATCCTCCCACAAATTTTGCGATCATTCTAAGCCTTAATAATGAACGATTTAATCAGATTAAATTAATGGGTAAGAGATCCAATCACCCTGAGCCTAACAACCTTGAGTGTAGCTCAACAAATTGCTTGACTCTGCAATTGATAGATGACTCTTCATCAATCATATCAGATATGACTCTCTTATCGGCTTTTATCCTTAGCCATTTGTGATCATGAGCGTGCTCATCCAAATCACAATGTCTAGTCTAGTCAGACCCTTATTTTCTTGTCTAGCCTAACTTACGCTGGTGCTCGGTGTATTCACGACACGACAGTTTGGGTCAAGTTTAGACTACATCATTAGATTAACTTACGCCGGTGCTCGGTGTATTCACGACACGGCGGTTTGGGTCAAATCAAGATTACATCATATGTATTTAAGGAGTTGGTTTCTACAAGGTTGCCATGTCTCAGATTGAGTGTAGCTCAACAACTGGAACACTGGTCTTATAGTTGCCAACCCCTAAAACAAGGAGGGCTATGACTAATCTTAAAGAACATTACTAACATATTTGACTTAGATATAGTCCAGGGAGTCATATAATCATGATTCGCGTCATTGCGGTCCAGCGGAACACGGCCAGGGAATTGACTAAGCCAGGATTACTTATCCCTTAGACTAGCTAGGGTGATCCAACAAACTTAGCCAAACACATTGACCAGATCATGGTCTATTGAATGAAGCTTGTCATTTTTATATGCGTGCCATAGACTAAAAGGCTTTTATTAACAACTAATTAATCCTATCAACTAGTTGAATCCTTAAATTCAAAATTTTTAGGATTTTTTTAATAACTTTTATTAAATCCTTATCAACTATAAGGTTCACGTGCTATCCCAATCGTTATTAGGATTTTAATAAATACATTTACAACGCTTTAAGTGTAGTCTTTTAATGAGAATTATTATTATAACAATTAAAATAATAATCGTCGTTAAAGGGACTACCCTAATCAAGAATTAGGTATCAAAAGGTTGTTAATGATTTATTAAAACATAGCATGTCATTAAAATTCATTTCATAAATTTTAACGAGTTCTTAATGGCTAACCTAAAAGGGTTGTCTTGTGTTATCAAATAAGGGACAAGAATAACATAGTCATTAAGCATAAACTACACTAATTTTAACGCATAAAAAGAGTGTCCAACTATTTAACAATTAAATAGAAAAAGATTTATCGAATAAACAATTTACATGCATTCTTAAATTCAACACTTAAATTTAAAATTATGATTTTAAAACATTTTATTTTTATCCCATAAAAAACTTGTTTTAAAAACATCATAAAATTTGCATTCTTCTAAAAAAAATTTATCGCATAAAATTTTAAAGTATTTACCAATGTTAAAATCATAACATTGGTGTTGCCGGTAATCCATACCCTAAGCCATGCAGAGACCCATTGCTCCCTTTTCGTCACAAGCAATGCGGGACAAACATGTGCCTACTGTGTCCAGCAGGCCGCGTGCCTGCTCCGGGCGTGCCTAAAGTGGGCGTGCCCATAGCCCTTGGTGGGCGCGCCCGCTAAGCTTAGTGGGAACTTAGCGGGCATGCCTGCAACTTAAGTTGCCTAAGGGTTTTTGAAACCCTTTTGACGGCTACAAAAGTACGACTTTTTGTCCAACTTTGGGCAATTGTTTGAGGGGTCAAACGAAGTCGGAATTCGTCGTCGTTCGTTCCTATGCGTTCACCATTCGAAGCCCTTCGAAATGATAACTTGTATCGTCTCTAGTTGAAGTTGGCATTTGTGAAAGGCTTACTAACTTCATTAACTCAAATTAAATCCCATTTTTTAAAGATTTGTCCCACATTGCTCGAACGAAAAGGGAGGAGCCGACTCTCTATATAAATAGGAGTGCCCTCTCTTCGTTGGAAAATGCATTAAGTGAACGATTTGAGAAGCTCCAGACTTTTAAGCACGCTCGATCATAAAACTTAAATATTCCTCTCATCTTTCTCTTCCTATCCTTCCGTCGGATCCTAGCACGACTACGAGGAGGTTTGGATCCGATCCAGATGTCTTTGACGCGAGTCTGCTCAAGTGAAACTTTTTTCAGCAAGCGATCGGCTCAGAGGCGGCTCGGGTAGATCGGTTCGAGGGCGCAAGGCGGCTCGGCTACGAGGAGCGAAAGAAGGTGGTGCAAAACATCTTGCTTGTCCCAAGGTCAAGATTTCGGGCATGTTAATTAGTAGTTTTTTATATAATTTTAATAATGTCGCAGTAGGCTAGATCCCTCTTGGGGTGGTCAGATCTACCCCAAGTTGGCATAGATCTTGGCCAGGTTCTGGCTCGCCTTAGGGTTCGCTAAAATGTTTAGCATGTTTCATGTATTTCCGCTTTGCTTGTTTTCCATCTGTAATCCGTCCGACGTAGGACGGGCACAAATCTGAGCCCTAATTGTCTGCCAAAAACCCTTCAGTGGTATCAGAGCCAGGTTTGCTTGATCTTAAGCCTGCGACGTTATTTTAATTATTAAAATTACTTACTTTTGACAATATAGATTTTTAACTTTATCTGATAATGTTAAAAATTAGTTTCAATATTTTTTAAAAATTGTTTTAAAGCATATGTAACTTTAAGAAATTTTTTAATTTCATGAGATGTTATTAAAATTTGATTTCTTATGATTACATAAAGTTTTAAAAATTGTTTTATGTGATAATATAATCTTTAAAATGTTTTAATGTGGTATAATGTTAATCAGTTTCAACATTTTTAAAATTGTTTTAAAAACGTTTTAAAGCGTATGTAACTTTAAGAAATTTTTTAATTTCATGAGGTGTTATTAAATTTTGATTTCTTATGATTACATAAAGTTTTAAAGATTTTTTATGTGATAATATAATCTTAAAAATGTTTTAAAGATTTTAAATTCTTAGGTTTATAATTAAAAATTATTTGATAATTTTTATGAAACCTATTTTTTTATGAGATAAAAGGTTTCAAATTTTTAAAATCATATCTTTCAATTTAAATGTTAAATTTTAAGATTGGCAAGTTAATTATTTATTTGGTAGATATTTTAGCTTGCATGTTCTCTTTAAATGTCACATTGTTGAACCGTATTTTATGTGATAAAATGTTAGTTGATGTTAATGGACTTGATGTATAATTTAAATTATTCATGAACCCTCTTTAGGTTAGCCATTAACTCTTTAAAATTTTATAAGATAAATTTTAAAATCTGACATGCGATGTTTTAATGAACACTTACAACATTTAAACCTAATTCTCGATTAGGGTAGTCCTCTTTAATTGACAATTATTATTTTAAATCGTTTCAATAATAATTCTCTTTTAATGATTACTATTTTAAAATGTTGATAGTGATTGATTAAAATCCTAATAAAGATTGGGGTAGCGCGATGAACGAACAAACCTTATAGTTGATAAGGATCTAATAAAAGCTATTAAACAAATCCAAAAAATTTCGAATTTTAAGGATCCTTTAGTTGATAAGGATTAACTAGTATTAATAAAAGCTTTTTTTAGTTGATGGACGAACATAAGATTGATAAGTCTTCTTTAATGGATTATGATGTCGGTCAATGTGCTTCGCTAAGTTTGTTGGATCACCCTAGCTTGACTAGGGGTTAAATGGTCCTGTCTTAGTCAATTTCCTGGCCGCGTCTGCTGGACCGTAAGGAGTTGATACGTGACTGTGTAAGTCCATCGACTATATCTAAGTCAAATACGAAAATAATCTTGTTCAAGATAAATCGTAACCCTCCTTATTTTTGGAGTTGGTAAATGTAGGACCCATGTTCCAGTCGTTGAGCTACACTCAAGCTGTGACAATGCAACCTTATAGAAACCAACTTCTTAAATACATATGACGAGATCTTGACTTGACCCAAACTGACGTGTCGTGAATACACCGAGCGCCGACATAAGTTGATCCAATGATGTAGTCTAGGCTTATACCCAAACCGTCCTGTCGTGAATACACCAAGCGCCTGCTTAAGTTGAGTCATTGATGTAAGTTTAGTCCTGACACAAACTGATGTATCATGCATACACCGAGCGGCAGCGTAAGTCAGGCTGGACGCGAAAACAAGGGTCTGACTAGGCTAATCATTGTGATTTGGATGAGCACACTCATGATCATAAATGACTAGGGGTAAAACTCATAGGGAATCATATTTATATGAGTGATAAAGAGTTCGTCTACCGACTGCAGAGTCGGACAACTTGTTGAGCTACACTCAAGGTTGTCAGACTAAGGGTAGTCAGATCCCTCTCCCACAAATATTTTATATAACAAATTGTTTATTATTGTGGCTTTAATTCTTAAAAATTAGTGGGAGGATATAGTTTAATAAAAACCATTTAAACTGTACAACGAACAAATGCTAATTAAATATCTATTTAAATGTAGAATGGAGTCGGGTCTGAAGTACATGATTGAAAAGAACGTGCTTGACGAGACTAACTATAAAGATTGGCTAATGAATATTAAGTTAGTTCTCTCACTAGCTTGGATAGGATACATGTTGTTCGAGGACGCTCCGAAGAAGCCTGACGAAGATGAAACCCATGAACAAAAGGAAGTCTATAAGCAGTACCAGAGGGATGCCGAGAAGGCCAGGTGCCTTACTCTGGCTTCGATGAACAACGACCTGCAAAGGAAGCACGAACATTTAGATGTTCAAAGCATGCTTCTGAATGCAGAGGAGTTGTATGGCAAGCAGTCTAGAGCTGCCAGTTTGAAGCCACGAGCAACCTCTGGGGAACTAAGATGGAGACGGGCCCCATGCAAGATCATGTCATTAAGATGACCGGGTATGTGGAAGATGCTGTCCAGTTGGGTTTTGTCCTCGACAATGAGATGGCCATTGTCACACCCCGCTTCCCAAAACTATAGAGGCGAAGCGTGACTAAGGTCTGCTTGGGCCGGAGTTGTGAGGCTCGGACCCAATAAGCGTATGTGAGGTACTCCAAAACAATAAAACAGGTCCCTGCATAAAAGTACGGAACAACAAAAGTACAAAAAAGGGAAAAGCATTCATTTTTATTCCAACAGATATCCAAAAAGTACGGAAGTCTAAAACAAATCCCAGCATGGCTACAACTGCAGAAAGGAAACTACTGGTGCTACGCACCCAACCTAAAACAGAAAGCAAAATGGTGCTACGCACCCAAACTAGGAAACGACTAAAAACTCCAAAGTCAGCAACTGAGGAACCTCTAAGACTGGTCCTCGCCTGGGTCATACTCCTGATCAGCAACGTACTCCTGCTTCAAGTCCACTGGTACCGGCTCCTGGCCCACTAACTCTGTCTCGGTACCTGACGTACAAACACCAAGAGAAAGTGGTTGTACATCAGGCGAAGTCTGCAAGTAAACGTAAGAAGACTCCACTACAAGGTGTATAACATTTTAAGGTTGACATTTTAAATGGTGTTTACATGATGATGATGCAACATCATAGCAGATATATATATGTGCAAGAACGTAAAGACAGCACTGAAAAGTAAACGTGACAGGCAATAGCCATAGCGTGTGCTACTGGCTATAGGACAATACAAGACAAGACAAATATGTGTCACGAAGGGTGTACTCCTTACGATTTGAGGGGGATCAACCCCTCTCCCCGTGCGACTGCTCAACCCTACCCCAACCCAAGTGCACAAGACATGACATGACAAGGGATCACTCACTCACTCGGTGAGTGCCCTATTCGCCCGCAGGCTTATCCATTACCAATTATGACAAGGGATCACCCTCTCTAGCTTGGAGAGTGCCCTATTTGCCGGCAGGCTTATCCATTTTCGATCGTGACAAGGGATCACCCTCTCTAGCTTGGAGAGTGCCCTATTCACCCGCAGGCTTATGCAATACATGACACGACAAGACAAGATGAGAATGGATGAGAGTTGTTCTTTCTAGGGGGTCCACACGCACGCACACACAAATGAAACCTATGTTATCAGTTGTTGTTGTTGATTCTAGGGGGTCCACACACACGCTCACACAGATAAAACCTATGGTGTCAGTTGTTGTTGTGCCCAGACTTCGTTGTCAAGTCCAGGCTGTCGTGGGGTGTCTCAGACGCTATCATTTCACGTCTGGTTCTCTTGTTATTACTTATTACAGTTAAGAAAAACAATGGCCTAAACGTGGCCAAAACTGCGCAAGTGCACACACTTGCCTACAGTGGTGAGCGATACGTCCGTCGGGAGCGCTTCGTCGAGTCGGAGCATCGGTAATGGGTCAGCTGAAACGAGTCAAGCGACGGTGTCAGGTCACACTCATCATTGATCCTATTAAGGTTCATTTCTAGGTTCAACGGGGCTATCCTAGCAGTCAAAGTCACGTTTTTGTTTTGGTTCAGCCTAATCGACGATCTATCATATGTGCACAGATATTCAAGTCCTTCATCGATGTATAAAATTTAACAACATTTTAAAGGAGCAAAAATGAAATTTAGTTATTGTTGACGATTTTTAGATTAGGTTTTCAATTTGCTACAGTGGGGTTCTTACTACGCGTTAGAGGACTAACCTTTTGACGTTGATCGAAAAGCGGATGTCGGGTCTGAACGGCGATGGATCGGTGTCGTTTGCAATGTCTTGGCCATGGTAGTGAATCGAGACACTTCCGAACAGCGAGGTGGAGGCATGAACATCGAGCACACGTCGAGATCTCCCCCATTGCGGGTAGCGCAATGGATCTTCACGGCGGCGGCAACGTCGGGGAAAAACACGCGAGTTTGGTGATGCGCGTAAACTCCGAGGAGCAAATGGGACTGCCAGGGATTGAGGGAGTTCAGTGGGGGTTTCTCGGCCCAGTGGGTGGCCGATGGCGTCAGCACACGGCGGTGGGCGGCCGTGAGAAGACGAAGAGGACATATTTGCGCAACGATCGTTGTTGCACGTCGCAGCGGAAAAGCGGAAACTAGAGGGGTCAAAGGAGACTGCAGTAGTTAAAGGGGTTCAAGTGGGATCTAATGGTGGTGGAGTGGTTGCTGGAAGTGGTCGGAGGTGGCCGGGCGACGGCGTTGAACGGCAGAGCACATATCTGTCAAAAACTGCCGTTAGGGCTGGTTTCAAGGGGATCTCAAGGAGATAGAGATGAGAGAAGTGAGAAAGGAGAGTTGCAGTTGATAGGATGGTTTGATGGGAGTCTGATGGTGGTGGAGTGGTTGTCGTAGGTGGCCGGAGGTAGCCAGGCATCGGGTTTTTCTGGCGATGGACAGATCTGTCCAAAACCGGGTATTGTTGTGTTTGAGAGGTGTTTTGAGGAAGCTAGAGAGTAAAGGGAAGGGGGAGAAGAGTTGCAGGTGATAGAGAGGTTCAAGGGGGGTCGAGTGGAGGCGGAGCCGATCACCGGAGGTGGCCGGAGCGCGGCGGCCGGCGGCTACAAAGCCCAGGCGTTGCTGCTGTTTTCAGGCAGCATGTGCTTGGGTTTTCCTTGGGGTTTTGATGGCTTTTTAGAGAGGGAGATGGAGGAGAAGGAGGAGGAGGAGATGGCCGACAGTGGGGGAAGTCCGGTGGTGGCCGCTGGTGGCGGGGGATGGCGCAAGGATGAAGAAGGAGGCGGCCAAGCTATGGGTTTGTGCGGTTTTGTTAGGGTTGGCTGATTTTAAGGGATAGCTTGCTAAATAACTTGTAAAGGGGTATAAGTTGAGGGGGTGACTAGGAGAGAGAGAGAGAGAGAGAGAGTGGGGTACAAAGTGGGGAAAAGCTGGGTGAGGGTAGAGGCAAAATAACCATTTCATGATACGTATGGATCCTCTTAAGATTTGATTAAGTTGAATTCTGAAATTGATTAGGCTTAATGGGCTTCGAAATTGATTAGTGATTTGGTTGGGCTAGGGGTGTCCAAAAATTACAAAAAAATATCGGGACAACCGTGACGAAGAGAGGCTCGGGGGGTGCTATGGTCAATCGCGCGGTTGGTCCACAAAAAATGAACTAAAAATAAAAAGATCAGGTGACTCAGTCTAAAGCTACGACGATCCTGCAATCAAACCTGATTTGTGGGAGAACGACCCGTGAAATGACGTTCACTAAAAATTCCACAAATAACCACTCTTCCCTACGGTCACAATGACATTTCACATCATATAGTCCGGATTCAAGAAGAGGCCAAATAAAATACGCACACGAAAAGAGTCCTACGCGCAGAAAATACGAACGGTCGGAAAGCGGCCGTTACAGCCGTGGACATCATCCTAAAATCTTTAACCCCAGACTTCAAACAATTCATTACTGGTTTCATCATGAACAGTATTGAAACGAATTTTCCTGGTCATCTCAACATGCTTAGGCAGTTTGAGGAGATCGAGAAGAAACCGACTGTGTTGGTTGTTGGCCTGCTTATTCAAACTAGCCGAAAGACAAAGGTAAGAAGAGGCAAGTCCCCACAACCAGCCAAGGTGAAGAAGGGAAAGAAGACAAAGGGGGCTCCGTCAAAATCAGAATGCTTATAGAAAGATAAAGCATAGCCATAAGTGCCCCTTCTTCACCTTGGCTGGTTGTGGGACCTATCTCTTCTTACCTTTGCCTTTCGGCTGGTTTGAAGAAGCAGAGCCTACAACCAACACAGTCGGTTTCTTCTCGATCTCCTCAAACTGCCTAAGCATGTTAAGGTGACAAGGAAGATCCGTTTCAATACTGTTCATGATGAAACCAATAATGAATTGTTTGAAGTTTGGGGTTAAAGATTTTAGGATGATGTCCACAGCCATCTCATTGTCGAGGTTAAAACCCAACTGGGCAGCATCTTCCACGTATCCGATCATCTTAATGACATGATCTTGCACGGGCACGTCTCCATCTTAGTTCCCCAGAGGTTGCTCGTGGCTTCAAACTTGGCAGCTCTAGACCGCTTGCCATACAACTCCTTTGCATTCAGAAGAATGCTTTGAACATCTAAATGTTCGTGCTTCCTTTGCAAGTCGTAGTTCATCGAAGCCAAATTAAGGCACCTGGCCTTCTCGGCATCCCTCTGGTACTGCTTATAGACTTCCTTTTGTTCATGGGTTGCATCTTCGTCAGGCTTCTCCGGAGCATCCTCAAACAGCATGTATCCTATCCCAGCTAGTGAGAGGACTAACTTAATATTCCTTAGCCAATCTTTATAGTTAGTCCCATCAAGCACGTTCTTTTCAATCATGTACTTCAGACCCGACTCCATTCTGCATTTAAATAGATATTTAATTAGCATTTGTTCGTTGTACAGTTTAAATGGTTTTTATTAAACTATATTCTCCCACTAATTTTTAAGAATTAAAGCCACAATAATTAACAATTTATTATAAAATATTTGTGGGAGAGGGATCCGGCTACCCTTAGTCTGACAACCTAGAGTGTAGCTCAACAAGTTGTCCGACTCTGCAGTTGGTAGACGAACTCTTCTTACTCATATAAATACGATTCCCTATGAGTTTTACCCCTAGTCATTTATGATCATGAGTGTGCTCATCCAAATCACAACGACTAGCCTAGTCAGACCCTTGTTTTCGCGTCCAGCCTGACTTACCCGCCGATCGGTGTATGCACAACACGTCGATTTGGGTCAGGACAAAACTTACATCAATGACTCAACTTACGTCGGTGCTCGATGTATTCACGACACGACGGTTTGGGTATAAGTCTAGACTACATCATTGGCTCAACTTACGCCGACGCTCGGTGTATTCACGACACGACGGTTTGGATTAAGTCAAGATCTCATCATATGTATTTAAGAGGTTGGTTTCTATAAGGTTGCCATGTCACAGCTTGAGTGTAGCTCAACAACTGGAACGTTGGTCCTACAGTTACCAACTCTTAAAACAAGGAGGGTTACGATTTATCTTGAACAAGATTATTATAGTATTTGACTTAGGTATAGTCGATAGACTTACACAGTCATGATTCGACTCCTTGTGGTCCAGCGGACACGGCCAGGAAATTGATTAAGGAAGGACCACTTAACCCCTAGTCTAGCTAGGATGATCCAGCAAACTTGCCCAAGCACATTGACCGACACCATGATCCATTGAAGAAGACTTATCAATCTTATATTAATCCATCAACTAAAAAAACTTTTATTAATACTAGTTAATCCTTAGCAACTAGGGGATCCTTATAATTCGAAATTTTATGGATTTGTTTAACAGCTTTTATTAGATCCTTATCAACTATAAGGTTTGTTCGTTCATCGCGCTACCCCAATCTTTATTAGGATTTTAATCAATCACTATCAACATTTTAAAATATTAATCATTAAAAGAGAATTATTATTGAAATGATTTAAAATAATAATCGTCAATTAAAGAGGACTACCCTAATCGGGAATTAGATTTAAATGTTGTAAGTGTTCATTAAAACATAGCATGTCACATTTTAAAATTTATCTTATAAAATTTTAAAGAGTTAATGGCTAACCTAAAGAGGGTTCATGAATAATTTAAATTATACATCAAGTCAATTAAAATCAACTAACATTTTATCACATAAAGTATGGTTCAACAATGTGACATTTAAAGAATATATATAGACATCGTGTTAAAAAAAATGGGGAACTGGGGTTTCGGAGCTGGCGGCTCAGGCGATTCTACGTTTCCTTCTGGAGCTCCAAACAAGGCTGACGGCGTCTCTTCGGATGCCTCTGCCGATAATGGTGATGGATGGAATAGGGTTGATCGGCGCAAAAGGAAGGCTGTGGCGGGTTCCTTTTCGAATGTTGGGGGCGGTTCCTTTTCGAATCGAATTCCAAGGCATCGGAATTTGGGTGGCAGACTCAAATTTTGGGTGGTGACCGTCCAGGCCCACGAAGCCGTAAGATCCATGACTCTCGAATTTTGGGCGGTGATCATGTGCGCCCATCTTCTAGGCGTCACATTGAGCAGATGTTATCTAATGGACCTGCTAAAGCCCCAGTTAGACCTAATGCCCAATTCAAAATTATTCCATCTGAAGGCCAACGATCCTGGGTGGACATCTGTGCGTCCCGTAGGAAGTATGCTGACCCCTTGCTGATGAGCTACGTACCACCCATTATCAGCGAGGATGGAGTGGAGAAAGCTAAAGTTCGGGGGCCAGAAATACTTGAAGGGTCTGCTCGCTGGCAGAACACTCTTGTAGGCTATGTTGTTGGTGATGTCCCTTATTTTGGGCAGATTAAAGCTTGGACCGAGAGACTATGGAAACTGAAGGGAGGGCTCCGTATATTTTCTCGTGAAAATGGATACTTCTATTTCAAGTTTGAGAAGGAGGTAGATCGGGACTCTATCCTACATAGCGGGCCTTGGCTATTTGATGGGAGGCTTGTTGTTCTCCAAAATTGGTCTCCAGATGTACAACACAACCGTGACATCCTGACGGCGGTTCCCGTCTGGATTCAGCTACATAATCTCCCTCTTCCTATGTGGACGATGAGTATTTTGAATTCCATAACTAGTGTCGTGGGAAAGCCAATTTGTCTTGACAAAGCTACTGCTAACCTGGATAGAATCTCCTACGCAGGATGCTTAGTTGAGGTTAATGCTAAGTGCCCACTCAAGAGAATTGTCCCTGTAGAGCTTGATGACTTGTCTACTATTTCTATAGACATCAAATATGAGGGGGAACCTCCTAAGTGTGGTACTTGTGCTAGTTTTGGTCATCATGATGTCCAATGCCCTTTGAAGGGACCAACTGCAGCTCCTACCCCAAATTTAAATGATCACACTATTGATTCGGTAGGCACCAAGCTGATAGCTAAGACCTCAATACCTATGCTATCTAACCCTCCTGTGCTTGAAGAGGGGGAATGTAGCAACCCAGCTGGCTTGGATCAGGTGGATGGTGTGGCCACAGTCCTGTCATGTGCCAAACGCCCTGGGAGTATGGGCAATTTCCTATTGCACGCTGTTCAGCTTGTCCATGCTTTTCGGAAATTTCGAAGGCAAATTGAACCTACATCAGTAGCAGAAACTATATCAACCGAGGAACCCGTATCTAAAGGGTGTCTTCATAGTCAACCGGGGACACAATGTGACAGGTCTGATGGGGTAAATGAGATTAGGAGTGCAGAGTCTGAGGTTCCTGCTGCTGAGGAGACTACCCCTCCAGAGAAACTTACCTTTCTTAATCCTGATTGGGAAGCGGAACACTCAATGCTTAGAATTGCAAAATTCCATGGTAAATCCAAGATTGCAGCGAGCAACCCCTCAGCTATACGCCGTAGTTCTCGGCATCAGGTGCCTTGATCAGGTGCTTTCTTCCCAATATTGACTGTTATCATCATGACTATATTTTTTTGGAACTCTCGTGGTCTTAATAATGCTACTCGTAGAGCTGATCTGAAGTACTTTATCCGGAAACTAAACCCAACAATTATGTGCCTCCTTGAGACTAAGGTCGATTGCGTTGATGCCAAAAGAATTGTGAACTGCTTTCCTAAGGATTGGGGTTGCATTGACAACAGTATCTCACACAAAGGGGGGAGAATTATTATTTGTTATAATTTGACAACTTGGAGCTGCATTCTTAACTCATCCTCTGCCCAGCACATTTCAGCTACATTCTCTAATGATGCAGGCTTGGTTATAGGAATCACTGCCGTTTATGGGTTCAATACATCAAACTCCAGATCGGATATTTGGAATAATCTCATTCCTAGCTCTACAATGTATAATAACACTCCATGGGTAGTTGGCGGTGACTTTAATTGTGTCCGGAGTGCCAAAGAGAAACTTGGCGGCCGAGCGGTCGATGTAAAGGCTATGGATAACTTTAATTCTTGCCTTGGTACTTGCCAACTTTTTGATTTGAAGAGCATGGGTGTGAGCTACAGTTGGAATAACAGACGTCTTGGTAACTCTCATATATTTGCACGTCTTGACCGCATCCTCTACAACCCCAAGTGGATTACTATGTTCCCGCATTCTTACTACGAGTACTTCACAGCCAATACTAGCGATCATGCTGCTATGTATCTTTATATTCTCCCGCAAGTAATCTCTTATCCAAAGCCTTTCAAATTTTATAATTCTTGGGTTTCTTTGCCAGGATTTCATGATCTCATAAGCAATCACTGGAATTTTCCCACTCGCGGTTCTCCTATGAATAACATTGTTCTCATCCTTAAATCTTTAAAACAAAAGCTGAGACTTTGGTCGGCCAATCAAAGAAGGAATCTGGATGTTAATTATTGTCGTAAGGAGTTGGAGCTTATTCAAGCCGATCAGAGGGTTCGCTCTGACATTAATGCCCAGGAGCTTGAAATGCGGGCTTCTAAAAATCTTGTGAAGGCTTTGAATATGGAGGAGGAGGACTTGAGGCAAAAAAGTCGCCAGAACTGGTTGCTTCTTGGCGATAGGAATACTAAATTTTTCTACACATCATTAAAATCCAGATATTGTCATAATAATATTGGCCACCTTATCTCCTCGGATGGTAAAGCTATCACCAACTCTGACATGCTACGTGTTGAGCAAGAATCTACTTCTAGGACTTATATCAGCAGAATGATTATTGGAATGTTTTCCCCAATATTATTCTGAAGCGTAAACTCACTCTGGAAGCTATTGGCTGGTTGGATAGGCCTGTCTCCACCTCTGAAATTAAGAATGCAGTGTTTCAAATTAATAAAGACAAAGCTCCGGGACCTGATGGATTTAACTCATTCTTTTTCCAAACCAAATGGGATATTATTGGTAAGGACGTAACTTCTGGTATTTCTTCTTTCTTCAGTTCTAGGAAAATATTACCCAATATTAATCATACATTCCTAACTCTGGTTCCCAAGAATGCTAATGCTACAGGCCTATGTGACTATAGGCCTATTGCTTGCTGTAATGTCCTTTACAAAATTATTAGCAAAGTCCTTTGTAACAGATTGAAGCCTATTATTTCTGAGTTAATCTCTCCAAATCAGGCTGCTTTTCTAAAAGACAGGTTGCTGGATGATTCCTCTCTTCTTGCCCATGAACAAATCCGTGACTTTAGCAACCCTATGGGGGCAAGAACCTGCATTAAGTTGGACCTCCGTAAGGCTTTTGATAGTGTTAATCGAGAGTTTATCTTCTTCCTCCTGCACCAAATGGGTTTCAGCCACAGATTCATAAATTGGATTACTGAATGTATATCCACTCCTTCATTCTCTGTCTTGGTTAATGGATCACCAGAGGGCTATTTTACTTCAAATAGAGGCTTGCGGCAGGGAGACCCCCTATCGCCCTATCTATTTGTCCTGGTTATGGAAGCATTTTCTCTACTTATGTCCCGAGCGGAATCTTCAGGAGCTATTCAACCTTTGCGCAGGTCAGGAGCTATATCTCACCTACTATTTGCTGATGACCTATTAGTCTTTTGTCAGGCTAATCCACACTCCTTTAATGGTCTAAAATATTTTCTCAAGTATTTCAACCTCTTATCGGGACTCCATATAAACTGGGATAAGAGTTCGGCTATTTTCAGTAAGGGTGTTCGAAATGCAAGCTCTCTTGCAGATATTCTCGGAATCAAAATGGTAGCTTCATTCACTATCTATCTGGGATTACCACTTTCCTCTAAATACCCTAAACCTTCCTTATTTTGTCGTCTTGTGGATAAGTGTAAAAAAAGACTCCTGGGTTGGACTTCATCTATGCTATCTATCTCAGGAAAAATTGAGTTGGTCCACTCTGTCATATACGGCATGGTGGCCTTCTGGATGCAAGTTTATTCCATTCCACGCTCTGTTATCCGTTCTATTAATTCCACGTGCAGGAAATTTATTTGGGGAAAACTCAATACTTGTGCATGGAAGGAGATGTGTACTCCTAAGAAAGAAGGTGGAGTGGGCTTGAGACTATTATCCGATTTGAATGTTGCTTCCGGAATCAGGTTAACCTGGAGGGTCCTTTCCAACAAGGGGATTTGGGTGCAATATATGCGTAAACACTATGATGACATCTCCCTTGGATTCTATGGAGCTAAAGCAAAGCCAACCCAGTCAGGATCCTGGAAATTCCTTCTGAAATGTCGCCAATTCTCTCAGAAACTAATAAAGCGCGTTGTGAAGGACGGTACAACTACTTCTTTCTGGTATGATAATTGGCACCCTATGGGTCCTCTTCACCTGCTACAGGATCCTCCACCTGGATCTGAACTCTACACTGTTAGCCATTATTGGACGTCTACGGGATGGAGCAATGAACCAAGTATAGCCGGCCTACATTATCTCTTACAGCAATTCAATGTAACCGAAGGACAGGACACATGGTCTTGGCTACCTGGACCGAATTTTGCAATGCGAGATGCCTGGAATGGCACACGGGTTATAGGGCCCACTTACTGCCATTTTGATCTCATTTGGTTTAAATCACATGTCCCCAAGATGGCACTGTGTTTGCTAAGAGCCCTAAGGTCTAAACTTCTGACTTGTGATCACCTTCGCAGATGTGGGCTGACTTCCGGTAGCACTTGCGTTCTTTGTGTTTCCACAGTGGAGGAGACACATTCACATCTCTTTTTTAAGTGTGATTACACAAGGTATATTTTAACGCGCGGCCTATTAAAGTTGAATTACAAGGGGGTCGTACCGACAACCTTGGCGGGAGTGTGTGATCTTATCCAGTCACGCTATAGTAAGAAGGACCCCGTGGGGGTGTTGGCTAAAGCCTTTCTGGCAACTATGATTTGGCACATATGGAAGCAGCGCAACAAGCGTATTTTTGAAAAATGTTTGAAGGATAAGGTCCCATTATTTGTGGACATCGAGGCGGATGTCAGAAGCTCTCTTTGCAATCTGAACCTTGATGAAGCGTCAGATTCTACTCCATTTGTTAATTGGGGTTTTATTGAATCTAGCTAACTTTTGTGTAACATTTCTGTATAGTTCCTCCTTTGTATAGAGCTCTACACACTTGTTATTATCGGGTGGAAATAATCTGTTGTGGGTGACGACGCTTGTGTCCTCTCCCTACTCTTATTATTTGCCCCTGCTACTAACTAGTGTTGTTAGGCTGTAATCTTTATTTCGACTTATTAATAAAGACTAACATTGCTCGTCAAAAAAAATGTGACATTAAAAGAGAACATGCAAGCTAAAATATCTACCAAATAAATAATTAACTTGCCAATCTTAAAATTTAATATTTAAATTGAAAGATATGATTTTAAAAACTTGAAACCTTTTATCTCATAAAAAAATAGGTTTCATAAAGATTATCAAATAATTTTTAATTATAAACCTAAGCATTTAAATCATTAAAACATTTTCAAGATTATATTATCACATAAAACAATCTTTAAAACTTTATGTAATCATAAGAAATCAAATTTTAATAACACCTCATGAAATTAAAAAATTGCTTAAAGTTACATACGCTTTAAAACAATTTTAAAACAATTTTAAAAATGTTGAAACTGATATTTAACATTATACAACATTAAAATATTTTTAAGAGTATATTATCACATAAAACAATCTTTAAAACTTTATGTAATCATAAGAAATCAAATTTTAATAACATCGCATGAAATTAAAAAAATTCTAAAAGTTGCATACGCTTTAGAACAATTTTTTAAAAATGTTGACACTAATTTTTAACATTATCAGATAAGGTTAAAAATCTATATTGTCAAAAGTAAGAAATTTTAATAATTAAAATAACGTCGCAGACTTAAGATCAAGCAAACCTGGCTCCGCTACCACTGAAGGGTTTTTGGCAGACCCGTAGGGCTCAGATCTGCCCATCCTACGTCGGACGGACTACAAATGGAAAACAAGCACAGCGGAAAAACATGAAACATGCTAAACATTTTAGCGAACACTAAGGCGAGCCAAAACCTGGCCAAGATCTATGCCAACTTGGGGTGGATCTGACTACCCCAAGAGGGATCTAGCCTACTGCGACATTATTAAAATTATATTAAAAAACTACTAATTAACATGCCCGAAATCTTGGCCTTGGGACCGGCAAGATGTTGTGCACCACGTACTTTCGCTCCTCGTAGCCGAGTCGCCTTGCGCCCTCAAACCGATCTACCCGAGCCGCCTCCGAGCCGATCACTTGTCAAAGAAAGTTTCACTTAAGTAGACCCGCGTCAAAGACGTCTGGATCCGATCCAAACCTCCTCGTAGTCTTGCTAGGACCCGATGGGTGGATAGGAAGAGAAAGAGGAGAGGAATATTTAAGTTTTACGATCGAGCGTGCTCAAAAGTCAGGAGCTTCTCGAATCGTTCACTTGGTGCATTTTCCAACGAAGAGAGGGCACCCCTATTTATATAGGGAGTCGGCTCCTCCCTTTTCGACACGAGCATTGTAGGACAAATATTTAAAAATGGGATTTAATTTGAGTTAATGAAGTTAGTAAGGCTTTCACAAAGGCCAACTTCAACCAATTAATTCTCCATCATCATTGAGCTTTAGAGATGATACAAGTTATCATTTCGAAGGGCTTCGCATGGTGAACGTGTAGGAACGAACGACGACGAATTTCGACTTCGTTTGACCCCTCAAACAATTGCCCAAAGTTGGGCAAAAAGTCATACTTTCGTAGCGGTCAAAAGGGTTTCAAAAACCCTTAGGCAACTTAAGCTTAGCCGGCGTGCCTGCTAAGGGCTATGGGCGCGCCCACTTTAGGCGCGCTCGCTAATGGCTATGGGCGCGCCCAATTTGGGCGTGCCTGGAGCGGGCGCGAGGCCCGCTTAACACAGCGGGCACTCCAGGCACGCGGCCCACTAAACACAGCGGGCTCGTGGCCCGCTGGTTCTGCGAGCCATGCCCACTGAACTCAGCGGGCCACGCCTACTGAACTCAGTGGGCCACGTCCATTTTCCTTGCGGGTGGACCAGCTTGCCCAAGTGGGTCTAACGCACTCTTGCATTTGACTGTTTTTTGCGTTTCTGGGCTCGTTTGAGCTCCGTTTTCGATGCAGTTTGAACCTGCGATTAGACCGGGACGATCCCGTTATCCAGGTAACCTTTTTGATGCGTTTGTTCCATTAAATATAGTCGTAAATAATTTACGAAACATTTAATCTAGTTTGCATCATATGCAAAATTTGTCCCCTATTAAACTTGAACTCACAACTAGTTTGTGAACTTAATTATTCTATTTCATTGAACTCACAACTAGTTTGTGAACTTAATTATTCTATTTCATCGAATGAATTCCTCTTAACGTTCTTCCTATTACTAAGACGTAGATACTACTCGGTGTGAGACCCTACAGCCTGACCCAACTATAGGTTGGGGCTCGAAACCCTTAGACGACGGTAACCACGGGCAGCAGGCATCGTCCCTGTTTCAGAATCATCCTTACGTGATCGACCCAATGACGAACGTGTCGTTGGGATCACTCTGATTGTGTCAGTGATGAATTCCAAAGTTTTAGTCCCTTCGTCAAGACTATGTCTCTGCATGGCCTAGGGTATGGATTACCGTCAACCCCACTAGCCAGCATCGGTCAATATACGGCGGTCTTTGTTGTATTTACGTTGTACATCCCGGCCGAGGATTAATACAAAGATTGTACTGATCCAGTGACACTAACTTCCCTTTAACGGAAGAGACGAATCCCATCTTAGTCTTCTACTTCCCTCGTGAGCTTCAGGTGTCACCCAACCTAAGATCTTTCAGCAGGCCGAGCCTCGAAGCTAGATCATAGATCTAAGTAACACTATCCATTCACGGGTTCGGTACTGATGACTTCAGGTCTTACGGACCAGCTTGCCTATCATCACCCTAGAGTTATTATTGACAATCTAGTTAAAGCTTAACCATTTAATAACTCTAAGTTGGTCGTTCAGTGAACTCATTCTGTAATGAGCACATGTGTCTCATCTCCAACTTTGTCAAGTTGAATGACTATGAGATCATCATCACCCTAAGGTAAGACAAAGACACAATGGTCTAACCGATGTGCCGATATCCTATTCTCGACACATCTATGACCATGAACCGTTTAAGACTTAAGTTTCTAATCAGTCACTAACTTCTCATAATCAAGATCTACATCTGGATACGTAATAACCTGACTATAAGACTAAGGAAATTATCGAAGTATATTATTCTACGAATACATACTTAGGATAATTAATATCATATAATTATTAGAAAGAGATGATTATCTTAGGATAAATGTCAAAGAGTTAATGAGCTGTTAGAATTAGTTTATTCTAATACTTATGGGGCCATTAAGGATAAAGACATGTGTCACAACCTTTATAGATGATCATTCCAAGTATACTGTAGCATTTGAAAATCTGGCCTTTAAATGTTTTAAAAGATACATGACATAAGTAGAAGGAAAATTTGAAAGATATCCCAAAGTGTTAATAACTGATATGTGTGTAGAGTTCAACTCAAAAGAGATCGAAGATTATTGTATTCATTACATTATTAAGAAATATACAACTATATCGTATACACCACAATAAAATAATATGGTTAAAAGAAAGAATAGAAATTAATGTATGCAGTAAGATGTATGCGGTTGTCTCACTTTGACCTCTCCAAGAATTTTTGAGGAGAAATAATATTGACAGCTAATAATGTTTTGAATAGAATTCTCACAAAATTAGTCGAGTCAACACCATATAAGATTTGAAATGGACACAAATGTGTTTTGATTCATCTAAGAAAATGGGGTTATGTGTTACATACTCTCATTCTATATCAGATTATAGATAAGCTAGATTTTAAATGTCTTTTGATTCATAAGTTATTCTAAAAAATTTAAAGGATACCGATTCTTTCACGAAGAAAAGACTGTCATTGAAAGTAGTGATGTTACTTTTTAGAAAATCCAGAAGCAATGAAACAAGTTAAGCAAATGTAACACCTTTGCTAAACTTAGATGATGTTTCAAATGATTTGGATATAATGAATGAAGTGAATCATGTAATTATGGAAGATGAGATTATAAATGAGAATATGTTTATAGAAAATCAACCAGCTAAACATATCCAACTTGCAAGTCTTAGTGATAACAAAAGATCTGAAACACATGTGAATCATCTTAGTGGAAAGTCTTAGATGATTATTATATGTATTAATGTAAATCATCTTGTTTCACGGTAGATATTGATATTGATGAGAAAGCTCATCCTTTAAAAATATGCGGATGTCATGAACTCATATAAATCGGATCAAAAGCTGGAAGCCATGAATATGTAGCTTGACTAAATTAAAAGAAATGATGTATGCGAACTAAACGATTTACTAGAATAGACGTTCATAGGATGCAAATAGTTATTAAAGAAAGAGTATCTGGTCGATGGGTCTGTTGGTACATTTAAGGTTCGATTAGTTGCAAAAAGCTTTCTCAAAAGGTATGTATTGATTATCAGGAGACTTACTTTCTGGCAGTTAAGTTTGCATCTGTTAGAATAATCTTAGTGATTAGTGATGTTGCATAACTTGACTTGGAAAATTTTCAAACAGATTTTAGAACTACATTCTTCTATGGAGAGTTAAAGGAAGCAATATCTGGAGGGTTTCATGTTGAAGGATAGGACAACAAAGTATAAAACCTTAAAATATTTTTATATGGTTTAATATTATCTTCTAGATGATGGTATCTCAATTTCATGATATTATTATCTAATTTGATTTTGTTGTAAACAAATTGGATAATTGTGTCTTAAAAAGTAGAAGTAGTTTTCTAATAATACCATTGTGTCTGGATGATATTTTGCTTGCTGAAAATAACATAAGAGTGTTGAACAAGATCCAATCAGTACTATGTAGTAAACTTGAGATGAAAGAAATGGGAAATGCATCCTATGTTCTAGATATATAGATTTATAGGGACCAAAAGTTTAGAATGTTAATTTGAAATCAAGAAAAATATTTACATATAATACTTAGAAGGTTTGAGGTGTAGAATTACAATTTAGCGCCTAAATTATTAGTTATGGGAAAGCGTTTACATAAAGAACAATATCTTAAAGAAGAATAGAAACTGCTCGGTGTTTCATATGCACAAGTTATTGAAAGTTTGATATATGCAATATTATGTACTAGACCAAACTTAGTGTACCATGTTAGTCTAGTTAGTATATACCAAAGTAATCCTAGTCCTGCATATTATGAAGCAGTTAAAAGGATTTTGAAGTATCATAAGGGTGCTATGTATCATAAGTTGGCTTATCAAATAGGCTCACTTAATGTTGTTGGTTACTCTAATACTAATTTCAGATGAAACAAAGATGTTAGGAAGTTCATCTCTGGACATTTGTTCATCTGGTGTAGCTATTTCTTGGGACTGCAAAACTAGGGATGTGTCGCAAGATATACACAATACGCTAAGTATATAGCTTGTATTACTACTGCTACTTATACGATCTGGATAAGACGTTTTCTAAAGGATGTAGTTCTCAAGTTGGTGGATGTACCAATTGAAATATACTTTGATAATCAAGTAGCCATCAATTTGATTAATAATGATATTGTTAGATCTGGACTTTTTATGTGTTTTGGGCCCATTAGGGGCGTTTTGGGAATTTTCTGATTTTAGAGGCGTTTTGGTAAATCTATATTTTATGTAAGTTTTCTCTATTTAAGGCTAGGACCAGCTAGGAGGATGTTATGTTGAAGTTGAGATTAAAATTGATAAATAGAGAAGAGAGTTCTTCAATCTAGGGAGGGTGCAGACGTCCTCTTTAATTGACGTCTTGGGAGGATGATCACCCCTATAATTGTGATCAAGGTATCTTCTATTTCAGTTTTTATTTAATAAAAATCAAATCTTTTTTTCCTATCATTTTGGTATCAGAGCGACGATCTTGGCATCCATGGAGGCGGCTACTACCAAAAAGATTAAAGCTTTAGAGGAAAGATTCGATGGCGAAATTAAAGATCTGAAGAAATCTATGGAGGATCTCAGATCTGAGGTCAAGGCGTCAATAAAAGGGCTTGAGACGCGAATGGATGAAAAATTTGAAACCTTTATGCAAATCATGATGCAACAATTCGCGGATCTAAAGGCAGTAACTTTGGCGAAAAATTCAGATCTGGATGAAAATTCAGATCTGGGGCAAACGACAGCAACCTTGGCGAAAAATTCAGATCTGGATGAAAATTCAGATCTAGGGCAAACTACGGCAAACTTGGCGAAAAATTCAGATCTGCATGTAAATTCAGATCTAGGGCAAATGACGGCAACCTTGGTAAAAAGAAAGAGACGGAAGAAAAGTTCAAAGGAGGCCATCTATCTGATGCTGAGAAAGGATCCGACAGAGCAAAAGAACATCCAACGAATCGAAAAACACCTAGCCGTCATGGGGTGTTCCGCGACCCACTACAGGACCAGCATGGTTCTACAGTGGGCCTGCAGGTTCTGCAGGCCCCTGCAATGGGCTTGCAACCCATTGCAGGGCTGCAGCCGACCCCTGCAGTGGGATGCAGCCCACTGCAGGGTTGCATGCACTCTTCAGGCCCCTACAGGGCTTGCAATGGGCCTGCAGCCCATAGCAGGCACTGCAACCACCCTGCAGGGCCTGCAGTGGGCCTACAGCCCATTGTAAGCCCTCTACAGTCCCCTGCAATGCCTGTGCAGGCCCATCGGAGTCGTCTTGAGCCGTGATCGGATGACCCAGGACCCCGGAACATGCATGGAGCCCGTCGAGACTTCGATGACAAGGTTGGTCTTCTTCTGGGACCTGAGGAAGACATAGAGAAGGTCTCGTGACTTCATGGGCCTTGGTATGCGACAGAGAGGCGACGACACAATGTACTTCCAGCATACGAGGAATTTCAAACCAATTATGACGAGAATCCAGGCTTTGGGAAGAGTGTTGATGACTATGCTCGGAGTGAGCATGATTGGGGAGGCAATATCGACAGAGGCGATAACCCTAAGAGGGGTGATGCGAGATGCAGGGAGGTACGACACGACAATTATTACACTCTCCCTGACTATCGACAGGCATGAGGACGAGTGGACCAGGAGCGGCATGGGGCTGAAGGCAGAGTGAGAAAACTGAAAAGGCTGTTGTTTGATGGGGGTGATCATTGTGACTGGATATATCGAGCTGAGCGATTCTTTGCGGAGGCACGTCTGACGGAGAGGCAAAAACTGGAGGTGGCTGTCGTCTGTTTCAAAGGAGAGGCACTCTCTTGGTTACAGTGGAGGGAACAGAGACGTCCTATACGTTCGTGGTTAGAGCTCAAGAACTACTTGATGGAAAGATATAGATATGCACATGAAGGGAATTTACAGGAAGGAGATGGTTGGAGTGGCTTCACTTCTCGCAGTCCATCAACAAAAGGAGGACCTCGGCGACCTGCTTGGAGTAGCAGTATCCAGGGATTTCATGCGCCACCTTGAGGACAAGGTGTATTTTCAGGGGCAGAGTAATGTTAGATCTGGAATTTTTATGTGTTTTAGGCCCATTAGGGGCATTTTGGGAATTTTCTGATTTTAGGGGCGTTTTGGTAAATCTGCATTTTAATGTAAGTTTTCTCTATTTAAGGCTAGGACCGGCTAGGAGGATATTATGTTGAATTAGCGATTAAAATTGATAAATAGAGAAGAGAGTTCTTCGATCTACGGAGGGTGCGGACGTCCTCTTTAATTGGCGTCTTGGGCGGGTGATCACCCCTATAATTGTGATCAATGTATCTTCTATTTCAGTTTTTATTTAATAAAAATCAGATCTTTTCTTGGTTCATATCAGAAACAAATAGTTTAAAAGGATGACTTATTGAGATATAATGTCATTATATTCATGATATTATGAAGAAGGATGAAATCAAGGTGACGTATATTTTAGTTAGTGACATAGTTGATGTTCTCTTTACGAAAGGTGTTCCAACAGGAACATTCATCAAACATATTAGTTGATAGGATTTAGAAATATCTAAATCAAAGTAACTTTCATGAATAAGAAAATGAGGCAATCATGGATCATGATTGTACTTGGTTTATCAATGATGGATGAAAAAAAATACGCATCTCATGGATAGTGAGAGTATGTGAAGTTACATTTTTGAGTCATATCCCACGAATAGTTGGAGTGTGATCGGAATGTAATTGGTTATTTCGGCAAGTGGAAGCTTCAATTGTATTGGCATTCAATGCTCTAATTAAAGTAACCGGATTCGCCAATAACAACTCATTAGTTGAAATATCTTAGAGATTTTCTGAAATAACGTGAGCTTATTACATGATTTTCTCTTACGTATCGTGGGTAAGCTCCTCAATTCCTATTTATTATTTAAACACTCTACTTATTTTAGATCTTGATTTTATTTGCATGATTATTTGTGAGCAGTAGGTGACTTCATGTTGTGATGATCGAATATGTAACGATGCTTAAAATCAAAGCTATAACTATTATATATCATATAAATGTGATATTGTAATTCTAAAAGACAATTTCTTGATGTTTAAATCAATGTATTAAATCAATGTATAAGCTTAAAGTTGGAACATATGGATGGTAAAAGATGGGTTCATGTGAATGCCACCTTAAAAGAATCAGTTCCATTTATTGTTGTAAAATGCCCGATAAAGCCCATTTAAGTGCATGCATACATCCTTTTGCTTTTTTATTCACAAATTTGAAGATAGTCGCATTGTGTGAATTATGTTTTTATGTTTTTATCTATTCTTACTATTTTGGATTAAGTGATAGTTTTTTATTTGGTTTATTAGACCTGATATTTCTCAAATTTGATTTTGTTTCTATTATTTTTCATTTTTTCATTTTTTTGCTCCTATGTTTGAAAAAAATGTCTTGCGCTTTTTACTGCTTAAATCCTGCTAGATCCCCCCAAATCTATGAGCAGTTAATTGCAATTTTTACCACTTTCACATCCTTCATTCCAATGTTTAGTAAACTGTATAAGGAACACACGATTGTTAGCAGCACAGTAGCTTGACTTGGGCTTCATCGCAACTTAAACCCTGCTAAAGCCCCAATCCTTGAGCAGTGCATCGGAACTTTCCCACTTTACACAGCCTTTGTTCCAATGTTTAGTAAACTGTACAAGGAACATACGTTTGTTAGCAGCCCAGCAACTTTGGTAACTTGGTTTCGCTGCTGTTTGAATTGTTTTTCATTGAACTGCTTCATATTCTAAGGACACAGAGCTAAAGCAAAATGGCTGGACATCCTTATTATTGGATAGAAGTTATTGGCCAGTAAAAGATAAGAAGGCACACGAAGGTAAATAATCATAGTTGTCGATTTGATACTATGAAAGTGCCATCATTTATGGATGTAATTGCATGCTCTTTTAAGGTGGTTATTCAACATATTGACAAATACAGACGTTTGTCAGGAATGGAGTAGGCTTGCTTGAAAAAGATTTCGCAATAATCAAATAGAGAGAGAATTTGCTGAAGAAGTTTAGAGGCACATGATTTATCAGCTCTAAAAATATAAAAACTGGCCTCTTTTTTCAATGGTCTTAGCAGATGTGTAGGTTAAATATGAGGAATGCAATTTCGCCTAAACAGATGTGTGAAAAGGAAAAGAGAATAGAACACTAGAAGAAGACGGACTAAAAGTTTTTTTTTCAGAAGGGAGAAGATAATTGGAAGTGTAACAAAGCCACATCCAGTACATTAATTATTGGAATGTAAGGAATACCACATAAGGAATCATTGTTGATGTCCGGATGTTCCTATTGAGTATGTATACCTAATCTTCTGGGAACTGACATGGGAGGATGATAAGGCCATAGCTGATAAGAAAGGCATAAATGGGAAACAATATATATGATCACCTCTTATAATAGTGCCTGAAAATTGAGGAACTGAGAAATTAGGCTTAGAAGTGTGACAAAAATATAACATGTATATAACGTTCAGAGTTTTGGAAGGATGTATATGAAAGGTACAAGTTTTTAGACCATGAGATTGCCAAATCAATCGGAGAATCATTGAGATGTTTGTAAATGCTATCTTAACCAAACAAAAGCAAAATGTTTTTAGAAATCGGAACGGTGTGGGATTTAAGGGCAATGACCATTTTTCCTAAAATTGTCAAGCCGGTCCCAATTTTTTGGCATGAAGGCTATGAAGAAGAAGTCAACACGACATGAATCATTACAGAGGTTCAGTTGTACGTCTGTTAAGAACTTTGTAAAGCATGGATGAACTAGATTAACAAACTCATTAGTTTTTTGTTCGGAAAATTTTGTCTTGGATATATTATTGAATGGACTGTTTTGTTTAAAGTACTGAAAACAATATGACAAAGAATAACAACACTGTTGAGGCCATATGGTTTGTTCCTAAGGTAATTACCTGTATTCTAATCCGTTGGCATTTGCTACTCTTTGTGTATGTATATGTAAGTATATATACAGGGTCAAAATCAAAATAGAATTGTAAGGATCATGTCTATGGAGAAAACACTAGAAGGGGGTTGAATAGTGTTTAAGCAATTTAAAACGATAGTTACACAAAATTAAAAGGCTAACCAACAATATAGTGCGGAATTAGAATTAAACCCAAATAAGAAACAAATGCAAACACAATTACGTTTCTAGGGTTCGGATTACCCAAGTCACTTCCCGACTTGTTCCTGGTAATCCTACGTCCCTTCCACCCGGATACCTCCAGATACTCAAGTTAGAATCCTAACTTGAGGTTTCCTTAAACCCCACTTGTAGCAACCCTACAAGTGAAATCGAATACAATCTGTTGGATCTGGATCCTAGCCTAGAAGGGAGGTAAATAGGCTTATAAAAATAATTCGTGCAACCCACGAATAATCACACGCAATTATAGCAGCAACAAGGTAAATAAAAAGCAGACACAGAGTACACAACAGATTTACCCTGGTTCGGTCGACCCTTCGACCTACTCCAGCCCCCAAAGCAGATACTAGTATTGAATAGCGCAATAGGTACAAAACCACAAGTTAGAGCATGCTCAGAGCACCCTCTACGTCTCTACACTCGCCAGGCTCTCAGTACCCCACTCACTGTGTTTTCTCTCACTATCAATCCTAGTAATGCTTTCTACCAGCTAGTCCCAAACTAGCTGGGTCCCACTTGTCTAGCCCCAACCAGACAAGTCCCAAAATAATCCCCAAAAATGGTAAAGTTTCCCCTACGAGGATCTAACACAACAACTACACAAAATAATAATAAATAGAGTTTAGGAATCTCAGTTTGTGTAGCGGCGATGTCCTCGTCGATCAGCACGGGTCAGATCTCGTCTGACGTAGATGTAGATGTCTCCTCGACACCTATTCGCAACTCAAGTTGCGGCTTCTTTCTCAACAATAGAAGCTTGCGGCACTTGAAAAGAAGTTTCGGCCTGAGGTCAAAACTTGCGGCCTGTGTGAGAGATTTCGGCCTCTTTCAAATTACTTTGCTCTTGAACTTCTTTGTTTGACTTTTTAATGGCCCTTTCTCCAAGTGATAGCCGTGAGTGCTTCACCATGGCTTTGTGACTTGTGCATGGGGTGTCCTGCAAAAAGAAAATAACACAAGTACACAAATTATTCAAATAGAACAGTTTATGATCAAAAGAAATAAACAAGGACTCCCCTCTCATATACTTTTGGCCGGCATCCTCCCAGATTTCGGCCTGCAGTGATTTCCCTTCAGCCTTGCCTTCAAAAGCATGCGCCAAGTTTGTAGATGCTCTGACTGCAAGCGCACATGGAGTTATCTAAAACAATATTTCGGCTCCTCTCCTTTAGTCAAACTTTGCACATGGGGTCTTTCTCTTCTCCTTGGAGAAACCACACTTGTTTTCTTTGTTGTGCCCTGCCAAACACAAAGTAACTGAAGAAATTGCACAATCAATTAATAAAAGGGACAGCTGAGTACGGCTTTGGGAATTTTTGATGAGATAAGAAATTAGTGCGCCTGCCAATTAAACAAAGAAACAAAGCCCTGGCTTTGTCCGGGTAAGCTTTTTGATTGGATCCCAAAGAAAAGATTATGGCTTGGTTGTTTAAAAACAATTTGTTTGATGCTGAGGCAATGGCCGGCCTTTGTGCCTTGAGAGTGCGGCTGTGTCTGTCTCTTCAAAGAATTTTTGCATCTGTCCTTTGTGATAAAACAAACCGATCTCCTCTTTTAGATTTTGATCGAAGAACTCCTGAGATTTTTTTAAGTGCGGCTCTCGGAGATTGTTTTCACAGCTTTGTGCAGCCAATCTCTCTAAAAGAATGTGCAGCTGTCTCCTAAAAAAATGTTTTGAAATTAAAAACAGAAACCCCTCAAAAATTAATTCGGCTGTCCCCTTTTGTTGCGTGATTACCCAAGAGAACAGATGATCTATTTGTTTTTCAAAAAGGATAATGGACAGTGCTTTGATTTTTGTTAGAAAAAAAACACTTGGGATTTTTCAAAGCATTTAGAAAAACGAGATGAGGTGGATTTGTGATTTGCAAAAGAAGGGGGGAAAAGGTTGTTTCGGCCTGTGTTTCTTTTGCTTTTCAATGGGATGTTGAACCTCTCTTCCACAAAAAATGTCGGCTGGGTTGTTCTCTTAGGGATTGATATTTTTGGCCGGGGTCTCTTTTTGTGATGGGTGCCGCGCGCAAACCTTTGAGAATATATGATGTGTTTTATAGGGAGATGCTAGGGTGATGCGGTTGTGGGGAATCCTATTTTGAATTGGAGTTGGAGATTTGGTTCTATCACTTTGCACCACAAATAGGAGATATGATTTGATCAAGTTGGGATTTGATAGCAATTCAAATTGGATATGAATTTGGAATAAATCTCTAATTGATTTGACCAAATCCCAAATAGATTCTATCTCTCTCCATATTGACCAAGTCAAATCGCTTTGTGTATAGCACTTTGACCAAGTCCATTAGCTGTGTGGATAGCAATTCCTCCACCGGTTGACTAAGTCATCACTTTGAGAATTTACCGCTTTGCCATTCCTAAAACACACTTAGCACACACATTAGATAGTTCGCACACGTTTGTCACCATCAAACCAAAGATCCTAGATCGTTACGTCCAACAATCTCCCCCTTTTGGTGATGACAAACTCATAAAAGATTTGAGCAATAGATTGGTGTATGAAGTGTGTTGAAGGGTGTAATGCAACATGATGTATGGATGAGTCATTCAAGCATTACAAAGCAAGCATGCACAACAAATAGTAAATAGAAAAGTATGCTCCCCCTTCTCTCAAGCTCCCCCTTCAACATTTATCGAAGTAAGTATTTTTCATGCTCCTCCTTCACCAAATATGTAACGGCCGGTATTTTTAGCCGTGCTTTAGTTCATGTGTGCATGTGTTTTCGACTCTGTATTTCCGTATTTACCGTAGCAGCGTTAATTAATCATCACGTTTAATTAAAAACTTTAATTTAGTTATCTTGTTAATTATTTTTGTTATTTTTACTAATTACTTTTTGTTAATTTAATAATTACATTTTATTACTTAATTAACTGATTAAATATTCTTCACTCAACATTCACGTTTATCAAATGAGGAGAAGAAGAGAAACACATTCCTAGCCAGATACATTCCCTCCTCTTAAGTCAACAAAATCATTAATTTCAGTCATAATCACAACCTATACACACGTTTACACGTTCACTGCTCTTCTTTGACTAATAATGGGGGGGAAGTGTATCACGTTGCTTAGACAGATTCATTTCCCTTGTTTAAAGTCAACAAACCCTATTAAAACCATCCTAATCCAACACCTAATCGAATTAAATTTGTTCCCTGCATTTTTTTCCTTAGGACAATTAAGCTACGTCTCCTTCTCTGATAAAATCATCTGCAAACACTTCTTGATTCCAGCAAAAACAAATCATCTGCAAATCCTCCTTCAATTTCAGCAAACTACCAATACACAAATTTCACCCAAAACTTTTCAACAACAAATTAGCCTCAAACCCATCATCTTCTCTAATCCAAATCCCTCAAACATCCACATTGAGACCCAAATCCAAAACCCAAATTCCCTTTCAGATTCAGATCAAGGGAAGAAATCAAAACAAATCTGAAAATAGTTTCAGATTCAAACCCAATCAAACCTTAGATTCAATTTCAGATTTCAAACCTAATCAAAACAACATCAAATCTGAAGATGAACTCTTCAAGCCCAACAAAACAACTTCAGATCTGAGATTGAAATCAAAGAAACCCAAACCCATCTTCCCTTCATCTTCTTCCTCCCCTCTCCTCTAGGCCAGCCCCTTCCTCCACCTGCGCGCGCGCCACCGCCAGCCCATCCCACCGCCGCCAGCCCGCCGCCGCCGGCCACCTGCACGCGCGCCGCTCACCGGAGTAAGGCCGCCGACGGTTGGCCCTCCGTGCTTCCTCCCCTCGCGCAAGTGAGTTTCTCCCTTGAGCTTCTTTGTTGATGCAAATGAAATAAAAAAAGAAACAAGAAACGAAATGAAGAAGAGTAAATAGATGTCAGTAACAGGACTGAGATATAGGAATAAAGAAATGGGTTAATGAGAAGTCAGCCTAGTTATAGGAAGTATGGGTCATGGGTCAGATTATTAAAGAAATAAAGAAAGAGTAGGGGTAAGTTTATACATTAAATAATTATGGGAGAGAAATTATTCCATGTAACCCTTAGTCAGAGTCAAACCGTGTAGGTGTACAATTAATTGAGATGTTAACTCATGTGATTAACCTTGTTAATGTTATTTAGTTGTAATTAGTGTATTTAAGTGATAATATTTATTTCAGTATGTTGTTAGTGGAGTATATAATGTTTAGATAATAAAAATAGAATAATATAAGGCGTATCATGTTGATTATAACCCAATATAACCGTCACCCTAGCCAGTGAACCCAATAACTTAGGCGAACCCAATTTAGGGCTCAACTTGATTTTGTGCTTAACTCGCAATAAATTTAATTCCTTAATATGTGTAGCCAAAATAGAGAACCAGTATCACCATTACGTTGTACCCATCAAAACGAACACAACAACACCAAAATCACTAAAATCGGACTAGTGTACAATTTATAGTGACTATTTGAAGTTAGGTGATCATTTGGTCATTTTCACGTAAAGTTGTATAACTGAAAATATATACATGAAATGACGCGAGAAACTACTTCCACCGTAATCTTGACTAAAAATGTAACCCATCGGCATATAATTATATATATATTAATTTAGAACTATAACAAGAATATTTAACTTTCTGATCAAATTCGTTAATTCCCAATTCAGCACTTTTACTAATTGTAATCAATGTTATTATTTAATGACGCAGATACGATGCGAACTTTCCTACCGTTACTCGGACAACCTAAAATGTCCCAGTCAGGCAAGCGTGCAGTTATTTTATGTTTTTGTGATATCTGATGTTGTACACTTAATTGCTGACACAAACACACTTTTTAGAATTGCTAGACTTAAACTAGTGTGCGTGTGTGTGGACCCATTAATAATCGAAATGAACACACTTTGTGAATGGTAATGTTTCTGGACATGTATGGTTAATTTTAGAACTGTTGATACTTATAGAATGTTAAATGTCGTTGGCTACCAGTTGCCGTTGGCTACCAGATGTTACATGTCGTTGGCTACCAGATGTTACATGTCGTTGGCTACTAGATGTTACATGCCGTTGGCTACCAGTTGCCGTTGGCTACCAGATGTTACTTGCCATTGGCTATTAGTTGACTAATCTCGTCGGTCATATGTGACTATGTCACATGCGACTAGTCTGGACTCGTGTTTCAGTATATGATGGATTTGCATCCTGGCTTGTGTTCCAGGAAATACACGTGGGTGGGGTTGGTTCCCGGGCAATAGCCGGTAGTAAACGAGTCGCCTTCGAGGGCACTTGAAGGTGTATTTATTTACTATTCATCTAACGGCGGGAGTCTTAGTCACGGACTTGCACACACAGTTAAATAATTGAAAAAGAAAGTTAATTACAGACTGATGTTACATTGCTCAACTGCCATGTTAATTTTTATAACTGAACTGCCATGCTAATGTAACTTGTTGCTTTAACTACCATGCTAGTGTAAATTCACCATGCTAGTGTAAATTCTTTTAACTGCTGTAAAACTGCCATATATAACTTGCTATATATCTTGCCTTGGGTCATCTGACATCTACTTGCAGACCCTTGTTGACATACATTCATGTTGTTTGAATTTATGTCAGGTTACGAGACAGGTTATCTGGAGGACGAGTTACTGGATCAGAGTGATCCAATAGACCAGGATTCTACTGATCCTGAAGTCCACCCTACAGTCGACTAGTGCTGATTATCACCGTTGCAGCTATTTACTTTTCACCGCTGTTGTTTGTAAGGTGTGTACCCACTTTATCTGTATCGCTATCGTGTAGGCCATGCTTGGGGCCCTTTTATTATTGTGTACTTTATCTGGATATTGGCTTTAATATTTCTGTCGTTCTGAGTTGCATGCAAGTTCCTGCGAAAGGTGTTTTCACAGACGCTTATTAGGTTCGAGCTTCACCGCTCCAACCTAAGCGGGCCCGCTCGCGTCCTCGCCCCAAGTATAATGGGAAGCGGGGCGTGACAAAATAATACCGACAAATAATACTGACATCAAGTCTATCAAATCTTTCTTTTCTTTCTCCCCCTTTGTAATCACCAAAAGTCGATTAATGAAGTCACAATAATATTCCATGCAAAAATAAACCATTGTTAAATGTAGCGTGCAATTTGCATGAGTTTTCCAAAGAATAGACAATCCAAGTTCATAGAATTTCATAACTTGACTTCTCCACCTTTGTGTAAGTGTAATGATATAGATAAAACAGTACAAGAGGAGATTCAATTTTAGAAAATCAACCAAATCAATCCACATTTTCCAATTTTCATGAATATCACTAGGATTGATTTTTCCCACCTCATCAAAGATGAGTTCAAGTTACCAAACCCCAAAACATGGCCTAAAAGGACTTTTAAATGTGGGGTGTCATTGCTTGACGAGTTATATACACCAACGCTAATGATTACCCATTTAGCACAAGTTGGATACTCGTGGGTTGTGTATTAGCCATGAAGTGTATACATTTTTCATACAGAGCAATTTTCATATATTTTTTTTCATATGCAATTCTTTTGTGCTCAATTTTTATTCATGGCTAAACACATCATATCCCTTAGAAAATTCAGAAATTAATCATTCCTACATTCACTTTCCATTATTCTTCAAAAGAATCTCCAAAAGCACTAAAAAGTCAATTATCGTGAAAGTGCAAATGTAGGTGTAGAAGTCAAATTCGAAATTTATGAGACATGTTATGGCTACTAAAAAGAGAACAACATGTTCATGTAGCTACAACAATAATGAATTAACTTCTACAAGGGATATATTTGAATATTCATACAATACCACTTAAGATAAATCATAAAGGGTATTCTTTTAAGCACAAAAATATTTTAGAATTTTTTTTGAATTTTTTTTTGTTTCTTTTCAGAAATAAACACATTAAAAAATCATGCAAACAAGCACACGAAAAAAAATAAATCAAGCACACAACAATCTATGAAGGTATGCAATGAAATGCAAAGAGGGATGAAAATTATACCTTCGCGTCGCTATTTGGCTAAGGAGCTAGAAATATAATGAGACTTTAAAAATTTGCTCCTCACCAAGCCTCCATCACACCTACATGAAAGGTGTTAAGTGTGACCTTGGAATCCAACAAGGTCCACGAGTGTTAGCCATTAAAGATTTAGGAACCCAAACTTGTTTAAAATTGATATTTGTGTTCCTAAATTTACAATAATATGAAGTGTGGCCTACACTATCACACGCAAAGCACTTTGCATATTTGTTCTTTGCAATAGAGGGCACATTGTGGAATTTCTTGAATTTTTGCTTTTCAACGTTTATCAGACCAAAACCAAGTCCTCTTCTATTGTTGCCATATAATTGATTCTCTAAAATAGTGTCCAACGATTGTTTTCCCATAGAGAATTTCTTAATGGCTACTTCAAGATGAGAGACTTTGGTTTTTAATTGTTTATTTTCTTCCACAAGCATCGTGCATTTACTAATAAAAGCTCTCTTGTTTTCCTCTTCCTTCTTTTCAAATTCAATCATTTTCTTTTTAAAGTCATTGTCCAACATGCAGAATTTACCATTAAGCTCTCTAATCACATAGTCTTTTTCAGTTTTGAGCTTAATCAAATCAAGTTTAAGCATGCTAATTTGGTTTAATAATGAGGAACAAGAAATACAAGGAGCATTTTCATCAAAGCTTTCTTTTTCCTTCTTCATGACTTCAATATTAGACTTGCATGCATTAAGTTCAATTTTAAGTTTTTCATTCTCTTTAAACACCTTATCATCTCTAACTTGCATGTCATAGTTCTGATTTTGGAGACATTCAATAGTGAACTCATGATCTACTATTTGATTTTGTATTTCTTCACAAATTTTAAGAAGTTCAGCTTTGCTACCTGACGGTTTCTCATCTTGGATGCCCATCAAAGCCATGCAAGAATGGGCTTCATGTTCCTCCTCGCTTTCAGATTCGCTATCCATATCGCATGTTAATACCTTCGCTTTTCCTTTTCCTTTAGCGAGCTGAGCAGTTTCATTTGGGCAATCCTTCATCAGATGTCCTCTTCCCTTGCATTTAAAACATTGCATTCTATCAGTAGATTTCTGATCATTAAATTGCTTGGAAGAATTATTAAAGTTAGAACAATTAAACATGTATGTCATTTCGTTTCTCCCATGCTTGGTCTTGATGAACTTTCTGAAGTTTCTCACCATTAGCACTATGTCGTCATCATCATCTTCACTTTCGTCAGCTTTCAGAGCAAGGGGCTTTATGGCTTTCTCTTTCTACTCAGGTTTCTCTCTTGCTTCAACATTTTGCAGTTCCAACTCATGGGACATCAAATTACCAATAAGGTCCTCCACCTTCAATTGTGACAATACCTTTGCTTCCTGGATGGCGGTGACCTTTGGTCTGAAAGAGCTTGGCAATGCTCTTAGGATCTTCCTCACTTGATCGAGGCTATCATATGGCTTTCCAAGCGAGCTAGACTTGTAGACTATGTCGGTGAACCTCGCTAACATCTCTGATATGCTTTCTGATGGTAGCATGCGAAATCCCTCGAACTCTGCACTCAAAAGAGACAGTCTAGACTCCTTTACCGGTGACGTTCCCTTGTGCGTCACCTCCAAAGTGTGCCATATTTCCTGTGCAGTTAAACAATGTGAGATTCTATTATATTCAGATTTATCAAGTGCACAAATGAGAGCATTCATAGCTTTAGCATTTAAAGAATAAGATTTCCAATCATTATCATCCCATTTGTCATTTGGTTTTTCAATCTCAACATTTTCTACTTTAATAACATGCAGTTTATATCCTTTTTCAATTATTTGCCAAGCTTTATAATCAACAGAAATAAGGTAGATTTTCATTCGATTTTTTCAATAAGCATAATCACCTCCATTAAACCTAGGGGGACGGGAAACAGACTGACCCTCAGCAAAAGCACTATCCATATGGTTATTCATGGTCAAACCTAGGCTAGATCCTAAAACCTGCTCTGATACCACTTGTTGGATCTGGATCCTAGCCTAGAGGGGGGGTGAATAGGCTTATAAAAATAATTCGTGCAACCCACGAATAATCACACGCAGTTATAGCAGCAACAGGGTAAATAAAAAGCAGACACAGAGTACACAACAGATTTACCCTGGTTCGGTCGACCCTTCGACCTACTCCAGCCCCCAAAGCAGATACTAGTATTGAATAGCGAGATAGGTACAAAACCACAAGTTAGAGCACGCTCAGAGCACCCTCTACGTCTTTACACTCACTAGGCTCTCAGTACCCCACTCACTGTGTTTTCTCTCACTATCAATCCTAGTAACGCTTTCTACCAGCTAGTCCCAAACTAGCTGGGTCCCACTTGTCTAGCCCCAACCAGACAAGTCCCAAAATAATCCCCAAAAATGGTAAAGTTTCCCCTACGAGGATCTAACACAACAACTACACAAAATAATAATAAATAGAGTTTAGGAATCTCAGTTTGTGTAGCGGCGATGTCCTCGTCGATCAGCACGGGTCAGATCTCGTCTGACGTAGATGTAGATGTCTCCTCGACACCTATTCGCAACTCAAGTTGCGGCTTCTTTCTCAACAATAGAAGCTTGCGGCACTTGAAAAGAAGTTTCGGCCTGAGGTCAAAACTTGCGGCCTATGTGAGAGATTTCGGCCTCTTTCAAATTACTTTGCTCTTGAACTTCTTTGTTTGACTTTTTAATGGCCCTTTCTCCAAGTGATAGCCGTGAGTGCTTCACCGTGGCTTTGTGACTTGTGCATGGGGTGTCCTACAAAAAGAAAATAACACAAGTACATAAATTATTCAAATAGAACCAAGCACAGTTTATGATCAAAAGAAATAAACAATGACTTCCCTCTCATATACTTTTGGCCGGCCTCCTCCCAGATTTCGGCCTGCAGTGATTTCCCTTCAGCCTTGCCTTCAAAAGCATGCGCCAAGTTTGTAGATGCTCTGACTGCAAGCGCACATGGAGTTATCTAAAACAATATTTCGGCTCCTCTCCTTTAGTCAAACTTTGCACATGGGGTCTTTCTCTTCTCCTTGGAGACACCACACTTGTTTTCTTTGTTGTGCCCTGCCAAACACAAAGTAACTGAATAAATTGCACAATCAATTAATAAAAGGGACAGCTCAGTACGGCTTTGGGAATTTTTGATGAGATAAGAAATTAGTGTGCCTGCCAATTAAACAAAGAAACAAAGCCCTGGCTTTGTCCGGGTAAGCTTTTTGATTGGATTCCAAAGAAAAGATTATGGCTTGGTTGTTTAAAAACAATTTGTTTGATGCTGAGGCAGTGGCCGGCCTTTGTGCCTTGAGAGTGCGGCTGTGTCTGTCTCTTCAAAGAATTTTTGTAGCTGCCCTTTGTGATAAAACAAACCGATCTCCTCTTTTAGATTTTGATCGAAGAACTCCTGAGATTTTTTTAAGTGCGGCTCTCAGAGATTGTTTTCACAGCTTTGTGCAGCCAATCTCTCTAAAAGAATGTGCAGCTGTCTCCCAAAAAAATGTTTTGAAATTAAAAACAGAAACCCCTCAAAAATTAATTCAGATGTCCCCTTTTGTTGCATGATTACCCAAGAGAACAGATGATCTATTTGTTTTTCAAAAAGGATAATGGACAGTGCTTTGATTTTTGGTAGAAAAAAAACACTTGGGATTTTTCAAAGCATTTAGAAAAACGAGATGAGGTGGATTTGTGATTTGCAAAAGAAGGGGGAAAAGGTTGTTTTGGCCTGTGTTTCTTTTGCTTTTCAATGGGATGTTGAACCTCTCTTCCAAAAAAATGTCGGCTGGGTTGTTCTCTTGGGAATTGATATTTTTGGCCGGGGTCTCTTTTTGTGATGGGTGCCGCGCGCAAACCTTTGAGAATATATGATGTGTTTTATAGGGAGATGCTAGGGTGATGCGGTTGTGGGGAATCCTATTTTGAATTGGTGTTGGAGATTTGGTTCTATCACTTTGCACCACAAATAGGAGATATGATTTGATCAAGTTGGGATTTGATAGCAATTCAAATTGGATATGAATTTGGAATAAATCTCTAATTGATTTGACCAAATCCCAAATAGATTCTATCTCTCTCCATATTGACCAAGTCAAATCGCTTTGTGTATAGCACTTTGACCAAGTCCATTAGCTGTGTGGATAGCAATTCCTCCACCGGTTGACTAAGTCATCACTTTGAGAATTTACCGCTTTGCCATTCCTGAAACACACTTAGCACACACATTAGATAGTTCGCACACGTTTGTCATCATCAAACCAAAGATCCTAGATCGTTGCGTCCAACACAATCGTTGTCCTTGACTCCCACAACTTGGGAGCAAGCAAACCGCTCTCACAACCCGAGAGCAAATTCAATTTACGAAAGTAATGAAATATGAAAGCAACACTTACAATCACCTATGCCTTGAAGTAGAACTTGAAGGAGAAGTGTGATGTGTGTTGAAGACCCTCTTGGAAGAGAGGAGAAAGCCCTTTCTCTTGACTGCACCAAATGCCTAGAGGATCACGCTTTGGTTCTAGGTTGGAGAGCAAGAGATCAAAGATTGGAATTCTTAGGGCTTTGGATTTGAGAGCTTTAAACTTTAGAAATGAAAGCTTAAGATATTTTGCAATAGCTTAGGTAAACTTTCAATGGAACAGTAGCAGCCCCATTTATAGGTTTCTCAAATCCACAAAACAGTTTAGGCAAAATCCCTTTTGAAATCTGTGAGAAAAATCTCAACGGATAGAAACTGAACTCGCGACAGTAGACTGTTAAAGAAACCACAGTCGACTGTTGCACAGTCAACATGGGTAGGTAAGAATTCATAACGGTAACTTACCACATGGACAGTCGACTGATGAAGTAAAGACAGCCGACTGTTGATCCAACAAGCGACTGTAATTACTTCTATAGGCAAGTGGCCGAAAGAATGGTAAGTTGAAGTAATCTGGAAATCCTGTAAGATAACAGGATAGACGACTGATGAGGATAATACAGTCGACTGTTAATCAGAACAGGCGACTGTAAATCCTTATACAGACGACTGTCAAATACCCTGAGAATTTCCAGAGAGCTTAGTCAATAAATTGGCTCACAGACAGACGACTGTTGTAGCATACACAATCGACTGATCCAAGGGACAGTCGACGGTATATTCAACATTAGTCGACTGGCCGTAAAAGTCAGATCAACAAAGTTTGGGCAAAGGATAGACAGTCGATTGGTTTACAAAACACAGTCGACTGTCACTAGGACATGCGCCAGTTAATCGTTCATCAGTGGCATGTGCGAAATAAACAGAAAGTCCCAAAACTAGATTGCAAAAGTTTATGCATAATAGGTGATGCACCCGTAACATACACCGAGGTTCCACCTGGCGGTGTCACGATCGCCAGGCGTAATATGGCCCCTAGGCTACGATTTCGGGCTCAATCCGCAAGCGGACGGCGTCGAGTTATAGTATAAAAGATTGTCAAATCCCACAGGGACGGTGATAGTGTCTATAGATTCTTAGTCTATCTCTAAGTGTGGAAGTAAGGTAGCTGTCAGGGAACAGATTTGGGTTTGTTATTATGGTTGTAATGTCAATAAAAAGAACTAGGGCTTTAGGGATCGCCACTAGGATCATTGCGGGTTGATGTTGGATAGTATCCTCACATTGCATTAAGGCCAAGAAATTAACCCCCCAATTCGTATCACTCTCGTGGGTTAGAATTGTGGGGTATTTCGGTGGCTCTCGTTGACGCAATGGCGGTAGCCGTCAACGTAGCGGTATAGTTCGTCGATGGATCCCCTCAAGGCGCGAGCCGAGAATGGTCACGTGCCCTGATTTGATCCATCGATTTCCATATTCGAATCCCTAGATATCCCTTAAGCACATCAATTCCACAGACCGTGGGCATGATCTCAGTACGGGTTATCTACAGATTCGGTAGGATCTATCGAAATACAACCCTAAATCCCTAATTCAACGTAGGGATCCAGATCTACATCTTCCCCCTAAAATCCTAGGGCTAACCCATCATCCCTAGAATAGATCTACTCAAACATCGCAATAGGAACACGCAAAAACATCAATTTCACAGAAGAAAACATTTTAGCAATAGAGAGATTAGGGCTAAAATAACTTACAGCGAGAGTAGATGAACAATAGATCCAGGCAAAAGCAAAAGCAACAATCCTTAGTATTTGATCCCAAAATCGCTACAAAAATTAATCCAAAAGTTCCTACAAAAATCGCCCAGCGATCGGCTCTCCAAATTCCTCACAAAAACCTCAGTCCAAGTCCCTCCAGCCGTCTACGCAATCGCGAGCTTCAGTCGCTGCCAAAATCGCGCGCATCGTGCTCGTTTAGATCTTTCCGAAAATGCCCCCAGGATAGCCGACCGAGTAGGCTACTCGATCCGAGCAGCTACTGCTCGGTCAGTAGCTCGGCCAGTGTAGCTTGCTACTCAGCTGCTTAGAGAATTCGAAATCGTCTTATCCGGACCGAGTAGGACCTGCTCGGTCAGCTGCTCGGGTGCTGCTTGCGCTGTAGAATCTGTGGCGACTCGACCGATCAGATGAGCTGCTCGGTCCGAGTCAGCCCGTATCCGTCGCTGCTGTAATTGATATGGCTCGGTCTGAGCATTTTCTGGGAAATGCTGCAGAATGCTCCTGGGCCTTCTCTATCTGCTCTCTCTCTCTCTCTCTCTCTCTCTCTCTCTCTCTCTCTTTTCTCTCCTCCAATGGCCTGAGAAGTGCGGCGACCTCCTCCAGAGCCCCGCCAACGAGCTCATGAGCACGTCGAATGTGTCCATACCCAAGTGGGGGTCCAAATCGCTCCAAAATCCCTGAAAATTCACGAAACACTATGAAACTCGAAAATATCGTCAGAAATGCAGAATCGTAGTAAAAAGTGGGATTTGGAAGCGAAAATGATATGCAATGCGATGAGAAATGATATGAAAATGATATAAAATATGGACACATCAAAATCCCCCAAGCTTACCTCTTACTCGTCCTCGAGGAAGCCGAATAATCGGTACGCCGAGAGGAAAGCAAAACGAAAATAAGAAAATGAAAATAAAGAGGAATGAAAAACTAAAAGAGAGAAGTAAGAGAAAAGTGCTAAGGATGATCGGTCAGATCTCAGGCCTAAAAAGTCTATCACGATGCTCTGAGTGCTAAACATACATGCTATTGGTAATTTCTAGCTTTATAAATCATATGACATGTAATACAGGCAAAGAACAGGGATCTACTGAAATAACACCGTCAAATCATATCAATCTCATGATATCCCTAGAGTCTAGTATAAAAGAGTTGGCAACGCCCTTTTCAATCACATATACATAAGGAACACAAAAGATTAATACAACATGCAATAACTTGGATAGCATGCAATAACATGCTATCAGAGTTAATTTCAGGCCCCTACGCCATGCAATAACATGCAATAACATGCAATAAAGCCTAGAGAGATATCATCATGTGGACCATCCTTAACAAAAATAAAAAGAAGCAGAGAAAAAGGGAAAATAGATAAAAAGAGATGCATGCTTGGAGAAAAATATAAAATATGATGCAAAATGAGAAAAAATAAAATGAGGCGGGAAAGTGGCCAAAAAGTAAAATAAAAACTGAAAATAAAGGAGGAAAATGTGAAAATAAAAATAAAAATAAAGCGGGAGCGCTCATCCCCCAAGCTAAATGTCACGCCCCGCTTCCCTAAAATGGAGGCGAGACGTGAGAAGGTCCGCACGAGAGTGGAGCTGTGAAGCCCCAAACCCGATAAGCGTTCAATTTAGTATAAGCAGGTCCCTGTAATCGCAAAAGGAACAACAACAATAATAATAAAGAGACGGATATGAAATACCAATCCCAAAGTTTGTCCGCAAAAATATTCAACATCACAGAAAAGCCACCAGGCTAACAGAAAAGAGTCTAAGGCCCAGAACAAGGCCAACAAAAGAATAACACAAACATAACAGAGTATCAAACTAGGTGCCACGCACCGACAACTAAGCAGCCTAACAAAAGTAGCTAAACGACGACACTAAGACTGATCCCCAGTGTCAACGTAGTCCTCAATCAACGCGGGCTCTGACTCAGCGTCAGCGAACACCACGTCCTCACCAAGTAACTCAGGCTCGGGCTCTAACATGTGTCACCCAAAAGAGAGAAGGGGCACATGTCAGCAAGACGAACGACTTGTGCAAGGAAACGGGAATAAAGATAAACTAGCAACCTAGCAGTTAAAACATGGTGCATGGCAAGTAAAGCAAGGTGGTAACAAGTAAAGTAAAGGAGAGTACAAGTGGCTAGTGGTTGTTGTGGCAAGTAGCGTCATGTAACAAGTACAAGTACAAGGGATCACTCCACGAGTGCCCTATGCCCTCAGGCTGTGTTCAAGTGTCAAGTACAAGGGATCACTCAACGAGTGCCCTATGCCCTCAGGCTGTGATGAGCTCGTCTTCTGGAACACGAGCCAGAAAGTGTATCTAATAAGTATGGCGTAGGGGTGCACCTAGCCGGAACAAGTAGCACTAGTATGTAGCGATGCTACGCAATCACGATGAGTATTCAAGCATGCAATGACATGAGCAGTTAATACGCGTACCGTTAATTGTATTTAAACGTGACAGGCAAATGCAATGACATGAACATATTCGCGTACCGTTTAATTGAATTAAACATGACAGGCGAAATGCAATGGCATGAACATATTCGCGTACCGTTAATTAAATTAAACATGGTAGTTAAAATGCATTAGCAGTTAAGGATGCATGGATGACATGAACAGTTAATACGCGTACCGTTTAGGGAAATTAAACGTGACATACAAGCATGATGAGGGTGACGGACCAAGCTTCGTTGTCAAGCTAGGTCAATGGCGTCTAAACGGCTATCCTTTCACCGTCTAGTCTCTTTTACGCTAAAGCAAGGTAAATGGCCTAAAACATGGCCCAAATCAAGAGATGCAAGTTTCACTTGCCTGATACCGGGATTGACGAGCAATGAAGATCGTCACACAAGCTAACTATGGAAAGATTCGCTGTTATGGCAAAACAATTATTAGCACAAAGATCCTAAATAAGTTTCTTATTAGAACCCTAATCATCTAATCAATCCATTTTATTAGGGTTTCACAATGTCAATGTGGGTTATGTTAAAATTAAAGGAATCGAGTATTACCGCGTAAGGAACGGAAGAATAACGCCGAGCAACCACGGCGACGGAAGAAACGCTCCGGGGAACCTAGGGTTCAGATCTGGAAATGATTGGAGAAGTTTGGAGAAATAGGGTTTTGGGGGATTTGGGGATTTTGATGGAGATTTGGGGAAGATGAGAGGTGGAATGAGTGGAGGGAGGGTTTGGATGATGGAGATTGAGCTTGGATAAAGGAAATAGGGTTTGGGGGAGATGGGGGCTCAAAGGGAGAAGAAATTAGGGTTTTAGGTCGTGAGGGAGGAGAAGAAAACGTTTGGAGGGGTATTTATAGGGTTTGATGTCGGTTAGGGCAAAACTAGGGTTTCCTGCACTGCTTAGTCGGTCAAAGACCAACTGCTGACCGACTAGTTTGAGATCTAGTCGGTCGGTTGAACAACGTAGACCGACTAAGTGTAAACAGTAACTCTAGTCGAAAACCTGAACTAAGAGTTAGTCGGTCTGAGTACAAAACTTGACCGACTAGTTTGATAACTAGTCGGTCGAAAGATGAACTTAGACCGACTAAGAGTAAACAGTAACTAGTGTCAAAAATAGTTGATGTGTTAGTCGGTTAAAGAAGCATTGCCGACCAACTAGTTTGCAACCTAGTCGGTCAACCAACGTTCTTAGACCGACTAACGACAAACAGTAACTCCTGAACAATTTAGAAAGCCAACTAGTCGGTCCAAGAAGGATTGCCGACCGACTGGATCGTCATCTAGTCGGTCGGTGGCCCTTCTTACACCGGCTAATGAGCACCAAAAGTTCCGATACGGAGCGCGGGGCCCCGGGATCGATTCCTAAGACTCCTAGGCTTGATCTAACAGTAAGATACGACCGTTATGAAGTCCGTCACGAATGACATACTTCGAAATCGACGATCCTAAGGAAGAAACGAGGAAATACGACGAATCGATCGAAAATGAAATTTACAGAGACGAAAACTACGCACGAGGAGAAAATCCACCAAAAGATATATTATAATATAATAAATCCAGATACAAGAAAAGCAGTCGTTACATCCTCCCCAACTTAAGAAAAATTCCGTCCTCGGAATTTCCAAATACTCACGAGTCCGGAAACAAAAGTGGGAAACGCTCTCGCATCTCATCCTCATTCTCCCAAGTAGACTCTCCAGGTGAACCGTGTCACCACATCACCCTCACAAGATTAACAATCTTGTTCCGAAGCGATTTCTGACGCCTGTCCAGAATCTGCACTGGATGCTGGTCATACGTCATATCGGGGCGAACGGTAATCTCCGAAAAATCCACCGTATGAGACGGATCGCTAATGTATCGACGAAGCTGTGACACATGGAAAACATTGTGAACTCCTTCCAAAGATGGCGGCAGGGCCAAGCGATAAGCTACCTCGCCAACCCTCTCCAAAACATCAAACGGTCCAATGTATCGCGGGCTCAACTTTCCACGCTTCCCAAAACGAATCACACCACGATTCGGGGAAATCTTCAAGAACACATGGTCGCCCGGCTGAAATTCCAAAGGACGACGTTTAGCATCCGCCCAATGTTTAAAACGGTCCTGAGCAATCCTCAACCTCTCCCGAATATTCCTGACGATCTCCACGGCCTCCACGATATTCTCAGGTCCCATCAACTCCCGATCACCAACGTCATCCCAACTCAATGGCGATCGACATTTCCTCCCATAAAGAGCGGCGAAAGGCGCCATGCCAATACTCGCCTGGAAGCTGTTGTTGTAGGAAAACTCTACCAGATGCAGATGGTCCTCCCACGAACCCTTGAAATCCAACATGCACGCCCTCAGCATGTCTTCCAAAATCTGAATCGTCCTCTCGGATTGGCCATCCGTCTGCGGATGGTACGCCGTGCTGAAACTCAGACGCGTACCCAAGCTCTTCTGCAAACTCTGCCAGAACTGAGATGTGAACCTCGTGTCTCTGTCAGACACGATACTCACGGGGACTCCATGAAGTCGCACAACCTCCTGCACGATTCACGTTACATCACTATCCAAACTAGGAAAAGGAAATGAAACGGAGAGTAAAAGAATTTTACCTCCATATATCTCCTTGCTAGTGCCTCAGTGGACTGTCCCACTCGGAACGGAATAAAGTGCGCAGATTTGGTCAATCGATCTACAATCACCCAAATCGCGTCATTCTGCTTCGGACTCCGAGGTAGTCCAGTCACGAAATCCATAGTGATGTGTTGCCACTTCCACTCCGGAATCGGAAGCGGTTGTAGCAACCCGGCCGTACGCTGATGCTCCGCCTTCACTTGCTGGCAAATCAAGCACTTGGCTACACTCTGAGCCACGCTCCTCTTCATGCCATGCCACCAATAATTCAGACGAAGATCCTGGTACATCTTGGTGCCACCAGGATGCACAGAATACGGCGAACTGTGTGCCTCCACCATCAACTCCTCTCTAATATCCCCGGCAGGCACACACAGCCTGGCTCCGAACCTCAGCGAGCCATCCTCATGAATCAAGAAGTCAGTCCGCAGACCGGCTTCAACCTGCTCCCGAATCCTCACCAGCTTCGGATCCTCAGCCTGGCCAGCCTTAATCCGATCCACGATCGTCGACTGTACCTGCATGTACATCAACGAAGAAGCCTCCCTAGGAAGGACAACCTCAATCCCAGACTCGCAAAAATCCTGCTGCAATCTCCACTGCGAGGTCAAAATCATCACCGCTGGAAGCCTACTCAAAGCATCAGGAACCACATTCACCTTGCCAGGGTGAAACTGCAAATCAATATCATAATCCACCATAAGCTCCAACCATCGACGCTGTCGCATGTTGAGCTCCTTCTGAGTGAAAATATACTTCAAGCTTTTGTGATCGGTGAAAATCTTCACTTTCTCACTCAGCAGGAAGTGCCTCCAAATCTTAAGAGCAAACACAACGGCAGCCAACTCCAAATCATGCGTCGGGTAATTCTTCTCATGAACCTTAAGCTAACGAGACGCATACGCCACAACATGCCCATGCTGATGCAACACACAACCGAGACCCTTGCCAGAAGCATCGCAAAAGATCTCAAATCCACCGCTGCGATCAGGCACGACAAGAATAGGGGCAGTCGTCAGCCTCTCCCTCAGAACACCAAAAGCACTCTCACAATCACCCGACCAAACAAAAGGAACATCCTTCCGTGTCAACCTGGTCATCGGCTCAGCAATACGAGAAAAGTCCTTAATGAATCGCCGATAGTAACCAGCAAGTCCAAGGAAACTCTGAATCTCAGACGCCGACGACGGAACAGGCCACTCCCTGATGGCCCTAATCTTCTCGGGATCCACTGAAATACCATCTCCAGTCACCACATGCCCGAGAAAAGCAACTCGATCCAGCCAAAACTCGCACTTCGAAAACTTAGCATACAACCGATGCTTCCTCAACATCTCCAACACCGTCCTTAAGTGCGAGGCATGCTCTTTCTCCGACTTCGAATAGATCAGAATGTCGTCAATAAAGATAACGACAAACTTATCCAAAAAGTCGTAGAAAATCAGGTTCATCAGATTCATGAAAACTGCGGGCGCGTTAGTTACGCCGAAAGGCATAACCACAAACTCATAGTGTCCATACTTCGTCCTGAACGCTGTCTTCGGAACATCTCCCTTCTTCACCTTCAACTGATGGTAACCACTCCTCAAATCCAACTTAGAAAACACCCTCGAACCTCCAAGCTGATCAAAAATATCATCGATGCGAGGCAACGGGTATTTATTCTTAATGGTCACCGCATTCAAATCCCGATAGTCCACGCACATGCGACGCGTACCATCCTTCTTCTTTACCAGCAACACCGGTGCTCCCCACGGAGACACGCTAGGATTAATATAACCCTTCTGCAAAAGCTCATCCAACTGCTTCCGCAACTCCTCCAACTCTGCCGGTGCCATACGATACGGCGCCTTCGAAATCGGCTGTGCACCTGGAATAAGATCAATAGAAAAATATAAAGCTCGATCAGGCGGCAATCCAGACATCTCCTCGGGGAAGACGTCACCAAAATCTCGCACCACAGCTGGCCACTCCAACTCCATCTGCATAGTCACGACATCCACTGGTCTGGCCCGAAATCTGACAGGACCAAGCGAACTGCTACCACGACTGAACTCAAATACTGGATGTCCGGGAATCTCGAACACCACCTTCTTCCTCCGACAGTCGATCGTAGCAAAGAAGCTCGCAAGCCAATCCATACCAAGAACCGCATCATAGTTGATGATGTCGTGGACAATGAAATCAGCACAAAGCTCACGTCCACAAACCACCAACGGGCAAGAATTGCACCCACGATGCACCGAGTCCACGCCATTCCCTGTGACGATATTCCAACTCTTAGGAAGAGAGGACGTCGACAAGGAATGCTTCTCCACGAAGCTCCGAGAAATAATGCACATCGATGCACCAGAGTCAAAGAGGACTCGTGCAGGAAATGTGCAAACCAAAACCACACCTAACAAACAATTAACAATCAAACCCTAATCTAGCAAACAACCATGTTCAAGCAAACAACATAATCAAAGATCAAACTAACGAAGGAAATTAAATAGCTAGAATGAGCGTTACCCGCAATAACTTCATCCACGGCCATGCTCTCCTCCTCAGTCATCAGAAAGGCCTGCCCTCTCGGCGGAACAGCCTGCCGAAAAGCCTGTCTCTGTGGAACAAGTGGCGCTCCACGTCCAACGGGCACAGGAGCTCGCTGCTGCAACGGCTGTGCTGCAATAGGAGCCCGCCAAGGCTGCCTCGACTTCGGACACTCCCGGATGGTGTGGGCAGGATCTCCGCAGACAATGCACTGTCCCAGAAACCTCCTACACTGATCCCTGAGGTGTCCAGTCTTGCCACAAAAATGGCAAGTCTTCAGAATAGGCCCTCCTGACCTCTTGAACTGCACCGGATGATTAGGCTTGAAACCAGGCCTAACCACCGCCCTGGCCTGCTCCATAGGCCTCTTCCCAGCTCCAGAAACATGTCCCTTCCTCTGATTCAAATTCAACTCTTGCCGCCTCGTAGCAATCAGAACCTTCTGATATGTCTCCAGGTCAGAAGAGGTCACAAAGCTCTGAAGCTCCAAGGCAAGTCCCTGAAGAAATCGCTGAGCTTTCTCATCGGCATCTTGCACCATCTTTGGTGCAAACCGACTGAGCCTCGTGAACTCCTGGTGGTACTGATCCACCGACAAGCTCCCCTGCTTCAGGTCTATGAAGCGCTGCAGCATCACCTGTCTAGCAGCCTTCGGGAAGAACTCTCCATCAAATCTGGACTTGAAGGTAAACCAAACGATCGGCTCCACCAACATCTTCTCTTCAGCATCCCACCAGTTTCTGACATTGTCCTTCAGTTGCCTCTTAGCCAAATCAACCCATCCAGCTGGGTTAATCTTCGCCATCGCCAGGTTATCCTCAATGTTCCTTATCCACTCGTCGGCAGCCAGGGGACCCTCAGACCCATCAAAATATGCGGGACCCAACTCCCGAAATTGCTTCGCTCCCGGCTCAGAGCGAGGGGCATCCGGAAGAGCCCGGGCAGCTCGAGCAGGTGGAGCATTCTGGACTTACAGGAGCACGCCCTGCTGCACTTGCATCATCTGGATCATCATCCGCATCATCTCACTGCTGGTGGGTTCCCGCTCAGGCTCCTCATCATGAGGGGGCGCACCACTACCTCCACCACGGGTGAATCGCCTTCCTGCCATCTAGTGACACAGAAAACGAATCAGATTAGACTCATAGCTTATGACTCGGATATCGAATTTATTTGTTGGACAATCTTATATTATTATTGTTATCCCTGATAATTGCAGTTACAGAGAGGACCTGCATGGGCCACCACTAAAACCTGTCACGCCCCGCTTCCCTAAAATGGAGGCGAGACGTGAGAAGGTCCGCACGAGAGTGGAGCTGTGAAGCCCCAAACCCGATAAGCGTTCAATTTAGTATAAGCAGGTCCCTGTAATCGCAAAAGGAACAACAACAATAATAATAAAGAGACAGATATGAAATACCAATCCCAAAGTTTGTCCGCAAAAATATTCAACATCACAGAAAAGCCACCAGGCTAACAGAAAAGAGTCTAAGGCCCAGAACAAGGCCAACAAAAGAATAACACAAACATAACAGAGTATCAAACTAGGTGCCACGCACCGACAACTAAGCAGCCTAACAAAAGTAGCTAAACGACGACACTAAGACTGATCCCCAGTGTCAACGTAGTCCTCAATCAACGCGGGCTCTGACTCAGCGTCAACGAACACCACGTCCTCACCAAGTAACTCAGGCTCGGGCTCTAACATGTGTCACCCAAAAGAGAGAAGGGGCACATGTCAGCAAGTCGAACGACTTGTGCAAGGAAACGGGAATAAAGATAAACTAGCAACCTAGCAGTTAAAACATGGTGCATGGCAAGTAAAGCAAGGTGGTAACAAGTAAAGTAAAGGAGAGTACAAGTGGCTAGTGGTTGTTGTGGCAAGTAGCGTCATGTAACAAGTACAAGTACAAGGGATCACTCCACGAGTGCCCTATGCCCTCAGGCTGTGTTCAAGTGTCAAGTACAAGGGATCACTCAACGAGTGCCCTATGCCCTCAGGCTGTGATGAGCTCGTCTTCTGGAACACGAGCCAGAAAGTGTATCTAATAAGTATGGCGTAGGGGTGCACCTAGCCGGAACAAGTAGCACTAGTATGTAGCGATGCTACGCAATCACGATGAGTATTCAAGCATGCAATGACATGAGCAGTTAATACGCGTACCGTTAATTGTATTTAAACGTGACAGGCAAATGCAATGACATGAACATATTCGCGTACCGTTTAATTGAATTAAACATGACAGGCGAAATGCAATGGCATGAACATATTCGCGTACCGTTAATTAAATTAAACATGGTAGTTAAAATGCATTAGCAGTTAAGGATGCATGGATGACATGAACAGTTAATACGCGTACCGTTTAGGGAAATTAAACGTGACATACAAGCATGATGAGGGTGACGGACCAAGCTTCGTTGTCAAGCTAGGTCAATGGCGTCTAAATGGCTATCCTTTCACCGTCTAGTCTCTTTTACGCTAAAGCAAGGTAAATGGCCTAAAACATGGCCCAAATCAAGAGATGCAAGTTTCACTTGCCTGATACCGGGATTGACGAGCAATGAAGATCGTCACACAAGCTAACTATGGAAAGATTCGCTGTTATGGCAAAACAATTATTAGCACAAAGATCCTAAATAAGTTTCTTATTAGAACCCTAATCATCTAATCAATCCATTTTATTAGGGTTTCACAATGTCAATGTGGGTTATGTTAAAATTAAAGGAATCGAGTATTACCGCGTAAGGAACGGAAGAATAACGCCGAGCAACCACGGCGACGGAAGAAACGCTCCGGGGAACCTAGGGTTCAGATCTGGAAATGATTGGAGAAGTTTGGAGAAATAGGGTTTTGGGGGATTTGGGGATTTTGATGGAGATTTGGGGAAGATGAGAGGTGGAATGAGTGGAGGGAGGGTTTGGATGATGGAGATTGAGCTTGGATGAAGGAAATAGGGTTTGGGGGAGATGGGGGCTCAAAGGGAGAAGAAATTAGGGTTTTAGGTCGTGAGGGAGGAGAAGAAAACGTTTGGAGGGGTATTTATAGGGTTTGATGTCGGTTAGGGCAAAACTAGGGTTTCCTGCACTGCTTAGTCGGTCAAAGACCAACTGCTGACCGACTAGTTTGAGATCTAGTCGGTCGGTTGAACAACGTAGACCGACTAAGTGTAAACAGTAACTCTAGTCGAAAACCTGAACTAAGAGTTAGTCGGTCTGAGTACAAAACTTGACCGACTAGTTTGATAACTAGTCGGTCGAAAGATGAACTTAGACCGACTAAGAGTAAACAGTAACTAGTGTCAAAAATAGTTGATGTGTTAGTCGGTTAAAGAAGCATTGCCGACCAACTAGTTTGCAACCTAGTCGGTCAACCAACGTTCTTAGACCGACTAACGACAAACAGTAACTCCTGAACAATTTAGAAAGCCAACTAGTCGGTCCAAGAAGGATTGCCGACTGACTGGATCGTCATCTAGTCGGTCGGTGGCCCTTCTTACACCGGCTAATGAGCACCAAAAGTTCCGATACGGAGCGCGGGGCCCCGGGATCGATTCCTAAGACTCCTAGGCTTGATCTAACAGTAAGATACGACCGTTATGAAGTCCGTCACGAATGACATACTTCGAAATCGACGATCCTAAGGAAGAAACGAGGAAATACGACGAATCGATCGAAAATGAAATTTACGGAGACGAAAACTACGCACGAGGAGAAAATCCACCAAAAGATATATTATAATATAATAAATCCAGATACAAGAAAAGCAGTCGTTACACTAAACCTAGCAGTGTCCTCACTGCTAAGAAAACGCTCGTGAGCAGGAGATGATGCTAAAGGGGTGGTGTGGGTGGGGAAATAAAATGAAAACTATGTAATAAAAGAAAAAAGGAAATAAATGTGAAAATATGATATGATGCAATGCAATGTATGAAATGATGCATGGGTGGATGTATCCTCCCCCAAGCTATGTGAAAGTTGGGCCCCGAAAAGACAGATGGGCACAAAATAAATGGGGGAAGCCAAAGACGGGACAGACTACATCAGACAGAGGCACCACCCTCTGGGGGTGGTAATGGGTCCCTCTGCTGTGGACCCGGGGTGGTGGGTGGAAGGTCAGGCTGGGACGCTGGAGGAGAGCTGGTGGTGAGGTCTATGGTGGAGGTGGAGGGCTCAGCAGTATATAGCACAAGGGCAGAGAGTGGATCGACTATGACGGAAGACTCAGATGTAAAAGAAACAGGCTCTGCAGAAGCTTGAGGCAGTGAAGCACTAAGTGGTGCGGAGTGGGTCACAGTGTCCGACCTGGGGGGAGGAGCGTGAGCAAGTATGACAATGGGCGTGCCACGCAATCTCAGCAAGTCTATAATGGAAGAAAGATCCCCTGGAAACGGCGCCAAAAACTTGACGCACCCGTAACTTACACCTAGGTTCCACCTGGCAGTGTCACGATCGCCAGGCGTAATATGGCCCCTAGGCTACGATTTCGGGCTCAATCCGCAAGCGGACGGTGTCGAGTTATAGTATAAAAGATTGTCGAATCCCACAAGGACAATGATAGTGTCTATAGATTCTCAGTCTATCTCTAAGTGTGGAAGTAAGGTAGCTGTCGGGGGAACAGATTTGGGTTGCTTATTGTGTTGTAATATCAATAAAAAGAACTAGGGCTTTAGGGATCGCCACTAGGATCATTGGAGGTTAATGTTGGATAGGATCCTCACATTGCATTAGGGCCAAGGAATTAATCCCCCAATTCGTACAACTCTCGTGGGTTAGAAATGCGGGGTATTTCGGTGGCTCTCGTTGACACAATGGCGGTAGCCGTCAACGTAGCAGTATAGTTCGTCGATGGATCCCCTCAAGGCGCGAGCCGGGAATGGTCACGTACCCTGATTTGATCCTACGATTTCCCTATTCGAATCCCTAGATATCCCTTAAGCACATCAATTCCACAGACCGTGGGCATGATCTCAGTACGGGTTATGTACGAATTCGGTAGGATCTACCGAAATACAACCCTAAATCCCTAATTCAACGTAGGGATCCAGATCTACATCTTCCCCCTAAAATCCTAGGGCTAACCCATCATCCCTAGAATAGATCTACTCAGACATCGCAATAGGAACACACAAAAACATCAATTTCACAGAAGAAAACATTTTAGCAATAGAGAGATTAGGGCTAAAATAACTTACAGCGAGAGTAGATGAACAATAGATCCAGGAAAAAGCAAAAGCAATAATCCTTAGTATTTGATCCCAAAATCGCTACAAAAATTAATCCAAAAGTTCCTACAAAAATCGCCCAGCAATCGGCTCTTCAAATTCCTCACAAAAACCTCAGTCCAAGTCCCTCCAGCCGTCTGCGTAATCGCGAGCTTCAGTCGCTGCCAAAATCACGCGCATCGTGCTCTTTCAGATCTTTCCAAAAATGCCCCCAGGATAACCGACCGAGTAGGCTACTCGGTCTGAGCAGCTACTGCTCGGTCAGTAGCTCGGCTCGTGTAGCTTGCTGCTCGGCTGCTTGGAGAATTCGAAATCGTCTTATCCAGACCGAGTAGGACCTGCTCGGTCAGCTTCTCGGGTGCTACTCGGGCTGTAGAATCTGAGGCGACTTGACCGAGCAGATGAGCTGCTCGGTCCGCGTCAGCCCGTATCTGTCGCTGCTGTAATTGAAATGGCTCGATCCGAGTAGCTGAGCTGCTCGGACCGAGCATTTTCTTTGAAATGCTGCATCAAGCATCTTGGGCTTCTCTCTCTGCTCTCTCTCTTCTCTCCTCCAGTGACTCTGAGAACGCGGCGAACTCCTCCAGAGCCCCGCCAACGGGCTCACATGCATGTCGGATGTGGCCGTACCCGGATGGGTGTCCAATCGCTCCAAAATCCCTGAAAATTCACGAAACACTACGAAACTCGAAAATATCGTCAGAAATGCAGAATCGTAATAAAAAGTGGGATTTGGAAGTGAAAATGATATGCAATGCGATGAGATAATGATATGAAAATGATATAAAATATGGACACATCAACAGGCGACTGTAGAACAAAACACAGTCGACTGTTTTTGAGACAGACGACTGTAAATGTTCAGCAGACGACTGTTATAAACAATCCAAGCACAATCACAAAGAAATGAATTGGGGTCAAAGGACAATTGATCTAGTGATGTCCTAAGACTGAAATGAAGATGTGTGTGAGTGCTCCATCAAAGTTATACTTCTAAGCTACATACTAGAAGAGATAAAAGAAATTTACATTCACGAAATCTTTCTTCTATCCATCGCATGAGCTTGAAGTCTTCATGGAGCTTCAATCAACATCTACAATCACCCAATCCATTTTCATTTGCCTTCAATGAAATTTGAGAGTCATCCATTGCTAGTAGATCTTCATAAATAGCTTAGGCAATGGACTAACTGCAAAATAGGGGATTAGTCACAAGTATTTATGTTTGCTCATCATTAACACCAAGTAGGGAGAAGTCCAATACTCAACATTCTCCCCCTTTTTGATGATGACAAACAAACAAAAACAAAAAAATAAATAATTGTGCGTAATGAAAACTTACTCCCCTACATAGATGCCAATCAAGTTAGTCAACAAATAATAGGGCATCTACATATCAATTGAAGCAAATGAGTAAGATACGCATGAATTTAGTTCAAGAAATCTAGGAATTAAAATCCCTATTCATTGTAATCTTACTCCCCCTGAATCTAAGGCAACTTTAATCTTAGATTCAAAGTGTTAGAACATACTTATCACATTCATTATGAATCTTATATGTTTATTTCTCTCCCCCTATGGCATTATCCAAAAAGGTGGGAGTAAATAACAACAATAATAATCGTGCTAAATACTAACTAACAACCATCAAGGAGTATAAAGATATAGAGAATAAAAAACTCATAAAAGCACATCATATACTTATGTGAATAGAGGAATTAAAGTCCAATATCAACATTTTAGATAGACGAAACGAAAATAATTTCAAAAATGCATCACATCAGAGATAGCATGAATAAACGATTATCACAAATATCACACAGATAAGATAATCAATTATACACGGTGTGACACATTAGATTCAACATCAGCATCATATATATATATATATATATATATATATATATATATATATATATATATATATATATATATATCAAAAGATGAGTACATGGCATACGGACATCAACATGTCCAACAAAAATACATACATCATGATCCCAAAAAAATACATCATGATACCACTGTACATCATCATACAAAATATCCAAACATCATACAGATAAACTCTAACAGACACCACTCAAAAACTAAAACACAATCTATGAGTGAGTGTCGCCAGGTGCTGCAGAGGAAGAACGAGGCTCTGTGACAGCAGGGGTATCCTCTGGAGGAGGGTCAGTAGCAGTAACAGCATCATCATCATCATCATCATCATCATCATCATTTTGAGTAGAGGCTCCATCAGGATTCTCAACGACATCAGTGACGATGGGCTGAGGAGGCTCACTGGGCTGAGGAGGAATGAAACGTCTCAGGTGCTCAGGGGAGGGTATTCCCTGATGTTGGAAGGATATAGAGGCCAACTCATAAAGACCTGACACCATCTCAAGAAGAGTGTCAAAACGGGAGGAGCAGATGTAGAAGGCTGGTCAGTAGGTGGAACTGTGGAGGAAGACGGGGCTGAAGTGGATTTCCTCTTCTTTGATGCAGACTGCAGAGCCGAAGAGGACTTCAACTTCGCAGAAGCATCAAGGAGAGGAGCAAAAGTCATGGGCTCATAGCGAGACAAACCAACACCAAAATGTCGAAAGACAAGAGTCAAAAGACCACCGTATGGAATGTGAGCTGAGGAAGAAGTAAACTCAACCTTGTCCATCCTGTTAAGGAGGACACCGGCCCAGTTCACGGACAAGAGAAAATCGCATACATACACCTCAGAATATCCTGGGAAGGTTGGTCAGATGATCCATACCTCGACAGGATGTTGGACTTCACCACTAGGTGAACTGCCCAACCTCTAGCCGAAAACATAGACGACCTAATACCATAATCCAGGGCTAAGGGTATCTCACGAAACATATCCCTAAGGACAGACTGGTCAAGCTCGTCAATATCAGAAATGGAATCCTAAGAAATATCTGAAGAAAAAAAACCGGTAGAGGGAATCCTAAGAATGGTCCCTAAGAGTGTGGGATTAATCTGGATGTGGGTTCCCTGAACAACGGTGTCAAGAACTCCAGTGGAGGAATACTCACCACGAATGTGGTTAGCATAGAAGAGATTCACCAGAAATGGATAGGTTCGAGGGGACTCGCTCCGAGAGAAGCGAAAAAGATCGGCCAAGTGAGTAGCAGATAGAATGTCTGAAAGTCTCTCAGCAGTAAAGGCGGGAAAAACAATGTATCGCTCCCTAAGAAGTTTGATCCCTAAGAGAGAGTGATATTTTGCCAAGCAAAGATCATCTTGGCAAATTGGAACAATGGGATGAGAAGGAGGAGCGACAGGGGTGCCTTCTGTAGAACTCGACATAGAAGGAGAATGATGGGGAACATCAGCACTAGGCTCATTGATGCTATCACCAGTGGGCCTACGCTGACGCCGGATCATGGGCTCAGCATCGGAAGAATCAAACTCGAAAGGAGAATATCCCTGTGAAGCAGAGCGAGAGGGAGATTCTGCATTTTTGGTACGGGCTTTGCAGGGCTTCTTGTTCTTGGCGGTAGTAGGTTTCTTGGGTGCCCTAGGTTTCTTAGGAGCCATAGGTTTCTTAGTAGCTAAGGTCTTCTCTTTTCCCTTGGTTTTGGGTGCCATGGAGTCAGTCAATCGAAAAAGAGAGAGAAACGACAGGCGATGAAATCGAAAGACAATTAATGAACAAGAGACTCGAGAAAGAAAGACAAACCAAGTCGAGAAGACACAAAGATGCAACGAAGAAACAATCGACTTGCGGGGAGGAGGAGATCGACGACAACGGCTGAGGAAAAGAGCGGGAAGTCGATGCGGTTCAATCGGAGGAGAGAGAAACGACGCGGGGAAAAGAACCGTCTCGACGTATATATGAAAGAGGGAATAAATCTGGGCCGTTGGATCAAAGAATCGACTGCTCAGATCAAAGCAGTGAACCGTCACAAACAGGAGACAGTCGACTGATGAACGAAACTCAGTTGACTGGATGAAGTGATAAGAATTAATCTCAGGAAGACAGACAGTCGACTGTTGGGTAACATACAGTCGCATGTCCAAGGGACAGTCGACTGAACTTAACACAGCAGTCGACTGACCGAGAATCAATAAACTTCATCAAAAATACAGAGAGCTCTGTAGAAAAATTGACAGAGAGAACAGTCGCCTGATGACTAAAATTCAGTCGCCTGTTAAAATAACAGTCGACTGGAAAATAGTCATCAGTCGGCTATGCAAAAGATACAAATTCTCAGACTGAGGAGATATAGTAGGGCAGTCGACTGTCGAAGGAAAGACAGTCGTCTGTCCTGGTCCAAAAATGCACAGTGAGATAGAAATCCAGAGAATAAGAACACTCACCCTAGGACCAATACTTTAATCACAAACTCATCATAAAAACAATGTAATATGATAAATCAATTGAAACATACATCTCAAAAAACAATCTCAAAGAACTCATGAAATCACATAAATCTCAAAGGCCTTTCTTAAACACATATATAGCATATATCAAAAGAAGAAAGGCAATATGATGACATGAGCTCAAAAAGGTGTTATAACATGAAAGTTAAGCATCTAGATTTCAGATTCACCCATAATTCCTAATTCTCTACGTAACCTCACAAATGAATCTTCTTTAAGAGGTTTTGTGAAGATGTCAGTAATTTGTTTTTGGGTTTCAATGTACTCTAAGATGATGTCCTTCTTAGCTACATGATCATTTATAAATTGGTGTCTCACATCTATGTGTTTGGTACGGGAGTGGTGTATCGGATTCATGAAAGACATATGGCACTTTGGTTATCAACCATGATCGGGTAAGTATCATAGTTGACACCATAGTCCACAAGAGTGTGTCTCATCCAAAGAACGTGTGCACATGCAAGACCCGCGGCAATATATTCCGCTTCAGTCATGGATAATGACACCGAATTCTGTTTCTTAGAAAACCAAGAAACTAGGGAATTTTCTAGAAAATGGCAAGTGCCACTAGTACTTTTCATGTCGGACTTGCATCCGGCAAAGTCGGCATCACTATATGAGATTAACTCATATGTGCTAGATTTAGGGTAAAGTAACCCATAATCTAGAGACTGATTGAGATAACAAAATATTCGTTTAACAGCAATCAAGTGTGACTCCTTAGGTCTAGCTTGATATCTAGCACACAAGCATACGAAAAACATGATGTCGGGCCTACTAGCGGTTAAGTAAAGTAAGCTACCGATCATACCTCGATATAGACGAACGTCTACATCTTTTCCGCTTTCATCCTTGTGTAGATGGGTAGTAGTACTCATGGGAGTCCTTTTGCTTAAAGACGATTCCATCCCGAATCGCTTGATAAGCTCCCATGTGTACTTTGTCTGATGTATGAAGGTGACATTCTACATTTGTCGAATTTGCAGTCCAAGGAAATAAGTGAGCTCTCCCATATGGCTCATCTCGAATTCATCCTTCATAGACTTAGAAAATTCTTGACAAAGATTAAAGTTAGTAGAACCAAAAATAATATCGTCTACATAAACTTGAATCAAGAGAATGTCATTTTCATAATCTTTAATGAAGAGTGTAGAATCAACTTCTCCCATTTTAAAACCTAAATTCAAAAGAAAGGTCTTAAGTCGATCATACCAAGCTCTAGGAGCTTGTCTCAACCCATACAACGCTTTTTTAAGTTTGAAAATATGGTTTGGAAATTTTTCATGAATAAAACCAGGAGGTTGAGAAACATATACTTCTTCATTGACAATCCCCATTTAAAAATGCACTTTTAACATCCATTTGAAATAATTTAAAATTCTTATGGGATGCAAAAGATAAAAGTAATCTAAGCTTCTAATCTAGCTACGGGGGCAAAAGATTCTTCGAAATCAATACATTCCTCTTGCCGGTAGCCTTGAGCTACTAACCTTGCTTTGCTCCTTGTGATGACCTCATTTTCATCTGTTTAGTTCTTGAAGATCCATTTGGTCCCAATGACTTGGTGACCACTTGGAAGAGGAACGAGTTCCCAAACTTCATTTCTCTCGAATTGCATTAGTTCTTCTTCCATTGCCACTATCCAAGAGCTATCCTCACAAGCTTCTTGGATGTTCTTTGGCTCAATGGTGGAGACAAATGCGCAATGAGAGAATTCTTTAATCCTCGACCTCGTTCGAACACCCACACCAATATCTCCAATAATTTGGTTATGGGGATGGTTGCAAACGGTCGGGTAAGCTTTGGGTATTCCTGCATCACTAGGAACATCTTCAACAATTTCGTTAGTAGTGTTAGTATCAATAATCGAATCATTAATCTTAACATTACTAAGAGGATCACACAAAACATCTACACTATCATCATCAACACGAGGAAAATCAAAATCTTCATTAAATGAAACGTGTAGTGATTCCTCAATCGTTGAAGAAGTTTTGTTGTATATCCGGTAGGCTTTGCTACGTGTGGAATATCCAACAAAAATTCCTTCATCAGATCTTGGCTCAAATTTATCTAGATTACCGAAAGTGTTCTTGATAAAACATTTTGAACCAAAAACACGAAAATATTTTACTTGAGGCTTTTTGTCATAAAACAATTCAAAACAAGTTTTGTTCGTTCGGGGTCTCACTAGGATCCTATTGAGCACATAACATGCCGTGTGCACCGCCTCTGCCCAAAATTGTAGTCCTAGATGACTATCATGGAGCATAGTGCGTGCACACTCAATAAGAGTCCTATTCTTCTCTCTACAACACCATTTTGTGGTGGTGCCCGAGGGAAGGAAAAATTATGAGTTATCCAGGTGTCATCACAAAACTTAGTAAAAGATTCATTCTCAAATTCTCCTCCATGATCACTACGGATAGTGATAATGGTGGATCCTAAGAGATTCTGAATCTTCTTTGCAAATTTGGTAAACTCTTCATAAGCTTCATTCTTATTAGTTAAGAATGAAACCCAAGTAAATCTAGAGAAGTCGTCTACGACAACTAATCCATAATGAGCATTGCCTAAAGAAGTGGTTCTAGTTGGCCCAAACAAATCTAAATGAAGAAGTTCTAGGGGCCTCTTAGAAGTAATCCCTTCTTTAAGCTTAAATGAAGATTTACTAAGTTTACCTCTTTGACAAGAATCACAAAAGTTTTTCTTATTAAAAGCGATTTTAGGAAAACCTTTGACTAGATCATACTTAGCTAACTTATATAAGTGCTTGAAGTGAACATGACCAAAACGGCGATGCCATAATAGTTGTTCACATGTGTTAGCAACTAAGCAATGTTCTATGGTTTTAGGCAAGCTCAAATAATAAATATTTTTACGCCTAATACCGGAAAATAAAACATTTGAATCACAATCAACAATTGTACACAACCCTTCTCCAAAGTTAACCTTGTAACCTTTGTCACAAAGTTGACTAATGGAAATGAGATTGTGACACAAACCACTAACTAGAAATACATTAGTAATTAAGGGTTTTGAAGGATTACCAACGATACCTACTCCAATGATGGTTCCCTTTTGATTACCTCCAAAAGTGACTGTTGCACCATCCTTGATGCTAATCACTTCGGAGAGCAATGAGGGATCTCCCGTCATATGTTTGGAGCAACCACTATCGAGAATCCATCCTTTCCCTTTAGAGCTAATATGACTTTTATTGCTCTTCTTCTTTCTCTTGGGTGCCTATATAATATACCATAAGCTCATGGTACCCAATGTTTGTTGGGTCCAATGGAATTAGCCCTTTGGAAGCCAAGTCCAAGTGGACTTCCGCTTCCCAACATAATTACTATTCCTAATAACTTCATGGAAATAGGAATCAACATAGGCATTCCAATCATTTAGGCTAGTGTTCTTAGGACCCCAAATGGTGTATGTTTTGGGAGTCCTTTTCCTAGTTGCATGCATATTTGTTAAATTTCTATGTGGTGCATGCTTCTTAGGAACATGGTTTCTAGCATAAACATGAGGTGGTGAATATGCATATGACATACGAGAGTGATATGTATGTTTGGGAACATGCATGTTGTATGAAGCATATGGGTTATGCATGACATGCGGAGGATGTGCATACATGTAAGTATGATTCGTATGTGCATACGGGTGTATAGGAAAACGTACATGAGTATTTCTCATGTGTGGATTTGTACGTGTCCGTGGGTGTGGAGCATAAAAAGTGTCATGATTATCCACTTGTGAAGTAGGAGGTTTCATACGTGGATGAGTGTTAGTGTACATGTAAGCATGGCCTTGCTTTTGGTTTCCACCCTTAGTGGGTTTCTTGTCAAAAGGAAGAGAATGTGAAGTGGTGACTTTCTTGATAGGTTTGCTATATATAGTGTCTTTGACACCACTTGTGGATGCACTGGAGGAAGGCCTCACAAAGTCTATAGTGACACCAATATAGGAGGTGCGAGCATTGGATGCATTCGCATTCACAAACCCAAGACCAACACGATGTGTGGCCGGAAATTGGTTTGCAAGCAAATTATCCAATTGTCCTTTTCCCTTATTGAATCTCACAATACGGGAGGACATGAGCTCATATTTCTCCTTAAGAGAAGAAATATTGGTATCCAAGGTGGACACTCGTGCTTTGAGCTCGTGTACTTGGGTTTTAAGAGAATCATTCTCTAAACCCAATTGTGCGTGTCATGTAACTAGATCACTATTATCCTTGGGATGTGTTTGATCTAGTTGAGATTTGAGGTTATTCACCTCATCTCTCAAAGTGACATTTTGAGAAACTAAATTTGCTTTCTCAAGAGTTAAAGTATCAACAATGGTGTCATTATTGATAATGCATGGAATGGATGATTTGCTAACACTTGATTTCTTTAAGCTAGTATATCTAAGCATTAAAGATTGATATTTAGCAAATAATTCTTCATTTGCAATACGAAGTTCATCCATTGTTACCTCGGTATCATCCATGTCGGAATCACTCTCATTGGAGAGTGGATCTTCTCGTGCCATGAAACACATGTGGGCGCTCTCACCCTTCTCACCATCAAAATCACTTGATGATTCTTCACTTGAGTCATCGAATGTACCTACGAGTCCTTTCTTCTTGTCTCTCTTGTTCTTGTCGGACTTGTGGTACTTCGGAGCCTTCCACTTCTCTTTATTCTTTAGTATTGGGTAATCCCTTTTGATGTGCCTTGGCTTATTGCACTTAAAGCAAAGAGAGAAAGTAGCATTAGTAGACTCAAAATGTTTGTTTGAGGAAAATTTACCTTTGCGAAAGAAGCGTTGGAACTTCTTCGCCATTTGGGCCATTTCACCCAAATCCATCTCATCTTCCGAATCTTCGCTATCGGAGGATGATGAATTGGCCTTGAATGCCAAAGCTTTCTTCTTGGCCTCTGAAGGATTCATCATAGCTCGAATCTTTAATCGGTTCTCTCGTCTTACCTCATAAGATATGAGAGTCCCGATAAGATTCACAACTGTGTAATTCTTCAAATCATTGACCTCCTCGATGACGAATGCTCTTCTTTCCCATTTGGAGGTCATTCCCATGATGATCTTCCTTACCTTATCAGGTTCGGTGTATATTTGGCCAATGGCTTCCAATTCATTGATGATGTCGGTAAAATGTCTGTACATCGATACAATGCTCTCATTTTCCTGCATATGAAACAAATCGAAGTTTTGCACGTCAACATATAACTTTGAAATTTTTACCTTGTTCGTTCCCTCATGGGTAACGATGAGATGGTTCCAAATTTGATATGCACTCTTACATGTGCATATCTTGTTGAACTCATTTGGTTCCAACGCACAATGAAGAGCGTTCATTGCTTTAGCGTTGTTGACTTCGGTGGACTTCTCAGAAGTCGTCCATTTTTCGAAATCCTCTTCGGTGAGCTCGACGTATTCCTTGTGGAGGGTTCTCCAAAGCGAAGCGCTCCTTAGAAACGTCTCCATCCTAAACTTCCAATAGCCAAAGTTAGTGCTATTGAAACGCGGAGGACGCACCGTTGATTGACCTTCGAAAAGTGTGGACGCTCCATCACGGTCGTGATTGTTGTACGAAGTCGGCGGAGGAACGTTGTTGTTGTTGGATGCCATATCTATAACCTTGCGCTCTGATACCAAATGTAAGGATCATGTCTATGGAGAAAACACTAGAAGGGTGGTTGAATAGTGTTTAAGCAATTTAAAACGATAGTTACACCAAATTAAAATGCAAACCAACAATATAGTGTGGAATTAGAATTAAACCCAAATAAGAAACAAATGCAAACACAATTATGTTTCTAGGGTTCGAATTACCCAAGTCACTTCCCGACTTGTTCCCGGTAATCCTACGTCCCTTCCAATCGGATACCTCCGGATACTCAAGTTAGAATCCTAACTTGAGGTTTTCTTAAAACCCACTTGTAGCAACCCTACAAGTGAAATCGAATACAATCGATGTCCTTGACTCCCACAACTTGGGAGCAAGCAAACCGCTCTCATAACCCAAGAGCAAATTCAATTTACGAAAGTAATGAAATATGAAAGCAACACTTACAATCACATATGCCTTGAAGTAGAACTTGAAGGAGAAGTGTGATGTGTGTTGAAGACCCTCTTGGAAGAGAGGAGAAAGCCATTTCTCTTGACTGCACCAAATACCTAGAGGATCACTCTTTGGTTCTAGGTTGGAGAGCAAGAGATCAAAGATTGGAATTCTTAGGACTTTGGATTTGAGAGCTTTAAACTTTAGAAATGAAAGCTTAAGAGATTTTACAATAGCTTAGGTAACCTTTCAATAGAACAGTAGCAGCCCCATTTATAGGTTTCTCAAATCCACAAAACAGTTTAGGCAAAAACTCTTTTGGAATCCGTGAGAAAAATCTCAACGGATAAACTGAACTCGCGACAGTCGACTGTTGAAGAAACCATAGTCGACTGTTGCACAGTCATCATGGGTAGGTAAGAATTCATAACGGTAACTTACCACGTGGACAGTCGACTGATGAAGCAAAGACAGTCGATTGTTGAACCAACAGGCGGCTGTAATTACTTCTACAGACGACTGGCCGAAAGAATGATAAGTTGAAGAAATCTGGAAATCCTATAAGATAACAGGACAGACGACTGATGAGGATAATACAGTCGACTGTTAATCAGAACAGGCGACTGTAAATCCTTATACAGACGACTGTCAAATACCTTGAGAATTTCCAGAGAGCTAAGTCAATAAATTGGCTCATAGACAGACGACTGTTGCAGCATACACAGTCGACTGATCCAAGGGACAGTCGACTGTATATTCAACATTAGTCGACTGGCTGTAAAAGTCAGATCAACAAAGTTTGGGCAAATGATAGACAGACGACTGGTTTACAAAACACAATCAACTGTCACTAGGACAAGCGATTGTGAATCGTTCATCAATGGTATGTGCGAAATAAATAGAAAGGCCCAAAACTAGATTGCAAAAGTTTGTGCATAACAGGCGACTGTAGAACAAAACACAGTCGACTGTTTTTGAGACAGACGACTGTAAAATGTTCAGCAGTCGACTGTTATAAACAATCCAAGCACAATCACAAAGAAATGAATTGGGGTCAAAGGACAATTGATCTAGTGATGTCCTAAGACTGAAATTAAGATGTGTGTGAGTGCTCCATCAAAGTTCTACTTCTAAGCTACATACTAGAAGAGATAAAAGAAATTTACATTCACGAAATCTCTCTTCTATCCATCGCATGAGCTTGAAATCTTCATGGAGCTTCAATCAACTTCTACAATCACCCAATCCATTTTCATTTGCTTTCAATGAACTTTGAGAGTCATCCATTGCTAGTACATTGCTAGTAGATCTTCATAAATAGCTTAGGCAATGGATTAACTGCAAAATAAGGAATTAGTCACAAGTATTTATGTTTGCTCATTATTAACACCAAGTAGAGAGAAGTACAATACTCAACAAGAATTAGTTTGACAGGTCTCATAACCATTTTCCAATTTACCCTATTCTTCCAATGATCTACTTCAAGACTATAATTGCCACCTTTCTCGCCTAAAGTGATGTATAATCATTATCAAATGGAACATGGGATTCCCTGGCTCCTAGCTTATATCTGGATTCTGTGTGAGAGGTTATCTCTGGTTCTTTGCTGAGAGGTAAACACTTGAGTTCCTTTTTTATATAGAAGCTGCAGTTTGGGTCCGCATTCTGTTATTGTTAGCAAGAATCAGCAAGCTGTACTTTGTACTTAAAACTTCACACATGCGCTAACAAAGACCTTGTACAATAAGTTTATGACATCCTGCAGCTTATTCAAATGGACTTATTGTAGTGGGATGTCATCCAAGCTTTCATCTTTGGGTAGTGCTTTAATTGAGATTTCATGACACATTCAGTTATAATTCATGGAAATTTATCAATCTGGATGGGAACTTGTTATATTTGGTTGATTTTCCATTCAAATCGGAGCATCTTTATGTGGTTACAATTTCTTTATTTCCCTTGCCAAATCAAGTTGCAGATGTCTATACCTTATGGTACAGTAATCTTCTTCTTCTTATAGCCTTCATCCCAAAAAATGCGGCCGGCTTTGAAATTTCTATGTAAGTTCATAATCATAGGAATGTGACAAAGTATTTGTTAGACACGTTCTATCTAACAGATGAGCAGTTAAAAGATTCCCCCTCCAGGAAAGAAGGCATTGATGAGCACTCCGAGATGATGCTTCAGATCCAGGAAAGAAGGCATTGATGTTTCTTTATAGAGGGCTGCTGTGAGCTGTGTTTGGCTTGCATCAAAATTGGAGGAAAGCCCCAGAAGAGCAAAGCATGTCCTCATAGTCTTTTACAGAATGGAATGTGGGAGGGAGAATTTACCAATAGAGCATTTGGATGTATTCTCTAAGGTTCGATCCTTTTTCCCCTTTTGTGATTAATGACATGCTATTATCAGGAGTAAGCATTTTAGTTATCGTTCTTCAGAAAGGGGTTGTTTCTGATATTGACATGACAGATTATGGTTCTGTAGTTACATCACATTGTTCTTTTAAGCTTTACCAACATGTGTGCCCTTTTTTTGTTAAAAAACAGAAATATTCAGAATTGAAGAATGACTTGATAAGGACTGAGCGGCATTTGTTGAAGGAAATGGGCTTCATCTGCCATGTTGAACATCCTCATAAATTTATCTCTAACTACCTAGCAACACTTGGAACTCCACAAGGATTGAGACAGGAAGCTTGGAATCTTGCCAATGATAGGTACTTTTCTTAGAACTGGTGGCTAATTGTCATATGACATTCTCTCTTAGCCTGTTACTTTGTAAGTTATGTTTTGTAGATGTTCATCATTAGACTTATAGCTAATTTTCTAACTACTCTGAAATTTACGATATCTTATAATTTATTTAATATGTTATCTAGTATTCTTACATTTTGCATATGATTCTGTGTTTTTATGTGGGCTTCCAAATTAATCTGATGTAGAGTTTTCACGATTATTGAAATTCAGTACGCAGTAATAAAATACAAAACCAATGAGACAACACAAGTCAATCAGAGACACATAAGACTTGGTAATACAGTTCGGTGCGCACATCTACATCTGCGGGGCCACGCCCAGAAAAACAGAATACCCCACTAAAGTAATCAAAGAGTACAAACTCTAATACCACGTTTCTAATAGGAGGAACACGCTCCCCCTTAATACAAACCATGAAGGGTGATAACCATCAACCCCATGGGGTATTCTCGGCAAGCTTCCCTTACCTGCAAGCTCCCGTTGCACCACCGACTAGATCAACTCCCTTGATCCTACGTGCGTAGCTGTCGGCCTCCCTACCGGAGTATCACAGAACTTTTTCCCAAAAGTTGTAACCTAGCCATTGCCGCTGCCAAACCCTAAAAGCACACGCTCCCCCTTAATCCGCGGGTCAAACGGCAAGTATCCAATCAACGCAGCTCCAGCTCGAAAACCCACAAAATCCGCAGCCCATAACGGCATGAGATCCCGCAAATCTTCAATAGCCCGTTGCGGAAGATAATGTGAGCAAAAATCTCTCCAACCGTCTTTAACAGAATAACCGAGAGATATAGACTGCCAAATAAATCTTTAACAGTATTCAATCAACATAAATACCTGATACCGTTAAAGATAGAAAGCTATGATCACGAGTTACCAGAACGGGATCCCAAATACAACGAACAATCATTGCCGCAGACAGACACAGCGTGTTGAACATTATGATACAACATCATGTTTAACAATTCTTCCAACATTATCAAGGGAAGCCGTCTTTCTTCTTCAAGATATTTAAGAACAAACATCAAGTATCATAGTGCCACTATTGACAACGAAGTCGTGAACAAAACCTAACAATCTCCCCTTTTGGCATTTAGTGGCACAATAATATATGATATGAAGCTGATGCAAAATGAAGAAGATGGAACAGACACGGAATCAGAAATTAGGGAACTACTATCAAAATATGAGGAGGTCCGCACGCAGCAAGGCACCCCCAAAACATCATCACCATAGTCAACATCATATACAGCAGAACCATGTCTAACACCCCCAAAACAACATCAGCAAGAACCATGTTTAACATCCCCCAAAACAACATCAACAAGAACCCATGAGAACCATCCCTCAACTCAGACAGAAGCAACAACAAACATTATCTCCCCCTTTGGGCCACTAAAGACAAGAGACATAACATACCTCAAAAAGAGAGTGGCACCAGAGGCTACTATCACTGATCCTCAGCAAGATTGGACTTCAGAGCAGACAGTTTGGTCTGAAGCATTAGTTTGTGGCCCTCTACAAGAACCTTCTGACTTTGGAGCAACATCAGCTGATCATCAACATTCTTAATCGCCCTCTCAAATAACTAAACATCCTCCAACACAGATGAAGAAGGAACTGCAGCAGCCTGTACAGGAGGATAAGTAGGAGACACATAATGCACAGAGGAGGTAGGATCAGCAACTGGAGGAGGTGAGGATGATGAAGATGCACCATGAAGAGAGGGTATCAACTTGGAGATATCATCACACTTTCCGACAATAGACTTGGCAGTGTAAGATATGCTGTCACAAGAGGTAGGCAGATCAGTTGCAGACAAAGATACTTTTTGTGCCAAAAGCATCATAGAGATGACTGGCATGGGGCAAGGACGAAGCCAGAGAGGATGACTCTGATAAAGATAGAATGAGTCAAAAATGATTCTCCCCAAATTGAAAGGCTGCTTAGTTCTGGCTAAGAACAGAAGCTTGCACATATCATTGGCAACCACTGAGATATTAGAAGTGGGAAGCCAGTTCCTCGTAGCAATCATGTACAACACAAAGTACTTAGCAGTAAGAGCTGAGGAAGGGAATGAGGATGACTTGGGCCAGCACTTTAGCTTTCCGGATGTGACAACATGTATGAACTTGTTAAAGTCTTCTCCCACTGACTCCCCAAAATCTGGCAGTAACTGAGGACAAGACCACTCTAAAATTTTATTCAACACAGATGGAGAAAAAGAAAAGATCTTTCCTCTGACATAGCACCTGAAACCCCAGCGTGAAGACACAACACCCGTAGACTTTGAAAGATTGCGGTAGAACTCACGAACCAAGACATGATAAAAAGTCCTAAAGCACAAAGCAGCATGGAACAAGCCTAGGTCTTTCAGAATGGAGACCAATGGAGCCTTGTCAAACGATGAAACATTCAACACTTTCTCAGGAAGGATAGATCGTGCAGAATAGGAGAACCACCTATTCTTACTGGCTTTATCAAAGAAAACTCTGTTGAAGGCGTCAGAAGAAGTAAACAATGGAGAGCGAGAGGGACCTGTCGTAGAAGCTGAAACTTTTGACCTCTTAGAGGGGGAAGCAGAGGCATGACCTGATGAAGCAGTACGCTTTCTAGAGGCAGACCAGGCCTTCTGCACAGGAGAGGACAATGAGATATCTTCTAGAGAGATCTGGGTCGAGGTGTCAAGAGCAACAGCCTCACAAGTTGAATCAAATGTTGCAACATTTTGTGCAACATTACAGGATTCAACTCCTGTCGGTAGTGAGCCAGACTCGACTGCAGCTACAACATAAGCACCAACATCAGCTGTACCTGGATCAGTAGGAACATCAGGCAACTCACAACATTTAGTCTCGATAGAATGAGAAGGAGGATCCTAAGCACCCCCATCATATTCCACATCCACAGAACACTGAGCAGTCTCTTCTTCACCACCAAGGGACCGAAGCTTCTCAGCAGGGACATCAACATGAGGCACATTCAACAAAGGATCATCTTGATCCATGAGAGAAATATCATCGGGGCAGACATTATGTGCACAGTCATTTACATTAGATCCACTTAAGGAGCCATTACCACCCTCAGGCAAATTCTGAACACTTTCATCCATACACACACATAGGAGACGGTGTGACAGGATCACCCTCCTGGGATGGGACATCACGTGCAGTATCAACATTGACCCTATCCTCAGGAGCAGCACAAATACCCGACTTCTCCGCATTAATGCCACCTGATTCCTCGGTAACCTTGGGCCAAGAGGAATCTTCATCAACTCCCCATGTTCTAGACTTCTCAGCAGAAACAGATGAGTGTGAATCAGAGATTTCAATAATTTCAGACATTTTCACGAAAATTTTAGGATTCCAGGTATGGATAATGATCTTGTTATCCCGAGGCACTTCAACACTCATTACTTTAACTTGAATCTTTTTACGCATGAGCTGATCAAAATGAATATCAGAAACATCAACCCAAGAGAGATCCAATCTCTGTCCAGTTCTCCGTAAGTGCCAAAACCAATCCTGAACAGTGACAGGGGCTGACAAACTTCATCCTCAAAAGAATCAGGCAGCAAGGGTTCTCGCAAAAGAGGAATTTCCAAAATTGGGGAAAACCTCACAATTTCCAAATTCGAACCAACAGGGGAGTGCATGTCTTTGAAAGATACTGGAGATGGAAAAGATGGAGAATTACCAAAGGAAGAGGCACGCGAAGTCCGTGGAGCCACTCCCTTCTGCTTGGTCGGTGGAGGAGAAGACGAAGAAGCACTCTTTTGCGATGAGGAGGTCCGACGAGAGTAGCGTCGATGGGGCTGCGATGATTTCTCCTTTCGATCTCTTGCCATTTCAGGAACAGAAGAAGAATTCCACACGAGAAAACAAGAACCCTAGAAGAACCGCTCAGAGAATCTTGAACAAAAATTTGAGAGAGAAAATAGCGCCTTGGGTAGAATGAGTGAAACAAGAGAACATAAATAACGGGCAGAAAAATATCTGTGAGGAGTCCGACCCAATAATAAATGACCGCTCTGGTCCACCTTATGTTGCAACCGGATGTTGCAACATTTTTCACAACAAAAAGATAAACATCAGATACGACACAGCCCTAGGGCTTGTCGTAGTTCTTCAAACCTGCCAGAATCTAAAGGTTTTGTGAAAATGTCAGCTAGTTGATTAGCAGTAGCCACATATTCCATGATGAGAGACTTCTTCTCGACCAACTCTCTGATGAAATGATGACGAATGTCGATGTGTTTTGTTTTGGAGTGCTGAACTGGTTTCTTGGAGATGTTTATAGCACTCTGATTATCACATAGGATAGTTAATATCCCTTGTTCCAACCCATAGTCTGTCAGCATTTGCTTCATCCATAGTAGTTGAGTACAACAACTTCCTACAGCGATATACTCAGCCTCTGTAGTAGATAATGAAATGGAGTTCTGTTTTTGCTGTACCAGGAGACAAGATTATTGCCCACATAAAAACATCCTCCTGTAGCGCTCTTTCTATCATCAGTATTCCATGCCCAGTCTACATCACTGTATCCTGAAATTAGTGTGGTTGTATCCTTGGTGTACCATATGCCATAATCTGCGGTCCCACTGACATATCTGATATCCTCTTTACAGTAGTGATATGAGATTCTTTAGGGCACGCTTGATAACGAGCACAAACTCCTACACTGAAGCTGATATCCAGCCTGCTAGCTGTCAAATACAATAGGCTGCCTGTAACGACTGGTTTTTGTCTATGTATTGTATATTATATATATATATATATATTATGGTTGTTCTCTTCCTTGTGTGTTTTTCCCCTGTTGGACGTTTTCTTTCAGTTCTTTCTGATCTTGTACTTTCTGTTGCATATCATGATGGGCTTGGAGTAAGTATTTTTACGATGAGCTTCATAGCGTCCATATCTTAGAGCTAGGTTGATCTTAGAAGCCATAGGAATCTTTCCCGAAGCTTCGCGCTTCAATTCGAGACTTTTCATGACTCTTAGTTGGTTCAAGAAGGAGAACCAACCGACTAGATTGCAATCTAGTCGGTCGGTAACTCTTCAAGAACCGACTAGTTCATCTTGATTATTTCAGCTGAGTTACTGTTTCAACTTAGTCGGTCTAAGCACATCCATCGACCGACTAGTTGTGAAACTAGTCGGTTAGAACTTGTTCTCAGACCGATTAATTCTGAGTTCTTTCTGACAGCCGAGTTACTGTTTACAGTTAGTCGGTCAAAGAACGACTATCGACCGACTAGTTGAGAAACTAGTCGGTTAGAGTTTCTTCTCAGACCGACTAACTCTCAGTACTTATTTTCTATCATATTCAACCCTTAGTCGGTCAATGAACATTCACCGACGTGCTAGATCAGACTTGGCGACGGCAATCCGGATACGTCGAGATCCTCTCCTACCTGCAGATTTGTAGGCGTCTTTGATCGTCGTTTCTTCCGCTTCGTATACGGTTAGTGATCTACCCTTAATCTTTCCATAACACACACTATAAATTTAGAAAACCTAATAAAAAATGGATTACTAGACGTTGTAGGATTCCACTACAAATCCGGATTAGATCATCCAATTCTGATTTTCTGTTTTGCCATAACAGTGACCCATCCCCGTAGAATAGCGAATTTTAAGACGACTCTCGTTGATCAACAACCTCGGTACCAGGCAAGTGAAACTTGCCAACCTTGTTTTAGGCCATGCTTTAGGCCATTTCCTTGCTTTTAGCGTGAAAGAGACTAGACCATGAAATGATAGCGGTCTAGGCGCAATTTCAAGTTCTAGCTTGACAACGAAGCTAGAACTGCCTTTTGTCATGTCATGTCATGCATTTGCCTGTCACGTTTAATTTCTCTAACGGTACGTATTTTTATTTAAATATCTGCCATGCATTTGCATTTTTACATGTCATCTGATTTGCATGTTGCATCGTAGCACACGCTACAAAATACTTGAAAAATCCTTGTTTCCGGCTAGGCACCTGCTATGCGGGCATAACCCTACGCCATACTTGTTAAAAACACTTCCTGGCTCGTGATCCAGAAGCGGGCCACATGTGTTGGTTAAAAACCAAAGCCCGATACACGTGGAGGGGTAGGGATAAGCGATCACTTGAGCGTAAGAGTTGGCCCGTACAGCCACTCTAGCCAAAAGGCGTAATCTCTGTGCACGACGTGCTACTAGAATAGGACATTCCTTGTGAATGTTTACTTGTTTCCCATGTCATGTTATTTGTTTCCATGCCATGTTCTTATCTGACATGCTATCATATATTGCCATGTCATAACTGCTGTTTACTTTACTTGCTGCACTCATTATATAAATGTCATGTCATACCATACTTTAGAATTGCTAGGTTGCCTTTACTTTTCTACTAGTTTCCTTGCACAAAGTCTTGTAGACTTTGCTGACATGTGTCCCTTCTCTTTGGGTGTCGCATGTTAGTTGCTGAGCCAGAGACCGTAGTTGAGGGCGACGAGTTCGTGGAGTTCGTGCCTGATTCCACAGCTGACGTTGAGTACTTAGGACACTGGTGACCAGTCTTAGTTCTCTCCGCAGTTTCTTTGTTAGTTGTTGTAGCTTGTCGGTGAGTAGCACCATCTTGTTAGTTGCTTTTCTTGTTGGCCATGCTGGGCCCTTTTTAGACTCTTTTGTTAGCCTGGTGGCTTTTCTGGTGGTTTTTGAACTTTTATTTGGACATTTGAGATTGATAATTTATTATTTGTCTCTTTCTATTATTCTTGTTTTTGTTCCATTTCACATTACAGGGATCTGCGTGGTATTTCTAGATGCTTTACAGGCAGGGAGCCTCACAGCTCTCAGCCTGAGCGGGCCTCGTCATGCCTCGCCTCCATTTTAGGGAAGCGGGTTGTGACAAGTTTTGTTGGTGGCCCATGCAGGTCCTCCCACTCTGTAACTGTAACTTGATCGAAACAACGATAAAATTATAGAATGTCTGATAAATAATTTCGACACCCGAGTCATAGGCTGAGAGTCTGATTATTTCGTTTTTGTGTCATTAAATGGCAGGAAGACGGAATACCCGAGCTGTTGCTGGTGGTGTGCCCCCTCGTGTCGAGGAGCCGAACCAAGAGCCCACCAACGGGGAGATTATGCGGATGATGCATCAAATGATGCAGGTGCAGTAGGGCATGCTTCAAAATGCCCAGAATGTTTCGACCGCTCGAGGAGCGCGGCCAGTCCAGAATGTCCCTCGCTCCGAGCCAGGAGCGAAGCAGTTTCGGGAGCTGGGCCCCACTTACTTTGATGGGATCGAAGGACCTCTAGCTGCTGATGAGTGGATCAGGAATATGGAGGACAACCTGAAGATGTCGAAGGTCGACCCGGCTAGATGGGTTGACTTGGCGAAGAGGCAGCTTAGATATAATGCTCGGAACTGGTGGGATGCTGAGGAGGAGATGCTGGTGAAGCCGATATCTTGGGCTACTTTCAAGTCCAGATTCGATGAGGAGTACTTTCTGAAGGCTGCCAGGAGGGAGATGGCGCATCGCTTCATCGACCTGAAGCAGGGGAGCATGATGGTGGACTAGTACCACCAGGAGTTCACCAGGCTGAGCCGTTTCGCACCGAAGATGGTGCAAGATGCTGATGAGAGGGCCCAGAGGTTTCTGCAGGGGCTCTCTTTGGATCTTCAAAGATTTGTGTCTTCTTTTGATTTGGAGTCCTATCAGAAGGTTCTGATTTCAGCGAGAAGGCAGGAGCTGATTGTGAACCAGAAGAGAGGATGTGCTTCTGGAGCTGGGAAGAGGCCTGTGGAGCATGCCAGGGCAGTGATGAGACCAGGGTTCAGGCCCAATCAGCCAGTACAGTTCAAGAGGCCAGGAGGACCTCCTACTCCGAAGACTTGCCTTTTCTGTGGCAAGATTGGGCATGTCAAGGATCAGTGCCGGAAGATGTTGGGACAGTGCTTGGTTTGTGGTGATCTGGCGCATGTCATGAGGGACTGCCCGAAGTCCAAGCAGCCTTGGAAGGGACCAGTTGCAGCTCAGCCGTTGCAGCAGAGGGCACCTGTACCTGCTGGACGTGGAGCGCCTCTCGTTCCACAGAAGCAGGCCTTTCAGCAGGCCATGCAGCCGAGGAGGCAGGCTTTCCTGATGACTACAGTTGAGACTGAGGCTGTGGATGAGGTTATTGCAGGTAACCCTCAGTCTAGTTGTTTCTTTTCTTAGTTAGTCTTGTTTGTTGGAATTTGTTTGGCTGCTTGTTATGTTTGCTAGAATAGGATCTGATTGTTAGATTGCTTGTTAGGTGTGATTTTGGTTTGCACATTTCCTGCATGAGTCCTCTTTGACTCTGGTGCATCAATGTGCATTATTTCCCGGGGCTTCGTGGACAAGCATTCCTTGTCGACTTCCCCTCTTCCCAAGAGTTGGGATATCGTTACAGGAAATGGCGTGATCTCGGTGCATCGTGGTTGCAATTCTTGCCCTTTGGTGGTTTGTAGACATGAGCTCTACGCTGATTTCATCGTCCACGACATCATCAACTATGATGCCATCCTTGGGATGGACTGGCTTGGGAGTTTCTATGCCACGATCGATTGCCGGAGGAAGAAGGTGGTGTTCGAGATTCCAGGTCATCCGGTGTTCGAGTTCAGCCGTGGCAGCAGTTCGCTTGGTCCGGTCAGGTTTCAGGCCAAGCCGGTGGAGATCGTTGCTATGCAGATGGAGCAGTGTAGACCAGTGGTAGTGCGTGACTTCGACGACGTCTTCCCAGAGGAGATGTCTGGATTGCCGCCCGATCGAGCTCTCGATTTTTCGATCGATCTTATTCCGGGAGCGCAGCCTATCTCGAAGGCGCCCTATCGCATGGCACCAGCAGAATTGGAAGAATTGCGGAAGCAGCTGGACGAACTTCTTCAGAAGGGTTACATTCATCCCAGTGTGTCTCCGTGGGGAGCACCGGTCTTGCTGGTGAAGAAGAAGGACGGTTCGCGTCGTATGTGTGTGGACTACCGGAAGTTGAATGCGGTGACCATCAAGAATCGATATCCGGTGCCTCGTATAGATGACATCTTTGATCAGCTTGGAGGATCGAGGATATTCTCTAAGTTGGATCTGAGGAGTGGTTATCATCAGCTGAAGGTGAGGAAGGAAGATGTTCCGAAGACAGCATTCAGGACAAAGTATGGACACTACGAGTTCGTGGTTATGCCTTTCGGTGTAACCAACGCACCCACAGTTTTTATGAATCTGATGAATCTGATATTCTATGACTTTTTAAACAAGTTTGTCGTTATCTTCATTGACGACATTCTGATCTACTCAAAGTCAGAGGAGGAGCATGCATCGCACTTGAGGACAGTGTTGGAGATCTTGAGGAAGCATCGGTTGTATGCTAAGTATTCCAAGTGCGGGTTTTGGCTGGACAGAGTTGCTTTTCTCGGGCATGTGGTGTCAGGAGATGGTATTTCAGTGGACCCCGAGAAGATCAAGGCTATCAGGGAGTGGCATGTTTCGCAGTCAGCATCTGAGATCAGGAGTTTCCTTGGATTGGCTGGTTATTACCGGCGGTTCATTAAGGACTTCTCCTGTATTGCCGAGCCGATGACCAGACTGACGTGGAAGGATTTACCATTTGTTTGGTCTGATGGCTGTGAGGAGGCTTTTGGTGTTCTGAAGGAGAAACTGACGACTGCCCCTGTTCTTGCTGTGCCTGATCGGAGTGGAGGATTCGAGATCTTTTGCGATGCTTCCGGCATGGGTCTCGGTTGTGTATTGCATCAGCATGGGCACGTGGTAGCGTATGCTTCTCGTCAGCTTAAGACCCATGAGAAGAATTACCCGACGCACGACTTGGAGTTGGCAGCAGTCGTGTTTGCGCTGAAGATTTGGAGGCACTTCCTGCTGAGTGAGAAGGTGAAGATCTTCACCGATCACAAAAGCTTGAATTACATTTTTACTCAGAAGGAGCTCAACATGCGACAGCGTCGGTGGTTGGAGCTCATGGCAAATTATGAGATCGATCTGCAGTATCACCCTGGCAAGGTGAATGTGGTTCCGGATGCGCTGAGTAGGCTTCCGGCAGTGATGTTGTTGACTTCGTAGTGGAGATTGCGGCAAGATTTTTGCGAGTCTGGTATTGAGATTATTCTTCTTGGAGAGGCCTCTTCGTTGATTTGTATGCAGATACAGTCGACGATCGTGGATAGGATCAAGGCTGGACAGGCTGGAGACCCGAAGTTGGTGAAGATACGGGAGCAGGTGGAAGCCGGTCTGCGGGACTTCTTGATTCATGAGGATGGCTCGCTGAGGTATGGAGCCAGGTTGTGTATGCCAGCTGGAGACATCAGAGAGGAGTTGTTGGTTGAGGCACACAGTTCGCCGTATTCTGTGCATCCTGGTGGTACCAAGATGTATAAGGATCTTCGTCTGAACTATTGGTGGCATGATATGAAGAGGAGTGTGGCTCGGAGTGTAGCCAAGTGTCTGGTTTGCTAGCAGGTAAAGGCGGAACATTAGCGTACGGCAGGGTTGCTACAACCGCTTCCGATTCCGGAGTGGAAGTGGCAACACATCACTATGGACTTTGTGACTGGACTGCCTCGGAGTCCGAAGCAGAATGACGCGATTTGGGTGATCGTGGATCGATTAACCAAATCCGCGCACTTTATTCCTTTCCGAGTAGGACAGTCCACTGAGACGCTAGCGAGGAGATACATGGAGGTAAACCCCTTTTACTTTCCATTTCTATTTCCTTTCCCTAGTTTAGATAGTGATGCAACGTGAATCGTGCAGGAGATCGTACGACTTCACGGAGTCCCTGTGAGTATCGTGTCGGACAGAGACACGAGGTTCATGTCTCAGTTCTGGCAGAGCCTGCATAAGAGTTTGGGTACGAGTCTGAGTTTCTGCACGGCGTACCATCCGCGGACAGATGGTCAGTCCGAGAGGACGATTCAGATCTTGGAGGACATGCTGAGGGCGTGCATGTTGGACTTCAAGGGATCTTGGGAAGATCAGCTCCACCATGTTGAGTTTGCCTACAATAACAGCTACCAGGTGAGTATTGGCATGACACCTTTCGCCACGCTATATGGGAAGAAATGTCGATCGCCACTGAGCTGGGATAACATTGGAGACAGGGAGCTGTTAGGACCTGAGATGATCGTGGATGCAGTGGATGTTGTGAGGAACATACGGGAGAAGCTGAGGATTGCTCAGGACCGTTTCAAGCATTGGGCAGATGCTAAATGACGTCCCTTGAAGTTTCAGCCAGGTGACCATGTGTTCCTGAAGATTTCCCCGAATCGAGGAGTGATTCGCTTTGGGAAACGAGGGAAGCTGAGCCCGAGATACATTGGACCGTTTGACATTCTGGAGAGAATTGGCGATGTAGCCTACCGCTTATCCTTGTCGCCATCTTTGGAAGGAGTTCATGATGTTGGATATGGACGACATATATACACCCATGAGGGGATGTATGAGGGCCTATGGACCTCAGATGTCGCGTGCACGAAAGCGTGCGTGAAGGGAACCTTTTCTCGTGTGAAAAGGACCACTCGATAGTGGAAAAAGTCACTTTATAAGTGCAAAAAGGCACTTGATAAGTGAATGAAGAAGAGGATAAGTGAATGTGCTAATATAGGCTAATAAGCTTATATTTAGTTATTTCTTACAATAACTACCCCTAAAGCCTATAAATAGGACCCAAGGGTAAGGCATTTACACCAATCTTACCATGCCATAAGTTTGCATAAGGCAACTTGTGTTCTTCTTCTCCATTCCATTAAATTCCTCTTCTAAATAGAGATTTAGACGGTGAAACGCTGCTTCGATCCTCCGTGACGAAGTACCGACCGTTGTGGCGAATCCGAGGGTGAAGTTCAGAGACTACGACGCAGCATACGCTAACGTAAGTCTATGTTATTATTCGATCCTAACGTCGTTGTTTTGACAGGATCCTACATTGGTATCGGAGCCATACGGGTTCGCCCCGGTCTAACTGTCGCCCCGGTCTAACCGATGAACAAGGCGTTGTTTTTTTCACGAATGAGTTTCCTACCATTATGGATATGGTAGGAGCGCATCGTGACGGAGAGAACGCAGCAGTTGTTCTTTTCACGTTAGGGTCTTTTGCCATTACGGATATGGCAGGAACTCTCCGTGACGGGAAGAACTGACCGTTCATATCGCCAAACTCGCACTCCTCATGGATGCTGAGTCTCCATTCAATAGGGAATGGGTGCTCTCTTCATGTAGAGCGTGTAGTTTGCGAACTTGAAAGTGTGTTATTTTTTTTGGCACACGGCCATTGAAGTATAACTACTTTCTCGACGAATGGGTGTCTCATCGGAGAAGAAGATGGCGGTTGCAAATTCTCATCGGAGAAGAAGATCTCTTTGGTGCATGATCGCTATGGCCATATGGGCCATGGAGGCTATGCACCCTCCTCCCCATGCGGAGGGGGTTGGCTACGGCCAATAACCACCAAGGCCACCACCCCTCCAGGAGGGGGGGATGTGCAAACCGGACCCAAAGGAAGGGGAGACCGGCCATGGCCAAGGGGCCATGGCCGGCATGCACAAAGGCCGCCATGGCCGGCCTGGCCTCGGCCAGGGCCATGGCCGGCCCTGGCAGAGGCCAGGGCCGGCGCCCTGGCCCCGGCCAGGGCAAGGCCAGGCCAGGGCCAAGCCAGGCCACCCCTGGCCTCGGCCAGGGCCGGTCACTGCCGGCCCTGGCCTCGGCCAGGGCCCTGGCCGGTCCTGGCAGAGGCCAGGGCCGGCGCCCTGGCCTCGGCCAGGGCCTGGCCACCCTGGCCGAGGCCAGGGCCAAGCCAGGCCACCCCTGGCCTCGGCCAGGGCCGATCACTGCCGGCCAGGGCCAAGCCAGGCCAACCCTGGCCTCGGCCAGGCCACTGCCGGCCCTTGGCCTCGGCCAGGGCCAAGCCCCGGTCGACTCTGTTCAAAAGGGGGGGCTCGCTTGGGCGGTGGCTTACATGGCCGGTCTCTACGGAGCCGGTGGCAGTTGTCTGCGGCAAAATTTCCCTATAGAGAGGGAGCACCTGGATCCATACGGGAGCCGGCGACGATGGCTTGCAGAAAACTCCCAAAAGGGGGGTACAGCCTAGGCCAAGTTGCAATGGCAATTTTTTTTTCTTCGGGGGAAGAATACGGCCTTAGCCCGGCCACGACACGACCCCAGCAATGGCAGGGGAATTGTCAAAATATTTCGGCTTTTTCACCCTATCAGGGGGGTGTAGGCCTTGCTGAATATTTGCAAACACGACAAGGGTAATGTTAGTACCATAAGGGTACTAAGATGAAATTCCCTAATTTTGAAATATACGTTTTCAAAATCGTTTTTTCCGCTGCAAGTACTATAAGAGTACTATCGTTTGATAAGTGAGGTGGAAATATTGAAAGTTGTTCTAGATGGTGATTGGAATCGTAGAGACCTTTCCGATTCTAGAGCAACATCTTCAATATTTTTCGAAAGTAACTTATCAAATGTAAAAATATCATTCCAAGTGGGATATTCCAAGTGGGAGTGATATCTATGTATAAGAATTTTATGCAATGATTTTTGATCGAACCTTCGGTTTTGTGTCTTTTGCAGCATTTTAAAGTTAAAATGTCTTCCGCTGCCAAGAACATCGTCGCTGAGTTAAACAAAGGAACTCAACGGTGATAATTACAAACTATGATCCATCAAAATACAATATGTTCTAGAGGAGCAAGATGTGCTCGAAACTCTGAAGAACGTAATGATTAAACCAGAGTTGGGCACTACGGCCCAACACAGAAGAGACAAGGAATCTTTTGATGCTTGGTCTCGGAAGAACAAGATTTCTCGCATTACGTTGTTGTCAAGTATGGTAGACGACATAATGCGAATCTTCCAAGAGCATGACCTAGCCATGGACATATGGTCCAAGCTAGAGGAGAAGTTTGGTGGCACCTCGATGTCCAAACTTCGTTCTTTAACTATAAGATTCGATTCGTACAAGAAACGTCCAGATCATTCCATGTGGAAGCATCTGTGACATATGGCGAATCTAATCTCAGAGTTAAAGGATGCAGGTCATGTGCTCACTGATGAGCAACAAATCCAAGCAGTCATATGTTCCCTACCAAATGGGTGGGACCAAATGAAGATGCATCTCACTCATAATGAGAGCATCAAGAACTTTGGCGATGTTTCTAAGCACCTCGAGTTAGAGGAAGAGCGGCTTGCGGCCGCCAAGCCAAGTGCAGAAGTGCACATGGTTGCTAGTTCCTCACACAGGGGAAAGAAACGGAAAGATCGTTCGAAGTTTACTAATGAACGTAATAAGCAACCAGAGTCTACCAAGAAACCCAAACATAAGGGTGAGAACAAGAAATGGCACAAGAAGAAAGACTTGAAGAGGATCAAGTGCTTCAAGTGCAACAAGTTAGGTCACTATGCCCGTTCTTGTACGGATGGAGGTGACAAGGTAACTTGTAATGCTAGTTACATGTGTGTTTCTAGTTCAATATTTCTTGTAGAATCTAATCCATTTTTGATAATTGATTCAGGTGCCACCGACCACATAGCAAGGGACAGACGGTCCTTCGTGGAGTATCACCGGATACCCCAAGGAACAAAATGGATATATGTAGGAAACAACACACGTGTTGAAGTGAAAGGCGTTGGGACGTGCAAGCTAGTCTTGGAAAACGGCCGCACTATCTTACTACATGATGTCCTCTTCGCTCCAGATATTCGAAGGAATATTATATCTGTGGTCGTTTTAATGGGTCTTGGTTATAGTTGGTTCTTTCATGGTTGTAAAGTGGACTTGTCTTGTAATAATTCTTTAATTGGTTCTGGGTATGTTTTCAAAGGATTTGTTGTATTAAATACAATGTATGATTCCTCATTTTATAATGAAAATTTCCTTGTTGCAAATTCATCAAATTATGAGTCAGATGTAATTTGTTGGCATGCAAGGCTTGGTCACATTGGACCAACACGAATGGATAGACTTGCCAAACGTGGCCTTCTATCCAATGTTTCAAAGGTCGAAATGTCGACTTGCGAACATTGCCTTGTAGGGAAATCTTGTCGCAAGCCGTTTGGAACCGGCACAAGGGCCGAGGTTCCATTACAGCTCATCCATTCGGACATATGTGGTCCGATGAATGTCAAGACAAGACGTGGGAAGTCCTATTTCATCACTTTTATTGATGACTTCACCCGATTCGGTCATATCTATTTGATATCCCACAAAAAATGAAGCGTTAACCTGCTTTAAAAACTATATGAGTTTGGTGGAAAATCAATTAGATCGCAAGATTAAGGTCTTGCGAACCGATAGAGGAGGCGAATACCAATCAACAAGTTTTAAGGAACTTTGTGATGAAAAAGGCATAGTTCATCAGGTAACTATGCCTTATACTCCGCAACAAAATGGTGTTGCAGAAAGGATGAATAGGACTTTAATGGAAATGGTCCGTTCAATGATGGCGCAAGCCAACTTGCCAATCACCTTTTGGGGTGATGCATTGTTGACGGCCGCTTTCATTTTAAACCGCGTACCCTCGAAATCAGTTAGCTCCACTCCTTATGAGTTGTGGAACCAACGGTCTCCTGACTTAAGCATATTAAAACCTTGGGGGTGTGCATCCTACGCACATATTTCCTCCCATAAGTATGGCAAACTTGGGCCAATGGGGAGGAAATGTATCTTTATACGATACGTAGAAAACTCCAAAGGTTATGTTTTCATTGGTCAGGAAGACAATGGAGGACTAATTAAATTTGAGTCGAGGGATGTCACTTTCTTGGAAAACGAGTATCCAAGACAGGGAGAGATAAGTCAAGACTTATCTCTATTTGAGATTTATGATCAAGAAGGATTACCTCATTCGAGTGGGAGAATTCTTGGTGAAGACAAAAATACGTTTCAACCTTCACCAATGGATGATACGAATGATGCGAATCCTATTCCATACGGGAATAATGATCCAAGTGGGAGCATTTCTAACGACATTCCAAGTGGGAGTGATATTAGAATTGATCTAAATTCGAGTCAACAAGGACTTGAAGAATCTCAAATACGACGTAGTATTCGTACAAGGTTAGCTCCTCTAAGATTTGAGGATGAATTCCCACAAACCTTTATGACTTTACTACAAGAAGATGACGAGCCTGCTACTTTCAAACAGGCCGTATCATGCCCTGCAAAAGACAAATGGATAGAAGCGATGAAGGAGGAATTAGAATCCATGAAAGTTAACCAAGTCTAGGACTTGGTTGACTTACCCAGAGGACGTAGAGCTATTGGGAACAAATGGGTTCTCAAGATCAAGCATAAGGCTGATGGCTCTATAGACAGATATAAAGCTCGCCTTGTCGCGAAAGGTTTTACGCAACAGGAAGGGATAGACTACGAAGAGACCTTCTCACCTGTTGTTCGTTTTACCTCGATTCGTTGGTAGCTTGCTTAGACCTCGAATTACATCAATGGATGAAAAGACTGTCTTTCTCAATGGAGAATTGGACGAGGAGATCTATATGGAACAACTAACAGGGTTTGTAAAAGAAGGAAACGAACATAAGGTTTGTAAACTTCGTAAGTCCATATATGGTCTTAAACAATCCTCGAGGCAATGGTATATACGATTTCAAGAAGTTGTCTTATCAAATGGTTTTACCATTCTTGATGAAGATAACTGTGTATATATCAAGAGGGTCAAAAGCAAGTATGTTATTATGTCTCTATATGTAGATGACATTTTAATAGCCGGAAATGACAAGGGGTTTGTGATGGATATCAAGGCTTGGCTTTCATCAGTATTTGAGATGAAAGACATGGAAGAAGCCGCATATATCCTTGGAGTTAATATTTCAAGGAATCGTTCGAAGAAACTTCTTTCTCTTTCACAAGAGACTTATATAAAGAAGGTTATAGAACGTTTTAATATGCAGGACTGTAAGTCCATTGATACTCCAATAAGCAAATGCGATAATTTATGTCTGAAAATGTGTCCTAAGAACCAAAAGGAAAAGGAAATTATGGAAAAAGTTCCATATTCCAGTGCAGTTGGTAGTCTTATGTACGCTATGATGTGTACAAGACTGGACATCTGTTTTGCCGTTGGAATGGTAAGTCGTTACCAATCCAATCCAGGGCAAGCACACTGGAAAGCGGTTAAGAGGATAATGCGGTATCTTAAAGGGACTGCGGACTATGCTTTATGCTATCAAGGAAATGCCTTGAGGCTCGAAGGCTACACTGATGCTGATTGGGCGGGTGATCTCGATGAGCGACGATCAACCTCAGGACATGTTTTTCTACTCGGATCTGGTGCAATATCCTGGAGTAGCAAGAAACAATCCTGCATCGCACTTTCAACTATGGAAGCCGAGTTTGTAGCATTTAGCATGGCAGTCCAAGAAGCTGTTTGGCTTAGGAAGTTCTTAGACAAGCTAATTGATGCAAGTGACTCAGATGTTGTACCAATATACAGTGACAGTCAAGCATCTATAGCCTATGTCAAAGATTCAAAGTTCCATTGTAAGACCAAACACATTGATATCCGCTACAAATTTGCAAAAGACTATGATAAGAACAAGAAGGTAGACATTAGATACATATCTACGCATGAGATGATAGCGGATCCGCTTACGAAGGCGATCCCCAGAGATGTGTTTTACAAACACTTATCTTCTCAAGGATTGCGTAAGAGCTGAGTTGTATCAATGTAAATTCCCATGTCTATGAAAGATCAAATTTAATAAAAGAATAAGTTCTTTTCGACATTGCATATAAGTTTCTTGAAAATGTTTGTGTACATTTTTTTAAATCTCAGCTGTATTTTCTAGTATGTCGGAAAGATTGAGGTTGGCTCTCTCACATGAGCAACCGCCTTTATTCTATCAGACGGATAAAATAAAGATGAGACCTGTTTAAAGTCAAAATCGTCAGACGGATGATTTAGAGTCATGACTTAAACAAAATGGTCGTATGAAAGTTCTGCGTCATAAGGATGCTTACAAAAGATCTAAGAGGACTTTTAAAATCCTATCTGGCTTATGCGGGATGTGGGTCCAGAAGATTATTTGAGTAGTAAAAGGGACTCAAAGTCAGACATTATGTTGTCTGATCATCATCCTTACAACATCATTAAGACATACGCTCCCTGGGAAAGGAGTGATGTTGTAATACGTATTCATACTACGTATGCATTTGACCATTGGGTTAGAATAGTAATTGTGTTTACTATTATGTGAGACCCAAAGACCACATGGGTCTTAACTCATTACCCTTATGGACTCTAATTGGTTCCTTTAGATTTGACTGGGTGATTGCTATCTTAGCATGTTGCTTGTGGACTATGGTCAATTCGGTCCGGCGGGGCATGTTAGAAAAGCAAGTCAAGTCAAGATCGAAAGGATCGCAAGAAGAGGAAGATTAATTTCATATTCACATTTGGACTTAAAGATTCAAAGCTGGCCAGCCAATTGTAATCCAGATGGGATTCAATTGTTGAATATAAAGTATAAGAAATGTGAAGAAATAATCTAGGGTAAAGCATGCGTTAATCTACTCAACTTTGCACCTCGAGGAGTGTTGTGTATCTCTAACAAGTGCACAACAGCGGACTCTGTGCGCATGAGGGTCACACGGTCTATTTCTCGGTATGATAAACAGAAGAACTAAAGGAAAAGATGTTTCCTTACAATCCCCTCAAGTGTGAGTGGGAGATGTTGGATATGGACGACATATATACACCCATGAGGGGATGTATGAGGGCCTATGGACCTCAGATGTCACGTGCACGAAAGCGTGCGTGAAGGGAACCTTTTCTCGTGTGAAAAGGACCACTCGATAAGTGGAAAAAGTCACTTTATAAGTGCAAAAAGGCACTTGATAAGTGAATGAAGAAGAGGATAAGTGAATGTGCTAATATAGGCTAATAAGCTTATATTTAGTTATTTCCTACAATAACTACCCCTAAAGCCTATAAATAGGACCCAAGGGTAAGGCATTTACACCAATCTTACCATGCCATAAGTTTGCATAAGGCAACTTGTGTTCTTCTTCTCCCTTCCATTAAATTCCTCTTCTAAATAGAGATTTAGACGGTGAAACGCTGCTTCGATCCTCCGTGACGAAGTACCGACCGTTGTGGCGAATCCGAGGGTGAAGTTCAGATACTACGGCGTAGCATACGCTAACGTAAGTCTATGTTATTATTCGATCCTAACGTCATTGTTTTGACAGGATCCTACACATGATATCTTCCATGTGTCGCAGCTTAGTCGGTACATCAGCGATCCATCTCATGCTGTGAATTTCTCGGAGATCACCGTTTGCCCCGATCTGACGTATGACCAGCAGCCAGTGCAGATTTTGGACAGGCGTCAGAAGTCACTCCGGAACAAGACAGTCGATCTTGTTAGGGTGATGTGGCGACACGTCTCGCCAGGAGAGTCTACTTGGGAGAGAGAAGACGAGATGAGAGAGCGGTACCCACTTTTGTTCCCTGACACGTGAGTGTTAGGAAATTCCGAGGGCGGAATTTTTCTTAAGGTGGGTAGGATGTAACGACTGGTTTTTGTCTATGTATTGTCTATTATATATATATTATGGTTGTTCTCTTCCTTGTGTGTTTTTCCCCTGTTAGATGTTTTCTTTCAGTTCTTTCTGATCTTCTACTTTCCGTTGCATATCATGATGGGCTTAGAGTAAGTATTTTTATGATGAGCTTCATGGCGTCCATATCTTAGAGCTAGGTTGATCTTAGAATCCATAGGAATCTTTCCCAAAGCTTCGCGCTTCAATTCGAGACTTTTCATGACTCTTAGTTGGTTCAAGAAAGAGAACCAACTGACTAGATTGCAATCTAGTCGGTCGATAACTCTTCAGGAACCGACTAGTTCATCTTGATTATTTCAGCTGAGTTACTGTTTCCACTTAGTCGGTCTAAGCACATCCATCGACCGACTAGTTGTGAAAATAGTCGGTTAGAACTTGTTCTCAGACCGACTAATTCTGAGTTCTTTCTGACAGCCGAGTTACTGTTTACAGTTAGTCGGTCAAAGAACGACTATCGACCGACTAGTTGAGAAACTAGTCGGTTAGAGTTTCTTCTCAGACCGACTAACTCTTAGTACTTATTTTCTATCATATTCAACCCTTAGTCGGTCAATGAACATTCACCGACCGAATCTAGAACTGCCTTTTGTCATGTCATGTCATGCATTTGCCTGTCACGTTTAATTTCTCTAATGGTACGCATTTTTATTTAAATATCTGCCATGCATTTGCATTTTTACATGTCATCTGATTTGCATGTTGCATCGTAGCACACAATACAAAATACTTGAAAAATCCTTGTTTCCGGCTAGGCACCTGCTATGCGGGCATAACCCCACGCCATACTTGTTAAAAACACTTCCTGGCTCGTGATCCAGAAGCGGGCCACATGTGTTGGTTGAAAACCAAAGCCCGATACACGTGGAGGGGTAGGGATAAGCGATCACTTGAGCGTAAGAGTTGGCCCGTACAGCCACTCTAGCCAAAAGGCGTAATCTCTGTGCACGACGTGCTACTAGACTAGGACATTCCTTGTGAATGTTTACTTGTTTCCCATGTCATGTTATTTGTTTCCATGCCATGTTCTTATCTGCCATGCTATCATATATTGCCATGTCATAACTGCTGTTTACTTTACTTGTTGCACTCATTATATAAATGTCATGTCATACCATACTTTAGAATTGCTAGGTTGCCTTTACTTTTCTACTAGTTTCCTTGCACAAAGTCTTGTAGACTTTGCTGACATGTGCCCCTTCTCTTTGGGTGTCGCATGTTAGTTGCTGAGCCAGAGACCGTAGTTGAGGGCGACGAGTTCGTGGAGTTCGTGCCTGATTCCACAGCTGACGTTGAGTACGAGGACACTGGTGACCAGTCTTAGTTCTCTCCGCAGTTTCTTTGTTAGTTGTTGTAGCTTGTCGGTGAGTAGCACCATCTTATTAGTTGCTTTCCTTGTTGGCCATGGTGGGCCCTTTTTAGACTCTTTTGTTAGCCTGGTGGCTTTTCTGGTGGTTGTTGAACTTTTATTTGGACATTTGAGATTGATAATTTATTACTCGTCTCTTTCTATTATTCTTGTTTTTGTTCCGTTTCACATTACAGGGATCTGCGTGGTATTTCTAGACGCTTTACAGGCAGGGAGCCTCACAGCTCTCAGCCTGAGCGGGCCTCGTCACGCCTCGCCTCCATTTTAGGGAAGCGGGTTGTGAAACTGCCTATCACACTTCTGTATAGAGTAACCTCGACAGATTTTCCTCCATCGTCCTTGCACAGTTTATCAGTGGTGGTCATAGGGGTGCGAACATGTCTAGCATTTTCCAGACCAAATCTCTTGACCAGATTCTTAGCATATTTGCTTTGGGAGATAAACAAACCATCAGTACGCTGCTTAACTTGCAGTCCAAGAAATAAGTTCAACTCACCAATCATGCTCATCTCAAATTCCTTCTACATGAGGGCAATGAACTCATGTACCAACTGTTGTGAGGTAGACCCAAAAACTATATCATCTACATAGATCTGAGCAACCATAACACTTGACCTGGTCCTTTGAACAAACAATGTCTTGTTCACTCCTCCTCGTTCATATCCCTTTTTAAGGAGATACGTAGTCAACCTCTCGTACCAGGCCCTTGGAGCTTGTTTCAATCCGTATAGAGCCTTCTTCAACATGTAGATATGATTCAGAAGAAAAGAATCTGCAAAACCTTTTGGTTGTTCGACATATACTTCTTCATTCAATAACTCATTCAAGAACGCACTCTTCACATCCATTTGGTGGAGTTTGAAGTTTAGACTGCATGCAACTGCCAACAGTAATCGGATGGTTTCCAAACGAGCAACTGGAGCAAATGTCTCATCAAAATTGATCCCTTCCACCTGGGTATATCCTTGAGCCACTAGACGTGCTGTGTTGCGAGTTACATTTCCCTTCTCATCAGTTTTATTCTTAAGATCCATTTCGTGCCGATGACATTTATTCCTTTAGGTCTCTCAACCAAGCTCCAGAAATCATTGCCTTGAAATTGATTCAACTCCTCTTGCATGGCCGAAACCCAGAATTCATCAACAATAGCTTCCTTCACATTGTTGGGTTCAACAACAGTGAGAAAGCAAACATACCCGGCCAGATCTCTATAGTTGACACGACTAGTGCCTCTTGTCTGCCAGCTGTCATGCACATCACCAATGATCAACTCAGGAGGATGATTGCGTATAACTTTAGTGATTCCTTCAGCACCTTGAGCGTCTTCCGCCTCAACGTGTGGTATCTCAACTGTAGTTGTATCCTGTGTTGCAACATTTTGTTCAACATTGTTCTGATTTGTCTTGCTTGTTGCAACATTATTTTCAACACGCTCTTCCTCGTCAGTGTCGTCTTCTTGAACCACCCTTCCTTCACTTAAGACAGCCTCTCCCTGATCAAAATCGTCAACCACTACATTGATAGATTCCATCATAACATCTGTGCGTTGATTCAGAACTCTGAAGGCACGACTCTTCGTGGAATACCCAAGGAAGATTCCTTTGTCGCTCTTGGCATCAAACTTCCGCCTGGGAGTACGGTCTTGCAAGATATAACATTTGCTTCCAAAGATATGAAAGTAGGATACATCAGGTTTCCTGCCTTTCCAGATCTCATAGGGGGTTTTCTCAGTTCTTGGCCGTAGATAAACCTTATTAATAGTGTAGCAGGCTGTATTGACAGCTTCAGCCCACCACTTAACATTGACCCCCCGAGCATTCAACATTACACGTGCCATTTCTTGAAGCGTGCGGTTTTTCCTTTCAACCACTTCGTTTTGTTGAGGGGTCTTTGGTGCCGAAAATTCATGTCCAATACCATGAGATTCACAGTATTCAGAGAAAGAATGATTCTCAAACTCCTTTCCATGATCACTCCGGATCCTGACAATTTTGCCAATGCTATCACCTTTTTCAACTTGAAGACGAGTGCATAGTCTCTTGAAAGCTTCAAATGTGTCTGATTTCTCCTTAAGAAAATCTACCCAGGTAAACCGAGAAAAATCATCAACACATACGTAAATATATTGCTTACCTCCTACGCTAGTTTCTGATGTGGGTCCGATCAGATCCATATGTAGTAGCTCCAGATTTTTTGAGGTAGTAATCATCTGGATTTGCTTATGGCTCGTCTTCTTCTGCTTTCCCAGTTGACATGGTCCACATACACTTTCTTTCTTCTTGCTTAGAATTGGTATCCCACGTACAGCTCTGGCTTGAGATATCTTCATTAAGGTCTTGAAATTTAAATGACCCAGTTTTTGATGCCACTGCTCTGACACATCAGTGGTTATATTGAAGCACTTGTTGGAATCTTGCAGTAGGTAGCAATTGTCATTGGACCTTTTTCCCGTAAGAATACATACATCATCTCTATTGTAGACAAGACATTCATCTTTGGTGAATCGGACGAGGAAGCCTTGATCACACAACTGACTTATGTTGATGAGGTTTGCCTTCAAGTCTTTTATATGCATCACGTCCTTCAGCTTCTGGGACACTGTCATATTTAGGTTCCCTTTTCCAACTATTTTGCTTCTCTGACCATCGCCAAAGGTTACATGACCTTTGTTGCCGGCAGAGTACTCAGTGAGAAGTCCCTTATTGCCAGTCATGTGTCGAGAGCACCCACTGTCAAAGTACCACAGATTTTCTGAGAATGTAACCAATGAAGTGTATGCCACCATACTTACCAGCTCAGATTTCTTAACCCATTTCATCATTGTCCTTTTGTTGGGATGGCTAACACTTCTGCCTTCATTCCAATGCTTCATGCATCTAAAGCAACTCCAGTCATTGTGCCCTACTTGCCTACAGTAATCACATACAGGACGCCTAAATGTTGAACCTTTTCTTTTCTTCCCCTTTGGCTATTCTCCATTGTGCTGACTCCGGTTTTCATGCTCTTTAGTAATGAGAACGCGCCTTGTCTTGGATATATGTAAGTGGCTCCCTCGGTTGTATCCGACTCATGTTCGGTCTCCAGACACCTTTCCCATGTTGAGAATATCATCAAGTTTAGACTTCCTGGAGTTCCATCTGTTGAGGATACTTTCTGCCTTCTCAGCTCTAAGCAGTGTTCTCTTAAGACTATTCTCAAGATTTCTGAGACTCAACTCTTTCTTCAACAGTTTAGCATTGGTCTCATCCTTCTCGCTCCTCAGTCTGGAACATTCATCCTTCAAATTCTTGTTCACTTTGCAGATATCCATCCATTTGTTGAACATAATCTGATATGCTGACCGAATATCTTCTTCACCAACATCTTCATCACTATCATCTTCAGAGTCGACCTCGGTGCTGAATGTTATACTATCTATTTCAACATTATGTATCACATTTCCTCGTCTGGTACCCGATGTTGTAGCAGATGTTGCAACATTGTGTTCAACATTTCTAGGTGTGTCATACTCAGACTTACTTTTCAGAGTTGCAGTGAAGGCAACATAGTTGCTTGTTATGTCTTCATCTTCTGCATTTCCTTCAGAATCTTCATCACTCCAAGTACTGGCTAGCGATTTCCCTTTTTGCTTCTTAAGGGTATTGGCACACTCAGCTTGTATGTGACCAAATTCTTCACACTCTCGGCATTGTATTCCCTTTCCTTTGGTTTTTGAATCATACCTCTGTGTAAGGCTGCTAGTAGTCTTTTCAACAGCGGGAGTAGTCTTTTCAACAGCGGGAGGACCTGAACGCACCATCCTATTTACAGGTTTGAAGTTCTGACCTCTGTTACTAATCTTCTTCTTCATCCTACTGAAATTCTTGGTTAGCAACGCAATGTCGTCATCAAGCTCCGACTCATTATCCGATTTAGACGTTTCACTTGCCTCTGCCTTTAATGCCACCCCCTTCTCCCTTCTGTTTTGCTTGAGATTCATCTCATAGGTTTGCAGAGAACCCATGAATTCATCCAGTCTCATGGTGGAAGTATTTCTTGCTTCTTCAATAGCCGCAATTTTTGCAGAAAACTTTTTGGGAAGAGACCTCAGCGTCTTCTCTACCAACTTCTTTTGATAATATTTCTTGCCCACCTTGTCAACTTCAGTCGGAGGGCTCCATCCTTCAACCGTGGCGACCCATGCTTTCTCATCTAGGGACTTGATAAAAGCTCGCATACGGGACTTCCAGTATATGTAATTTGATCTGGTAAGTAAAGGAGGATGAGTAACAGAGGGGCCTTCTTTCCTATTCATGATTTACGTACTGACACACAAGATCACACCCACTTTGACAAGACAAAGTTACACGAATGACCTGCTTTGATACCAATTGAAATTCAGTACACAGTAATAAAATACAAAACCAATGAGACAACACAAGTCAATCAGAGACACACAAGACTTGGTAATGCAGTTCGGTGTGCACACCTACAAACTCTAATACCACGTTTCTACTAGGAGGAACACGCTCCCCCTTAATACAAACCGTGAAGGGTGATAACCATCAACCCCGTGGAGTATTCTCAGCAAGCTCCCCTTGCCTACAAGCTCCCCTTGCACCACCGACTAGATCAACTCCCTTGATCCTACATGTGTAGCTGTCGGCCTCCCTTCCAGAGTATCACAGAAATTTTTCCCAAATTTTGTAACCTAGCCGTCGCCGCTGCCAAACCCTAAAAGCATATGCTCCCCCTCAATCCACGGGTCAAACGGCAAGTATCCAATCAACGCAGCTCCAGCTCGACAACCCACAAAATCCGCAGCCCTTAACGGCATGAGATCCCGCAAATCTTCAATAGCCCGTTGCGGAAGATAATGTGAGCAAAAATCTCTCCAACCGTCTTTAACAGAATAACCGAGAGATATAGACTGCCAAATAAATCTTTAACAGTATTCAATCAACATAAATACCTGATACCGTTAAAGATAAAAAGCTAGGATCACGAGTTACCAGAACGGGATCCCAAATACAACGAACAACCATTGCCGCAGACAGACACAACGTGTTGAACATTATGCTACAACATCATGTTCAACAATTCTTCCAACATTATCAAGGGAAGTCGTCTTTCTTCTTCAAGATATTTAAGAACAAACAGCAAGTGTCATAGTTCCATTATTGACAATGAAGTCATGAACAAAACCTAACAATTATATTCTTGAATTGTGGTGGGGGCAACATACTGTCATAATCCTTAATATGCGGGTGCCAGGAATCGGTGTGAATCCTGTTATGACGACCACTGATAGCATTCATCACTGTATCAAGCCTTGTATATTTGTTCGTATGGTTCAGTTTTAATGATGAAACTAAGGGTCTGCACCATATGTGAATTGCTGTGTTGAAGCATCTGATGACTTTAGTTTATTGCTTTAGGCAGTAGCGCAACAAGCAAATATGCTTTGTTAATCACACCAAGTTTGATTGAAGAATCTCAAGAGCTGGATAGAAATGGATAATGAAATTATGACAATGACTTCTCGTCACAGACAAAGGTCTCTTTGATTTGTTTGGAAAAGTATTTGATGCATTTTGCATTTAGGCCCATCAAGGACATTTTCAAAATTTTCAGATCTTAGGGGGTCTTTTTGTAATTTTCATTATTAGGAGCTTTTTCGTAAATCTGCAATTTTCTGTAATTCTCTTTATTAGAGTAGGACCGGCTAGGGGGAGTTTTCATTCTTGATTATTGAGAGGAAATTTGTACTAGGCGTCCATGAATCCTAGTTTAGGATATTTAGTCTTTCGTCTAAAAGGTAAAGCTAGGAGATCGGTCTCCTCTCGAATTGTGGCCAAATTTATCCTTTATATTTCAGTTTTTATTAATAAAAATCCTTCTTCCCTCCAAATCCACTCTATTCCCTCCAAAAAATCCCACCTTTCCACCAAAAATTCCATCTTCCACCATAAAAATCCTATTTTTATTCCCAAACCCTAGTGGATCACATCAAATTGGTATCAGAGCATCTACGATCCATGGTGGCGACGAGATCTAAGGACAAGATTGACGTGTCGGACGAAAATTTGACGGCGCGATCAAAGAGTTGAAGAAATCTATGAAGGATCTTAGGCATCATCGGGTAAAAGGTTCAAAGAGGTCATGCAAACCCTAGCCCAATAAAGTGTTTCCCTACAAACCCCAACTCGAGAATTTCTCGATACAAGGCGGTGATAATTTCAGATTTGGGCAAAAACCCAAATCTATGGCAAAAGGCAACGGTTTTGAAGAAATGGAAATCGAAAGAGAAAGAATATGTTGAAGGGTAACTCTCTGACACCGACGACTACTTCGTGGAAGAAGGAGAAAACCCCACAATGGGAAAAAACCCTAACCCTTAGGGGAATCATCGTCAGGAAGGGGGCCTGCAACCTGCAGGCAGCCCTACAGACAGACAGGGGGCCTGCAGGCGCTGCCGCAGGCCGTGCAGACCCCCTGGAGCCTGCAGACCTCCTGCAGGTGGCAGCAAGCGGTCATGTAGTTCTGTCTGGACCCTGCAGTCCCGACTGGGCCCTGCAGGGTCCCGATAGGCCCCTAGCGGCCCGCCAGAGGAATGCCAAGCCTTGCGTTAAGCATCCCGGTCCCCACAACGTCCGGTAGGCCCGTCAAGAACTGGACGATGATTTTCTGCTGCTTTCGGGACCTGAGGATTATGTGGAAGAGCTTCATGGGGCCACAGTTTGCTGCAGAGAGGTGACGACACCGGGTCTCACCGGCCTACGAGGAGTTTCGGGATGAATATGATGGAACCCAGGCTTTGAGGAGGGTGTGGACGACGACAAGTGAGAGGAGAATGATTGGAGTAACTATGGAGACAGAGGCGGTGGTCCTTTGAGAGGCTATGAGTGACACAGGGTGGACATCGAGACACTTATCATCACACTCACTATGGACCGACATGAGATTTTAACACCGATAACAGTATCAAGAAGCTAAAGATGTCCATACTTGAGGGAGAAGACCCAGCTAGATGGATACATAGAGCAGATGGATATTTTGAAGTGACGCGTCTCACTGAGGCAATGAGATTGAAGGCGGTGGGAGTATGCTTAGAGGAAGAAGCTTTATCCTGGTACCAATGGAGACATCAGCATCGGCATATACACTCGTGGGAGGAGTTCACCGGTTGTCTGTTAGAACGATTCCGAGAGACTCATAAAGGAGATCTATATGAGCAGATCTATTCATATTTGAGAGAGATATATTTGAGGGAGAGATATTTGAGGGAGAAGACCCAGATGGATGGATATATAGAGTAGATAGATATTTTGAAGTGACGCATCTCACTGAGGCATATAGATTGAAGGCGGTGGGAGTATGCTTGGAGCGAAAAGCTTTATCCTGGAACCGATGGAGACAGCAGCAGCAGCTGATACACTCATGGGAGGATTTCATCCGTTGTCTGTTAGACCGGTTACAAGAGATTCGGGAGGGAGACCTATATCAAGAAATTCAAGATGCTGGCAAGTTGTGTGCATGGAGTCTCAGGGGAGTCCTTGGAGGGATGTTTCATGGAGAGACTCAAACCAAGCATACGGGCGGAGCTACGCATCCAGAGACCCCCGCTACGCATCCAGAGACCCCCGGGGCTGCTAGACAGGATGTGTTTGGCTCGGATGGTGGATGACAGACTCGCAAAGGAGAGACGCGCCATGGGGAGCATGGAGCGGAGCCACTTCTCGTAGCCAGATAGCGACAGAGGAGGAAAAGGTGCCATTAGGGAGCTCCAGTTCAGCCACGAGAAGAATATCGAGCTCCAATCGGACAGTAGGCATACACGGCTCACAGAGGCAGAGATATATGATAGGCACACCAATGGACTCAGTTTTCGTTGTAGCGAGAGCTACAGACTAGGACATCGTTGTAAGGATCGTGCTCCCCAGATGTTGATCATTGAAGATGAAGAAGGCCATGCAGTGGAGCAGGAAGAGTCGGGAGGGGACGAGAACATCCATCATGACACCACCTTGAGAATAAGGTGGTTTTTTCGGTGATGGAGTAATGATGCATTTTGCATTGAGGCACATCAAGGGCATTTTCAGAATTTTCAAATCTTAGGAGGTCTTTTTGTAATTTTCATTATTAAGGGCTTTCTCGTAAATCTGCAATTTTCTCCAATTTTCTCTTTATTAAAGCTAGGGCCGTCTAGGGGAGATTTCATGCTTGATTATTGAGAGGAAATTTGTACTAGGCATCTACGAACCCTAGTTTGGGAGATTTAAGCTTTTGTCTCGAAGGTAAAGCTGGGAGAGCGGCCTCCACCCAAATTGTAGCCAAATTTATCCTTTAAATTTCAGTTTTTATTAATAAAATACTTCTTTTCCCACAAATCCCCTCTCTTCCCTCCAAAAAATCTCACCATTCCACCAAAAATCACATCTTCCACCATAAAAATCATATTTTTATTCCAAAACCCTAGTGAATCGCATCAGTATTATGGCCTAGGCCTGAAAAATCCTCATTTTATGTATGTTTTGGTCATATCCTGATCACTTACAATATCCTGTATGTGCTTCATGAAAAATATATGCCGAAACCTTTTATGATATTGCTTATCTTATTTACTTGATATTTGCATTATATCTCGAAGTCTTAGATGATAGCTTCTTCACACAGGACAACAAGGCAGCTGAATCTATTTTTAATCATATGAAACAATATTTCATTTGATATGTGTATGATATACCTGTAGGCACTCGATTCAAAGATTATGGTGTTAGTTTTACAATGACTACAATGTTAGCTATGGCTACCATGTTGTTGCATCTTGCTCCAGGTTACTGTAGTATGGGAACATCCTAGCTCCACCCCCCACACCAAACCAAAAAAAACCAAAACAAAAAAAATCAAAGAACAAATGGCATAAAACCCCACATCCACAAAAAACAGAAACAAAGAAAACAACAACCAAAACCAAAACAAATAAAACCAAAACCAAACAAAGGAACAAATAAACAGAAAAGGAGAAAGAGGGAAAGGAAGAAAACAAAAAACTTCTCCTGCCTTTGCTTACTTTTTATTTACTGAGATGTTATGATTCTCCTTTCCTTTTATAGATGATACTCCATGGCATTATCAGCTTCTAAGGTAATGACTTTGGTTGACTTTTCAACTAGGTAAATAGACTGATATTTACCGTTTGTTAGTTCTAGGCAGATATGATATCGAAAATTGTCTTCTTCCTCAATTTTGCCTTCTCCTAAGAAATGTGCTTATAAAGGTGAAGTAGTCTCCAATTTGCATCAGAAGTGATTTGTCCATATGCCCATTGACCTATGTTGCATGAACATGGTCAACATGGTCAACCAGGCTTGGACCCAACATGCCTCCATATGAATAACTGTATAAAAAAAAGAAAGCAGCCGGCATGTCTCCCCCATGCTTCCTATACCACACAGCTTTGCATGTGGAGTGCCCTTGACAAATAGGCATTAACCATGTCAATGATGCTTTAGGATGTTTGGACAATTAACATCTGCTCTTCTTCTCAATGTGCTCTACAATATTAGCTGATGCTCAATGTGTAATTATAATTTATTGAAGGCGAGAAAGATGATGCTTCTTAAAGAGTGTGAAGAAAGAAGCCAGTTATAATCAGAATTCAGTGTTGCACGCCTTTGATAACCCCTTTTTTGTTACTTGACATTTTAGAATGGCACAGTTAGGTTAGTTGTGAATACATTGTACGCACAACTTGACATTGCTCACTTTTTCATGTCTTTTAGTCCCAGAAGTCTATACATTTTTATGAAAAGTTTCCTTGGTAATTGCTCTTTTGCCATGCATTATATTTCTTTCTAATCATATATGTTTTGCATTCTTTTTTGGGGAAATCACACAAAAATACACCAATGTTTGGGGCCTCTTTCATATTAATACCCTGAACTTTTAAGTCATACACAACAGTACCTTTTTTGGTTTTTTGTTTAATTTATACCCGTTTTTCCCTTTACCCTATTCAGAAAAATAATACCCCAACGTTTGGGGTATCTATCAAAAAAATACCCATGTGATTTGGGTTTTAGTGTGATTTGGGTATTTTTTTTTGAAAGATACCCCAAACGTTGGGGTATTATTTTTCTGAATAGGGTAAAGGGCAAAACAGGTACAAATTAAACAAAAAACCAAAAAAGGTATTGTTGTGTATGACTTAAAATTTCAGGGTATTAATATGAAAGAGGTCCCAAACGTTTGGGTATTTTTGTGTGATTTCCCCTTCTTATTTGGTAGCCTGCGGACAGCATTGTGTGTTCGTTTCAAGAGCGAAGTCGTACCATGCGGGGTGGTCTATGCAGCAGCACGCAGGTTCCAGATTTCGCTCCATTGGCTAGTTTTTGATGTAGATAAGAATGGTATTGAGGAAGTGTGTAGAGTTCTTGCACATCTTTACACACTTCCGAAGGCACAGTACATGTCAGTTTACAAAGACCATGATTCATTCACGAGAAAATTGGCTAAATACCATGGTCAACCATCACTTTTAATTTCTACCACCGACTTTAAAAACTTTGCTAGAGTACCACACCCCCTTAAAAAGACTAAAATACCCCCATTACATTCCCAAAAATTAAAACCCAAAATTAAACCCCCACCTACACCAGCGGATGTTTTCTCTCTCCTCCGCTCTCTTCTCTCAAGAGCTCCTCTCCTCCTCTCCTCCTCTCTTTGCCAGCAAGAAAAAATCGCCGCCATTCTCCTCCTGGAAAAACGCGCGGCCACCTCTCCTCTTCGCTTCTCCTCGTGAAAAAAAGAGACCGTCACCTTGTTGATAGATTCGCCGCCATTCTCGTCCTGGAAAAACGAGGCCGCCATTTTCGCAGGAAGCTAATGGATTCGAAGAAGAAGCCCACGCCACCACTCCATTTTTAGGGTTTCAACAAGAATCAACCATATTCTGAGGTCAAAATCCAACTTCGAGCTAATGGATTCGAATAAAGGTGAATTTTTGGCTTTGTACTATGAATTTTTTGTTAGATCTGACATGCATCTTGGCTGATTAGTGTTTTCTAATCTGGGAATATGTTGTTTGTATGAAACATATCTAAACATCAGTATACGTTGTTATGCATGCATATACGTTAGAATACATGATTAATTTTCCTGCAGGTTTACTAGTTCCAATTAATTTACTAGTTCCAATTAATTATAGGGGACAGTGGAAAAAAGGTAGTGATGGTTGTTGGACCTATGATGCATTGTTTACATGGTATGTAAGAGTTAGAGGGTCGACAATATACCCGGAACTAATTGATAAGATCTGTGCTGAAACTGGGATTAGTAAGGATGATAACATAATTGACGTGAAGGCATGGATTAGTTACCTGGTGAATACCGTGATGCCGCCCTTTATAATGTTGATGAATTCAGATATTTCAACTTTCATTGAGCTCAATGCCAAGAGAGATTACAACTGTTACGACCTAAAGATCGTAAGAGTCCGACTCCCCCCACCCGCCTGCTCCGAGGCACGCAACCCACGACCGACGGGGAGGCGCGACCGGGCCGAACAGCCCCCGAGCCGGTCGACCCGGCCGGCCCCCATGCACCACAACGCCCGGGATAGCATAGCCCGGCCTTTAGTTCGTCACCAACGACAAACAACCTAGGATAAGGACACGACTGACACATACGTCACCCGACCGTCTGACAGAACACCCCCTGGCGGTTGAGCCGACTGACATTAATGCTTTCGGCCCTGACATCCCGACAAAGCGCCCCCTGGCCGTCGCGCCGTCTGACAAAAGCAGGTCAGGCACTCCTGTTCCTGACGTCCTCGTCCGAAGCTTCCGTTGACAACCGATCCAGCTCAGCACGTCTAGTCAGCATGCCAGGTCAGCCCTGCCTAGTCATCTCCCGTCAGGTATAAATACCCCCTCTCCTCTTACGGTGGGGGGTTGGAAAATTCTCTCTCAATCTATTATTCACACACGAGAGCAAAGGTCGTCCATATCTTTGCTCTCCCACTTATAGCTCGCCACGTGCGGTCGACACACCGTTAGTCCGACCGGCGTGCCTAGCCCCCGTTTTAAGTCCTATTACTGACTTAGGCATCGGAGGGGCTAAGGGTTGGACCCCAACCCCACCCTTCTGACGAGTTGCTCGTGCTGCAGGAAAGCTCGCCCCTTGGTCAACATCAACTTCAGCCTCATGCCATCCAACTTTCCTCTGCCGCATCCGGTGAGATTCGACCCCGTGATCACCCCCGGCGACAAGTCCAACCTCTTCACCCCACTAATCACTTGTTAAACAGCCCACCTAAACCCTCTTCTCCATATAACCACCGTGCCCTTGGTTCTCCATAATACAAATTCATTGTACGTGAGTTCCACCTCGTAACAATTGGCGCCGTCTGTGGGAACGAAGGGTCACACCCATGTTAGACTCCATGCCGATCACTCGGAACCCTGACCACGACAATGATCCAGTGGGTCAGGAGCCGCTCTCTCTACTAATCACCCCGGTGCCCGACCCCCTTCCGGGGATGGGCACCGAGACTGACCATACTTCGGCCCACGCCGTCCTGAGGAGCTTCGAGGCCGTTACTCAGACGATGGGAGGCTACCCGGCGGCGGGGGCGGACCCCCAGCCCGGCCCCTCGGAGCCCCAGAACGTGAGGCGGAATCTCCACCCTCAGTTCGAGGAGGAGGGGGAGAACAGGGGGCTCGCCGAGGAGGTCGCGGCCCAGCAGAGGCTCCTGGAAGAGGAGATGGAAGTTTCGCGGCGGTGGAGGCACTTGGGGGAGGCGGCCGCTGTGCAAAGGCATTTGGACGAAGCGGCCGAGACCGCCCGAAGGGCCTACCAGGACGAAGAGGCCGCCCGCCACCAGCTCCGCCTCGTCATCGCAGAGCGCGAGAGGCTAAGGAAGGAGGACGAGAGCAACCGAGAAATCCTGGAGGTGACGGCGACGGGTCGGCGTCTTGGGGACGGGCGGGGCCCGTTGTTGGCCAGGTCCCCACCGGGAGGAGGAGGCAGCCCGCATCGCTTTCACCACCACTCCGATCGCCTACACGAGGAAGCCGTTTGTCGACAACTACGCTTCCTCGCCGCCGAGCGCGAAAGGCTCCTGCGGGAGAATCAGGAGCGGATGGAGGCCCGAGGGGAGCCGTCTGGGAGGCGATGGTGCTGGGAGAACCGTAGCCCGCAACCCGTCGAATCCTCGACCCGGGGAAGGAGCCCCGCCAGGCGACCGTCGGGCTACTCCCCGGGGCCGGAGGACCCTCGGCGGCCGAGGCGCGATCGAAGCCAGACCCCCGAATGGCGGAGGGGGGAGGTGCCCCATTGCCCTACCTATCTGGAGGAGGCCACGCCGCTTGCACGGTGGATTACATCCGCCCCGAGGCCCGTAAGGTTCAAACCCCCTCACTTGGCCACGTACAACGGAAGAGGCGACCCCCTCACGCACGTGCAGCAGTACCGGGGGGGCAATGGAGGCGCAAGATGTGGATGAGGTGTTCCTATGCCGGCACTTCTCCCAAAGCCTGAGGGACACCGCGTTGGACTGGTACTTCGGCCTGCCCGCGAGATCCGTTGGGAGCTTTGGCAAGCTATCCCACAAATTCTGCCAAGAGTTTCGGGCCGGGTGGACGAAAAAGAAGCCCTTGGACTATCTCAGCACGATAGTCCAAGGAGAAGGGGAGACAACGGGCAGATACCTCCGTCGCTTTCAGGAGGAGAGACGGGCGGTGGTGACATGTGGCGATGAGGTGCTTATGCTGGCCTTCAAAACGGGGTTGCGGACTCGGAGCCTCCACAAATCCCTGCTCCGGGATCCGCCGACCGACTATGAGGCGTTGGTTGCTATGGCGGAGAGGCATGCGTTGGCCGAAGAGACTCTCGGCACAAAGGCCCTATTTCCCCCGACGAAGCCACTCCAAGGAGAGCCCCAGTCACACCCTCGGCCGAGGCAAGAAGAGGGGCACCGAGGTCGCGACCAGCTGGCCCAACCAAGGCGGGAACCGACGGGGCGACGCCCGCAAGACCGCCCTGGCCCGGCGCGCGAGTTCACCCCGGCCCAAGGTCCCCCCCCCCCCCCCCCGAGTCGTCCCGAGACAAGAAGGCCCCCTACGGGCACATTACACGCAACTCAACGCCCCCCTGATCGAGGTGATGGCCACGGCTACAAGAGCCGGACTGCTGCCGGAGCCGCCTCGAGAAATGAAGTCGGATCCGGCCCGGAGAGATTTCAAAAAATACTGCCGATACCACCGGGACCATGGCCACGACACCGACGACTGCTTCACCCTTAAAAGGGAAATCGAGCGGCTGATCCAGGCGGGCCACCTAGGGGGCTTCGTCGGGGGCAGGAGACCGGACCGAGAGGAGGTGAACCACCGAAGGGCACGGAGGGCAGACCCTCCTGCAAACGGCGAGCGAGAAGAGCCTCACCTCCCGAAACCCGTCATGCGCATAAACACGATATGCGGTGGGCCATCCTCCGGAGGAGCGTCGTCGTCAAGCAAAAAGGCGTACGCGAGACAAGTGATGACGGTGGGTCTTGGAGGGGATCCGAGAGGGAGAAGGATAACCTACCCTCCTATTACTTTCAGCGACGAGGATCTAGAGGGAGTCGAGCTGCCCCACGACGACGCCATCGTCATCGAGGCCCAGATAGGGACGGCCATCGTCAGCCACCTTCTGATCGACACAGGGAGCTCCTGTGACTTCCTGTTCATGTCCACAATTGAAAAGATGGGGTTAAGGCCGACGGATCTAAGGCCCTGTACCGGACCCCTCGTCGGCTTCACCGGTCACTCGACCCCTATCGTAGGAGTGATCACCTTGCCGATAACCCTCGGAGAAGAGCCACAGGTCGTCACTCGGATGACACTGTTCGTTGTGGTCGACATTACGTCGACGTACAACGGGATCATAGGACGACCTTACATGGCGGCCATTGGAGCGCTCCCCAGCCTTCTCCACCAGATGGTCAAGTTCCAAACCCCCCTGAGGGGTGGGATTTGTACGGGGAAGCCAGAAGCTGTCTAGGAGCTGCTACGTGGGGTTGACCAAGCACAAGGGACCAGAGCTGAACCTAAGGATCGACTTAACCGGGCGGAGGGACAACCCCTACCATCAAGAGTTAGCTCCAGCTGATGGCGCCGCGGAGGGGAACAGGACTGCCCCCCCAGAGCGCCCCCTGAGGAGGACGGGCTGATCACTCGGAAGAACGTGGAACGCCAGTCGTGATATTGTTGGGAACTGTAAGTCATGAATGAAATATCTTGTCCCCTTTTGTATCTTCGAATTTTGCCTTTTCTACATGAAAATTTCAGTTCAAAACGCGCAAGACTCCGGGGCAGGACCAATCCTCGCCACCCAAACCGGAGAGGGGCACGGGCCGAGCTGCGCACTCGCTCCCCCCCCAAAGAAGACCTCCGGGGCAAGCTTACGGAGCTTAGCCACCCAAACTGGAGCGCCACATGCGGGGTAGGCGACGGCCCAATACCCGTCCGACTATAGAGGCTGCGGGGAGGCGACGGCCCAATACCCGCCCTCTCAAAGACTCCGGGGCAGGACCAGTCCTCGCCACCCAAACCGGAGAGGGGCACGGGCCAAGCTGCGCACTCGCTCCCCCCCCAAAGAAGACCTCCGGGGCAAGCTTACGGATCTTAGCCACCCAAACCGGAGCGTCACATGCGGGGTAGGCGACGGCCCAATACCCGTCCGACTATAGAGGCTGCGGGGAGGCGACGGCCCAATACCCGCCCTCTCAAAGACTCGGGGGCAGGACCAATCCTCGCCACCCAAACCGGAGAGGGGCACGGGCCGAGCTGCGCACTCGCTCCCCCCCAAAGAAGACCCCCGGGGCAAGCTTACGGAGCTTAGCCACCCAAACCGGAGCGCCACATGCGGGGTAGGCGACGGCCCAATACCCGTCCGACTATAGAGGCTGCGGGGAGGCGACGGCCCAATACCCGCCCTCTCAAAGACTCCAGGGCAGGACCAATCCTCGCCACCCAAACCGGAGAGGGGCACGGGCTGAGCTGCGCACTCGCTCCCCCCCCCCAAAGAAGACCTCCAGGGCAAGCTTACGGAGCTTAGCCACCCAAACCGGAGTGCCACATGCGGGGTAGGCGACGGCCCAATACCAGTCCGACTATAGAGGCTACGGGGAGGCGACGGCCCAATACCCGCCCTCTCAAAGACTCCGGGGCAGGACCAATCCTCGCCACCCAAACCGGAGAGGGGCACGGGCCGAGCTGCGCACTCGCTTCCCCCAAAAAAGACCTCCGGTGCAAGCTTACGGAGCTTAGCCACCCAAACCGGAGCGCCACATGCGGGGTAGGCGACGGCTCAATACCCGTCTGACTATAGAGGCTGCGGGGAGGCGACGGCCCAATAACCGCCCTCTCAAAGACTCCGGGGCAGGACCAATCCTCGCCACCCAAACCGGAGAGGGGCACGGGCCGAGCTGCGCACTCGCTCCCCCCCCAAAGAAGACCTCCGGGGCAAGCTTACGGAGCTTAGCCACCGAAACCGGAGCGCCACATGCGTGGTAGGTGACGGCCCAATACCCGTCCGACTATAGAGGCTGCGAGGAGGCGACGGCCCAATACCCGCCCTCTCAAAGACTCCGGGGCAGGACCAATCCTCGCCACCCAAACCGGAGAGGGGCATGGGCCGAGATGTGCACTCACTCCCCCCCAAAGAAGACCTTTGGGGCAAGCTTACGGAGCATAGCCACCCAAACCGGAGCGCCACATGCGGGGTAGGCGACGGCCCAATACCCGTCCGACTATAGAGGCTGCGGGGAGGCGACGGCCCAATACCCGCCCTCTAAAAGACTCCGGGGCAGGACCAATCCTCGCCACCCAAATCGGAGAGGGGCACGGGCCGAGCTGCGCACTCGCTCCCCCCCAAAGAAGACCTCCGGGGCAAGCTTACAGAGCTTAGCCACCCAAACCGGAGCGCCACATGCGGGGTAGGTGACGGCCCAATACCCGTCCGACTATAGAGGCTGCGGGGAGGCGACGGCCCAATACCCGCCCTCTCAAAGACTCAGGGGCAGGACCAGTCCTCGCCACCCAAACCGGAGAGGGGCACGGGCCGAGCTGCGCACTCGCTCCCCCCCAAAGAAGACCTCCGGGGCAAGCTTACGGAGCTTAGCCAGCCAAACCGGAGCGCCACATGCGGGGTAGGCGACGGCCCAATACCCGTCCGACTATAAAGGCTGCGGGGAGGCGACAGGCCAATACCCGCCCTCTCAAAGACTCCGGGGCAGGACCAATCCTCGCCACCCAAACCGGAGAGGGGCACGGGCCGAGCTGCGCACTCGCTCCCCCCCAAAGAAGACCTCCGGGGCAAGCTTACGGAGCTTAGCCACCCAAACCGGAGCGCCACATGCGGGGTAGGCGACGGCCCAATACCCGTCCGACTATAGAGGCTGCTGGGAGGTGACGGCCCAATACCCGCCCTCTCAAAGACTCCGGGGCAGGACCAATCCTCGCCACCCAAACCGGAGAGGGGCACGGGCCGAGCTGCACACTCGCTCCGCCCCCCCCAAAGAAGACCTCCGGGGCAAGCTTACGGAGCTTAGCCACCCAAACCGGAGCGCCACATGCGGGGTAGGCGACGGCCCAATACCCGTCCGACTATAGAGGCTACGGGGAGGCGACGGCCCAATACCCGCCCTCTCAAAGACTACGGGGCAGGACCAATCCTCGCCACCCAAACCGGAGAGGGGCACGGGCCGAGCTGCGCACTCACTCCCCCCCAAAGAAGACCTCCGGGGCAAGCTTACGGAGCTTAGCCACCCAAACCGGAGCGCCACATACGGGGTAGGCGACGGCCCAATACCCGTCCGACTATAGAGGCTGCGGGGAGGCGACGGCCCAATACCCGCCCTCTCAAAGACTCCGGGGCAGGACCAATCCTCGCCACCCAAACTGGAGAGGGGCACGGGCCGAGCTGCGCACTCTCTCCCCCCCAAAGAAGACCTTCGGGGCAAGCTTACGGAGCTTAGCCACCCAAACCGGAGCGCCACATGCGGGGTAGGTGACGGCCCAATACCCGTCCGACTATAGAGGCTGCGGGGAGGCGACGGCCCAATACCCGCCCTCTCAAAGACTCCGGGACAGGACCAATCCTCGCCACCCAAACCGGAGAGGGGCACGGGCCGAGCTGCTCACTCGCTCCCCCCCCAAAGAAGACCTCAGGGGCAAGCTTACGGAGCTTAGCCACCTAAACCGGAGCGCCACATGCGGGGTAGGCGACGGCCCAATACCCGTCCGACTATAGAGGCTACAGGGAGGCGACGGCCCAATACCCGCCCTCTCAAAGACTCCGGGGCAGGACGAATCCTCGCCACCCAAACCGGAGAGGGGCATGGGCCGAGCTCCGCACTCGCTCCGCCCCCCCAAAGAAGACCTCCGGGGCAAGCTTACGGAGCTTAGCCACCCAAACCAGAGCGCCACATGCGGGGTAGGCGACGGCCCAATACCCGTCTGACTATAGAGGCTGCGGGGAGGCGACGGCCTAATACCCGCCCTCTCAAAGACTCCGGGGCAGGACCAGTCCTCGCCACCCAAACCGGAGAGGGGCACGGGCCGAGCTGCGCACTCGCTCCCCCTCCAAAGAAGACCTCCGGGGCAAGCTTACGGAGCTTAGCCACCCAAACCGGAGCGCCACATGCGGGATAGGCGACGGCCCAATACCCGTCCGACTATAGAGGCTGCGGGGAGGCGACGGCCCAATACCCGCCCTCTCAAAGACTCCGGGGCAGGACCAATCCTCGCCACCCAAACCGGAGAGGGGCACGGGCCGAGCTGCGCACTCGCTCCCCCCCCAAAGAAGACCTCCGGGGCAAGCTTACGGAGCTTAGCCACCCAAACCGGAGCGCCACATGCGGGGTAGGCGACGGCCCAATACCCGTCCGACTATAGAGGCTGCGGGGAGGCGACGGCCCAATACCCGCCCTCTCAAAGACTCCGGGGCAGGACCAATCCTCGCCACCCAAACCGGAGAGGGGCACGGGCTGAGCTGCGCACTCGCTCCCCCCCAAAGAAGACCTCTGCGGCAAGCTTACGGAGCTTAGCCACCCAAACCAGAGCGCCACATGCGGGGTAGGCGACGGCCCAATACCCGTCTGACTATAGAGGCTGCGGGGAGGCGACGGCCTAATACCCGCCCTCTCAAAGACTCCGGGGCAGGACCAGTCCTCGCCACCCAAACCGGAGAGGGGCACGGGCCGAGCTGCGCACTCGCTCCCCCTCCAAAGAAGACCTCCGGGGCAAGCTTACGGAGCTTAGCCACCCAAACCGGAGCGCCACATGCGGGGTAGGCGACGGCCCAATACCCGTCCGACTATAGAGGCTGCGGGGAGGCGACGGCCCAATACCCGCCCTCTCAAAGACTCCGGGGCAGGACCAATCCTCGCCACCCAAACCGGAGAGGGGCATGGGCCGAGCTCCGCACTCGCTCCGCCCCCCCCAAAGAAGACCTCCGGGGCAAGCTTACGGAGCTTAGCCACCCAAACCAGAACGCCACATGCGGGGTAGGCGACGGCCCAATACCCGTCTGACTATAGAGGCTGCGGGGAGGCGACGGCCTAATACCCGCCCTCTCAAAGACTCCGGGGCAGGACCAGTCCTCGCCACCCAAACCGAAGAGGGGCACGGGCCGAGCTGCGCACCTCGCTCCCCCTCCAAAGAAGACCTCCGGGGCAAGCTTACGGAGCTTAGCCACCCAAACCGGAGCGCCACATGCGGGATAGGTGACGGCCCAATACCCGTCCGACTATAGAGGCTGCGGGGAGGCGACGGCCCAATACCCGCCCTCTCAAAGACTCCGAGGCAGGACCAATCCTCGCCACCCAAACCGGAGAGGGGCACGGGCCGAGCTGCGCACTCGCTCCCCCCCAAAGAAGACCTCCGGGGCAAGCTTACGGAGCTTAGCCACCCAAACCGGAGCGCCACATGCGGGGTAGGCGACGGCCCAATACCCGTCCGACTATAGAGGCTGCGGGGAGGCGACGGCCCAATACCCGCCCTCTCAAAGACTCCGGGGCAGGACCAATCCTCGCCACCCAAACCGGAGAGGGGCACGGGCTGAGCTGCGCACTCGCTCCCCCCCAAAGAAGACCTCTGCGGCAAGCTTACGGAGCTTAGCCACCCAAACCAGAGCGCCACATGCGGGGTAGGCGACGGCCCAATACCCGTCTGACTATAGATGCTGCGGGGAGGCGACGGACTAATACCCGCCCTCTCAAAGACTCCGGGGCAGGACCAGTCCTCGCCACCCAAACCGGAGAGGGGCACGGGCCGAGCTCCGCACTCGCTCCGCCCCCCCAAAGAAGACCTCCGGGGCAAGCTTACGGAGCTTATCCACCCAAACCAGAGCGCCACATGCGGGGTAGGCGACGGCCCAATACCCGTCTGACTATAGAGGCTACGGGGAGGCGACGGCCTAATACCCGCCCTCTCAAAGACTCCGGGGCAGGACCAGTCCTCGCCACCCAAACCGGAGAGGGGCACGGGCCGAGCTGCGCACTCACTCCCCCTCCAAAGAAGACCTCCGGGGCAAGCTTACGGAGCTTAGCCACCCAAACCGGAGCGCCACATGCGGGGTAGGCGACGGCCCAATACCCGTCCGACTATAGAGGCTGCGGGGAGGCGACGGCCCAATACCCGCCCTCTCAAAGACTCCGGGGCAGGACCAATCCTCGCCACCCAAACCGGAGAGGGGCACGGGCTGAGCTGCGCACTCGCTCCCCCCCCAAAGAAGACCTCCAGGGCAAGCTTACGGAGCTTAGCCACCCAAACCGGAGTGCCACATGCGGGGTAGGCGACGGCCCAATACCAGTCCGACTATAGAGGCTGCGGGGAGGCGACGGCCCAATACCCGCCCTCTCAAAGACTCCGGGGCAGGACCAATCCTCGCCACCCAAACCGGAGAGAGGCACGGGCCGAGCTGCGCACTCGCTTCCCGCAAAAAAGACCTCCGGTGCAAGCTTACGGAGCTTAGCCACCCAAACCGGAGTGCCACATGCGGGGTAGGCGACGGCTCAATACCCGTCTGACTATAGAGGCTGCGGGGAGGCGACGGCCCAATAACCGCCCTCTCAAAGACTCCGGGGCAGGACCAATCCTCGCCACCCAAACCGGAGAGGGGCACGGGCCGAGCTGCGCACTCGCTCCCCCCCCCAAAGAAGACCTCCGGGGCAAGCTTACCTCCGGGACAAGCTTACGGAGCTTAGCCACCCAAACCAGAGCGCCACATGCGGGGTAGGCGACGGCCCAATACCCGTCCGACTATAGAGGCTGCGGGGAGGCGACGGCCTAATACCCGCCCTCTCAAAGACTCCGGGGCAGGACCAGTCCTCGCCACCCAAAACCGAAGAGGGGCACGGGCCGAGCTGCGCACTCGCTCCCCCTCCAAAGAAGACCTCCGGGGCAAGCTTACGGAGCTTAGCCACCCAAACCGGAGCGCCACATGCGGGATAGGTGACGGCCCAATACCCGTCCGACTATAGAGGCTGCGGGGAGGCGACGGCCCAATACCCGCCCTCTCAAAGACTCCGAGGCAGGACCAATCCTCGCCACCCAAACCGGAGAGGGGCACGGGCCGAGCTGCGCACTCGCTCCCCCCCAAAGAAGACCTCCGGGGCAAGCTTACGGAGCTTAGCCACCCAAACCGGAGCGCCACATGCGGGGTAGGCGACGGCCCAATACCCGTCCGACTATAGAGGCTGCGGGGAGGCGACGGCCCAATACCCGCCCTCTCAAAGACTCCGGGGCAGGACCAATCCTCGCCACCCAAACCGGAGAGGGGCACGGGCTGAGCTGCGCACTCGCTCCCCCCCAAAGAAGACCTCTGCGGCAAGCTTACGGAGCTTAGCCACCCAAACCAGAGCGCCACATGCGGGGTAGGCGACGGCCCAATACCCGTCTGACTATAGATGCTGCGGGGGCGACGGACTAATACCCGCCCTCTCAAAGACTCCGGGGCAGGACCAGTCCTCGCCACCCAAACCGGAGAGGGCACGGGCCGAGCTCCGCACTCCGCTCCGCCCCCCAAAGAAGACCTCCGGGGCAAGCTTACGGAGCTTATCCACCCAAACCAGAGCGCCACATGCGGGGTAGGCGACGGCCCAATACCGTCTGACTATAGAGGCTACGGGGAGGCGACGGCCTAATACCCGCCCTCTCAAAGACTCCGGGGCAGGACCAGTCCTCGCCACCCAAACCGGAGAGGGGCACGGGCCGAGCTGCGCACATCACTCCCCCTCCAAAGAAGACCTCCGGGGCAAGCTTACGGAGCTTAGCCACCCAAACCGGAGCGCCACATGCGGGGTAGGCGACGGCCCAATACCCGTCCGACCTATAGAGGCTGCGGGGAGGCGACGGCCCAATACCCGCCCTCTCAAAGACTCCGGGGCAGGACCAATCCTCGCCACCCAAACCGGAGAGGGGCACGGGCTGAGCTGCGCACATCGCTCCCCCCCCCCAAAGAAGACCTCCAGGGCAAGCTTACGGAGCTTAGCCACCCAAACCGGAGTGCCACATGCGGGGTAGGCGACGGCCCAATACCAGTCCGACTATAGAGGCTGCGGGGAGGCGACGGCCCAATACCCGCCCTCTCAAAGACTCCGGGGCAGGACCAATCCTCGCCACCCAAACCGGAGAGAGGCACGGGCCGAGCTGCGCACCATCGCTTCCCGCAAAAAAGACCTCCGGTGCAAGCTTACGGAGCTTAGCCACCCAAACCGGAGTGCCACATGCGGGGTAGGCGACGGCTCAATACCCGTCTGACTATAGAGGCTGCGGGGAGGCGACGGCCCAATAACCGCCCTCTCAAAGACTCCGGGGCAGGACCAATCCTCGCCACCCAAACCGGAGAGGGGCACGGGCCAGAGCTGCGCACCTCGCTCCCCCCCCAAAGAAGACCTCCGGGGCAAGCTTACGGAGCTTAGCCACCGAAACCGGAGCGCCACATGCGTGGTAGGTGACGGCCCAATACCCGTCCGACTATAGAGGCTGCGAGGAGGCGACGGCCCAATACCCGCCCTCTCAAAGACTCCGGGGCAGGACCAATCCTCGCCACCCAAACCGGAGAGGGGCATGGCCGCGATGTGCACTCACTCCCCCCCAAAGAAGACCTCTGGGGCAAGCTTACGGAGCATAGCCACCCAAACCGGAGCGCCACATGCGGGGTAGGCGACGGCCCAATACCCGTCCGACTATAGAGGCTGCGGGGAGGCGACGGCCCAATACCCGCCCTCTAAAAGACTCCGGGGCAGGACCAATCCTCGCCACCCAAATCGGAGAGGGGCACGGGCCGAGCTGCGCACTCGCTCCCCCCCAAAGAAGACCTCCGGGGCAAGCTTACGGAGCTTAGCCACCCAAACCGGAGCGCCACATGCGGGGTAGGTGACGGCCCAATACCCGTCCGACTATAGAGGCTGCGGGGAGGCGACGGCCCAATACCCGCCCTCTCAAAGACTCAGGGGCAGGACCAGTCCTCGCCACCCAAACCGGAGAGGGGCACGGGCCGAGCTGCGCACTCGCTCCCCCCCAAAGAAGACCTCTGGGGCAAGCTTACGGAGCTTAGCCAGCCAAACCAGAGCGCCACATGCGGGGTAGGCGACGGCCCAATACCCGTCCAACTATAGAGGCTGCGGGGAGGCGACGGCCCAATACCCGCCCTCTCAAAGACTCCGGGGCAGGACCAGTCCTCGCCACCCAAACCGGAGAGGGGCACGGACCGAGCTGCGCACTCGCTCCCCCCCAAAGAAGACCCCCGGGGCAAGCTTACGGAGCTTAGCCACCCAAACTGGAGCGCCACATGCGGGGTAGGCGACGGCCCAATACCCGTCCGACTATAGAGGCTGCGGGGAGGCGACGGCCCAATACCCGCCCCCTCAAAGACTCCGAGGCAGGACCAATCCTCGCCACCCAAACCGGAGAGGGGCACGGGCCGAGATGCGCACTCGCTCCCCCCCAAAGAAGACCTCCGGGGCAAGCTTACGGAGCTTAGCCACCCAAACCGGAGCGCCACATGCGGGGTAGGCGACGGCCCAATACCCGTCCGACTATAAAGGCTGCGGGGAGGCGACAGGCCAATACCCGCCCTCTCAAAGACTCCGGGGCAGGACCAATCCTCGCCACCCAAACCGGAGAGGGGCACGGGCCGAGCTGCGCACTCGCTCCCCCCCAAAGAAGACCTCCGGGGCAAGCTTACGGAGCTTAGCCACCCAAACCGGAGCGCCACATGCGGGGTAGGCGACGGCCCAATACCCGTCCGACTATAGAGGCTGCTGGGAGGTGACGGCCCAATACCCGCCCTCTCAAAGACTCCGGGGCAGGACCAATCCTCGCCACCCAAACCGGAGAGGGGCACGGGCCGAGCTGCACACTCGCTCCGCCCCCCCCAAAGAAGACCTCCGGGGCAAGCTTACGGAGCTTAGCCACCCAAACCGGAGCGCCACATGCGGGGTAGGCGACGGCCCAATACCCGTCCGACTATAGAGGCTACGGGGAGGCGACGGCCCAATACCCGCCCTCTCAAAGACTACGGGGCAGGACCAATCCTCGCCACCCAAACCGGAGAGGGGCACGGGCCGAGCTGCGCACTCACTCCCCCCCCAAAGAAGACCTCCGGGGCAAGCTTACGGAGCTTAGCCACCCAAACCGGAGCGCCACATACGGGGTAGGCGACGGCCCAATACCCGTCCGACTATAGAGGCTGCGGGGAGGCGACGGCCCAATACCCGCCCTCTCAAAGACTCCGGGGCAGGACCAATCCTCGCCACCCAAACTGGAGAGGGTACGGGCCGAGCTGCGCACTCTCTCCCCCACAAAGAAGACCTTCGGGGCAAGCTTACGGAGCTTAGCCACCCAAACCGGAGCGCCACATGCGGGGTAGGTGACGGCCCAATACCCGTCCGACTATAGAGGCTGCGGGGAGGCGACGGCCCAATACCCGCCCTCTCAAAGACTCCGGGACAGGACCAATCCTCGCCACCCAAACCGGAGAGGGGCACAGGCCGAGCTGCTCACTCGCTCCCCCCCAAAGAAGACCTCAGGGGCAAGCTTACGGAGCTTAGCCACCTAAACCGGAGCGCCACATGCGGGGTAGGCGACGGCCCAATACCCGTCCGACTATAGAGGCTACAGGGAGGCGACGGCCCAATACCCGCCCTCTCAAAGACTCCGGGGCAGGACGAATCCTCGCCACCCAAACCGGAGAGGGGCATGGGCCGAGCTCCGCACTCGCTCCGCCCCCCCAAAGAAGACCTCCGGGGCAGGACGAATCCTCGCCACATGCGGGGTAGGCGACGGCCCAATACCCGTCTGACTATAGAGGCTGCGGGGAGGCGACGGCCTAATACCCGCCCTCTCAAAGACTCCGGGGCAGGACCAGTCCTCGCCACCCAAACCGGAGAGGAGCACGGGCCGAGCTGCGCACTCGCTCCCCCTCCAAAGAAGAACTCCGGGGCAAGCTTACGGAGCTTAGCCACCCAAACCGGAGCGCCACATGCGGGATAGGCGACGGCCCAATACCCGTCCGACTATAGAGGCTGCGGGGAGGCGACGGCCCAATACCCGCCCTCTCAAAGACTCCGGGGCAGGACCAATCCTCGCCACCCAAACCGGAGAGGGGCACGGGCCGAGCTGCGCACTCGCTCCCCCCCCAAAGAAGACCTCCGGGGCAAGCTTACGGAGCTTAGCCACCCAAACCGGAGCGCCACATTCGGGGTAGGTGACAGCCCCATACCCGTCCGACTATAGAGGCTGCGGGAGGCGACGGCCCAATACCCGCCCTCTCAAAGACTCCGGGGCAGGACCAATCCTCGCCACCCAAACCGGAGAGGGGCACGGGCCGAGCTGCGCACTCGCTCCCCCCCAAAGAAGACCTCCGGGGCAAGCTTACGGAGGTTAGCCACCCAAACCGGAGCGCCACATGCTGGGTAGGCGACGGCCCAATACCCGTCCGACTATATAGGCTGCGGGGAGGAGACGGCCCAATACCCGCCCTCTCAAAGACTCCGGGGCAGGACCAATCCTCGCCACCCAAACCGGAGAGGGGCACGGGTCGAGCTGCGCACTCGCTCCCCCCCTAAAGAAGACCTCAGGGGCAAGCTTTCGGAGCTTAGCCACCCAAACCGGAGCGCCACATGCGGGGTAGGCGATGGCCCATTACCCATCCGACTATAGAGGCTGCGGGGAGGCGACGGCCCAATACCCGCCCTCTCAAAGACTCCGGGGCGGGACCAATCCTCGCCACCCAAACCGGAGAGGGGCACGGGCCGAGCTGCGCACTCGCTCCCCCCCAAAGAAGACCTCCGGGGCAAGCTTACGGAGGTTAGCCACCCAAACCGGAGCGCCACATGCGGGGTAGGCGACGGCCCAATACCCGTCCGACTATAGAGGCTGCGGGGAGGCGACGGCCCAATACCCGCCCTCTCAAAGACTCCGGGGCAGGACCAATCCTCGCCACCCAAACCGGAGAGGGGCACGGGTCGAGCTACGCACTCGCTCCCCCCCCAAAGAAGACCTCCGGGGCAAGCTTACGGAGCTTAGCCACCCAAACCGGAGCGCCACATGTGGGGTAGGCGACGGCCCAATACCCGTCCGACTATAGATGCTGCGGGGAGGCGACGGCTCAATACCCGCCCTCTCAAAGACTCCGGGGCAGGACCAATCCTCGCCACCCAAACCGGAGAGGGGCATGGGCCGAGCTGCGCACTCGCTCCCCCCCCCAAGAAGACCTCCGGGGCAAGCTTACGGAGCTTAGCCACCCAAACCGGAGCGCCACATGCGGGGTAGGCGACGGCCCAATACCCGTCCGACTATAGAGGCTGCGGGGTGGCGACGGCCCAATACCCTCCCTCTCAAAGACTCCGGGGCAGGACCAATCCTCGCCATCCAAACCGAAGAGGGGCATGGGCCGAGCTGCGCACTCGCTCCCCCCCCAAGAAGACCTCCGGGGCAAGCTTACGGAGCTTAGCCACCCAAACCGGAGCGCCAAATGCGGGGTAGGCGACGGCCCAATACCCGTCCGACTATAGAGGCTGCGGGGTGGCGACGGCCCAATACCCTCCCTCTCAAAGACTCCGGGGCAGGACCAATCCTCGCCATCCAAACCGAAGAGGGGCACGGGCCGAGCTGCGCACTCGCTCCCCCCCTAAAGAAGACCTCCGGGGCAAGCTTACGGAGCTTAGCCACCCAAACCGGAGCGCCACATGCGGGGTAGGTGATGGCCCAATACCCGTCCGACTATAGAGGCTGCGGGGAGGCGACGGCCCAATACCCGCCCTCTCAAAGACTCCGGGGCAGGACCAGTCCTCGCCACCCAAACCGGAGAGGGGCACGGGCCGAGCTGCGCACTCGCTCCCCCCCAAAGAAGACCTCTGGGGCAAGCTTACGGAGCTTAGCCAGCCAAACCAGAGCGCCACATGCGGGGTAGGCGACGGCCCAATACCCGTCCAACTATAGAGGCTGCGGGGAGGCGACGGCCCAATACCCGCCCTCTCAAAGACTCCGGGGCAGGACCAGTCCTCGCCACCCAAACCGGAGAGGGGCACGGACCGAGCTGCGCACTCGCTCCCCCCCAAAGAAGACCCCCGGGGCAAGCTTACGGAGCTTAGGCACCCAAACCGGAGCGCCACATGCGGGGTAGGCGACGGCCCAATACCCGTCCGACTATAGAGGCTGCGGGGAGGCGACGGCCCAATACCCGCCCCCTCAAAGACTCCGAGGCAGGACCAATCCTCGCCACCCAAACCGGAGAGGGGCACGGGCCGAGCTGCGCACTCGCTCCCCCCCCAAAGAAGACCTCCGGGGCAAGCTTACGGAGCTTAGCCACCCAAACCGGAGCGCCACATGCGGGGTAGGCGACGGCCCAATACCAGTCCGACTATAAAGGCTGCGGGGAGGCGACAGGCCAATACCCGCCCTCTCAAAGACTCCGGGGCAGGACCAATCCTCGCCACCCAAACCGGAGAGGGGCACGGGCCGAGCTGTGCACTCGCTCCCCCCCCCAAAGAAGACCTCCGGGGCAAGCTTACGGAGCTTAGCCACCCAAACCGGAGCGCCACATGCGGGGTAGGCGACGGCCCAATACCCGTCCGACTATAGAGGCTGCTGGGAGGCGACGGCCCAATACCCGCCCTCTCAAAGACTCCAGGGCAGGACCAATCCTCGCCACCCAAACCGGAGAGGGGCACGGGCCGAGCTGCACACTCGCTCCGCCCCCCCCAAAGAAGACCTCCGGGGCAAGCTTACGGAGCTTAGCCACCCAAACCGGAGCGCCACATGCGGGGTAGGCGACGGCCCAATACCCGTCCGACTATAGAGGCTACGGGGAGGCGACGGCCCAATACCCGCCCTCTCAAAGACTACGGGGCAGGACCAATCCTCGCCACCCAAACCGGAGAGGGGCACGGGCCGAGCTGCGCACTCACTCCCCCCCCCAAAGAAGACCTCCGGGGCAAGCTTACGGAGCTTAGCCACCCAAACCGGAGCGCCACATACGGGGTAGGAGACGGCCCAATACCCGTCCGACTATAGAGGCTGCGGGGAGGCGACGGCCCAATACCCGCCCTCTCAAAGACTCCGGGGCAGGACCAATCCTCGCCACCCAAACTGGAGAGGGGCACGGGCCGAGCTGCGCACTCTCTCCCCCCCAAAGAAGACCTTCGGGGCAAGCTTACGGAGCTTAGCCACCCAAACCGGAGCGCCACATGCGGGGTAGGTGACGACCCAATACCCGTCCGACTATAGAGGCTGCGGGGAGGCGACGGCCCAATACCCGCCCTCTCAAAGACTCCGGGACAGGACCAATCCTCGCCACCCAAACCAGAGAGGGGCACGGGCCGAGCTGCTCACTCGCTCCCCCCCCAAAGAAGACCTCAGGGGCAAGCTTACAGAGCTTAGCCACCTAAACCGGAGCGCCACATGCGGGGTAGGCGACGGCCCAATACCCGTCCGACTATAGAGGCTACAGGGAGGCGACGGCCCAATACCCGCCCTCTCAATGACTCCGGGGCAGGACCAATCCTCGCCACCCAAACCGGAGAGGGGCATGGGCCGAGCTCCGCACTCGCTCCGCCCCCCCAAAGAAGACCTCCGGGGCAAGCTTACGGAGCTTAGCCACCCAAACCAGAGCGCCACATCCGGGGTAGGCGACGGCCCAATACCCGTCTGACTATAGAGGCTGCGGGGAGGCGACGGCCTAATACCCGCCCTCTCAAAGACTCCGGGGCAGGACCAGTCCTCGCCACCCAAACCGGAGATGGGCACGGGCCGAGCTGCGCACTCGCTCCCCCTCCAAAGAAGACCTCCGGGGCAAGCTTACGGAGCTTAGCCACCCAAACCGGAGCGCCACATGCGGGATAAGCGACGGCCCAATACCCGTCCGACTATAGAGGCTACGGGGAGGCGACGGCCCAATACCCGCCCTCTCATAGACTCCGGGGCAGGACCAATCCTCGCCACCCAAACCGGAGAGGGGCACGGGCCGAGCTGCGCACTCGCTCCCCCCCAAAGAAGACCTCCGGGGCAAGCTTACGGAGCTTAGCCACCCAAACCGGAGCGCCACATTCGGGGTAGGTGACAGCCCAATACCCGTCCGACTATAGAGGCTGCGGGAGGCGACGGCCCAATACCCGCCCTCTCAAAGACTCCGGGGCAGGACCAATCCTCGCCACCCAAACCGGAGAGGGGCACGGGCCGAGCTGCGCACTCGCTCCCCCCCAAAGAAGACCTCCGGGGCAAGCTTACGGAGGTTAGCCACCCAAACCGGAGCGCCACATGCGGGGTAGGCGACGGCCCAATACCCGTCCGACTATAGAGGCTGCGGGGAGGCGACGGCCCAATACCCGCCCTCTCAAAGACTCCGGGGCAGGACCAATCCTCGCCACCCAAACCGGAGAGGGGCACGGGTCGAGCTGCGCACTCGCTCCCCCCCCAAAGAAGACCTCCGGGGCAAGCTTACGGAGCTTAGCCACCCAAACCGGAGCGCCACATGTGGGGTAGGCGACGGCCCATTACCCATCCGACTATAGAGGCTGCGGGGAGGCGACGGCCCAATACCCGCCCTCTCAAAGACTCCGGGGCGGGACCAATCCTCGCCACCCAAACCGGAGAGGGGCACGGGCCGAGCTGCGCACTCGCTCCCCCCCAAAGAAGACCTCCGGGGCAAGCTTACGGAGGTTAGCCACCCAAACCGGAGCGCCACATGCGGGGTAGGCGACGGCCCAATACCCGTCCGACTATAGAGGCTGCGGGGAGGCGACGGCCCAATACCCGCCCTCTCAAAGACTCCGGGGCAGGACCAATCCTCGCCACCCAAACCGGAGAGGGGCACGGGTCGAGCTACGCACTCGCTCCCCCCCAAAGAAGACCTCCGGGGCAAGCTTACGGAGCTTAGCCACCCAAACCGGAGCGCCACATGTGGGGTAGGCGACGGCCCAATACCCGTCCGACTATAGATGCTGCGGGGAGGCGACGGCTCAATACCCGCCCTCTCAAAGACTCCGGGGCAGGACCAATCCTCGCCACCCAAACCGGAGAGGGGCATGGGCCGAGCTGCGCATTCGCTCCCCCCCCAAGAAGACCTCCGGGGCAAGCTTACGGAGCTTAGCCACCCAAACCGGAGCGCCACATGCGGGGTAGGCGACGGCCCAATACCCGTCCGACTATAGAGGCTGCGGGGGGGTGGCGATGGCCCAATACCCTCCCTCTCAAAGACTCCGGGGCAGGACCAATCCTCGCCATCCAAACCGAAGAGGGGCATGGGCCGAGCTGCGCACTCGCTCCCCCCCCAAGAAGACCTCCGGGGCAAGCTTACGGAGCTTAGCCACCCAAACCGGAGCGCCAAATGCGGGGTAGGCGACGGCCCAATACCCGTCCGACTATAGAGGCTGCGGGGGTGGCGACGGCCCAATACCCTCCATCTCAAAGACTCCGGGGCAGGACCAATCCTCGCCATCCAAACCGAAGAGGGGCACGGGCCGAGCTGCGCACTCGCTCCCCCCCTAAAGAAGACCTCCGGGGCAAGCTTACGGAGCTTAGCCACCCAAACCGGAGCGCCACATGCGGGGTAGGTGATGGCCCAATACCCGTCCGACTATAGAGGCTGCGGGGAGGCGACGGCCCAATACCCGCCCTCTCAAAGACTCCGGGGCAGGACCAGTCCTCGCCACCCAAACCGGAGAGGGGCACGGGCCGAGCTGCGCCCTCGCTCCCCCCCAAAGAAGACCTCTGGGGCAAGCTTACGGAGCTTAGCCAGCCAAACCAGAGCGCCAAATGCGGGGTAGGCGACGGCCCAATACCCGTCCAACTATAGAGGCTGCGGGGAGGCGACGGCCCAATACCCGCCCTCTCAAAGACTCTGGGGCAGGACCAGTCCTCGCCACCCAAACCGGAGAGGGGCACGGACCGAGCTGCGCACTCGCTCCCCCCCCAAAGAAGACCCCCGGGGCAAGCTTACGGAGCTTAGGCACCCAAACCGGAGCGCCACATGCGGGGTAGGCGACGGCCCAATACCCGTCCGACTATAGAGGCTGCGGGGAGGCGACGGCCCAATACCCGCCCCCTCAAAGACTCCGAGGCAGGACCAATCCTCGCCACCCAAACCGGAGAGGGGCACGGGCCGAGCTGCGCACTCGCTCCCCCCCAAAGAAGACCTCCGGGGCAAGCTTACGGAGCTTAGCCACCCAAACCGGAGCGCCACATGCGGGGTAGGCGACGGCCCAATACCAGTCCGACTATAAAGGCTGCGGGGAGGCGACAGGCCAATACCCGCCCTCTCAAAGACTCCGGGGCAGGACCAATCCTCGCCACCCAAACCGGAGAGGGGCACGGGCCGAGCTGTGCACTCGCTCCCCCCCCAAAGAAGACCTCCGGGGCAAGCTTACGGAGCTTAGCCACCCAAACCGGAGCGCCACATGCGGGGTAGGCGACGGCCCAATACCCGTCCGACTATAGAGGCTGCTGGGAGGCGACGGCCCAATACCCGCCCTCTCAAAGACTCCGGGGCAGGACCAATCCTCGCCACCCAAACCGGAGAGGGGCACGGGCCGAGCTGCACACTCGCTCCGCCCCCCCCCCCCAAAGAAGACCTCCGGGGCAAGCTTACGGAGCTTAGCCACCCAAACCGGAGCGCCACATGCGGGGTAGGCGACGGCCCAATACCCGTCCGACTATAGAGGCTACGGGGAGGCGACGGCCCAATACCCGCCCTCTCAAAGACTACGGGGCAGGACCAATCCTCGCCACCCAAACCGGAGAGGGGCACGGGCCGAGCTGCGCACTCACTCCCCCCCCAAAGAAGACCTCCGGGGCAAGCTTACGGAGCTTAGCCACCCAAACCGGAGCGCCACATACGGGGTAGGAGACGGCCCAATACCCGTCCGACTATAGAGGCTGCGGGGAGGCGACGGCCCAATACCAGCCCTCTCAAAGACTCCGGGGCAGGACCAATCCTCGCCACCCAAACCGGAGAGGGGCACGGGCCGAGCTGCGCACTCGCTCCGCCCCCCCAAAGAAGACCTCCGGGGCAAGCTTACGGAGCTTAGCCACCCAAACCAGAGCGCCACATCCGGGGTAGGCGACGGCCCAATACCCGTCTGACTATAGAGGCTGCGGGGAGGCGACGGCCTAATACCCGCCCTCTCAAAGACTCCGGGGCAGGACCAGTCCTCGCCACCCAAACCGGAGATGGGCACGGGCCGAGCTGCGCACTCGCTCCCCCTCCAAAGAAGACCTCCGGGGCAAGCTTACGGAGCTTAGCCACCCAAACCGGAGCGCCACATGCGGGATAAGCGACGGCCCAATACCCGTCCGACTATAGAGGCTACGGGGAGGCGACGGCCCAATACCCGCCCTCTCATAGACTCCGGGGCAGGACCAATCCTCGCCACCCAAACCGGAGAGGGGCACGGGCCGAGCTGCGCACTCGCTCCCCCCCAAAGAAGACCTCCGGGGCAAGCTTACGGAGGTTAGCCACCCAAACCGGAGCGCCACATTCGGGGTAGGTGACAGCCCAATACCCGTCCGACTATAGAGGCTGCGGGAGGCGACGGCCCAATACCCGCCCTCTCAAAGACTCCGGGGCAGGACCAATCCTCGCCACCCAAACCGGAGAGGGGCACGGGCCGAGCTGCGCACTCGCTCCCCCCCAAAGAAGACCTCCGGGGCAAGCTTACGGAGGTTAGCCACCCAAACCGGAGCGCCACATGCGGGGTAGGCGACGGCCCAATACCCGTCCGACTATAGAGGCTGCGGGGAGGCGACGGCCCAATACCCGCCCTCTCAAAGACTCCGGGGCAGGACCAATCCTCGCCACCCAAACCGGAGAGGGGCACGGGTCGAGCTGCGCACTCGCTCCCCCCCCAAAGAAGACCTCCGGGGCAAGCTTACGGAGCTTAGCCACCCAAACCGGAGCGCCACATGTGGGGTAGGCGACGGCCCATTACCCATCCGACTATAGAGGCTGCGGGGAGGCGACGGCCCAATACCCGCCCTCTCAAAGACTCCGGGGCGGGACCAATCCTCGCCACCCAAACCGGAGAGGGGCACGGGCCGAGCTGCGCACTCGCTCCCCCCCAAAGAAGACCTCCGGGGCAAGCTTACGGAGGTTAGCCACCCAAACCGGAGCGCCACATGCGGGGTAGGCGACGGCCCAATACCCGTCCGACTATAGAGGCTGCGGGGAGGCGACGGCCCAATACCCGCCCTCTCAAAGACTCCGGGGCAGGACCAATCCTCGCCACCCAAACCGGAGAGGGGCACGGGTCGAGCTACGCACTCGCTCCCCCCCAAAGAAGACCTCCGGGGCAAGCTTACGGAGCTTAGCCACCCAAACCGGAGCGCCACATGTGGGGTAGGCGACGGCCCAATACCCGTCCGACTATAGATGCTGCGGGGAGGCGACGGCTCAATACCCGCCCTCTCAAAGACTCCGGGGCAGGACCAATCCTCGCCACCCAAACCGGAGAGGGGCATGGGCCGAGCTGCGCATTCGCTCCCCCCCCAAGAAGACCTCCGGGGCAAGCTTACGGAGCTTAGCCACCCAAACCGGAGCGCCACATGCGGGGTAGGCGACGGCCCAATACCCGTCCGACTATAGAGGCTGCGGGGTGGCGATGGCCCAATACCCTCCCTCTCAAAGACTCCGGGGCAGGACCAATCCTCGCCATCCAAACCGAAGAGGGGCATGGGCCGAGCTGCGCACTCGCTCCCCCCCCAAGAAGACCTCCGGGGCAAGCTTACGGAGCTTAGCCACCCAAACCGGAGCGCCAAATGCGGGGTAGGCGACGGCCCAATACCCGTCCGACTATAGAGGCTGCGGGGTGGCGACGGCCCAATACCCTCCATCTCAAAGACTCCGGGGCAGGACCAATCCTCGCCATCCAAACCGAAGAGGGGCACGGGCCGAGCTGCGCACTCGCTCCCCCCCTAAAGAAGACCTCCGGGGCAAGCTTACGGAGCTTAGCCACCCAAACCGGAGCGCCACATGCGGGGTAGGTGATGGCCCAATACCCGTCCGACTATAGAGGCTGCGGGGAGGCGACGGCCCAATACCCGCCCTCTCAAAGACTCCGGGGCAGGACCAGTCCTCGCCACCCAAACCGGAGAGGGGCACGGGCCGAGCTGCGCCCTCGCTCCCCCCCAAAGAAGACCTCTGGGGCAAGCTTACGGAGCTTAGCCAGCCAAACCAGAGCGCCAAATGCGGGGTAGGCGACGGCCCAATACCCGTCCAACTATAGAGGCTGCGGGGAGGCGACGGCCCAATACCCGCCCTCTCAAAGACTCTGGGGCAGGACCAGTCCTCGCCACCCAAACCGGAGAGGGGCACGGACCGAGCTGCGCACTCGCTCCCCCCCAAAGAAGACCCCCGGGGCAAGCTTACGGAGCTTAGGCACCCAAACCGGAGCGCCACATGCGGGGTAGGCGACGGCCCAATACCCGTCCGACTATAGAGGCTGCGGGGAGGCGACGGCCCAATACCCGCCCCCTCAAAGACTCCGAGGCAGGACCAATCCTCGCCACCCAAACCGGAGAGGGGCACGGGCCGAGCTGCGCACTCGCTCCCCCCCAAAGAAGACCTCCGGGGCAAGCTTACGGAGCTTAGCCACCCAAACCGGAGCGCCACATGCGGGGTAGGCGACGGCCCAATACCAGTCCGACTATAAAGGCTGCGGGGAGGCGACAGGCCAATACCCGCCCTCTCAAAGACTCCGGGGCAGGACCAATCCTCGCCACCCAAACCGGAGAGGGGCACGGGCCGAGCTGTGCACTCGCTCCCCCCCCAAAGAAGACCTCCGGGGCAAGCTTACGGAGCTTAGCCACCCAAACCGGAGCGCCACATGCGGGGTAGGCGACGGCCCAATACCCGTCCGACTATAGAGGCTGCTGGGAGGCGACGGCCCAATACCCGCCCTCTCAAAGACTCCGGGGCAGGACCAATCCTCGCCACCCAAACCGGAGAGGGGCACGGGCCGAGCTGCACACTCGCTCCGCCCCCCCCCCCCCCAAAGAAGACCTCCGGGGCAAGCTTACGGAGCTTAGCCACCCAAACCGGAGCGCCACATGCGGGGTAGGCGACGGCCCAATACCCGTCCGACTATAGAGGCTACGGGGAGGCGACGGCCCAATACCCGCCCTCTCAAAGACTACGGGGCAGGACCAATCCTCGCCACCCAAACCGGAGAGGGGCACGGGCCGAGCTGCGCACTCACTCCCCCCCCAAAGAAGACCTCCGGGGCAAGCTTACGGAGCTTAGCCACCCAAACCGGAGCGCCACATACGGGGTAGGAGACGGCCCAATACCCGTCCGACTATAGAGGCTGCGGGGAGGCGACGGCCCAATACCCGCCCTCTCAAAGACTCCGGGGCAGGACCAATCCTCGCCACCCAAACTGGAGAGGGGCACGGGCCGAGCTGCGCACTCTCTCCCCCCCAAAGAAGACCTTCGGGGCAAGCTTACGGAGCTTAGCCACCCAAACCGGAGCGCCACATGCGGGGTAGGTGACGACCCAATACCCGTCCGACTATAGAGGCTGCGGGGAGGCGACGGCCCAATACCCGCCCTCTCAAAGACTCCGGGACAGGACCAATCCTCGCCACCCAAACCAGAGAGGGGCACGGGCCGAGCTGCTCACTCGCTCCCCCCCAAAGAAGACCTCAGGGGCAAGCTTACAGAGCTTAGCCACCTAAACCGGAGCGCCACATGCGGGGTAGGCGACGGCCCAATACCCGTCCGACTATAGAGGCTACAGGGAGGCGACGGCCCAATACCCGCCCTCTCAATGACTCCGGGGCAGGACCAATCCTCGCCACCCAAACCGGAGAGGGGCATGGGCCGAGCTCCGCACTCGCTCTGCCCCCCCAAAGAAGACCTCCGGGGCAAGCTTACGGAGCTTAGCCACCCAAACCAGAGCGCCACATGCGGGGTAGGTGACGGCCCAATACCCGTCTGACTATAGAGGCTGCGGGGAGGCGACGGCCTAATACCCGCCCTCTCAAAGACTCTGGGGCAGGACCAGTCCTCGCCACCCAAACCGGAGATGGGCACGGGCCGAGCTGCGCACTCGCTCCCCCTCCAAAGAAGACCTCCGGGGCAAGCTTACGGAGCTTAGCCACCCAAACCGGAGCGCCACATGCGGGATAAGCGACGGCCCAATACCCGTCCGACTATAGAGGCTGCGGGGAGGCGACGGCCCAATACCCGCCCTCTCAAAGACTCCGGGGCAGGACCAGTCCTCGCCACCCAAACCGGAGAGGGGCACGGGCCGAGCTGCGCCCTCGCTCCCCCCCAAAGAAGACCTCTGGGGCAAGCTTACGGAGCTTAGCCAGCCAAACCAGAGCGCCAAATGCGGGGTAGGCGACGGCCCAATACCCGTCCAACTATAGAGGCTGCGGGGAGGCGACGGCCCAATACCCGCCCTCTCAAAGACTCTGGGGCAGGACCAGTCCTCGCCACCCAAACCGGAGAGGGGCACGGACCGAGCTGCGCACTCGCTCCCCCCCAAAGAAGACCCCCGGGGCAAGCTTACGGAGCTTAGGCACCCAAACCGGAGCGCCACATGCGGGGTAGGCGACGGCCCAATACCCGTCCGACTATAGAGGCTGCGGGGAGGCGACGGCCCAATACCCGCCCCCTCAAAGACTCCGAGGCAGGACCAATCCTCGCCACCCAAACCGGAGAGGGGCACGGGCCGAGCTGCGCACTCGCTCCGCCCCCCCCCAAAGAAGACCTCCGGGGCAAGCTTACGGAGCTTAGCCACCCAAACCGGAGCGCCACATGCGGGGTAGGCGACGGCCCAATACCAGTCCGACTATAAAGGCTGCGGGGAGGCGACAGGCCAATACCCGCCCTCTCAAAGACTCCGGGGCAGGACCAATCCTCGCCACCCAAACCGGAGAGGGGCACGGGCCGAGCTGTGCACTCGCTCCCCCCCCAAAGAAGACCTCCGGGGCAAGCTTACGGAGCTTAGCCACCCAAACCGGAGCGCCACATGCGGGGTAGGCGACGGCCCAATACCCGTCCGACTATAGAGGCTGCTGGGAGGCGACGGCCCAATACCCGCCCTCTCAAAGACTCCGGGGCAGGACCAATCCTCGCCACCCAAACCGGAGAGGGGCACGGGCCGAGCTGCACACTCGCTCCGCCCCCCCCCCCCCCAAAGAAGACCTCCGGGGCAAGCTTACGGAGCTTAGCCACCCAAACCGGAGCGCCACATGCGGGGTAGGCGACGGCCCAATACCCGTCCGACTATAGAGGCTACGGGGAGGCGACGGCCCAATACCCGCCCTCTCAAAGACTACGGGGCAGGACCAATCCTCGCCACCCAAACCGGAGAGGGGCACGGGCCGAGCTGCGCACTCACTCCCCCCCCCAAAGAAGACCTCCGGGGCAAGCTTACGGAGCTTAGCCACCCAAACCGGAGCGCCACATACGGGGTAGGAGACGGCCCAATACCCGTCCGACTATAGAGGCTGCGGGGAGGCGACGGCCCAATACCCGCCCTCTCAAAGACTCCGGGGCAGGACCAATCCTCGCCACCCAAACTGGAGAGGGGCACGGGCCGAGCTGCGCACTCTCTCCCCCCCAAAGAAGACCTTCGGGGCAAGCTTACGGAGCTTAGCCACCCAAACCGGAGCGCCACATGCGGGGTAGGTGACGACCCAATACCCGTCCGACTATAGAGGCTGCGGGGAGGCGACGGCCCAATACCCGCCCTCTCAAAGACTCCGGGACAGGACCAATCCTCGCCACCCAAACCAGAGAGGGGCACGGGCCGAGCTGCTCACTCGCTCCCCCCCCAAAGAAGACCTCAGGGGCAAGCTTACAGAGCTTAGCCACCTAAACCGGAGCGCCACATGCGGGGTAGGCGACGGCCCAATACCCGTCCGACTATAGAGGCTACAGGGAGGCGACGGCCCAATACCCGCCCTCTCAATGACTCCGGGGCAGGACCAATCCTCGCCACCCAAACCGGAGAGGGGCATGGGCCGAGCTCCGCACTCGCTCCGCCCCCCCAAAGAAGACCTCCGGGGCAAGCTTACGGAGCTTAGCCACCCAAACCAGAGCGCCACATGCGGGGTAGGTGACGGCCCAATACCCGTCTGACTATAGAGGCTGCGGGGAGGCGACGGCCTAATACCCGCCCTCTCAAAGACTCTGGGGCAGGACCAGTCCTCGCCACCCAAACCGGAGATGGGCACGGGCCGAGCTGCGCACTCGCTCCCCCTCCAAAGAAGACCTCCGGGGCAAGCTTACGGAGCTTAGCCACCCAAACCGGAGCGCCACATGCGGGATAAGCGACGGCCCAATACCCGTCCGACTATAGAGGCTGCGGGGAGGCGACGGCCCAATACCCGCCCTCTCATAGACTCCGGGGCAGGACCAATCCTCGCCACCCAAACCGGAGAGGGGCACGGGCCGAGCTGCGCACTCGCTCCCCCCCAAAGAAGACCTCCGGGGCAAGCTTACGGAGCTTAGCCACCCAAACCGGAGCGCCACATTCGGGGTAGGTGACAGCCCAATACCCGTCCGACTATAGAGGCTGCGGGAGGCGACGGCCCAATACCCGCCCTCTCAAAGACTCCGGGGCAGGACCAATCCTCGCCACCCAAACCGGAGAGGGGCACGGGCCGAGCTGCGCACTCGCTCCCCCCCAAAGAAGACCTCCGGGGCAAGCTTACGGAGGTTAGCTACCCAAACCGGAGCGCCACATGCGGGGTAGGCGACGGCCCAATACCCGTCCGACTATAGAGGCTGCGGGGAGGCGACGGCCCAATACCCGCCCTCTCAAAGACTCCGGGGCAGGACCAATCCTCGCCACCCAAACCGGAGAGGGGCACGGGTCGAGCTGCGCACTCGCTCCCCCCCAAAGAAGACCTCCGGGGCAAGCTTACGGAGCTTAGCCACCCAAACCGGAGCGCCACATGCGGGGTAGGCGACGGCCCATTACCCATCCGACTATAGAGGCTGCGGGGAGGCGACGGCCCAATACCCGCCCTCTCAAAGACTCCGGGGCGGGACCCATCCTCGCCACCCAAACTGGAGAGGGGCACGGGCCGAGCTGCGCACTCGCTCCCCCCCCAAAGAAGACCTCCGGGGCAAGCTTACGGAGGTTAGCCACCCAAACTGGAGTGCCACATGCGGGGTAGGCGACGGCCCAATACCCGTCCGACTATAGAGGCTGCGGGGAGGCGACGGCCCAATACCCGCCCTCTCAAAGACTCCGGGGCAGGACCAATCCTCGCCACCCAAACCGGAGAGGGGCACGGGTCGAGCTGCGCACTCGCTCCCCCCCCCCAAAGAAGACCTCCGGGGCAAGCTTACGGAGCTTAGCCACCCAAACCGGAGCACCACATGCGGGGTAGGCGACGGCCCAATACCCGTCCGACTATAGATGCTGCGGGGAGGAGACGGCTCAATACCCGCCCTCTCAAAGACTCCGGGGCAGGACCAATCCTCGCCACCCAAACCAGAGAGGGGCATGGGCCGAGCTGCGCACTCGCTCCGCCCCCCCCAAGAAGACCTCCGGGGCAAGCTTACGGAGCTTAGCCACCCAAACCGGAGCGCCACATGCGGGGTAGGCGACGGCCCAATACCCGTCCGACTATAGAGGCTGCGGGGTGGCGACGGCCCAATACCCTCCCTCTCAAAGACTCCGGGGCAGGACCAATCCTCGCCATCCAAACCGAAGAGGGGCACGGGCCGAGCTGCGCACTCGCTCCCCCCCCAAAGAAGACCTCCGGGGCAAGCTTATGGAGCTTAGCCACCCAAACCGGAGCACCACATGCGGGCTAGGCGACGGCCCAATACCCGCCCTATCAAAGACTCCGGGGCAGGACCAATCCTCGCCACCCAAACCGGAGAGGGGCACGGGCCGAGCTGCGCACTCGCTCCCCCCCCTAAGAAGACCTCCGGGGAAAGCTTACGGAGCTTAGCCACCCAAACCGGAGCGCCACATGCGGGGTAGGCGACGGCCCAATACCCGCCCTCTCAAAGACTCCAGGGCAGGACCAATCCTCGCCACCCAAACCGGAGAGGGGCACGGGCCGAGCTGCGCACTCGCTCCCCCCCTAAAGAAGACCTCCGGGGCAAGCTTGCGGAGCTTAGCCACCCAAACCGGAGCGCCACATGCGGGGTAGGCGACGGCCCAATACCCGTCCGACTATAAAGGCTGCGGGGAGGCGACAGCCCAATACCCGCCCTCTCATAAACTCCGGGGCCGGACCAATCCTCGCCTCCCAAACCGGAGAGGGGCACGGGCCGAGGTACGCGCTCGTCCCCCCCCCCCATGAAGACCTCCGGGGCAAGCTTGCGGAGCTTTGCCACCTGAACTAGAGCGACATATACGGGGTAGGCGACGGCTTGATACCCGCCCTCCCCAGAGAGGGCCTGTGACCCCTCTCCTCAAACATCGGGAAACGAATCAGAGCTCGCGAATTGAGGCAACCCCCACGCTGGGCCATCACTGTGGAGTAACCCTTGACACCTATAAAGCCGACAACCGAAATGACTCGTCAAGCCAAAAGGACGCTCGGGACGAGCACCACTGAAAAACGGCACGCCCGCCAAAAAACAGGAGCTGAGGAGTCACGTCAGACGTCACCCGTCGGGAACGGTCCCCAAGGAACGCAATTCCGAGATGGCCCCAGCTCATTACGATGAGGAAAGGGAGGAGGCAAAAATACACCATTATAAATCCCCCCCCAGCCTCTTCAGAGTGGAGGGGGGCGAGAGAGAGAATATGAGGAAAGGCCCATCCTTTCGCCACTCTCTCCCCCTAGAAGACGCGGAAAATGCGAGAACCGCCGACTGCTCTAGTAAACGACCCCCCCAACAGGATATTCCTCTTACACGAGGGGCACCCGGCCTGCAGCTCCCGGCCTTCCTTTAGACAACTTAAGGCACTGGAACTGGAGCTCCAATGGCATGCCATGCCCCTCCACGGACGCCCTGCGGATGCAGGCGCGGCTGGCAGACAACCCGATGGACTTGACAGACCTACCAAATCACCCCATCGGGCACCCAGCAACTACCACCGTCGCCCCGACCACAGGGGACTTGCCCCCGAGCGCCGGAGCACTCCAACGCATTGTTCCGCTTACACCTATAGCGCCCCACCTTCCACCCCTCGACTTCTCCTGGACCACATACGCCAGGAAGACGCACGGATTGGCGGTGGACCACATCCTCTCGCACCTATCACACGGCGACTCCAGTCGGTAGGAGCGCCAAGGCCCCGCGGGATAGAGCAACCACCAAGGACTCCCTCTCCCCCCAATTCTGGGAACGAGGGCCAAAGCCACCGCCCCTGGCACCGACACAACCGTCCACCCCTACCCCGAGCAGGAACCCTCTGATGTAACTCTACACCCCTTTCAGGGGCACGACGCCGGGGAGGGACGCATCAAATACGATGAGGACGTCAACCTAACTAGAACGATTCAACGCTTCGCCTACGGGCCCGTCCTGTTAATTAAAATAATAATAATAGCTGATGGAAAGACTATTCCCAGTTGACCACTACCTATAGCTCAGGCGCACTTAGGCGTGGGAGCAACCCCCGAAAAAAGAGACTAACCCGCTGTAAATTTTCTCGGTCGCACTACCCGAAACAAAGGGAATTAGCAGAACTCCCCCAACGTCGGGATAGAGACAGCCGCGCCAAAGCGTAACTCTGAAAGAGAATTTCTGCACACACACAGATAGAAGATCCCAAAAAAGTGCGGGTATCAACCCCACAGAATTTTACTTTCTTTCTTTTTTAAGCGCCTATACAAAACTACTTGGTTACATTTCCCGCGTCGATGGCGCATCCGCCAGACACGGTGTCCTCCCCGTCACCTTCCGGGGAATCTCCCACCACCCCGCCGGTCTCTGCCTCGTCGCCCTCCCCTCCGTCGCCATCCCCATCCCTGTCGCTGCAAGCTACGAGTCCGTCAAGGTCGAGCTCAACTGGCGGGGACAGCCCCGCCACCCTCTCCTTTATCCGAACCAAGCAGGCTTCCCACCCCTCCGCCCGACCTTTCTCAATACCCCGGGACATCGAATCTGCGAGGGCAGGTATGACGGTCTTCTCCTGATACGTGTGAAATTCGTCGACCCTGCGAGCCAACTCCTCCTCGGTGGCCTTGGCACGTCCCGCTAGATCCTCCGCACGAGCTTCCTCCTTCCCAAGGGCCTCCTCCAGCTCCTTCGCTCTCTCTCTAGCCCCGGCCGCCTGCAGCTCATGATCGGCCACAACCGCCTTCAGGCGCTCTACCTCCGCTTCGTATTGGCCGCCCCTTTCCCTCTCCTTCGCCAGGTCCTCGCCAGCGCTCTTACGAAAGGCGGCAAACTCGGCCACCACTCTAGCCACGGCACCCTCGGCCTTATGTATGGCTGGCACGTGCCTCATCATCCCAAGCATCAAGTTGACGGCCTGAACAAAGAAAAGCGGAGAAGAGAACCCATTTAGGGTGTTCAATAAAATCCGCTGAAAAACGTCATCCGTTGTACAAAACCTACCTGGACGACGTGCAACACCGCGGTCCCACATAGACCCTCGGGCTCCACCGCTTCCAGCGCCACCCTATCGCGGGGCAAGAAAATGTTCTCCGCCAGCCTCGCCGCCACGCCTCCATCCTCGAACACGGACTCATCACTCGCCACTCTGTACGGCGCCCGATGAAGCGCCTCGTCGGAATAACCCTCAACATCGGTTCTCGTGGCCTTGAACTTAACCAATGAGGCCTCACAGCGGGGATCGGCGGCCCGCTCGAGACCGAACAACGGACAACCATAGGGCCAACTGTCCCATCCGGTAGACCCAGTCGGGCCACCTGACGTTTCGGCCCTCCCCGACTGACCGATAGCGGCCGCCCCCTCCACTACTGTAGGTGCCAGGGGGGCTAGACGACCGCACCCTGGGGGCTTCCACCCCTCCCCATGTCGACCCTTCGTCACCGACCTCCAGGTCGATGACGGGGTTGGCCATCCCTTCCCCGGCTCCACCCTCCTGCTGACCGGCTCCCCCCCGACCCGGCGCATCAGGGACGGATGACCTCGTCGGCCTCTTCCTCCTCTATGTGGGCGCCGGCACTCCCGTCGAGCTCCCCACACCTCCTTCCTCTCGCAACCTCTTGGGGCCAATTCTCGACGACGCTCGCCCCGCCTGCTCTGAGGCGCGCTGCATCATTTCCTCGAGGGACAAACTCATCGTGCGACCTGCCAAAGAGAGAAATTTCAGCGTAAGCACTTCAGATGCACTAACACCAAAATCTGTTGTACCTTCGGGCCAGATGTTCGCCTCTATCGTCTCAGCCCGAGCGAGCATCCGATAATCTCGGCCCTCCATTGGTATGGCCATTAAAAGCTGGGCCACCATTTTCTCCTCATCCCCCAATTTAACCCCCTCCTTCGCCTCGGGATTCAACTCCGCCCATTCAGATCTTATCAGCACCTCCTCCGGCACGCCCACAAACACATACTGCTGGCGCCACAACTTAATATTCCCGGGCAACCCCCGAATGAGCGGATGTCTCTTTTTCGCGGATAGATAGTAGCAGGACCCTAACCTCTTCACCGAGAAGAAATGGCGAAATAAGGACAGGGATGGGCAAACCTGGTTACTCACGCACAGCACTAGGATCCCCACAACGGCACTGATGGCATTGGGCATCAGGCGATACAAGGGCAACTCCAGGAAGTTCAACACATCCAGCAAGAAAGGATGGGGGAAGCGCAACCCTTGTTCAAACGAGGAGACATACACCCCCACCTCCCGGTCGCCCGCGAAACACACCCTCTCTTGCGGCTCCGGTTCACGAACCGAATACGGTGGCCTGACATACATCTCGAAGATCTCCGCAATGGATTTCTTCAGCACCGACTTCACGCCCGCAATCTCGAGAGGCACCTCTCCTGTCTCCGTGGCGGAGCTCCCTTCCCCAACCACCCCGACCCCTGACCACGAAACAAAGACATCGAGGAAGACATCTATAAAACGGGCCTCTTACCTAAGGGGTTCTGACAACTCGGGCGGCTGCGCTACTTCGTCGACCGCTCCCACGAGGACGATTCCGGCTAGGATAATGAAATCTCCGACGAGCTCCAGCTGCTTGCCAAAAATCTTCGCCCAACAACCAGCTTTGCTTCGCCCCCCTCCCTGAGCTCTCTTTTACGCGATTGCACAAAGCATCATGACCGTCGACCTCGAGACACGCGTCACCAATCCGGGCCCTATCCAGCACCGACCCACGTGTTCTGACGCTTCGCGTAATGGTAAACCGTCAATTCTGCCACGCGTCATCACTGCAGTGGTCGGGTCGCTTCAGTTCCCGCCCGCCGTCGAATCGCCAGGATGACGTCTAGTCATACGACCGCCAACAATTCCTGCCCAAATCCCGAAGAAATGATTACCCCCATTCGAAATTACTCCGCCCTTCGCCTCTTCTTTCTATGCGCCGCGTGTCCCGAGACTGAGTCCGACCTCCATCGGGGCGGCCAAAACAAGAAGGCGTCGCTCGTACCAAGGAAGTGTCCGACCCCCATCGGGCGTCCGAAACAGGACTCCGCCGCCCAACTAATCGGGGATCTCAGTTTCAACGCTTGGCAAGCATTCTTACGGACCAAGCAACCTCGCCCCGCCTCTGATCCACCGGGATTCACGTTGGGCTTCCGAGCAAACCGCTGCTAAAACGCGACATATCTCAACTCCCCTCTCCCGACGACCTCGGCAGAGCGAAGTTGGGGGCAGTTACGTCCCTCACAAAGCTGACGGTCTACGAAGTTGGGGGCAGTTACGTCCCTCACAAAGCTGACGGTCTACGAAAAAAACAAGGAAGAATACAGTTCGACACAAGACCAACACAATCCATTTACCCAAATAGCAATACCGTACATGGAACCTCCCACATACTACAACAAAACATTGGTTATAACCCTCACACAAGAAGGTACGGGCCTCCCCAAGCCCACCCTGTTAGCGGTGCCACCTCTCCACCGACCGAGCCCTCACATCTCTCGCCACTTGTCGAATCCCCGCATCCTTAGCCTCTTGCAACATCGGCACAACATGCTCGTCATGATAGCGGCGGATAGCGGCTTCGATCATTTCGCCTTCAGCTTCTCATTTTTCCTCCAACCGCCGATTCGCAACACCCCTCTCCCTTTTCTCGGTCGCAAGGGCCTCCTTTAGGCCTTCTATTTGCCACCTCTGTACCCCGATCACCGCCTCCTTGCTAGCCACTTCCGCGGTATGCTTCGACCGGATGTCGTCCCTCTCTCGCGTTACTTCTTGGAGTTGGTTCTCGACCATGGCTTTGGATGAATCGAAATACGCAGCCCGCCCCTTCTCCACCTCATAGGCCTTCCTAACCCTCTCCAGCTCCGCCTCCGCGTCCCTCAGATTCGCCTTGACCTCAGCAAGGTTCGCCCTCGCTACCTCCAGAGACGCCCTGGTGACGGCCATAGGAGCACGGCCCCGCAGGGATAACACGTTCGCAACCATCTACAGAAGACCCGAATCAGCGGGGCACGAACAAAGAAAGCCCGAGGGCGAGGAAAGAAAACCGGCTTACCTGCACGACGTGCCATATAGCCGAGCCACACAATTGTTCCGCCCCCACATGAGTCAAAGACTCGCGATCGCGTGGTAACACGCAATACTCGGCGAGGCGCGCCGCCACTCCCGCATCCTCGAATACCGACTCGTCGCAGCCTACTCGAAAAGGGAACTTGTGGAGACGGTCATCTGGATACGCCTCGACCTCTTCTCGGGTCCTCTTAAAACGAATAAGGGCGCCCTCACAAGCCGGACTCGACGACCCCCCCCCCCATTTCCCACGAAGGGATTCCGTATGGCCATTTTTGAACCAAAGGCGCTCGGCGAGGTTCGACCACCCCTGATACCCTCGGCGGAACGGAGGGTCTAGCCCCCCGCGCGGACGCGCCCTCATGAAGATCTTCGTCGGGCCCATCGGCAGAGATACCTGGCCCGGCTGCCCTTCGTCCTGGATGCGCCCTCTCCCCACGGGGAACCCCGCCTCCACGTTCCCGAGATCCTGCCTCGCGCGCCACCCCCTTGCCTTTCCCACGAGGATCAGTATCCTCCGAGATCGGGGCTCCAGCCGAACCTGACACCTCCTCCGGCCCCCGCATCGCGTCCCCGCCTACAAAAAAAGAAGAGAAGATCAGGGCAAGCCTAGCCCAGAGTTTACAAAACATCAAAGATACCTAGGGCCCAAAAGTCCTGAGCGAGCCGACTGCTCAGCGTCAGACTCGCCAACTGACGGTGCGCCTCGGGCAGTTCCATCAAAATCTAGCTTTGGTAATGTCCTCCCCAGTCAGCTCCACCCTTTCATTTACTAGGGGATTCCGCGCCCCCCCAATTCGACATCAGCGCCACGTCGCTTGGCACCGTCACGAAGGCAAACTCCCTCATCCAATCGCCGACGTCGTCGGGCACCCAGAGGATAAGTCCTCGCCCTCTCCTGGCACAAACACAATGATACATGCCCCTCTTCCGAATCACAAAGAAATACAGGAACAGCGCCAGGGAGGGACTCAAGGAGCAAGCAAGGCACAAGACGAAAAACCCCACTAACAAGCCCCAAGAACGGGGCGCTAGGGCAAATATCGGCAGCTCCAGGAAATTCAACAAATAAAACAAATACGGATGGATCGGGAAGCGGAGCCCCAACTCGAATGACCGGACATAGACCCCGACCTCATTATCTCCAGGGAAACACACCGCTTCCTCTGACCCGGGAACCCGAACCTTATAGGGCTGTCGCACGAACCGCACACGAATCTCCCTGATGTTGATCCTATCCAACCTACATCGGAGGGATCCAATCGCTCTCGGGACAACGGATCGCCATGACCCTCTTTCCCTGGGCCACCGCACCCCCGGCTGCGACGCCCCCTCACCCACCAACTCCTCCTCCCCCACTTGGCTACCGCCTCCAACCTCGAAACGAGAAGCCATCGGTCGAAAAGGAAGGAAATTAATTGTTATTACCTGTCTGATCCCACAAATCCGGAGGGCGTTTGGAAGAAGATGACCGGCGGCAGAAGCAGCAAACTAGCCAGCCAGCGACAGATAGAAGTATCGAACGCCGGAGGAGAATCGGAGAGAGATAAAAACTCCCGCCGACCGCCTCTCAGACCCTTTTATTTGTAAAGTGGGCCACCGAGCCATCTCGGCCGTCGGCCTTCCGCCACGCGGCGCCCATCGGGATGTCCTCGACGCCTCGACTGGCGTGAGGGTCACTTCATCCACGCGTCGCGAAGCCAATCGTGGAGGCGCTTCGTCTTCCTCTACCCCCTCTCAAATCGTAATAATGACCACTAAGGCGGGAGTTCCGATGCTGCTGCCGCCGCCACCGGGCGTGGGCCAAGGCCCTTACTGATGGTCCAGGATGTCGTAGATGGTTCGCCCTCCGAGCCGAGCCGGGCTACTGCCTCAGACTCGAAGGACGGGGGCAATTGTTACGACCTAAAGATCGTAAGCGTCCGACTCCCCCCACCCGCCTGCTCCGAGGCACGCAACCCATGACCGACGGGGAGGCGCGGCCGGGCCGAACAGCCCCCGAGCCGGTCGACCCGGCCGGCCCCCATGCACCACAACGCCCGGGATAGCATAGCCCGGCCTTTAGTTCGTCACCAACGACAAACAACCTAGGATAAGGACACGACTGACACATACGCCACCCGACCGTCTGACAGAACACCCCCTGGCGGTTGAGCCGACTGACATTAATGCTTTCGGCCCTGACATCCCGACAAAGCGCCCCCTGGCCGTCGCGCCGTCTGACAAAAGCAGGTCAGGCACTCATGTTCCTGACGTCCTCGTCCGAAGCTTCCGCTGACAACCGAGCCAGCTCAGCACGTCTAGTCAGCATGCCAGGTCAGCCCTGCCTAGTCATCTCCCGTCAGGTATAAATACCCCCTCTCCTCTTACGGTGGGGGGTTGGAAAATTCTCTCTCAATCTATTATTCACACACGAGAGCAAAGGTCGTCCATATCTTTGCTCTCCCACTTATAGCTCGCCACGTGCGGTCGACACACCGTTAGTCCGACCGGCGTGCCTAGCCCCCGTTTTAAGTCCTTTTACTGACTTAGGCATCGGAGGGGCTAAGGGTTGGACCCCAACCCCGCCCTTCTGACGAGTTGCTCGTGCTGCAGGAAAGCTCACCCCTTGGTCAACATCAACTTCAGCCTCCTGCCATCCAACTTTCCTCTGCCGCATCCGGTGAGATTCGACCCCGTGATCACCCCCGACGACAAGTCCAACCTCTTCACCCCACTAATCACTTGTTAAACAGCCCACCTAAACCCTCTTCTCCATATAACCACCGTGCCCTTGGTTCTCCACAATACAAATTCATTGTACGCGAGTTCCACCTCGTAACAACAACGTTCCTTTATGTATCAGTACATCACCAAAACCAAAGGTTGTGATATCCCCTAGTCCACCAGTTGTGGTAAAAAATAAAGGTGGAGGCCGTCGCGGACCATCCAGTAAGCAAGAGCGTGAACAAGCCCGAAACAGTCCCATTTGGTATCCAAGACAACAATGATGGTTGTTCTCCTATCGGTCTGGAGGACATTAAACTGACCAATCCAATAGATAATTTTGGTGGTAATGATGACGCTTATTTGATGCACGAAGATGAAGTCGAAGAAGAAGATAGTTGTAATGACGAATTTGACAACGATGACCCCTTCAATGATGTTTGTGATGATGATTCGTATGAATGACAGGATCTATTTTCTTGTGTATTTGCTGATTTGTTTGATCCATATTTTGGTGTATTTGTGGAATCACATCTGGCCGTACATCCAGAAGAGGGTGCTCATCCAACAGAAAATGTAGACAATTATGATGCTGGCCATACAAAGAAGCCTGCAGATTCACGTTCTCTTCCCATAGTCCCAACTGATCATGTTTTTATAGGTATGCTCTCATATACATCTCTATACTCCAATATACACTACATAGTATAATGCACATTGACGTATATTGGCGCATATTGGCTAATACTATGTTATATTGGTGTATACTATAGTAAAGTATATAATTGTGCAGGTAATCACAATCCTACCATCATTTGTAGTAATGATGGTCCTTCTGAAGCACATTCGACCAATGTAAACGTTCATGTGTTGAAGGATTTCAGTGTTGGTGAACTTGTAAGAAGCAAGGTTGAACTGTTGCTCTGATTGCATATTATAACCGTAAAAGGCGAATCGCGAGTTTCGCATTACACATTCTGACCGCATGAGGCTTATTGCTACCTGTGTTGACAAGTCTTGCACGTGGAGGCTTAGGGAGTCATTGTCAAAGAAGCATGGCTCATGGATCATTCGGTCATACGTGAAGGGTCACAGTTGTTCCATTGATGCAAGGTTTAAGCGTTATCGTGGAAGTGCAACAAGCGAAGTTATTGCGCAAATGGTTAAAGATGATAATAATGATCCATAGGATATCGTGAAAATGTTAGAAAAGTTGTATGGTATCAACATAACTTACTGAAAAGCTTGGAAAGCCAAGGAGATTGCTACACAATTGGTACGTGGCAGTCCGGAAGCATCTTTTATGGGACTACCATCTTACTTGTGGTTGTTGGAGCATGCAAATCCCGGTACGTATTTGGCATATCAGTTAGACATGAACAATTGTTTTGTGCAATGTTTCTTGGCATTTGGGCCCTCGATTGTGGGTTTTGTATCTTGCATCCGACCCGTTGTAGCTGTAGATGCATGCTTCTTGAAGGGACGTTACAGAGGCAAGTTGTTCATTGCTACTTGTATGGACAGAAACAACCAAATTTATTCATTAGCATTTGGCGTCGCAGCAACCGAAAACGATGCATCGTGGTCATGGTTCTTTCAGCAACTTCGCAATGTTGTTGGGTCCCGAGAAGATTTAGTTTTTATTTCTGACCGTCATCCTTTAATTGAGAAATGTTGCATGGAGCAATTTCCTGAAGCAATGTATGGAATTTGCATGTTCCATCTAGGGTTGAACATGAATGCAAAGTACAAGGTGAAGGAGAAAGAATTCTTGTACAGTGTGGCTAAGGCTTATACAGAGATAGATTTCGAAGAGAAGTTGTATCATGTGCGGTCAACAAAGAGGCAAGTATATGACTATCTTATGGATGTCGATCCAAAAAAATGGGCTCGTTGTTTTTTCCCTGCCAAGCGATATAGTATCATGACGACCAATATTGCCGAGTCAATGAATGCTCTCTTGAAGGTGGCTCGCGAATTTCCTATTATCGCTTTCTTGGAAACTATTAGAACCAAGCTACACGCTTGGTTCCATGATCGGCTAAGACTCGCCAACAAATGCACTAGCATACTCACTCCTTATGCTGAGAGAAAGATTGGGAAGCAAGATGATAAGTCACGTCACTTCATGGTACATCCAATTGATGAATTCAGGTTTTACATTCTTGATGGTCAACGTGATGCAACGGTTGATATAAATTTGCGCACATGCACGTGCAATAAATTCCAGCTAAACTAGTTTCCTTGCGCACATGCAATCAGGGCTTCCAGGACGCGTAATATATCTGCTTATACCCTTTGTTCAATGTAAAATTCGTTATACTTTGGTATACATTTGTCTACTTTTCGTATATCAGTGTTTAACAACGTATAATAGTGTTATTGGCGTAGAGTAGTGCATGCTGGTATATATTAGTGTTTACTGGCGTGTTACAATATGTTTCTTATCTTATGCAGGTTTTACACAATTGAATGTTTAATGCTGTCATACGCCCTACCAATGAATCCAGTTCCGCATCGAAGTGAGTGGTATCGAGTTGTACCACAAAGTGTCCAAGATGTGGTTGTACATCCGCCAGTTGTTCCGAACAAAAAAGGAAGGAGAAAGAAGAAACTGATGCCATCGCAAGGAGAGGAGACACCAGGAAAGAGGTGTGGACGATGCAGGGAGCCGGGTCATAATAGGCAAACATGTAAGGGGAAGGAGTATGTACCATCTCAAGCAATATGATTGTGTAATTTGTAACAATTTTACTTTGCAACTGATATTCCGATTGTAACAATTTGTAACAATGTAAGGGGAAGGAGTTTGTACCATCTCAAACACCTAAAGAGCTCTTGTTCCCCAAGCAGCCAACAAGTACATTCGTTCATATTTACAAAGTAATGTTTTTTTAGACAAAGCAAATCCATTGATGAAAATTTAAACTAATCATTTGTAGCATGAATAAAGTCAGATAGCAGCCTAAACATCCATAAGCAAAAGTAAAGTGTCAATTGTCTAAACATAAACTAAAAACATAATCATTATCCAGCTGAACATGATCACACTTTGATATCCTTCTCATCATAAATATATCTCCCGGAAATTGTCTTGGACCACTTAACAATATCCACAGCTAGTTTCCTCCTGTAATCAATGAAGTGGGAAGCAGATAATCCATGGACGTCAGTCTTCATTACCATGCAGTGAACAAATTTGATAGCATAACCCCCACAGTCCCAACTGTTGGGCTGATGTGGAACATCAACAATTGTCACAACAAATAGGATGTCAGTGTCCATTTTGTTTTCATCATTTTCAACACTCTCGTTGTACTATGAAGGTGTGATTGCAGCATGCATACCAAAGACCTGGAGGCGCTCTTCCACGTATGCACTCGACATAGAGTCATACACTTTGACCTCTTTCTCTCCAAAGTCGTATGCATAGGCTGCCCAGTGCAACCCCGCTATGTTTTCAATCCCATAGATGTGGTCACAAGAGACCCATGACTTACTCGCCCAATTCTCATTCATACCTACTACAAACTTGCACAAATCAATGTCCATGGCGATGTAACGACTGGTTTTTCATTTATGGATTTTATTATAAATATTTAAATATTTGGTTGCTTTACCTTGTTATGATTTCCATTTCCGTCTCCGTAGTTTTCATTTTCGTTCGTATTCGTCGTGATTCTCTAGATTCTTCCGTCGGTCGGCATGTTTGAAGTAAGTCATTCGTGACGGGCTTCATAACGTCGATATCTTAGAGTTAGAACGAGCCTAGGAGACTTAGGAAACCATCCTGGAGCTTCGCTCTCCATTTCGGAACTTTTGGTGCACGTTAGCTGGTATAAGAAGGGGCACCGACCGACTAGATGACGATCCAGTCGGTCGGAAAACCTTCTTGAACCGACTAGCGGGCTTGAAAAGTTATTCAGGAGTTACTGTTTGTCGTTAGTCGGTCTGAGAACCTTGGTTGACCGACTAGGTTGCAAACTAGTCGGTCAGCAATGCTTCTTTAACCGACTAACTCGTTTACTAATTTTTGGTATCAGTACTGTTCATTCTTAGTCGGTCTAAGTTCATCTTTCGACCGACTAGTTGCTAAACTAGTCGGTTAAGTTTTGTACTCAGACCGACTAATTCTTAGTTCTTCTGTACAGTCGAGTTACTGTTTACCCTTAGTCGGTCTAAGAACGTTCATCGACCGACTAGATGCCAAACTAGTCGGTCAGTAATTGTTCCTTGACCGACTAAATCTAAATCCTAATTTTCATCTGGGTTACTGTTTACTCTTAGTCGGTCTACGTTGGTCAACCGACCGACTAGTTCTCAAACTAGTCGGTCAGTGGTTGTTCTTTGACCGACTAACCAGTGCTGTAAACCCTAGTTTTGCCCTAGCCGCCACCAAACTCTATAAATACCCCTCCAAACGTTTTCTTCTTCTCCCTCACGACCTAAAACCCTAATTTCTCCCCCATTGAGCCCCCATCTCCCTCAAGCCATTGATCCTTCATCCCAAGCTCATCCTTCATCATCCAAACCCTCACTTGTCACAACCCACCTTCCATCTTCCCCAAACCTTCATCAAACCCCCAAAATCCACATCCAAACCAATTTCTCCAGATTTTTCCCTCATTTCCAGATCTGAGCCGGATCGTTCTTCCGTTGCCGTGGTTGCTCGGCATCGCTCCTCCGCCTCTTCACGGTAATACTCGATTCCTTTAGTTTTAGCATAACCCCCATTGACATTGTGAAACCCTAATAAAATGGATTATTAGAAAGTTAGGATTCTAATAAGAAATCGATTTAGAATCATTGTTCTAAAAATTGTTTTGCCATAACAGCGATCTATTCCGTAGTTAGCTTGTGCGACGATCTTCATTGCTCGTCAACCCCTGTATCAGGCAAGTGAAACTTGCATCTCTTGATTTGGGCCATGTCGTAGGCCATTTCCTTGCTTTAGCGTAAAAGAGACTAGACGGTGAAAGGATAGCCGTCTAGACGCCCTTGACCTAGCTTGACAACGAAGCTGGGTCCGTCACCTTCATCATGCTTGTACGTCACGTTTAAATTCAATTATCGGTACGCAAATATCTGTTCATGGCATTGCATGTTGATTTCTCATCGTGATTGCGTAGCACACGCTACGATACTTATATTCCTGGCTCGTGTTCCAGAAGCGAGCTCAGTTAGTTGGAAACCCCAACGCTCGACACATATGGGTGGGGTAAGAGATATGCGGCCACCTGAGCCCCGAGTTGGCCTGATCCGCCACTCCGGCCAGCAAGCGAACTCTCTAGTGCACAAGTGATTAATAGTGATAAGAGATAAGCGGCCTGAGCCACGAGCTGGCCAGCAGGTGGACTCTCTATGCACTAAGTGATAAGTGATAAGTGATAGGTGATTAGTGATTTGGTAGCTTTTGCTACATCGTGTGTGCTTGTCTCTTCCTTTAAACTGTTGCATCATACTTAACTGTCATGTCATTGCTTAATATTATAAATGCTAGGTTGTTAGTTACTTTCAGTTTCCTTGCCCAAGTCTTTCAGACTTGCTGACATGTGCCCCTTTCTCTTTTGGGTGACACATGTTAGACCCCGAGCCAGAGTTACTTGCTGAGGGTGAGTTGTTTGCGGACGCCGAGCTTGCGCCCGTGTTGGATGAGGACTTCGTAGACACTGGAGATCAGTCTTAGTGTCTACGTCTAGTTTTGTTAGATTGTTCGGGTTGTCGGTGCGTGGCACCTAGTTTGATACTCTGTTATATTTGTGTGTTGTTTGGCCTTGTTCTGGGCCTTTAGACTCTTTCTTTTAGCCTGGTGGCTTTTCTGTGATGTTGAATATTTTGTGGACAAACTGTGGGATTGGTATTTCATATCCGTCTCATATTATTATTGTTGTTGTTGTTGTTTCGTTTGCAATTACAGGGACCTGCTTATACTAAGTTTACGCTTATCGGGCGTGCAGCTTCACAGCTCCACGCTTGAGCGGACCTTCTCACGTCTCGCCCCCCCCCCATTTTAGGGAAGCGGGGCGTGACAGGTTTTAGTGGTGGCCCATGCAGGTCCTTTCTGTAACTGTAATTATCTGGATGACGATAATAATATAAGATTGTCCAACAAATAAGTTCGACATCTGAGCCCTAAGCTATGAGTCTAATTGTTTCGTTTTCTGTGTCATTAGATGGCAGGAAGGCGAATCACCCGTGGGGGTGGTAGTGGTGCGCCCCCTCATGACGAGGAGCCTGAGCGGAAGCCCACTAATGGAGAGATGATGCTGATGATGATGCAGATGATGCAAGTTCAGCAGGGTGTGCTACTGCAGGTACAGAATGCTCCGGTGGCTCGAGCTGCTCGGGTGGTGGAAGCCCCTCGCCCTGAGCCTGGGGCGAAGCAGTTCAGAGAGCTGGGTCCTGCATACTTTGATGGAACCGAAGGTCTCCTAGCTGCTGATGAATGGATGAGGAATATCGAGGACAATCTGAAGATGTCCAAGGTCAACGAAGTTAGTTGGGTTGACTTGGCGAAGCGCCAGCTGAGGGATAACGCCAGGAATTGGTGGGATGCTGAAGAGAAGATGTTGGAGGAGCCGATCGTCTGGGCTACCTTCAAGGCCAGATTTGATGGTGAGTTCTTCCCAAAAGCTGACAGGGAAGAGATGCTTCAGCGTTTTATCGATCTGAAGCAAGGAAGCTTGTCGGTGGACCGGTATCACCAAGAGTTCATGAGGCTGAGTCGGTTTGCACCGAAGATGGTGCAGGACGCTGAGGAGCAAGCTCAGAGGTTCCTGCAGTGACTTGCTTCGGAGCTCCAGAGTTTTGTGACCTCTTCTGACCGGGAATCTTATCAGAAGGTTCTAGTAGCAGCCAAGAGGCAGGAGCTGCTCGTGAACCAGAGGAGGGGGTCTATTGTTGGTGCTGGGAAGAGGTCTGTGGAACAGGTGAGAGCTGTGGTTAGACCTGGATTCAGGCCGAACCAGCCTGTTCAGTTTAAGAGGCCAGGAGGGCCTGTTCAGAAGACTTGCCATTTCTGTGGCAAGGAGGGCCATATCAAGGAATCGTGTAGGAGGTTCTTGGGGCAGTGTATTGCCTGTGGAGATCACGCCCATGCTCTCAGGGAGTGCCCGAGGTTGAAGCAGCCTTGGAAGGCATCTATTGTTGCCCCGCCATTGCAGTAGAGAGCTCCGGTGCCCGCTGGCCGTGGGGTACCCCTTGTTCCACAAGGGCATGCCTTTCGGCAGGCTGTTCCGTCGAGGAGGCAGGCGTTTCTGATGACCGAGGAGGAGATTTTGGCCATGGATGAGGTCATTGCAGGTAACTTTCAATCTAGTTGTTCCTTTCTTAATTAGTTGATTGTTAAAAAAAATTATGTTGGTTGCTTGTGTATGAATGTTGCTAGAGTAAGGTTTGATTGATTAGACTGTTGTTAGGTGTGGTTTTGGTTTGCACATTCCCTGCCCGAGTCCTCTTTGACTCAGGTGCGTCAATGTGCATTTTGGCCCAGAGCTTCGTGGAGAAGCATTCCTTGTCGACGTCCCCTCTCTCCAAGAGTTGGAACATCGTTACGGGGAATAGAGTAGTCTCGGTGCATCGTGGGTGCAGCCCTTGCCCAGTGGTGGTTTGTGGACATGAGCTTTATGCTGATTTTATTGTCCACGACATCACCAACTACGATGCGGTCTTTGGGATGGATTGGCTTGCGAGCTTCTATGCTACGATTGACTGTCGGAGGAAGAGAGTGGTGTTCGAGATTCCCGGACACCCAGTATTTGAGTTCAGCCGTGGCAGCAGTTCGCTTGGTCCGGTCAGATTTCGGGCCAGACCGGTGGAGGTTGTGGCTATGCAGATGGAGTTGGAGAGGCCAGCTGTGGTGCGAGATTTTGATGACGTCTTCCCCGAGGAGATGTCTGGACTGCCACCCGATCGAGCTCTATATTTTTCTATTGATTTGATTCCAGGTGCGCAGCCGATTTCGAAGACACCATATCGTATGGCGCCAGCAGAATTGAAAGAGTTGCGAAAGCAGCTGGATGAGCTTATGCAGAAGGGTTACATTAATCCCAGTGTGTCTCCGTGGGGAGCACCGGTGTTGTTGGTGAAGAAGAAGGACGGTTCGCGTCGCATGTGCGTGGACTATCGGGAGTTGAATGCGGTGACCATCAAGAATAAATACCCGTTGCCTCGCATCGATGATATTTTTGATCAACTTAGAGGTTCGAGGGTGTTTTCTAAATTGGATTTGAGGAGTGGTTACCATCAGTTGAAGGTGAAGAAGGATGATGTTCCGAAGACAGCGTTTAGGACGAAGTATGGACACTATGAGTTCGTGGTTATGCCTTTCGGTGTAACTAACGCGCCTGCAGTTTTCATGAATTTGATGAATCTGATTTTCTATGATTTTCTGGATAAGTTTGTCGTTATCTTTATTGACGACATTCTGATCTATTCGAAGTCGAAGGAAGAGCATGCCTCGCACTTGAGGACGGTGTTGGAGATTTTGAGGAAGCATCGGTTGTATGCTAAGTTTTCAAAGTGCGAGTTCTGGTTGGATCGAGTTGCTTTTCTCGGGTATGTGGTGACTGGTGATGGTATCTCAGTGGATCCCGAGAAGATTAGGGCCATCAGAGAGTGGCATGTTCTGTCGTCGGCCTCTGAGATTCGGAGTTTCCTTGGCTTGGCGGGATATTATCGGCGTTTCATTAAGGACTTTTCCCGTATTGCGGAGCCGATGACCAGGTTAACGCGGAAGGATGTTACTCTTGTTTGGTCGGGTGATTGTGAGGATGCCTTTGGTGTTCTGAGAGAGCGTTTGACGTCTGCTCCTGTCCTTGATGTGCCTGACCGCAGTGGAGGATTCGAGATCTTTTGCGATGCTTTTGGCAAGGGTCTCGGTTGTGTTTTGCATCAGCATGGACATGTGGTGGCTTATGCGTCGCGTCAGCTCAAGGTTCATGAGAAGAATTACCCGACGCATGATTTGGAGTTGGCTGCCGTTGTGTTTGCTCTTAAGATTTGGAGGCACTTCTTGCTGAGTGAGAAAGTGAAAATCTTCACCGATCATAAAAGCTTGAAGTATATTTTTACCCAGAAGGAGCTCAACATGCGACAGCATCGATGGTTGGAGCTTATGGCAGATTATGAGATTGATTTGCAGTATCACCCTGGCAAAGTGAATGTGGTGCCAGATGCTTTGAGTAGGCTTCCCGCGGTGATGGTTTTGACTTCGCAGTGGAGATTGCAACAGGATTTTTGCGAGTCCGGAGTGGAGATTGTTCTTCCTGGGGAGGCTTCTTCGTTGATGTACATGCAGGTGCAGTCAACGATCGTGGATCGGATTAAGGCGAGTCAGGTCGGAGATCCGAAATTGGTAAGAATTCGAGGGCATGTTGAAGCTGGTCTACGGACTGACTTTCTGATTCATGAGGATGGCTCGCTGAGGTTTGGAACCAGGTTGTGTGTGCCAGCTGGGGATATCAGAGAGGAGTTGATGGTGGAGGCACACAGTTCGCCGTATTCCGTGCATCCTGGTGGGACCAAGATGTACAAGGATCTTCGTCTGAACTTTTGGTGGCACGGCATGAAGAGGAGTGTGGCACGGAGTGTGGCCAAGTGTTTGGTTTGCCAGCAAGTGAAGGCGGAGCATCAGCGTACGGCAGGGTTGCTGCAACCACTTCCGATTCCGGAGTGGAAGTGGCAACACATCACTATGGATTTCGTGACTGGACTACCTCGGAGTCCGAAGCAGAATGACGCGATTTGGGTGATCGTAGATCGATTGACCAAGTCTGCGCATTTCATTCCATTCCGAGTAGGACAGTCCACTGAGGCACTAGCAAGGAGATACATGGAGGTAAATTCTTTTACTCTCCATCTCTATTTCCTTCTTCTAGTTTGGATAGTGATGTAATGTGAATCGTGCAGGAGGTCGTGCGACTTCATGGAGTCCCCGTGAGTATCGTGTCGGACAGGGACACGAGGTTCACATCTCAATTCTGGCAGAGTTTGCAGAAGAGTTTGGGTACGCGTCTGAGTTTAGCACGGCGTACCATCCGCAGACGGATGGCCAGTCCGAGAGGACAATTCAGATTTTGGAAGACATGCTGAGGGCGTGCATGTTGGATTTCAAGGGTTCGTGGGAGGACCACCTACATCTGGTGGAGTTTTCTTACAACAACAGCTTCCAGGCGAGTATTGGCATGGCGCCTTTCGCCGCTTTGTATGGGAGGAAATGTCGATCACCATTGAGTTGGGATGACGTTGGCGATCGGGAGCTGTTGGGACCTGAGATGATCGTGGAGGCGGTGGAGGTTGTCAGGAATATTCGGGAGAGGCTGAGGATTGCTCAGGACCGTTTTAAGCATTGGGCGGATGCTAAACGTCGTCCTTTGGAGTTTCAGCCTGGGGATCATGTGTTTCTGAGGATTTCCCCGAATCGTGGAGTGATCCATTTAGGGAAGAGAGGGAAGTTGAGCCCGCGATACATTGGACCGTTTGATGTTCTAGAGAGGGTTGGCGAGGTAGCTTATCGTCTAGCCTTGCCGCCATCTTTGGAAGGAGTCCATGATGTTTTCCATGTGTCGCAGCTTCGTCGATACATCAGCGATCCGTCTCACGCCGTAGATTTCTTGTAGATCACCGTTCGCCCAGATTTGATGTATGACCAGCATCCGGTGCAGATCCTGGACAGGCGTCAGAAGCCACTTCAGAACAAGGTCGTCGATCTTGTTAGAGTGATGTGGTGACATGGTTCGCCGGGAGAGTCTACTTGGGAGAGAGAAGATGAGATGCGAGAGCGCTACCCACTTTTGTTTCCGGACACGTGAGTGTTGGGAATTCCGAGGACGGAATTTTTCTTAAGTTGGGGAGGATGTAACGACTGGTTTTTCATGTATGGATTTTATTATAAATATTTATATATTTGGTTGCTTTTCCTTGTTGTGATTTCCATTTCCGTCTCCGTAGTTTTCATTTTCGTTCGTATTCGTCGTGATTCTCTAGATTCTTCCGTCGGTCGGCGTGTTTGAAGTAAGTCATTCGTGACGGGCTTCATAACGTCGATATCTTAGAGTTAGAACGAGCCTAGGAGACTTAGGAAACCATCCCGGAGCTTCGCGCTCCATTTCGGAACTTTTGGTGCACGTTAGCCGGTATAAGAAGGGGCACCGACCGACTAGATGACGATCCAGTCGGTCGGAAAACCTTCTTGAACCGACTAGCGGGCTTGAAAAGTTATTCAGGAGTTATTGTTTGTCGTTAGTCGGTCTCAGAACGTTGGTTGACCGACTAGGTTGCAAACTAGTCGGTCAGCAATGCTTCTTTAACCGACTAACTCGTTTACTAATTTTTGGTATCAGTACTGTTCATTCTTAGTCGGTCTAAGTTCATCTTTCGACCGACTAGTTGCTAAACTAGTCGGTTAAGTTTTGTACTCAGACCGACTAATTCTTAGTTCTTCTGTACAGTCGAGTTACTGTTTACCCTTAGTCGGTCTAAGAACGTTCATCGACCGACTAGATGCCAAACTAGTCGGTCAGTAATTGTTCCTTGACCGACTAAATCTAAATCCTAATTTTCGTCTGGGTTACTGTTTACTCTTAGTCGGTCTACGTTGGTCAACCGACCGACTAGTTCTCAAACTAGTCGGTCAGTGGTTGTTCTTTGACCGACTAACCAGTGCTGTAAACCCTAGTTTTGCCCTAGCCTCCACCAAACTCTATAAATACCCCTCCAAACGTTTTCTTCTTCTCCCTCACGACCTAAAACCCTAATTTCTCCCCCATTGAGCCCCCATCTCCCTCAAGCCATTGATCCTTCATCCCAAGCTCATCCTTCATCATCCAAACCCTCCCTTGTCACAACCCACCTTCCATCTTCCCCAAACCTTCATCAAACCCCCAAAATCCACATCCAAACCCATTTCTCCAGATTTTTCCCTCATTTCCAGATCTGAGCCGGATCGTTCTTCCGTTGCCGTGGTTGCTCGGCATCGCTCCTCCGCCTCTTCACGGTAATACTCGATTCCTTTAGTTTTAGCATAACCCCCATTGACATTGTGAAACCCTAATAAAATGGATTATTAGAAAGTTAGGATTCTAATAAGAAATCGATTTAGAATCATTGTTCTAAAAATTGTTTTGCCATAACAGCGATCTATTCCGTAGTTAGCTTGTGCGACGATCTTCATTGCTCGTCAACCCCGGTATCAGGCAAGTGAAACTTGCATCTCTTGATTTGGGCCATGTCGTAGGCCATTTCCTTGCTTTAGCGTAAAAGAGACTAGACGGTGAAAGGATAGCCGTCTAGACGCCCTTGACCTAGCTTGACAACGAAGCTGGGTCCGTCACCTTCATCATGCTTGTACGTCACGTTTAAATTCAATTATCGGTACGCAAATATCTGTTCATGGCATTGCATGTTGATTTCTCATCGTGATTGCGTAGCACACGCTACGATACTTATATTCCTGGCTCGTGTTCCAGAAGCGAGCTCAGTTAGTTGGAAACCCCAACGCTCGACACATATGGGTGGGGTAAGAGATATGCGGCCACCTGAGCCCCGAGTTGGCCTGATCCGCCACTCCGGCCAGCAGGCGAAATCTCTAGTGCACAAGTGATTAATAGTGATAAGAGATAAGCGGCCTGAGCCACGAGCTGGCCACCAGGTGGACTCTCTATGCACTAAGTGATAAGTGATAAGTGATAGGTGATTAGTGATTTGGTAGCTTTTGCTACATCGTGCGTGCTTGTCTCTTCCTTTAAACTGTTGCATCATACTTAACTGTCATGTCATTGCTTAATATTATAAATGCTAGGTTGTTAGTTACTTTCAGTTTCCTTGCCCAAGTCTTTCAGACTTGCTGACATGTGCCCCTTTCTCTTTTGGGTGACACATGTTAGACCCCGAGCCAGAGTTACTTGCTGAGGGTGAGTTGTTTGCGGACGCCAAGCTTGCGCCCGTGTTGGATGAGGACTTCGTAGACACTGGAGATCAGTCTTAGTGTCTACGTCTAGTTTTGTTAGATTGTTCGGGTTGTCGGTGCGTGGCACCTAGTTTGATACTCTGTTATATTTGTGTTTTGTTTGGCCTTGTTCTGGGCCTTTAGACTCTTTCTTTTAGCCTGGTGGCTTTTCTGTGATGTTGAATATTTTGTGGACAAACTGTGGGATTGGTATTTCATATCCGTCTCATATTATTATTATTATTGTTGTTGTTTTGTTTGCAATTACAGGGACCTGCTTATACTAAGTTTACGCTTATCGGGCGTGCAGCTTCACAGCTCCACACTTGAGCGGACCTTCTCACGTCTCGCCCCCCTATTTTAGGGAAGCGGGGCGTGACAGGCATCCCATGACACCTCAGCTCCAGCCATCCTCTTCTCGGAATACATCATCCGGTTATCCACAAACAACTTGTACCCATACTTGACAGACCTACTGTAAAGACATCCCAAACATGTCCATTTTGTTGATTGGAACATGTCTGGATACTCCTCAACTTGCATGTTCAGCAACTGGAGATGAGCATCAATATGCTGTAAAATATAATGGAATACGTTAGTTAACACTGGTTTACTTGACAGAAAGAAGCGTAAAGCAGTGCATATCAGCGCAAAAAGGTGTATATCAGTTAATGTGAAGGAAGATTAGTACATACCTCACTAGTAAGCAAACCTCTTTCAGAAATGAGCAATTCCAAGTTCTTGCAAAATAGGGAATCCAGTGTCTTCACAATAGGCACAAGTCCAGCAACTTAGGCCCTTGATATATTATTAGACAGCCATGAGCTTAACAAAGCATACTTCGTTGTGTCATACGCGAAGTCCTTCGAAGTCTCATAAGAGTTGGGGAGGGACAAGTCAATAAGAAAATCTTTGTCAGCATGGGCTTCTTTGTCAGTAGTGCATATCAGCGTGGGCTTCTTCTTATCAGCATCTTTGTCAACACCCTTCTTCTTCCTAGTTTTTTGTGGTCTGCCTGTTTCAAGTATGGGCTAATAACAGCAGCTGCAGGCCTCTTCATCCTTATTGGTCATCCACCTATGTTAATATGATTCTTAGGCTCCTCGACCACTGCACAAACATCAACAGAGATAGCTTCAGACAAGTCAGGTTTGTCAAAACCAGCATCGGCAATATCCGCCTCAACATCAACAAACTTTCCAGCCTCATTGATGTCAATCACTGTAGGGGGTTCATTTTTAGATGGTGGAAGGTTCAGTGCAGCCCTTAATTGCTTCTCCATTTTGTGCATAGCCAGTGCGAACTGATAGAAATACATGTCTCGCACACGCTTCGCAACATTGAGCTCAACCCTTTTGGCATCCAACCTGTCCTTCTCTAAACATGCCACCCTCTCCTCCAACACGGTCAGCCAATCTTCCAACCTCTGGATGCTCACGGCTATCTTCCTATCTAGCTTCTTCAAAGCCAAAGTCAAGTTTAGAAACCCGGGGACGTTCTCATCGTCATCTGCTCCTCCAGGAGGCATTGAATATCCTAGATAAGCCGGTCTGTAATCAAGGTATGCTCGTACGCTCTTGTAGTAGTCCATTTACAACTCTGCGGCTTCAGGTGTTACTCTCATGAAAGCCAAATGCAAGAACAATGAACTAATAAGTATGTGGTAAAGAAAATGCTAAGATACGTTAACATAAACTACTATACACTAGTATACGTTAATATACACTAGTATATGTTGGCGTATTCAGGCGTATACTAGTGTATTTAAGTGCATACAATGACATATCAGTTAATATAATGAAAAAACCAAAAAATATTGGAAATTAAATTCATTCTTACATCTTCAGCATCATATATAGTCTGCCTGGCTAGGGAATAGCCACTTGGCAGTACGTGTGAAGTATCCCATCGATAGATCCTTGGAAGAGGATTCCCAGGCACCCTCCTAGTCAAGGCAGCAACGAAATCTGGCAACAGACACTCTAGAACCCAGGCTTGAATAACAAAAGGGAATGTTCCAACCTTTAGATGTGCGACACCAGGTTTCTTAACCATATTCAACATGTGTGCCCACTCCTTCACCAATTCTTCATATACCATTCTGCCCCAGGGGTATGAATTGAACAACACCGGATCATCTGCCAAACATATGGCCCTGGGATGCACAACATTCCCAACATCTTTCACGAAGACCATGCTGTGGATGATGTAAAGCACAACAAGCTTGCGAATTTCAATGCTGTCAGGGTTTTGAACGGCCTCAGCATTGAGCTTGGCCATCAAATCTGAAAATCACAGGTTATCGGTGTCAAGGAATGTCCGGAACGGTGTCTCTGCTTCCTCGTCACAATTCGGGAACTCCCCAAATGGCAAGCCAGTAACAAGCACAAATTCAACATGCCCAAAGGTATACGAATGCACGGCTATGTTGAACTTCAATGTGCGTTATTAGGGCTGTTATTGCTTTTTTTCTCCCCTCTAGATAATAACCAATGCAAATTCGAACTTTGTATTGGGAACTTCTCCAGCTTAGCTAAGTACTCGATGAAACCATACTCCTTCAACATTTTCTTGGAGGCATCTTCGCCCAAGTACGCCTTAGCCTCTCGTATGCAATCCACTGTAGCCCGATTATTAACTTTGATTTTACCCATCGACATATCGCAAAACAAATCAGATTAGATAATTAAGTCAGCGTATAACAGTGTAAGTCAATGTATAACAGTGTAAACCAAAGTATTTCACTAATAAGTCAGCGTTTAACAGCGTATAACTTCGTATTTTATAGAATGGATTTGAGAAAAAATCACAAAAAATTGCTGCTCATCACAAAAAACTGCTTCGTAGTGAGGTATGTATTAATCTTCCTTCACATTAACTGATATACACCTTTTTGTGCTGATATGCACTGCTTTACGCTTCTTTCTGTCAAGTAACCCAGTGATAACTGACGTATTCCGACGTATGTTACAGGATATTGATGCTTATCTCCAGTTGTTGAACATGCAAGTTGAGGAGTATGAGCATCAATATCATGTAAATTTGTGAAGAATTTGAACATGCAATAACTTAACATTTTATTTTACAGGATATTCAAGTTGAGGAGTATGTTCAACTTGCGAATTATTTGAACATGCAATAACTTAACATTTTATTCTTCTCAAACTGTATTCTTCCCAAAACCCTAAATTAATACCCCCAAAAAATCTTGTACAAAATCACAAAAAATTTCCAAAATGCAAAGCAAAAAATGCGCAAATCACTTACCAGGTTCGAAAATCAAAAAGGCGCTGGAGGCTTGGTACGGCGGTGCTGTGAGGTCTGCGACGTCGGAGCTTCGCGAGGTCGACGCCGTATGAGTTGGGCGCTGCTGGCGGTTCAGGGTGATCGGAGAGACGGCGAAGGGTTTGTGGGTGCGATGGTTGTGTGCGGTGCAGCTAAGTGAGAGGCGGTGGAAGACGATGTTGAGTATTGGTGTTTCATACAAATCTTATTTTGATGATGATCACAACATTATGTTGTTGCTAATGAATCTCATATTTTAGTCTCTCAGTTTATTTCAAGGATATCTTTCTTGGAGACTAATCACTTGGTGTAAGGATGGACATCATGTGAAGAAGGGCCAAAGTTTGGACTCAAGGAGTGCCAAAGCTTGGAGATGGTGGAGAGCAATCAAGGAATCAAGATTGAAGACTTAGACTCTTAAGAAAGCATTGTAATCCATGTAATTTACTTTATTGCTTTCTCTCTCTTTTGATCTAGATTATTGTAATGCCTTGCTAGATGGTTTACTTTTCATGCATATGCATTCAACCATCTTAGTGAACCTTAGGATTATCATAGATTCTAGCCCAATAGGTTCACTCTGTCCAAAGACTCATTTGGAGTCTCTGGCTTTCCGTCAGTCACCTGATGAGGGAAACACAGCCGACTGGGTGATTTCCAGTCGCCTGTAGATCCTTCTACAGTCAGGTCGCCTAATTTGCACAGCTTAAGTCAACATTTCAATTGACTCAAACTTGAGCTTTACGCACAGTCGTCTGTCGATCAGTTTACAGTCGCATGTATACTTACAGTCGCCTGGGAATTGGCCAACAGTCGCATGTCTAGCGTAAGTGCAATCACTGCATCTCTCTGTCTTCTCTCCATATTTTACATTAGTCGATTGATGTAGAATATGCAGCCGCCTGACTATTTGACAGTGGACTGTAGTATTAACATCAGTCGCCTGTGCGAAGAATTGGAGAAAGAGTGCAGCTCTCTGTTTCAATCCATCCCCTGCAGCAGTCGTCTGCTGAAAGATTAACAGGAGCCTGTCCTGTTTGTCAGTCGACTGTATTGTCTTCTTAAGTCGAATGTCCTGACTCAGATTATAGCCGTTGGATATTTTCTAGCCGTTTGATCAGTCGACTGTCTTTTGATCAACAGTCGACTGTTCGTGTCGTTTTCACCCAGTTTCTAGCCGTTGCAGATTTGTTTATTTGGCTGTTTCTTTGGGTTTTTGGGCTTGATATAGGATTCCTATATATATGAGTGTGCTGCCTTTGCTTAAACTTCTTGATTGATTCTTGATTACTCTTGATTCTATTGAAAATCTCAAGAGATCTTTAAGCCACTCTCAAGCTCCCTCATTTCCCTCTTTTGAGCATTCATCTCTCTTCATGCATTGAAGTCCAGCTCAAGGGAAATCATCCAAGTGCTCTCAAGCATATTCCAACACTTGGTGATCCTCTTCCATGCCTTGCATTCATTCATGAGTAAGCATCTCAAGGCATAGGTAAGAGTATTTACTTTACATGGTGTAATTTGTTTTCCTATTTCTCTTTGTGGGATTAGGATACTCTCTTTGTGGGAGTTTCTCTCTTTGTGAGAGGTTGTCTCTTTGTGGGACTAGGGAATTCTCTTTGTGGGAATTAACTTTCTTTGTGGGAGTTCTAGTGTCCTAGTGTAGGGCTAACCCTAATTCTCTGAGTGGGAGTTAGTGATTCTCTGTGTGGGAGTCTTGATCCTTGTATAGGATTGGTTGGGTCCTTGTGTAGGGCATAAATCCTCTTTGTGGGGTATCTCCTCGTGAGATTTGTATTCACTTCTCTGTGTGGGATTATAGTGAATATTGGTGTGGCTGGATGTACCCAAGTTTGGGGAACCAGGGTAAATATTTGTGTTTGCGTTTGGATTGATTGTGCCTTTTAATTCCTCTTGCATTTATAATTCCACATTTGCAAGTTAAATTTTAATTGGACAATTTTATTGCCATTACACTATTCACCCCCCTCTAGTGTGTGTTGTTAGTATTGCAAAGGTTAGACGATCCCTACAATTGGTATCAGAGCGAGGTTAAAGCATACTGCAATGATGGCATTCAACGCCTCATCCGCGTCTCATGAAGAAGGTCACTCAATCGTTCGACCCGCGCTCTTCAACGGAACCAACTACCCAAGCTGGAAGATCAGAATGATGATCTACATGGAGGGTCAAGACCTATAGGACATCACGGAGGTGCCATTTGAGAAGCCCACTACTCCTGCGGCTTCAAGGACAAAGGCAGAGAAGGACTCAATCAAGTTCAATGCGAGAGCTATGAATGCATTACATTGCGCTCTCTCAGCTAATGAGTTCAACCGCATCTCCATGTGCAAAACGGCAAATGATATTTGGCACACCTTGGAGATTTGTCATGAAGGGACAACGAAGGTAAAGAAATCTAAACAAACTATGTTTAGATCTAAATATGAAATGTTTAAGATGTAGGCAGGCGAAAGCATTTCAGAGATGTTCACAAGGTTCACCGATATCGTGAACGCTTTGGAGGGACTCGGGAAGACGATTTCCCAAGAGGATCGTGTAGAGAAGATCCTAGACTCTCTCACACCTCGTTGGGAGTCAAAGGCCAACGGAATTTTGGAGTCATATGACACGTCCAAATATACCGTTGAGGAGTGCATTAGAAATCTCATGGCGTATGAAGTGAATCTTCAACACAAGAAGGAGATTCAACCAACAAAGCCCGAGAAGCTAGAGAAGCAAAAGGGGGTTGCATTCCATGCCAAGGAGGAGCCAATCAAGTGGAGGAGAAAATTCCATCGGGAAGCTCCTAGTGAAGAAGATGAACAAGAAGATGCAAGTGGAGAAGAAATTGAGGAGCTTCCTGAACAATTCAAAGCATTCCTAAAATGCAATCAAGGTAAGTGTTTGTCAAAGTTTGCCTCCAATTCTAACAAGGTTCCTACTTGTTACACTTGCAGTGGAAAAGGTCACTTGTCTACCGAATGCCCTTCCAAACCCAACAAAGAGACCTACAAGGGTAAAGGGAAGAAGCATTGGAAAGGAAGGTCCAAGTCCAAGAATCAAAAGAAGGGACTTGTTGGGACCTTTGATGATTCGAGTGAGGACACTTCGAGTAACGAAGAAGTGGATACAAAGGAGGATGCTCACGCATGCTTTGTAGCCATTGATGGTCCTACACCAATCCCCTCCGGATTAAATGAAGAAGAGTTGAATGCTTGGCTTGACCCATACAATTCCTATGAGGATTCGTGCCTCATGGCTATGGAGGAGAAGTCGTCATCAAGCTCTTGCAAGGATAATGATGATGATGTTGAGATCGAGGAGGAAAAGATCTCATACGAGGAGCTCAAGATCAACTTTGACTTGGTCTCCGAAAAGGCTAGTAAGTGTATCAACTCTTACAATAAATTAAAAGCAAAATATAAGATTGCTAAGAGTAGATTACATGAACTAGTTATTGCAAGTGTAATTCATGATGAAAGGCATGCGTATGACACTTGTGAGAGAGACGCACTTCTCTCTCAAATTAAGGAATTGAGCCTTTCTAATGAAAAACTCATTGCTCAAAACCTTAGCTTAGATGCTCACATTCAACAACTTACGTTGAAATGTGAAGAGGAATCCTGGAAGCTCATAAGCTTTGTGTATTCTAGGGATTCACTCCACGATTTGTTGGAAAAACAACATCCAGAAAATCATTGAGGAGGTTTGGGTTATATTCAAAATGTGGTTCCCAAACCCACCTTTAATTCCTCTTATGGTGCAAATACAAGAAATATTGCTAAAGCACCTAAGAAGAATCACCATGATTTCTTGTACAACAAGAACACCAACAAGAAGCATGTAGATCACAAGGTAATGAGGAAGAATGAAAAATCTTCATTTTTTGCTAAGAAGCAAAATCCTCATTCTTTGCATGCTAAGAAATTTGTTTCTACACCTAAGCATGCCACATCCTTCCCTCTTGCAAAGGCAAAATCATTGCCCAGGAAATCCTTAAGATTATGGATTCCCACTATGGTTAGTGCGCAAGAGAGAGATAGTTACATCAACTCTCTAGTTAGGGATGTGATCACCTCGTGTGATTACGTTAGGAAATCAAACTCCTCTTGGGTTTGGTTACCTAATGTTTAGGTTCCCCGCACACATTTGCATATTTCATGGGTATTGTGCTTTATGCTATATTTTTGCATACCCATTAGTTGTGTGTGTTTCATGTTTTTGAAAATACTTCCAAATATATGTATTTTTCATGAAAATGGGAATCTTGGGGTTTGTTGACATGCATGCATTTTTGATCCATGTGTATGTCAATGGGGAGTTAATATATTATGTGTTTAAATTATGTTAAGACATAGTTTAACTCTCATTTCGGAGGTTATTTGAGATCATTATTTTTACTTGGTTATTTTGGATCTCAAACCAAACCTCTTGTTTATTGCCAACTTGTGGCAATATTCTTTGTGTATCTTTGAAGCTTGATTTTTCCATATCTATTGCTTTGATACACTTTAGGCCCATGGCTCCATTAATTAATTGGTATTAGATCCTAGAAGTCAAAAGCTGACCATTTCTATGATCTAGGGGGAGCATGGGATAGTGAATTGATACCCACTAGATTTTTAAAATTTGGTATCATACATATCTTTCTTTTCTTGCATATTGTCACATCTTGGTTAAGATGACAAAGGGGGATATATTTGATGTCCACCTTTTTGACGATGTCAAGGGGGAGAGATATATGCATTATGTGATCATATCTATAGGGGGAGAGATATATGCATATGCATATGGGGAGAGATATCTCTATAGGGAGAGATATATGGGATTAGATAAACCATTCTTGTTTGCATGCTTTTATTCTTTGCAATTGGTTTATGTGATCCATGCCTATTATATGTCACCATGTTTTTATTGGTATTATGAGTATTTACCTTTGTGTAGCTCATTATATAATTGGTGCATATAAGTAGGGGGAGATCATTAGCATTGTGCTTTAATTCTTTATGATTTACATAATGTGTGTCATCATCAAAAAGGGGGAGATTGTTGAGTATTGGTGTTTCATACCAATCTTATTTTGATAATGATCATAACATTATGTTGTTGCTAATGAATCTCATGTTTTAGTCTCTCAGTTTATTTCAAGGATATCTTTCTTGGAGACTAATCACTTAGTGTAAGGATGGACATCATGTGAAGAAGGGCCAAAGTTTGGACTCAAGGAGTGCCAAAGCTTGGAGATGGTGGAGAGTAATCAAGGCATCAAGATTGAAGACTTAAACTCTTAAGAAAGCATTGCAATCCATGTAATTTACTTTATTGCTTTCTCTCTCTTTTGAGTCTAGATTATTGTAATGCCTTGCTAGATGGTTTACTTTTCATGCATATGCATTCAACCATCTTAGTGAACCTAAGGATTATCATAGAATCCAACTCAATAGGTTCACTCTGTCCAAAGACTCATTTGGAGTCTCTGGCTTTCCGTCAGTCGCCTGATGAGGGAAACACAGCCGACTGGGTGATTTCCAGTCGCCTGTAGATCCTTCTACAGTCGCCTGATTTGCACAGCTCAAGTCAACATTTCAATTGACTCAAACTTGAGCTTTACGCACAGTCATTTGTCGATCAGTTTACAGTCGCATGTATACTTACAGTCACCTGGGAATTGCCAACAGTCGCCTGTCTAGCGTAAGTGCAATCACTGCATCTCTCTGTCTTCTCTCCATATTTTACATTAGTCGACTGATGTAGAATATGCAGTCGCCTGACTATTTAACAGTCGACTGTAGTATTAACATCAGTCACCTGTGCGAAGAATTGGAGAAAGAGTGCAGCTCTCTGTTTGGATCCATCCCCTGCAGCAGTCGTCTGCTGAAGGATTAACAGGCGCCTGTCATGTTTGTCAGTCAACTGTATTGTCTTCTTAAGTCGACTGTCCTGGCTCAGATTATAGCCGTTGGATATTTTCTAGCCGTTTGATCAGTCGACTGTCTTTTGATCAACAGTCGACTGTTCGTGTCGTTTTCACCCAGTTTCTAGCCGTTGCAGATTTGTTTATTTGGCTGTTTCTTTGGGTTTTGGGCTTGATATAGGATTCCTATATATATGAGTGTGCTGCCTTTGCTTAAACTTCTTGATTGGTTCTTGATTACTCTTGATTCTATTGAAAATCTCAAGAGATCTTTACACCACTCTCAAGCTCCCTCATTACCCTCTTTTGAGCATTCATCTCTCTTCATGCATTGAAGTCCAGCTCAAGGGAAATCATCCAAGTGCTCTCAAGCATATTCCAACACTTGGTGATCCTCTTCCATGCCTTGCATTCATTCATGAGTAAGCATCTCAAGGCATAGGTAAGAGTATTTACTTTACATGGTGTAATTTGTTTTCCTATTTCTCTTTGTGGGATTAGGATACTCTCTTTGTGGGAGTTTCTCTCTTTGTGAGAGGTTGTCTCTTTGTGGGACTAGGAAATTCTCTTTGTGGGAATTAACTCTCTTTGTAGGAGTTCTAGTGTCCTAGTGTAGGGCTAACCCTAATTCTCTGAGTGGGAGTTAGTGATTCTCTGTGTGGGAGTCTTGATCCTTGTATAGGATTGGTTGGGTCCTTGTGTAGGGCATAAATCCTCTTTGTGGGGTATCTCCTCGTGAGATTTGTATTCACTTCTCTGTGTGGGATTATAGTGAATATTGGTGTGGCTGGATGTACCCAAGTTTGGGGAACCAGGGTAAATCTTTGTGTTTGCGTTTGGATTGATTGTGATTTTTAATTCCTCTTGCATTTATAATTCCACATTTGCAAGTTAAATTTTAATTGGACAATTTTATTGCCATTACACTATTCACCCCCCCTCTAGTGTGTGTTGTTAGTATTGCAAGGGTTAGACGATCCCTACAGACGGGAACGTCGGTGGAGGGATGGTCGGAGAGGAGGAAGTTGGGAGGAGTTATGGGTTTGGGAGAAGATGAGAAGAGGGTTACCGATTTGGGTAAATGGGGACGATTTTGGCGGCAAAATGGAGGAGGGAGAACATCGTCCGCTGGAATTGGTTTTCGCATGGTGTTTAATTTTTTGGGGGTTTTATTTTTTTGTAATGTAATGGGGTATTTTAGTCTTTTTTTTAGGGGGTGTGGTATTCTAGCAAAGTTTTTAAAGTGGATGGTAGAAATTAAAGAGATGGTTGACCCATGGTATTTAGCCAATTTTCTCTTCATTCACTTGCAAAAATAAGACACCTGACTCAAATGTTCAAGGACCAAAGGTACATACAATCCAACAGCTCATCTTCTTTGTAAAGTTACCTAGTTACATTGCTTTATCGTTTGGTGTGTACCATTATTAGGAATGTTCAGTTGGCACTGGTGAAGACAACGGCAGTTCCAAAGCAGGGGAGGACAATCTGGATGGCTGTTCAATTAAGGAAGCCAAGATAAAGGTATCCATTGACAAACTTAAGGAGTCAAAGAAAAACGACAACGATTCCAAATATGGGCATGCTGATGCGGACTTTGCTGCAAAACCAGTTACTACTGAAAGGAGTCGGGAGAGAGAAAGAGAGAGGTCAAAAGTTAAAGACCGGGATAGCAAGGGTAGAGACTCTGATCGTGACAGTAGAGGAAGAGACTCTGACAGGGATAGGGAGCGAGAGAGAGATCTGGAGCGTGACAGGGAAAAGCACAAGGAGCGAAGCCATCGTTCCAAGGAAAAAGGCTCAGGTACATACTCTTGTGTGATGCCATGTCATCGTTTACGCAACAAATATCTGTTTCATGTGTAATTTTTAGTGTGTTCTCATTGTCGGTGTGGTGACATGTCTGTGTTGGTGTGTATGCGTCCGTGCAACATGATGATGTGTCTGTTGATCCTTGTTCTTTTGAACTGTGGTTGTCCTTATTCTACTCCAGTGTTATCTATCAAAGCCAATTTATCCTGTTTTTCACCGGGCATTTTGAATATTTTGTCTTGAAATATTCAGTCCTGGTAAGTTTGGTCGATCTCCTCTAGTCTTCTGACCTAGTTGTTTCGTAGCCTTCCAATTCAAATAGCGATGGACTAACTGCACCTCATCTTGAGGTGCAGTGATGGGATAATGTCTGAAAATAGAAAAAATTTGGAAGAGAGAGAAACCGAAGTGACATGTAAATTGAATTTTTTTTCTAGTTTTAGTTAAGGGTCACCTCTCTACACCTCATTTTGAGGTGCAGAGAGTCCATCTCTTCAAATATGGAAATTGGTTTTTGAGGAGGGGAGTCCCCAATGCTTGTGGTTCATGATGTATTGTCCTTGTCAGTTAGCCTTCATAATTGTCCGAACAGACAATCAGACATTACCATTACGCCTAAAATGATACTGTAAGTCACCTCCTTGCTGAACAGTACATCATTAGGGGTCTTATCTACGCTTTTGGAAAAGTCTACTTTCGTCCCCTTATTAACTCTACCACTTGTTTCTGTCTCTGTGACTAAATGGGCCACTTGATGTACGTGCGCGCACGTGTTGATTCCTGTTTCTTTGCTTTTTTCTGTTGAGCTTTTGTTTTTGGGTCCTCAAAGAAATCTCTTTGTTGTATAGTTGGGCATCTTGATCCTATCACCCCCCCCCCCCCCCCCCCCCCCCCCCCCCCCCCCCCCCCTTTTGTCTTATTGCTTTGGTCCAATATGTGAGACTTCAAGCATGAGCCTAACAGTGTTTATGTTTGTGCTTTGAGTTTAGTATGTACTTCGCGCACGTGCTCTCTCTCTCTCTCTCTCTCTCTCTCTCTCTCTCTCACGCACACAGCTGAGAGGCATTTCGGGTTGTGAAAGATTAGTGAAGTGGCTGGTAATAATTCATTTAGATTGATTACCTTTGAAATCTCTCATGCATGGCACGAAGAGAAGCCAAGGCATCATTCATCGCCCTATGGTTTTATGTTATCAATGGAGTAGGAGCTAACCATCTATATGTTCTGAGATCAGTACTGTTCAATCTTTTTATCAGATCGTGATGAATATCACAGCAGTTCTCATTCCTCGCGCGACAAGGAGCGCCACAGACATCATCAGTACTCATGAGCACGAAGCCGCCCATCCTAAACTTGAAGCTGGATTATGACCCATCAGAATCAAACACAAACTGCATGAAATGCGTATGCTATATAACACAAACTTGATATCATGTTAAGCTTCATCAGCAGCCGACTTTGAAGTGCATGACTGCTATGGTGCCCAAGGCGCATCTGCATTCCAAACTTTGTGTAACGAATGTAGTTGTCGGTTGATGTTGTCTGCTAGGAGGATAATCAAACTGCGTGTAACAACGGGCTGTGATATCATTCTTGTCAAACCCGGCCCCAAGCACATGCAACTCTGGCAATAGCTTGCAAGTGTGCACATTCAGTAACAGCTTGCTGGTGTCCCTTCAAGTCAGCAACTCTTGCAATAGGCAGCTACCTTCATGGAACTAAACAACACTACTCTCATGCCCTCTTCCGATGTATTTACTGTTTGTGTTCGTGTTCTTTAAGTCGATTAAGACCTGTATATAAGTCTGATTAAGGAAGGCTCTTTATGACCATAAGAGTACTCTTAGCGTTCCATGCCCTGCTTCCTTTACTATTGTTAGGAATAAACTCTCTTGTATTATTCCAAGGGCAATAGCCCGATATATATAGAGTACAGGAAAAAGGTAAATAAGCACAAAAGACCCTATACAAAGGGACATATACATCTAACACCCCCCCTCAAACTCATGGTGGATCAACAACACTGAGTTTGGAAAGGTAAAAACTGTGCTGTGCTCTGGTCTGGGCCTTTGTGAAGAAATCTGCGAGCTGATACTCAGAAGGCACATACTGTAGAGCAATAACCGCATCCCGTACCTGTGAACGCGTAAAAGAGGCGTCCACACCAATGTGCTTGGTGAGCTCATGCTTCACCGGGTCACGAGCAATACTGATGGCACATGTACTGTCAGACAACAAAGGAGTAGGTGTGGAAATAGACACGCCAAAATCCTCAAGTAACCAACGTAGCCAAATAATCTCTGCTGTCAATAAGGCCATAGCACGCAACTCAGCCTCTGCACTCGATCGAGAAACCGACTGCTGCTTCTTGGTCTTCCAAGTGATGAGAGAGCCACCCAGGAAGACGCAATAGGCAGATAGAGACCGACGATCAGAAGGATCACTGGCCCAAGTCGCATCAGAGTAAGCATGGAGCTGTAAAGGGCCAGAGCGTGGAAAGAATAATCGACGGTGGTTGGTCCCGCGCAGATAACGCAGGACACGAAGAAGGTGGCTGTAGTGAAGCTGAGTAGGTGCAGAAACAAACTGGCTCAGGATGTGCACGGAATATGAAATATCCGGCCGAGTGATCCCAAGATAGACCAGACTGCCAACAAGATGTCGATAACGAGTGGGGTCCGGAAGAGACTCACCGTCAGTAGAGCAAAGATGGACATTCAGCTCCATCGGTGTATCAGCGGTACGCTGATCAACAAGAGAAGCCCGATCAAGAAGATCCTGAATATACTTCTCCTGAGAGAGATAGTAGCCATCAGGTGTGGAGGAAAACTCAATCCCCAGAAAGTAACGAAGAGGGCCAAGATCCGTCATAAGAAACTGCTCGCTCAGCCGTGCTTTCACAAAAGCAATAAACTGGGGATCATCTCCAGTGATAATCATATCATCCACATACAAAAGGAGAAGCGTCCGACCACGAGATGAAGTATGAACAAAGAGAGCAGGATCATGATCACTCGCAATAAAACCAGCAGCAGTGACGACAGAAGAGAACCGCTGAAACCAAGCACGGGGAGCCTGCCGAAGACCATATAGAGAGCGACGAAGGCGACAAACCATGCCCTCGGGGACAGAATAACCAGGTGGTGGCCGCATATAAACCTCCTCATCAAGAACGCCATTGAGAAAAGCATTCTTGACATCAAGCTGGGAAATAGTCCATGAACGAACAGCAGCAACAGCAATAAGACTGCGAACAGTAGTCATATGAGCAACAGGAGCAAAAGTCTCCTCAAAATCTATCACATGCTCCTGCTGAAAACCGCGCGCTACAAGACGAGCCTTGTAGCGCTCCAGAGTACCATCAGATCTGGTCTTGACCTTGTAAACCCACTTGCACGTGATAGGACGAACACGGGCAGGCAGGGGTACAAGATCCCACGTACCAGTACGCTCAAGCGCAGCAATCTCCTCTGTCATAGCATGCTGCCACTCCTGCTGAGCAGCGGCATCCCGATAAGAGGTCGGCTCAGAAAGAATAGCACCCAGAGAAGTAAACCGACCAGGAGGGCGTAGTGAGTCACGATCACGAAGGTGGTAACGAGGAGGGTCACTGGAGGAAGAGGGCAACTCAGGAGGGTCACTGGTGATGGAGGGCATCTCATGAGAAGACACTGCAGGAGGATCCTCGACTCGCTGACGACGAGTGTAGTGAAGAGGAAAGGGAGAAACACGTCCTGGGGTAGGAACAGAGGTGACCGGAGGCACAGGGGGCACTGGTGGTGGAGCTGAGGGCACAGGTGATGGAGGTATGGGTGGTGGAATGGTGGATAGTGGACTATCAGGAAAAGTGAGAAACAAAAGAGGCTCAACAATGGAGGCCGGACTGGACGATGAAGAAGGACGAGGGAAGAAGGGACGAGACTCATCGAAAGTCACATCACGAGAAATCCGCATCCGTCGAGCAACAGGATCCCAACACTGATATCCCTTGTGCACAGCACTATATCCAAGAAAGACACACTCAGCAGACTGGGCTGTCAACTTGGTACGCTCACGAGGGGCCAACAAGACATAACAGACACAACCAAAAAGACAAAGCTCAGGATAGGACGGCAGATCTGGAGGTGGTGTAGGAAGGCGCTCAAGTGGAATCGCACCCTGAAGAGGAGAGGATGGCTGCATGTTGCTGAGATATGTAGCAGTAGATACAGCCTCAGCCCAAAACTGAGGGGGAACAGAGGAAGCAATCATAAGGGCACGAGCAGTCTCAAGTAAATGACGATGCTTACGCTCAGCAACGCCATTTTGGGCATGAGCCCCAGGACAGGAAAACTGTGAGAGAGTGCCATGGGTATCAAGAAAGGCACGAAGGTGCCGAGATAAGTATTCTCCAGCAGAGTCAGCACGAAGAACCCGAATGGGAGTGCTATACTGTGTACGGATCATGGTAGCAAAAGATTTATAAATAGACAAAACCTCAGTACGAGAGGACATAAAGTATATCCACGTGTAGCGAGAAAAATCATCTATAAATATAATATAGTAACGATGACCCCCTTTCGAAACGAAGGGGGCCGGACCCCATACATCTGAGTGAACAAGATCAAAAGGACTCTGGGAGACAGACTCACTAGTAGGATAAGGTAGCTGTAACTGTTTGCCTAGTTTACAGCCCATACAGTCTAAAGACATATCACCAGAGACAGACCCTAATAAACCTCTACGAACCAAAGAAGAAAGACGCGAACCACAGAGATGTCCTAAGCGATCATGCCACTGGGCAAATGAGCCGGTGGAGGATGCTGTTGAATATTGGACTCTCCGAATTTGGTTTTGGATGAAGAGCAAACATAAATAATTCATGAACTAACAATTTGTGAGCGCAGTATTGGAGATCGTCGCCAATTTCACGAGAACAATCAAAGCGACATCTTAAGACTTCTCAAAGATCGTATTCATTGCCTAAAGCTTCGTTGAAGCCTTTGGACCATTTTGGAAGTCATGAAGAATTGATCGAAGCTCTCGAAGACCGTTCATTAAGGTTTCATTTATAGTCTTTTTGCTTCGATCTATAGAATGTTAAGCCTTGAGTATATCTTACGATTCTATCTTCATAACGCTCATATCGTAGCTCTAGGATCTTAGTACAAGTCCACTCTAACTTCCTCGAAGCATCGCGCTTCGATTCGGACTTGTTTGTGCATGTTAGTTGGTACAAGAAGAAGTACTGACTGACTAGATGGTGATCTAGTCGGTCATCAGAGCTTCTTGGACCGACTAGTTTGAGTTAATCTTTTCTTGTTCAGTACTGTTTACAGTTAGTCGGTCTACGTTGACTCACCGACCGACTAGTTTGTGAACTAGTCGGTCAGTGATGCTTCTTTGACCGACTAGTTGTGATTTACTGTACATGCCAAATTTCTCCTAAGCTACTGTTTATCGTTAGTCGGTCTAAGAATGTTTGGTGACCGACTAGTTGATAATCTAGTCGGTCAACTTTTGTTCTTGGACCGACTAAGTCAATTTGTATTCAGACTATTTGTTTTTGCATCTTAGTCGGTCTACGTTCACTGACTGACCGACTAGTTGTGAAACTAGTCGGTCAGAAAGTCTTCTTGGACCGACTAGATTTCTAGGTCTGAATTGTAGAGGAATATGCCCTCGGATCATTTGTATTTGATGCAAATGATTATTTAAGCTTAGATAGGGTCTAATTTGCATTTGATGCAAAAGAGATTAAATGTGTTTTAAATTGTTTAAAACAATATTTAATAAAATAAACGCAAGGAAAAGTACACGGGTAAGACGGGAATGTCCCGGTCTAGACCCAGGTTCGAACGGCCTCTAAATCGGACGCCAGATGATCAAGTTATGTCCAAAACAGCCCAAAGGGTCAGATCAGGCCAGACCAGACAGACCAGCTAAGACTGGACCTGGTCTGGCCTGATGGCCAGACCCAATAAAGCCAAACCGGCCTGGGCCTGGGCACCCAGACCCGCCTGGGCCTGGGCGCCCGGCCCAGGCCCTGGCCCCGGGCGCCTGGGCGCAGGCCCAGGCGCTGTGCGCCTGGGCCTGGGCCCAGGCGGCCCAGGACGCCTGGGCGCTGGGCGCCCAGGCGTTCTGGGCCGGGCGCCTGGCCCGGCCCAGGCGCCTGCCTGGGCGCCTGGCGCCTGGCGCCAGGCTGGCGCCTGGGTGCCCGCGCCCAGACTTGGGCACACGTGCCCAGGTCTGGGTTTGGGCGCCCAGTCATGTTTTGGAGGCTGTGGGGCCCACTTGCTGGGCCCCATTAATGGGTGCAGAACCCTAGATCTATTGGACAGATTTGACGGCTGATTTTAGTCGAAAATCAAGCCTTGGGCTGATCTTTGGACACTCAATTGGAGGGTCAAACGAACTCCGATTGACGAACAGTTTTTTCCTATGCGTTCACCGTTGAACGCTCGTCGTATTGATAGGTTGTATCAATCCTGAAGTTCAACGGTGAGGGAGTTAAAATTCACGGAAGTTTACACTTTGTGAAGTGCAAACTAAATTGAATTTGATTAAACTCTATTTTAGTCCCACATCGGATTTTGAGAAAAGGGGAGAGTCCGCCGCCTATATAAATAGGGGTCTGCTCTCCTCCTCAAAACTCGTCCCAAGCTCTAGATCTGAGCGGCTCTCGTAAATGTTGGAGCACGCTCGGATCTAAGCTAAATTAATATTCTCCTCTCCCTATAAATTTCTGCCTTGCTCCTGAGGGCTCTAGCAAAGCCGCAAAGGAGTTCGGATTCAGATCCGAAATCTAGGCGGAGGTTTCACTCGCGTGAAACTTTCTTCGGCGGTGGGTGGCTCGGCGACACGGGGATTGATCGCCTTGGGATGCGGAGCGGTTCTAGGAGCGGTGCGGGGAGCGGTTCAAGGAGCGGCTCGGCGTGAGACGGGAGCAGCTCGGAAGACGGCGCGGAACATCTCGCCTGCCCCAGGGCTGAGATTCCGGGTATGTGTTTAAGTTTTCATTTAATTATTCGCAGTAGTTAGATCCCTCTTGGGGTGGTCAGATCCACCCCAAGTTGGCAGAGTTCCTGGCTAATAGGGTCTGGTTCCTTAGGGTTGCATGTTAATTAGATTAACATAAAATTTTTCCGCTGCATTTCTGTCTATGTTCCGTCCGACTTAGGACGGGACTAGAGTTTTTGTGCCCTAAGGGTCCCAGAAAACCCATCATTGGTATCAGAGCCATCTCTGTATGCTGATCTAGGACTGCGAATTTATTATTTGAATGCTTTTACAGAAAAATGTTTTCTTTAAATTTATGCGATAAATTTAATTTTTTTTTTAAAAAAAATGTTTTCTTTAAATTTATGCGATAAATTTAAATTATTTTTAAATGTTTAAAATTTTTATATGATAAATTTTAAACATGAAAGTTTTAAAATGGAATTTTAAATTTATGTGATAAATTTTAAAATTGTTTTAAAGCTTTAAAACTTTATGCGATAAGTTTAAAAGGTTGTTTAAAATTTTATGTGATAAATTTTAAGCATGGAATTTTTTAAATGATGTTTTAAATTTATAAGATATTTTTAAAAGCTTATTTTAAAAGTTTAAAATTTTTTATGCGATAAATATTTTAAAGGAGCATGCAAATGTTATTATTTTAAAACAAGCTTTTACTTTATGAGATGAAATAAATGTTTTTAAAATCATATTTTAAATTTAAATGTTAAATTTAAGAATGCATGCCAAAACTGTTTATGCGATAAACTTTAGTCTATTTAAATTGTTAAATATTTGTACACCTTTTTATGCGATAAAATTAGTGTAACATTATTTTAATGGCTATGTCATCTTGTCCCTATTTGATAACACAAGACAACCCTTTAGGTTAGCCATTAAGTAATAATTAAAATTTTTTGCTTGAATTTTAATGACATGCTATGTTTTAATAAAACATTAACAATGCTTCAAGACCTAATTCCTGATTAGGGTAGTCCGTTTAATGAAATTTTTAATTTTAATTGTTATTATTAAATCATTAAAGGACTTCGCTTTTAGCGTTGGTTAATAATTTATTAAAATTCTAATAACGATTAGGATAGCACGTGAACCTTATAGTTGATAAGGACTTAATAAAAGTTATTAAACAAATCCTAAAATTTTGAATTTAAGGATGCAACTAGTTGATAGGATTAATTAGTTGTTAATAAAAGTTGTTTAGTCTATGGCACACATACAAAAATGACAAGCTTCATTCAATGGACCATGATCCAGTCAATGTGCTTGGCTAAGAGTTCTGGGTCAACCCTTGCTAGTACAAGGGGCAGTGATCCTGGCTTAGTCAATTCCCTGGCTGTGTTTCGCTGGACCGCAATGTCACGAATCATGCTTGTATGACACCCTGGACTATATCTAGTCAATGCGTTATAAATCTTATTAAAGATTAATTCGTATCCCTCCTTGATTTTGGAGCTTGGTAACTCAAAGAAGACAATTATAGTTGTTGAGTCTCCTCAAGCTGTGACTTGTTTTTCTTTAAGGAACAAACTCCAACATACATGTGATGTAGTCTAGACTTGACCCAAATCGATGTGTCGGGTCTCCTCGAGTATCGATCTAAGTCAAATCTGGACACGAAATCAAGGGTCTGACTAGACCAGTCATTATGATTTGTTGAGTCTCCTCAAGATCATAAGTGACTGTGGGTAAAAATCGACAGGGAATCACATGTGATGTGATTGACCAAGAGTTAGTCTACCAGTCATGGAACCAATCAACTTGTTGAGTCTCCTCAAGGTTGTGAGGTTCGGGATGATTGGATCCCTCTTTCACTAATTTTTAACGCCTTTTTCTTAGGCGCGTCTTGGTTCAAATAGGACTTCATCTTTTCTTGTAACTTCACCTTGATATCTTTGCGTACCTCGTATGACATCAAAGTACCCATCAATTGAACTACGGTATACTTATTCATGTCATTACCTTCCTCGATGGCGAAGGTACGTTTCTCCCAAGAAGAAGGAAGTCCTTCGATAATCTTCGAACACTTCTCCTTTTGGGTGTAAGTTTTGCCGAGAGCTTCCAACTCGTTCATTATGTCGACGAAGCGAGCATAATACTCCTTCATCTTTTCTCCCTGTTCCATATGAAATAATTCGTAATCTCTATTGACTACAACGAGTTTAGAATCTCTTACCCGACTCGTTCCTTCATGCAAAATGAGGAGTGAATTCCAAATTTGATATGCACTCTTACATGTGCATATCTTATTAAAATCTTTGGGTTCCAATGCGCATTGTAAAGCATTCATAGCTTTGGCATTCGCAATCTCCGCGACGACCTCCGCGGTAGTCCACTTGTCGAAATCTTCTTCGGTAGGCACATTATACTCCGACATGGTAATTCTCCACAAGGAAGCGCTCCGTAGGAACGTTTCCATCCGGCATTTCCAATATCCATAATTGACGCCGTTGAAGAATGGAGGCCTTGTCGAGGAATGTCCTTCCATGACCGAAGACGCTCCTTCACGGTTCCTGAAGGTGCCATAGTCGGAAGGTGGACGCACGGTTTTGTTGTCGTTGGCAGACATAGCTAAGTATCTGGCTCTGATACCAAATGTAATGCCCTACAAGCTACTGCACAAGTACTAGAGGGGGGGTGAATAGTACTTTAAAAATAACAAGGAGTATAATTCCAAATTAAAGTGCAAACAACTACCAAATCAATTTGCGGAAGCTTAAATTGAATGACAACAACAAAATTAACAATGCTAACAAATGATGTTACTGGGTTCGGATCCACCCAAGTCTCCCCGACTTGTTCCCGGTGATCCTACGTCCCAACCACCCGGATCCCCTCCAGATACTTAGGTTAGAAACCCTAACCCAAGATTTCCACTATGAATATCTTGTGAAAAACCTTCACAAGATCAAATCATACATGCAATGGCAATAGTGAATCCCACAACCCGGGATCACAACTTTCTCTCACAACCGAGAGAACCAATAAGCAATATAAAAATGTTTAGAATGAAATAAACAATCTTACCACAAAATCCTATACCTTGAGTTTTTCTTACCCAAATGGTGAAAGGAAGGATTTGAGGAAGATGAAGTCACCAAGGCCTAGCACCAAGGAAATGACCAGCAATAGGTGCCTAGGGATGATTTGGAGACTTGAATCAAGCTAAAGCTTGAAGGGCTCACCAAGAACAAGCTTCTCTCAATATGGATTCTAGATCTAGAAAGTGAGAGAATGGGTTTCTTGTGAGGAAGAGAGCTTTAGAAAAGAGTGAGAATGGCTATCTCTTTTGATCTCAATGAATCTCTTAATGGCAGCTCTAACCTAGAGAGAAATGACATAGGTTCGTATTTATAGGGTCCCATAAAAACAAATTAGGTTAAATCCCAACGGATAGAAAATCTGAGACAACTAGTCGGTCAAAGAACAACCACTGACCGACTAGTTCATCAACTAGTCGGTCAGTCAAACAACATGGACCGACTAAGTGAGGAACTGAGAAGAAAGAGAAATTCAGACCTAGAAATCTAGTCGGTCCAAGAAGACTTCCTGACCGACTAGTTTCACAACTAGTCGGTCAGTCAGTGAACGTAGACCGACTAAGAGGCAAAATGAAATAGTCTGAATACAAGTTGACTTAGTCGGTCCAAGAACAAAAGTTGACCGACTAGATTGTCAACTAGTCGGTCACCAAACGTTCTTAGACCGACTAAACGATAAACAGTAGCTTAGGAGAAATTTGGCATGAACAGTAAATCACAACTAGTCGGTCAAAGAAGCATCACTGACCGACTAGTTCACAAACTAGTCGGTCGGTGAGTCAACGTAGACCGACTAACTGTAAACAGTACTGAACAAGAAATTAAGGAAGTAAACTAGTCGGTCCAAGAAGCTTTGCTGACCGACTAGATCACCATCTAGTCGGTCAGTACTTCTTCTTGTACCAACTAACATGCACAAACAAGTCCGAATCGAAGCGCGACGCTTCGAGGAGTTTAGAATGAACTTGTACTAAGATCCTAGAGCTACGATATGAGCGTTATGAAGATAGAAACGTAAGATATACTCAAGGTTTAACATTCTATATATCGAAGCTAAAAGACTATAAATAAAACCTTAAAGAACGGTCTTCAAGAGCTTCGATTAAATCTTCATGACTTCCAAAACGGTCCAAGAGCTTCAACGAAGCTATAGGCAATGAATACGTGTTTTGAGAAGTCTTGAGATGTCGTTTTGATTGTTCTCGTGAATTTGCGATGATCTCCAATACTGCGCTCACAAATTGTTAGTTCATGAATTATTTATGTTTGCTCATCATCCAAAACCAAATCCGGGGAGTCCAATATTCAACAGATTGGGCCCCTAGGATTGACCTCTGGCTGACCCGGCAATTGGCCCTGTGTCCTCTGAAGATTGGCCACTTACAACCCCAGCTGAGTCACTTGATCAGCCAAAGTCTTCTGTCCAATTTACAGCTGCAGGTTAATCTTCTCCTGGTTCGATATATATTGGGTCAAGAGATTCCCGACCGGAGAGATTACCCGTTGTTGGTTATATGGTTGCTGCTGTGGCGGAAGCTGCTGATTTCTCGGGGGATACTGTTGAAATATCTGCGGCTGAGGTTGTTGCTGCTGCTGGTATTACTGCTGCTGCTGCTGAGGGGGCTGATACAACTACTGCTGAGGTTTCTGGGGCTGCTGGTATGGTGCCATGTAGCTGAGGTTCGGGTGGTTCCGGTTGTTGGGAGAATACGCTGGATTCGAGCTTGTCCTCGGTGGATAAGGTGCATTACCCGTCGGGTTATAGAAAAGAGCACTCGCCTGATCCACCGATGCTGAGATATCACCACCATCAAAGTCTCCCAAGACTTCAGCTTCTACTGCTTCCACTTGCTGAGTGTTGGCACCACCAGCTTCTACCATGAATGCCGAGATCTGGGTAGATAGTAAATCAAATTTGCTAAACAGTTTGTCGACCTCATCTACTCGGTGCATTCCTCCAGATCTTGGCATGGCGCGTTCATCGCACCACCTTTCATTATTAGATGCCATATTCTCCAGAATGTTTCTGGCATCTACTTCATTCCTCGACATGAAGGACCCTCCAGCCGCGGCATCCATTGAGGACTTTAGATCGTCCCTCAACCCATTGTAGAACAAATTGATGATTGCTATTTAGGGAGATCATAGTTAGGGAATTTCCGTTGCATCTCCTTATACCTCATCCATGCCTTATGCAAGGATTCGTGGCTGGCTTTGGAGAAGGAGGAGATCTCGCTCCTCAGCTTCATTGTCTTCCCCGGGGGAAAGAACTTGTTCAGGAACGCGTTGGACAGCTTCTCCTAAGTTGTAAAAGTATTGGGGTCCTTCCCCTTCAGCCATTGTTTTTCTTTGTCCCGCAGAGAGAATGGGAACAATCTGAGCCGGATGGCTTCAGCTGACACACCGTTGATTTTGGAGGTGTCGCACTTCTCCAAAAATGAGTACAGGTGCTCGATTGGGCTCTCCATAGGAGCTCCTGAAAACTAGGCATGTTGGATCCATGTCACAATGACGGCTTCAGCTCAAAACTTCCGGTGTAATGGCCGGAGGCTGGATGCTGGACGTGGACCCGATGGACGGCATCGAGTACTCAAGCAAGGACTTATGGAGAGGGGTATTTTCTCCCATGGTGGCAGCCTCCTTCCTTCTTCTTCTCTCGGCATTCAGACGCCTCATGGTAGCGTTTATCTCTGGATCTAGAGGAATCAAGTCGTCGAGACTTCTTGTGTTCCTGTGCATGAAAAATCAAGAAACACCTGTGAAGCACGTATGGTATAACGACATAATAAAACAGGAAATAAAGAGTAGAAAATAGAAAGTAAAAATGTACAATGCCAAAATTATCTCGAGGTCAAGATGTGAACTAGTCTCGGGGGTTCACAGGGTCCTAAAAGGAACAAGCATGTTGCCTCCCTGGCAATGGCGCCATAAAGCTTGACGTCCCCTAGATTTGGCACTATTTGCAATGGGATCAGGGATACCAGATTTAAATATTTGTAATCGCAAGCGCACGGTGTTGTAGTGTGGCTTGGGGGTCGAACTCAGGGAGGCGTGTGGTGTGCTTGTTTTCAAGAAGGAACCGGTTCACCCGGTGGGTGAGCTAGCACTAACAGTCGGTTGGTTGTCACGAGAAAGAAATACGAACGATGTAAGATTTAAAAGGGAACCTAGGACTTTGGTTTCCACCCTATCAGGAGCTCTCTCTATTACGACAGACGGATAGGAACACGATCGGATTCTAGGGTTTAGTGGTGAGATATTGCCTCTGAGAGTGATACCTAGCAGCCCATAGGCCCGATATTCCGGTCGATGCCCAGGATGATACGCTAGGTCTACCCGGGTTCGGTCGGTAGGCATTCCCATGTCCATTAACAGCGACCGACTCCGGGAGCACTAAGCTCGCAACGATTGCTCCCAACATTTCATCCTGCCGTTTCCACGTGCTAGGATTCAATGTCTACGCTAGGGGTGTAGGCTGTGGTTAGGGGATCAAACGCCAGTTTTATTTTCCCTTGGCCCGACGGTCAGAGGCGGTCTTCTCCCACCATTGACAATAAAACGTCCCACGTAACCATCTAAATTTCTAAATCCTATCGAAATCCTAATCATATGGTTGTTCTAGGGAGAACCCACGAAAGGGTTTCCACCAACGCCTTAGATTGGGGAACTACTCACGATTCATAGCAAAAATATCAACACAACAAAATTTAGCCATTGGAATCAAGATCAAGCAATAGAAATACAGAGCTAACAATAGTATTAACGTAATATCAAAGTTCCAAAACAATCAGAAAACTTACAAGACAAAATAAAATTGCAGCCGTAAAAAATCCCAAAAAACAGTCTGAAAAATGGGGATCTATTCTGGGAAAAACATAGGGTTCTATTTATAGATTAGTGTCCAGCCGATCGGTTGGAACATCAACCGATCAGGTGAGACGGATGTCGACTTGGTCTTCAGCTTTACAGATACATCACCCGGTCGCTGAACCGATCGGGTGATGTCGTCGGGTCGTGATCTGGGAGAATTCGGCTACAAATGAAACGATCAAGTGAGATGTCACCCGATCAGTTGGAATTCAACTCCAAAAGACAGAGAGCTGTGTCGTTTTCACCCGATCACAGAACCGATCGGGTGAGATTCTCTTCACTACTGCTCCTGTCTGGGTCGGATACGCGTACACGAATCGATCGGGTGGGTCTGTCCACCCGATTGGTTGAGGGCTGACATTTGGCATTCTTCGACGTTTGACCCTCGGGAGCGTGCGTGGCACCTCCCGTTGCTCCGGTGACTCATGATATCTGCTGTTTATGTCTCCAACTCTGGCAATCTCCTGCAACGGCACAAAAACATAAAGAAAGTGAAACGATACTAAGAAACACAAAAGAGTGGATATGAAACAACGGAAAACAACGGAAAATCACGAAGAAGATGTGCGTGAATATATAAAATATAAATGCACGTCAAGTACTACTCACTTTGACTTACCCTGACAAAGCAGTCGTGAAAGAACATCCTATGGAACTTTGCTGGTAGCTCTGGGTTGGTCGTGACTCGATTCCATATGATCTTTTGAACAATCTTCTTGGCTTGAGGGCACGTCTTCTTGTAGATATCACAAAGGCAAGAGCAAGATGATGAGGATGCCTGTTAGTGGTAGGGTTGTATGTTAATGGCATATCTGAACGCTATTGTAAATGTCATCTAATTTATTGTTTTGATTTTGTTATTTTCACCATGTGATGAGCAAGCCTATGAAGAGGCACATGCTTACGAGGAGACAGATTTCCCAGTGGACAATGCAGACTTTTGAGACAGTATTAGTGAGGAGAGTCTTATTTATTACTTTTTTCATGTTTTTATATTTCTATCAGAGTGAGAGAGTTGGGAATTACTTTCTTTTTTAGGATAAACTTATGTACCCCTTTTCAAGGATGACAGTGAGTAATTCCATTTATAATGGGTTTCTGTTTTGTCTCTATTCTGTTTTACTTGTACGTACATGACCAGCATATAATTGAAATTGTAATAGCATCTGTATATGAGGCATTACACACTTAGTAGCGACTAGACGATTAGTTCTTAGGCACCAGTGGACTAATCAGCCACTAGTCGAATAGTGTTTAGGCATTAGTCGACTAGCCAGCTGCAACTTTTACAGAGTTCACTAGTCGACTGGTTACAGTCACTAGTCGACTAATGCAGATGTGGCATGACGCGGAATTCCAGATTTGATGCGAAATTTGATTGGAATCAATCCTAAATCAAATCTAATTCATATCCAAGAGTTCTAATGCGATTAGAACTCATTTATGATGCTATTTATTCTTTGCACATTTATGGATGAGGTTAAGTTCTATATGAACACTCAATCTAAACCAGAATCGACTATCCCTGACGCTATATAAAGGGGTCTCCACAGCCCTTTGAAAACACACCAATCTCTCTTGAGAAAGTCGCAACGTTCGGAGATATTCAAACTTCTTTAGAGGGAGAATCTCTCGCACAAAAGAAAAGTTTTTCCTTATCCTTCTTTTTTATTCTAGCAAGGCGAGGAGTGCGGTTTAAGTTCTTGGAGGGCTCGTGAATCGTGGATGTGTTCTTCATACCGTGATTCATCTAAGGCTCTGGTTGGAGAAAGCAGATCCAAGGCAATGATTGGAACAGGTGAATGTGGCATTTCTGGTCTTCACCGAAAGAGTTTTTGTATCCACAAGTATTGATTGAGTATACTCACGCAAAGATACGACCATTATAATTTTTATTCAATGATTTAATTCCTAGATTATTAGTAGATCATTGGTTCAATTGCTAGTATAGAAATTTTTTGACTTTTCTTGTCTTCTACTGTATGATCTAAATAGTTTAGATACTAGCATCATATCTGTATTGTTCTCTGGTTACTTGCAGAACCTGCCTTTCATACGCTTAGTGCATATCGATCTTAAAAGAAAAATAATAACAGTTTTTCTTTCGGGTAAAGATGCACATCGGCTTGTCTTGTGTCATTTTCCTCATATTTGAGAATTGAGGTGTGACAACATCCATGCCCATTGAGCATTTCATTGGACTAGTTACCGTTTTTATTAACTAAAAAGAAACTGGGAGAGGATGTGTGAACTAGCACAACTTTGAATAATGATTTTTGGACTCATGGTTTGTCCGATTTAGCATCTTATTGAGCATCTCGTGCGCCTAGAGTTGTTCCTTGCCAAGGAACCAAAAGCATCCATCAAGGCATGCATTTGCTTCATGCATCTAGCATTGTGCCTCATCAAGGCACCGGTGGCCTCCATTAAAGCCTTCAATTACTTCATCAAAGCCATCGTCGATTGGACTTTCAGTTTGCATTGGCTTAATTCAACCTAATACCTAACACATGTTGGGACATGTGGCTACACTATACAATAGAAGGGAAGACGAATATTGTAATGGCAAGCAAAAGTGCATAATCAAAAGTTAATAAAATGAAGCGCATAACACATCGGAAATGAAAATGAAAGCTCAACAACAACAAACATAAATAGAAATACGCCAAAGCAAATCACAAACACACGAGGCGTATCCTATTTCGGATCCCTATACCAAGGCGATCCTACTCCAGTCCCACGTTGCAATCGCACTCTGTGGATTCCACTAACACCCTTCATGGGCACAAACAACCAACACCAAATTCTCCTACTATAGAAGCATGATCGATCCATATTTTACACCTTTTTTCTGCATATTTGCATGCCATTTTGATCGCCAATATCGCGCTTTTCACGATTATTCCACGATATTGCGTTACTTTTCACTATTTCTTGTTTTTGTTGGATTTCAAGAAATATGAAGCGATCGGGAGAAAAAATGAGCTTAAGGGATTTGCACGCGTGCCGGAGCATCGCTCAAGGCCTTATTGAGGAGCTAACGATATTGGACGATGAGCAGGAGGAGAAGAAGATCGATAGAAGCGAAGAGGAGGCAAGGAAGAGAAGAGTAGCTTCCAGATACAAGACACTCGACCGAGTAATACAGCTAACTCAGCCGAGTGAAGGAGCGTAATCGGTCGAGTACGACTGATACGAAGATGCCGTGTGCCGTAATGCACTCGGCCGAGTGGTTACTTTCACTCGACCGAGTAGAGAACTCCACTCGCCCGAATGAGTCAGGAATTCTTAAGGAAATCGAAGCAGACTCCCTGGAATTTTGGAGAGCACAACAGAAGACTCACTCGGCCGAGTAGATACGTCCACTCGACCGAGTGAAGAACTCCACTCGGTCGAGTGACGCAGAGCGCCAGAGCCCCCAAAACCCCCAACTTCTCTGTTTTTATTTGGGTCTCGCACTCGGGCGGGTGGAATTTCCACTCGGCCGAGTAGCGTCGCCAGCCTGAGTCGAAAATTAGGGTTTTGGTCTGCGCAGGGGAAATTCTGTCAGGATTTTTTTGATGTTTTGGGCATGTATTTAAGCCCAGTTTTTATCCTAGCTTAGGGGGAGGCCAGAAAATAGATTTTAGCTTAATTCTAATTGTAATTCCCCTTTGGAGATTGAAGAACTCAGATCTTGTTTGTCTATTTCTTTTGAATTCTTGCACTTTTATGAATTGTTTTCTTCTAAATCTGAATTGTAATATGTTTTCCATCATTGATTTTGCCATTGCTTTGATGAATTATGAGTAGATTCGTTGTTCTAGGGCATAGGAATGAATCCTATGGATCTAATGCTATAACTGTAATGAATGAATTTCTTTGTTGCTAGAATTGCTAGAAGGTTAGATTGTGATTGATTTATTACGGATAGCTAGGAATTTCCATTGATCTAGAGTTTGCAAGAGATTGGGCTCTGATTAATGGGAAGGTCTAGATATTCGATTTAGATTTATAATCGAGATTTGCTAGATTTGGTTTGCAAGAGATTGGACCAAAGCTAGCATTTTTATTATAAATCTATACCCATATTTGTTTGCAAGAGATTGGATGAATGCGATCTATCACAATCTAGATCGTAACTTGAGTTTGCACGATAGTAGGATCGGGGTGCGATTGGACGATGATGTCGATCTTAATGCTAGTGGCTTAGATTAGGGTTTGCACGAGAGTGTGTCCTAATCTAGGTCGCTATAGACCGGAAATAGTGCGAGAGCGGGAGCTTGGTTTCCTATTTAGTTACGACTAGTTCACCTCAATCCAAGTCTAGTAACATTGAGATTCACGATTCATGAGGATGCATGATAGTCCATAGTGGGGATTCCCTACACCTAGACACTTTTATAATATTGAATTTGAATTGTTAATTGAACGATCGTGCCACCAACAGTCCAAAAATCACCTTTCCACCAATAGCTTCGTGATCAAGATAGAGTGATGTCATTAGTCCACCCTCGTGTTAGATACTCGCTCGCCACTACGCCGTGCGCTTGCGGTAAAACTACAGTTGATTTCAGGGTGTATATCCGGGAGCGATCAAGTTTTTGGCATCGTTGTCAGGGAGGCGACGGTATTTTATTTTCCTCACCTGGCTACCTTTTATCTTTTATCTTTCTTTTATTTTTATTTGACACTCATATTGACGTGTTCTTCCAGATTTTTCAATTGGTTCTTAATAGATTACCTGGGAGACACGATGATGAGAACATGCTCTAGCCCGCAATATGATGATACCTTTGCACCCCTTCTGGAAGAACTTGTGGATGAGGTCCAATCCACAGGGGCCTTGGCCATCAACATGGAGGACCCCCTTGAGCAGTTGTTTGCTAGTTTCATTATTGATCAAATTTCCCCGAAGGAACTATCATGGGCAACATTAGAGTTGATATTAGGGATGATAAGTTGCATTTTGAAGTTGGCGGGATCCCTCAACCTGAAATAAAGGAAGATATCAGAGCATGCACTGGAGAGATCTATGCTTGTAAAGAGTCTATTTGGCATACCGACGTTTAGGGAAGTATATTTTATGGTCCCTTCTGCAACATCGATGAATGCACTGACATATCTTTTAATTTCAGGTATGAACAAGAGGAGAATGGTAGTCCCATTGACCTGGGTGTAGAGTCATGTAGCACCTACTCCGATGCACCATCCTCGCCAAACAGCAATTCGAGTCAGCATGCGATAGCCTACCTTCTGAGGAGGAAGTAAACATATATGCGATCGAAGACGCCATGCTTTCACAGGAAAAGGAGGCAGGGGATACAGCGCCCCCTGAGGTAGAACTGAAACAATTACTTCCTGACTTAAGGTATGCTTTTTGGGGGGGATAAATTGACCTATCCAGTGATTGTAAATGCTAGATTCAACCACCATCAAATAGAGAGTCTTTAGATGTCCTTAAGAGGCATAAGGTGTCATTGGCTATAGCATTTCTGACCTTGAGGGGATTATCCCCTGGCTGTGCACACATAGGGTCCATCTTGAAAACACTGAGGCCACCTCCATAGAGCCTCAAAGGCGGCTAAACCCTAACATGAAAGAGGTGGTTAAAAAGAAGATCCTTAGACTGCTTGCAGCAGATATCATCTATCCTATTTATGGTAGCAGATGGCTTAGCCCGGTTCTTGTCATCCCTAAAAGGGGGGATGACCGTAATAAAAAACGATAAGGAAGAATATATATCCAGTCGGACTGTCACAGATTGGCGGATGTGTATCGATTATAGGAAATTGAATAAAGCCACCCGGAAGGACCATTATCCACTTCCCTTTATTGACCAAATGCTAGAACGCCTCGCAAAACATAAATACTTTTGCTATTTGTATGGTATTCGGGATTCTTTCAGATTCCCTTACATGACCAAGAAAAGACCACTTTTACATGCCTTTACAGTACTTATGCTTACCGTCGAATGCCTTTCGGTCTTTGAAATGCCCCCGCCACCTTCCAAAGGTGCATGACGTCCATCTTTTCTGATTATATTGAGGACATCATGGAAGTTTGTATGGATGATTTTTCTGTTTATGGTAGCGAATTTGACTCATGTTTGGCTAATCTTACTAAGGTCCTTAAAAGATACCAACAAAATAATTTAACGCTTAATTGGGAGAAATGCCATTTCATGGTCATCGAGGTGATAGTTCTAGGGCATCTTGTCTCATCTAGAGGGATTGAGGTTGATAAGGCAAAAATTGAGGTAATAGAAAAGCTTCCCCATCCTATTAATGTTAAGGGCATTAGGGGATTTCTTGGTCATGCGGGGTTCTACCACCGTTTTAGCAAGGATTTTGCCCTAATTACCCGACCTCTTACCGTTTTATCAAGGATTTTGCCCTAATTGTCCGACCTCTTACAACTTTACTTGCTAAAGATGCTCCTTTTGACTTTTCAGGAGATTGCTTGCAAGCCTTTAATACACTGAAGGAGGCCCTCATTTCCGCTCCGATCATACAACCATCGGATTGGAATCTTCCTTTCGAGTTGATGTGCGACGCTAGTGACCAAGTAATTGGAACAGTGTTGGGACAAAGGAAAGATAAAAAGCTTCATGCAATATTTTATGCAAGAAAAACCTTGGACGAGGCACAAAAGAATTACACTAACACCGAAAAGGAGCTTTTGGCTGTGGTCTACTCCACTGAGAAGTTTCATTCCTACCTTCTTGGGTCAAAAGTGATTGTGCACACTGACCACGCGGCATTGAAATACCTATTGAGCAAAAAGGAAGCCAAGCCAAGGTTAATAAGATGGATACTACTTCTCCAAGAATTTGACTTAGAGATCCAGGACAAAAAGGGCACGTACAACCTTGTGGCGGATCACTTGTCAAGGATAGTTCGTGAAGGGAAGGATGATATCTTGCCAATTGATGATACTTTTACTGACGAGAAGCTATTCGCCATTAGACCCGAAGATGTGCATTAGTATGCAGATTATATGAACTATTTGGCGTGCAGGATAAAACCGTATGTGATGGCCACGCAACAAAAAAGGAGGTTCATGCACGAAGTCCGTAACTATTTCTGGGAAGACCCGTACCTCTTCAAGGTATGCAAAGATGGGATTATACAGAGGTGCGTTTCGAAGAAAGAGGCCACTTCTATCATTTCACATTGCCATGATATGCCCTGCGGGGGACATCACGCCACCTCTAAAACCACCGCGAAGATATTGCAATGCGGATTCTTTTGGCTGACCATGTTCAAGGATACACATGACTTCGTCAAACATTGTGATAGATGCCAAAGGACGGGAAACATATCCAAACGAAATGAGATGCCGATGAAGCCTATTTTGGAGATTGAGTTGTTTGACTGTTGGGGAGTTGATTTCATGGGTCCTTTCCCATCAAGCAAGGGAAACACATATATTCTATTAGCCGTTGACTATGTCTCGAAATGGGTAGAAGCCATCGCTACCCCAACTAATGATGCGAGAGTGGTTTCCAAATTCTTCAAGCAAAACATCTTTCCCTGCTTTGGAGTACCGAGAACATTAATAATCGACGGAGGAAGCCATTTCATAGAAAGCATATTAGTACACATATCACGTGTGGACATCATCAAAATCCACTAGGTGGGTCTCAATATCCCAACAAATCCTCAGAGTGTGGTCGGAGTATATGCGGGAGCCTAGGCGGTGTGCCAACTCTGTTATAATCTGTGATTTTTGCACTTTGATTGATTCGGTTGCTAGATAATTTTTTATTTGTGCCATACACCCTATTCCCCCCGTTAGGGTGTTTTTCATCACAAAGTTGGTGTGTGGATAACAGAGGATCTGGGGTTCACTCAGGTGACGGGAGGTACTAGGAGGATCATAGTGTTTGTATACTTTCTGCTCAGGGCCACCTAGGTCTTACAACTACTGAGTAGCATGTTGAGTATTATGGTAGGATTGAATATGTAGCATTTAGGCAGGTTGCACTTACAACATTATATATTATCACTGTAACTAACTGTGTAGCATGTTAAACACCTCCAACGTCACATACCTGGGGTGTGGGGTGGAAGCATTGGGGAGTACCTTATTCATCACCATATCCTACATCACATGGTTATGGTCAGTATGCTCCTATTTAGGGGTGGTCCTGTGGTAGCACACACTATACTAGCCAAGAGCATTAGTGAGTTGACCTAGGATGGGGGCTTCAGCATCAAATTCTCTGATGCCCAAATGAGAACTTGATGGAGATGTACTAAAATATATAAACTCAGAAAGAGTATTAAGAATAAGAATGTGCTCACCTCCTCTCAAATAGGATGGCTATATATAGAGTTTATGAATGAGTATTTTGACAATTTGAGTTTATTAAAGGGCCACACATCATCTAGGTTAGGCTTGTGTTGGACCTGCTTTAGCTCCTTGGCACATGATGTTAGATCTTGTGGATAACAAGTAGAAACACTAGAGAAGGTGTGAATAATGCTTAATAATTCCACGTAAGAGATCTAATAGAGTTGCCTACAATTTATTCTCAATCAACAAAAACAAGTGTAAAGATTAAACATATGCATCGAAAATTAACACAAATTGCAAGTACATACATCAAATATAAAACCACAATGCAAACGTTGTAATTTTATACTGGTTCGGTCTTTCTAACCTACATCCAGTCCGCAACAAATCCCGCATGAGAGTTTCATAATTCACGTGTAAACCCATAAGAATAGTAAAAACCATTAAAACCACAACCTGGTATTAAGAACCAACCCTCTCGAATAAATCTCGAGAGTAAAAATGTTATTGTTCTCTCAAACAAGCCTTAAAAGAATACTTAACCATTTCAATACAAGCCACAAAATCTTACAGCCTTAAAGTTGAAGCGCGGGAGTGTAATGTGGCTATGAGGATGATCACTATTCTAAGTATTTAGCTTGGGAATAGAGATTTAGAAATTCGTTCAAAGAAGGAGATGAGAGCTTGATGGTATAATGGCCAATTTGGAAAAATAGGATTCTCAAGACTTTTCACAAAAATGTTTTCGCTTCAAAAATCTTAATCTTTCATAGATATAAAATCCTAAAGATAATCCATATTTATAGACATGAAACTCAGTCAAAGAAAATCCCAAAAATACCCTTTAAACGGTAATAAAATGGCTAGTTGCGTAAAATTAGAATATCCAACGGTAATGTCATTAGTCAACTGGTGTTTAGCCATTAATCGACTATTGGTGCCATTTGTCGACTAATGGAATAACACTAGTCAACTAAACTGACATGCCAGAGAAAATAAAAAGTCTCATATGCTAATTAGTCGACTAGCACTTCTATTCTGGTCGACTAACTTGACATGTCTAATATGCCAATGTCTCAGTCTACCATTAGTTGACTAGAGGAATAACATTGGTCGCCTAATGCAAATAAAAATGCACATAATTGGTTATAAATCTAGGGAACTGATATGGGAAGATAACAAATTATTTCTAAGTATTTTCTAAGGTTTCATAAGTGTGTTTGATGTGCTTCTTCAAGGCTTTAAAAAGTAATCTATGACAAGAAAAATAAATTAAAACATCAAAGATCCAAATTTGCCTTGACTTCATCATTGATGTAATCTTGAGCTTCAAGTTATTGTTATGGATTATCTTCACTTGCTTCATTTCTTTGCCTTGAACACCATCACCTTACCTTGTTTTTCTCCTTATTTCTACAGTCATGAAGTTAGCACAACAAATATGTGTGATCATCATCAAAGCGTATATTGGGGTGACTTAATAACTAACACATGGGCCTTTGTTGATGATGGGCTTGAAGCCACATATTGGGTGGTATATCACACATAATCTATACATTGCATAGGATTCAAAGCATAAAAGTGTAAGACCTTCAAATAATTATTTTAAAAATACTCTTATGATTTTATTCATAAAATTTCACAACCATATGTCAACTCAATATCAATATCAATATCATTATGATAATATAGATGATATGTTCACTAATGGATCCTTCTTCAATAAGATGTCTGAAGGTATCACAGCACGTTCTAATAAGTCACTACTACAGTTCATTTCGAGGAAGGCAAATGGCTTGAGGTTGTTAACAAAAGATGTTGGTACCTTTAACCTATTATATATGGAGGGATATGTTATCCATACATTTGCTGAGTGCAACATATGACACAAAAATTTCATAAGAGTCCACACTGAAGGTTGAAAGATAAATGCTCGTGTTGTTGCCTTGGATAAGTCACAATGCATCGTACAAGAAAAAAAGTGACTGCAACAAGTTTTCTAAGATTTTTATGTTGTTATGCTCTAACATTATGATGGTGACTATCTAATAGTTGTGATTGTGATTACTAATATTCAAGTTCAATATTTTCAAATAGAAAGATACAATTGACCATATATTAATTGAGAGTCAAATCCCCCAAATCTTATGTACTTATTACTCTAGTTTAAAATTTCATTAGTAAAATTTTATGTGGCTTGATGAGATACTTAAGAAAAGCATCATCCTTTAGGCCCTTGCGAAGCACATGGTGACATTTTCCCAAACAATACCACAATTATTATATTATCATCATTATAAATTAAAAATAGGAACAATAGTAATATATTTTGGACGGATTTTGTTTATTTTTTCAATAATAAGATATGTGTAACCCATCACATCATCTACCAATAAGTTAGTACCCTAGCGATAACAATAATGACTAATTAATTTTTAAATAATTCAAATTTAAGTAACCAGTGTTGTGAATGGAAATACTAGAGTCGGTTAGGATTGCGGGTATCTTAGAGATACGCCCATATATATGTATCTTATCTTTCTATTCTCTTATCATGCCTATAAATAAAGGGCTGGGGGTTCCTCAGCCAGTAGTTGATTCATAACACGTTATCGGCATGAGCCTCTAAACAAATTATTTCACAAATATCGATCGTTGCGAAGGCGAAGGGAGACAGGAGATCCACGCGCGCGGTGCAAGGCTTTCTCAATCGAGCGTCATCATCTGCGTAGGCTTCGTTCAACCGTCGCTATATTCGGAGGATGGATATAGAGGTAAATCCAGATAAAAAATCGTTTTTGTCATACATATGATAGATCTACCCATAGATCTCACAAGATCGATATGGGAATTGCTAATCACCTATATACGTCGATCTTCATCGTCCAAAAATCATATTTTTAATATGATTCTCCATGCATAATTTGTATAATAGGGTTTTTTTTCCCTACATAGTCTTTACCGGCGGCTTTGCTGCCGGCCGCCACCCCCGCCTGAACGGTGCTACGTGCCCCCCGCCTGAAGCGGGGGGATGTCGTCCGCCGCCCGAAGGCGCTGCATGCCCTCGCCCCCCCCCCCCCCCCCCCCCCCCCCCCCCCCCCCCCCCCCCCCCCCCCCCCCCGCCTGTAGCGGGGGGCCGCCGTCCGCCGCCCAGAAGCGCTACGCGCCCTCGCCCCCTCCCCCCTCCCCCCTCCAATAGCGGGGGGGGCATCATTGTCGCCCAGAGGCACTGTGTGCCCTCACCCCCACCCCCCCCCCCCCGCCTGAAGCAGGGGCCACCTCCATTGCCACCCGGAGGCATTGCGTGCCCCCCGCCGTAGCGGGGGGATGTCGTTGTCGGCTGAAGGTTACACGCCCTCCCCCCTCCCCCGCCTAAAGCGAGAGGCCGTAGTCGCTGCCCGAATGGCTCTGTACCACCACCCCCCCCCCCCCCCCCCCGCCTTAAGCGGGGGGCCGCCGCTGCGCCCACCCCTGAAGTGGGGATGGCTACCGATCGCCCCCCCCAAGGGGGGCTGGCACCACCGATCTCCCCCCCCCCCCCCCCCCCGCTGCTTCGGTGAGGCGGGGGGTGCAAACCCCCCCTTTTGCCGCTGTCCGGCAACAATACAGGGGCGGCGGCGGCTAACCCTAGCCGCCTCCCCTTAACCTCATTGGGCCAGAAGCCCAATTCAAAAAAGGGGAAAAGAGCCTTGCGAGCCTGAAGCCCGCATGCAAACTTCGGGCCTCAGGCCCGCAGACTTAATTCAAAAAAAGTTTCTTTTAACGACTACGGGCCTTAAGCCTGCTGCGGGCTTCAGGCCCACAGGTGATTTTTAGTTTTCGAAAAAAAGTCTAAGATATAAGCCTTAGAAAGGCCTGTTCAGCTAAAAATTGATTAAATACGGTGTTTTGGAGAACCTAAAATTCATGTAAAATCACGATAAATTATGGGGCAGCAAGGGGTATTTTGGGGTCATTTGGGGATAAATTAAAAAGGAAAACTTCTTCCTTTTACGCAGAACATGTCTAATTATTGGGCTCTTTCCAATCTCTTTGGATAAACCCAACGAGCACAACCCTTACATTAAATGATTTCCTCTGTAAAATCATTGATATATGTTTTGCATCACTTTGGCTTATTCTGCAGATAAACTGTGAATGGTTGTGCACATTTTTAAAACTTAATAATTAGGAAGATCATGTGACCGCTCTGCCGTTAGTCAGCTAACCTAACGGTGTACGCCATTGCCCAGTGGTCCAATAATTATTAAGTAATTAAATTGTTTATCCCTCTCTGTGAATATTAATGCATGTGATGCATGTGATGAAAATGTCTGCTGAAAATGTTTGATGAGCACAAATTCTTTGCATGGATGGCTAATTGCCGTTTTAAATCGACTGTTTAAGTCCCACATTTTATTTTCCTGCACTTTTCTTTTACTTTTGAGAGAAATTGTAGTGAGAAAATTATGTAAATATCCAAGACCGAAGATCACTTTCTATGGAGACGGAGGCCACAATTGAAGCTGAAGATCTTATATGGGACCCACGGGGTTTCCAAAGTTTTAATTTCTTTTTAAAGCTTTCATTTGTGTAATATGGACTGTAATGGGACTTTGGACTTTTATTTATGTGGGATTGGCCGATCCATGCAATTAGCCCTTCATAGTAAAATTGCCTCTGCATGAAAATGTTTATGTTTAAATTATTGATTCATGCATATTTGTGCTCTGCTAGATAAAATGGCTAAAATCACAAATGTCGATTTCGAAGTGCTGGATGCATCAGGGAGAAACTATCTGAGCTGGCAGCTCGATGTAAAGTTCCATCTGCGGGCTACGTCCTTAATTTCTGATGTGACAAAGAATGAAAATGTAAGCGATAGAAAAGGCGCAAGCCATTATCTATATTTACCACCATGTGGACAAGACCCTTAAGGCTGAATACCTTACGGTCGAAGATCCATTTGACCTATGGACTGCCCTTGACGACATGTATAAACATTAGAGAGATGTTATACTACCAAGGGCATGATACGAGTGTGAGAACATGAGACAGCAGGACTTTAAGTCCATAGCTGAGTACAACTCAGCTCTTTTTAGCATCACCTCACACCTGAAGTTGTGTGGTGAAAAAGTCTCAGAAGATCGCATGCTGGAAAAGACGTACACGTGTTTCCATGAGAAAGATGTGATACTAATGTAGCAATACCGTGAACAAATGTTCACCAAGTATTCTGAGCTACTGTCATGTTTACTCATGGCCGAACAAAACAGAGAGCTTCTCCTCGCCACTCACACCATGCGCCCAACTAGCACTACCCCCCTACCAAAAGCTCATAATGCATCTTCTTTTTCCAAAAGAAGAGAGACAATAAACGAAAAGAAAGACCACAGAAAGGGGGGACAGAACAAACGGGCTAGGGGCCAAGTCCAACAGCGAAGAAATGAAAGTAAGCGGAAGTTCATGACGCCCCCCGCGTTGTGGGTGTTTGATGTGCAATAATTGTGGTTGGGGGCGTAAGATTTAAATATTTATAACCACAAGCGCACGGTGTTGTAGTGTGGCTTGGGGGTCGAACTCAGGGAGGCATGGTTGTGCTTGTGTTAGAAAGGACCGGATTCACCCTCAGGGAGAGCTAGCCCGAATCGAATGATGGGTTGTCACGAATTACAGAAATGAGGATAAACAATAATAAGGGAAACCCAGGACTTCGGTTTCCACCCTATCATGTGATTCTCACTAACAAGGCCGACGGATAGGATAACGATCGGAATTAGGTTCTAAATGTGAGACGTTGCCTCTAAGAGTGATACCAGAGTCCCATGGGCCCGATATTCCGGTCGGTGCCCAAGATGATACGCCGGACTACCCGGGTTCGGTCAGTGGGCATTCCCATGTCCATTATCACTGACCGACTCTGGAAGCACTACGCTCGCAATGATAACTCTCAACATCTCATCCTGCCGCTCCTGCGCGCTAGGATTCGACGTCTACGCTAAGGGCGTGAGCTATGGTTAGGGAGTCAACCGCCAAGTTTATTCCCCCTTGGCCCAACGGTCAAATGCGGTCTTTTTCCCACCGATGACAATGAAACACCCCGCGTAAATGATAGATTCTTAATCCCTATCGATTTCCTAGCCCTATGGACGCATTAGGGAGAACTCACGAAGGAGTTTCCACCAAAATCCCAGATTTGGGAACTACTCACACATTTTAGGTAAAAAGCGATCTAAATGAAAATCGACCATTAAAAACATAATCAGACGATTGGAATGAAGTAATAGCAATGCAAATAAGATAATATCAAGGTTTGGTTAAGATCAGAACACTTAATAATAACAAAGAAATTACAGCCGTCACTAGAGAGAAAAATAGTAAAAAATTACAGCTTCCCGTTTCTGGAAAACCTAGGGTTTATATATATAGAAAACGACATCACCCGATCGGGTGAAGAATCACCCGATCGGGTGACCTGCTGCGAACTTCGGCAGCAATCTTCAGACTTTCACCCGGTCAGGCGACACGGTCGGTTGGCGGAAGCTGCTCGTCGTTTGGATATTGAGCTCATCAGGTGAACCGATCGGTTAATAGATCAACCGATCGGTTGGAATCGTCGCCCAAAAGACAGTAACTTCGGACGTTTTGGCACGGTCTCATGGCGGTCGGGTGAGCTGTCCGGGTCGTGTCTTCGAGGAAACGGCTACAGATGAACCGATCGGGTGAAGATCACCCGATCGGTTGGATTTCAGCTCCAATTTCCCGAGAAGTTCGTCGGGTTCAACCGGTCGGTGACCCGGTCAGTGACCCGGTCTCTTGATGCCCACATCGCTTCAGCAGCTGTCCGGGTGGTGCACGCGTGCATCACCCGATCGGTTGGCTGTGTCCAACCGATCAGGTGGGGGTTGAAAAGTGGCAACCTTGGTCGTTTGACCCCTGGATCACGCGTGACTCCTCCCGTTGCTCCGTGGACTTATAATATCATCGTTATATGTCCCCTACGCGGTCAAACTCCTGCAACCATACAAAAACACGGGAAAGTGAAAGAAAACGAGAAAATACGAGAAAATGGATACGAGACGGCGGAAAATAACGGAAAAACAGAAAGGAAGACGTGCGTGAATATATGAAATATAAACGCACGTCAAAATCCCCCAAGCTAAACCCTTCCTCGTCCTCGAGGAAGATGAGTGAGAGTAGGAGCTCGGAGGAAGAAAATAGAGAGAAAGAGAGAAAAAGAGAACTCTAAATCCTAAATCGCCCGTCAGGGCCAACAAAATAAAAAATGACACACCAAGCAAGCAAACGCCAAATCACATCACTAAACCAAGGAATACGAGTCCAGACAAGTGCTGTGGGTCCACGCGGTGAAGCGCGAGTGAGTGTGGTCGTGTGCTAGCAGACGGTGTCGCTATCTATATTGTGATATAAGCTCCATATACACAAATCCAAGAAATGACCCAAATATCGATTCGATTCGAAATAGGCGGTGAATATATAGCTCAAGCATGCATGAGAAGAGTATGAGAATAGAAACGTATCATGTGTCAGGGACTCCACAGCTAGGGATTCGGACATCACCACACTATCGCCTAGATAATAGCTAGAAATTCCCTATTCCAAGTGTTTTCGAAGGCGATGGGGGTTGAGATGATGCGGAGTAGAACACTCGGTGCAAATTCTCACCTTCCCTTTATTCTCGATAGGTAGGGAAATATTCACACACATTTTTTTGGGTTTTGGATATATGTATTTTTTTGGATTTTTGGCTATACATATATACTTTTTTTCTTTTCTTTTCTCTTTTTTTTTCTTTTCTCCCTTTTTTGGATTTTTGGATTTTGGGATATATACATGTGTACTCTCCCAAGTGGGAGAACGGTACACGACGAGGGGATTTGCACCAAGTAAAATAAAAAAGAAATCGGATTCTAAACACTTGGGCAAAGGAGATATTTCGCTAATCAGAGCATAGGCTAAAATGGGTTATCCTAGTCCTAATTGTGGAATCCCGACACATGCAAATTGAAGAATACGATACATATATATCATGCATACAAAAGCATATAAGAGAGGAAAATACCGCATATTCAAATCGAAGCATGATAATCTCGGGGTCATTCCTGGACAGGTATATAAAACTCAATCACAAAGTAGAAGCACACCAAACTGTAGTGACCATGTGCTATGAGGAACAAACACTAGAGGGGGGTGAATGGTGTTTTATAGAATTATAAGGAATTTACGCCAAATAAAACCCTACTTAACCAACAAATGCAGAATGTATGAAGTGAACAACAACACAAAGATAAATGCAATGCTAACATGCAATCTACCCTGGTTCGGTGCCACCCAAGTCTCCCCGACTTGTTACCGGTGCCCTAATCCAGCAACACCCGGATCCTCTCCGAATAATCTAGCAAAACCGCTAGAGATTTCCTTTGGCCCACTTGCGGAAACCCCACAAGTGCAATCGACCTACAATCGATGTCCATGTATCCCAGAACCCGGGAACACGCAAAAACCTTAGTCCCACAACTTAGGACTAAGCACACTCTCACAAACCGAGAGTAAAACGAAATCTTGACTCCCACAACTTGGGATCAAGCCAATCCTCTTACCACCATGAGTATACAACAATTATGAAGTAGAAATAATGAAAAATAAAACTTCTTACCACAAAATCCTATGCCTTGAGAAATACGTACCAATATAGGACAAGAATGGATTTTGAGGAAGGTGATATCACCAAACCCTAGCTCCACCAAGATGAGCAGCAAAAGATGGCTAGGGAGAAGTAGGTGACTTGGATTCAAGCTCTTAGCTTGAGTAGCTCATAAAGAATGAGAATCTCTCTTGAGGAAATTAGTGCTCAAAGAGTGAGGGAGAGATTCTTGTGAGAAGAGAGAGCTTAGAAATAAGAATGAATGGCTCTTCTCTTGGATGTGAAAAAGTCTCTAATTTCAGCCTTTTTATTATAGGTTTGAAGCACTCAAACTTATAAAGAGAAGAGAGAAAACGGTCACAAAAATCGTGGCATTAAATGCCCCAACGGCTCTATTTCTGAAGCAGTTAATCGGTCTAAGAAGGATCACTGACCGATTAGTTTTGTAACTAGTCGGTCGGTGAACCTTCTTGGACCGACTAGAATGAAGACAACGAAGATAGAGAATTGTTGAAGAAGATGAATTAGTCGGTCTAAGAAGAAACATTAACAGACTAGTTTGACAACTAGTCGGTCGGTGAACCTTCTTGGACCGACTAAGAAGTCAACAGTAAAGAAGTCGAATTTCTCTTAGGAGAACTAGTCGGTCTAAGAAGAAACATCAACCGACTAGTTTGACAACTAGTCGGTCGGTGAGCCTTCTTATACCGACTAAGAGGTCAACTAATAGCATTGAAATGATTAGGATAACTAGTCGGTCTACGAAGGATCTCCAACCGACTAGATCGTCATCTAGTCGGTCGGTGAACCTTCTTAGACCGACTAATTAATCAACAGTGAATGGGCTGAGATTAGCAATGATGTCTAGTCTGTTCAAGAAGGATTTCCAACCGACTAGATCGTCATCTAGTCGGTTGGTTCTTCTACTTGAACCAACTAAGATGCAAACGAAGCCGAGATAAGAAGCGATAAGCTTCGGGAAATATTTTAATGGCTTCTAAGGCAATCCTAGAGATAGGATAAGATAGAAATGAGGATATCTAGGCAAGTAAGACTCAAGGCTTAACATTCTACTAAACCGAAGCTAGAAGACAATATAAATACCATGACCAACCGTCTTCAAAGCTTCAATCCGAATATCTTGACTTCAATAATACTCCTTGAGCTTCAACGAAGCTTCAGGCTCAACGATCTCGCATTCTGAGGAAGTCTTGGGACGTCGCTTGAGATGAACAAAGTACTTTGGCGACGATCTCCATAATTCTTCATGGTCTTGAGTCCTTTAGTTGAATGACTTGAATATCTTCAACGTCATAGTCTTCGAAGCTTTTGACTCAACCATTCCTATCTTCTCTTTGGATTGAAACTCCATTCATTTTTTGATGCCATTGGCTTGAGGTTTGACATAGCCTTTGAGTTCTTCAAGCCAATGCTTCACCTTTGTTAATCTACCAAGCCCTCCACTTGAATCAATACTTGTAGTCACTTTTGATCTACTTGAATCTAGTTGGTGACTTTATAGCTAACTGCAAAACATGAGTTAGTCACAATGATTTGTGTTTGATCATCATCAAAATCAAGGTGGAGAGTCCAATACTCAACACAAACAGGTAGGCACGACACACGACTCACACAAAAGCAAAATTGACCCACGATGCATAAAATACGAGATGACTCAGCTTCCTAGGGTTAGTGAATGTGATTACTGAAGCCATGCTAGGTGTGTGTGTGATTTTTGTGGCAATTCATCATAGGGTTCATCTCTAGGAGAAAGAGATAAAAAGAAGAAAAGGAAAAAAATAAAGACACGATGAAAACGACTCAAAAAAGAAGAAAAAGACACAAATGACGCACGAAGTGAGACTCCCCCAGCTGAAACTTGCATGCCCTCAATGCAATAAAAGTGAATACGGGAGGGCAATGAAAATGTGGGGGGGGGATACGCACCGACACAAAAGACACGAAAAAACAAGAAAATCACACATACGAAACTGAAAATAAAAATAAAAATAAAGATAAAGATAAAAATCACACCACACGACATAAAAACGGAAAATAAAAATAGAAAATCACACTACACAACATATATAAACAAACACACAAAGAAAACATCACACGACAGCACATAGAAAAATTGACTTCCCCCAAGCTAGACGTGACAATGCTAGCGATATGATGTGATCATCAAAATGCAGAGATATGCTAGGGGGAGGTCAATCGGAGCCGCGTTCGGTAGAATGGTAAGGAGATGGCGAGGAGGGTGGTGAATAATGGTAGAAGGAATCCTCCGAGGACGAAGGAGAGGGTGTGCGAATGGGAGAAGGAGGGGCAACAGGCTGGACCACCGGAGGATCGAGATTTATCGGTGGATCATGGTGGATGATGGTGGCACGGGGTGGACCGACACACGGGTGCCAATCGGGAGGATCCAGGGGTGGAAAGTGAACGAGTGCGGCATACCAAGGATCAGGGTAGAACTCCCAGGGTAGGTGTGTAAGGCGTAAGGGAAAGCGCTCCGGAGATGAGGGTGGGAGGATGGCAAAAGGTGTGTATGTAGGACTATAGAGGTAGGCTGCACGATCCTCCCCAAAAGGAGTAAGCATACCGATAGGGATCAAGTAGTCGCGCTCGATACGGCTACGTCCCGGTACAATAGGGAGGTCGGGCGACATCCTCAAGACATAACTGACAATAAGAGTAACTATCCCCTCACAGCAGATAGAGCCAGAAGCTGCGCGGCTAACGGATAAGATCTCGTGGATGATCCAATGAGCGGTGTTTATGGGTAAAGGGATATTGCCATGAATCCGGTCATGGGACATGGCGTAAAGAAAGATCAGCTCATCCCTAGACACCGTGGATACATCCACGCGAGCGAAAATGGTGTTGGCAAGGAAGCAGTGGGCGAAACGGTAGCAAGGGTGTATGATGTAGGAGGCGAGGGCTACCGCTGGAAAGGTGGTATATCGGGTGAATCGCTGCCAAACGCCATCAGCCCAAAAGTAAGAAAAGATGTCAGATCGATCATGAGTAGAGCATTCAATGTGACGATCGGGGCTAGGGAAGTTCAGAATATTGTTGAGCTCGTTGAAACTCATGGTAAAATCACCATTGAAGGCGCGGAAGGTGAAACCAAATTCTGACACCTCGAGAGAGCTGAGGAACTCGAGTGTGAGATTTCTGTGTGTGTGCGCATGGGTACGTAGAATGTAATCGCAACCTATGAAGCGAAAAAGTGCACAGACGCCCCTAAAGAGTCCAAGAGATTGTAGGGTGGGGAAGTCGGTGAAAAGAGTAGGTCGCATAGGGCGATGAAGAAGGGCTTGTAAGCGATCGGATTGCTCTTTAGAAGAGGGGTTGATGCCAAGGAAGGAAGGGGAAAAGGGCTGTATAGGGGATATCTGCGTGACGATGAGGCTATCTCCTTTCCCTTCCCGAACATGGTGACAGTAAGGGAAGGAGTGATAAGGTGGGATATGGTGTCTACGAAGATGATGAAGCAGATAAAGTGTGCAAACACAAATTCAAGACATTGTATAAAATGAAAGAAATGTGAACAGTGGAAAGAGGTTACCCATCAACGTTGTAAGATCAAGCACCCGAAAGACCCCACGCAGTATAAGGAAGCGATTTGGGAAGCCGCCGCTCGCTGATCCGACAAGAATCGAAATTTTCAAAATCTGGGGGTTAGGGTTAGGGTTTGGACGGTTGATGAGTGAATGTTGTCGATGGGAAGGGTGGCGATGGTGGGGGAGTATGGGAATGAGTGAGGATGAGGATTTAGGGGCAGTGGGGTAGATGGAGGAGATTGATTCGGCAGATGGAGGAGGAGAGACGCGCATTTGGGGGTTTGGGGTCGGGTGGTATAAGTCGTGCGAAGGGGAGATATATATAGGGGCGAAAGCGAACCGATCGGGTGAGTTTTCACCCGATCGGGTGGGTAAGTTCGTGAATTTTCCTTCGGCCAACAGCTACAGGTGAACCAATCGGGTGAGTTTTCACCCGATCGGTTGACCGCTTCCCAAATCTTCCCGAGATTCTGCGACTTTTCACCCGGTCAGTCACACGACCGCAGCTTCACTCAACTGATCGGTTGATATAACCCCAAATTTCTCGAGAATTCGGCCCTTCTCACACGGTCATACACCCGGTCTCAGCTTGCTTCACCCAACCGGTTCGCTGGAGAATAGATACTGGCCATTGTCTGATACGTCTCACCCGATCGGTTGAATGGTCACCCGATCGGGTGAGGGCTTGTTTCCTGCAGAAATTCACAAATGGCCTAAGTTTCTCGACGAATGTCCCCGTGGCTGGATTTATTTATAAAAATAGGAAAAATTAAGCTAAAAATAAGTCTAAAAACAAGGGTGAGAGTTTAGAACATGGGTTGCCTCCCATGAAGCGCTTTTGTTTAACGTCGTTTGCTCGACGCCTCTTTTGGTGGTCAATTAGGATCCGGAGGGGTTGAGGAAGAGTCGTCGGTCGTTGAGAATCTGACCGGAGAGAATGCTGGTTCTCCTACCGCATAGTGTTTAAGGCACTGCCTGTTGACTTTGAATGGCTCATCTCTTCCCATTATCTCGATAGCCCCGTGCGGGAAGACCTTGGTGACGCGGAAAGGTCCCGACCACCTTGACTTGAGCTTTCCAGGAAAAAGCTTCAGCCTCGAGTTGAATAGGAGAACTAAGTCTCCTTCCTTGAATTCCCTCTTCAGGATGTGCTTGTCGTGCCACCGCTTCATCTTCTCCTTATAGATCCGGGTATTTTCATAAGCATTGAGCCGAATCTCGTCGAGCTCATTAAGTTGTAACTGCCGGTGGCCTCCAACATCCTTGGCGTCAAAGTTTAGGTTCTTGATTGCCCAAAACACCTTGTGTTCCAATTCCACAGGTAGATGGCATGCCTTCCCGTAAACAAGCCGGTAGGGGGTCGTGCCGATCGGGGTTTTAAATACCGTCCTGTAAGCCCAGAGCGCGTCGGGAAGTTTTGATGATCAATCCTTCCTAGAGTTGGCCACCGTCTTCTCCAGTACGCTCTTGATCTCCCGGTTAGAGACTTCCACTTGCCCGCTAGTCTGCGGGTGGTAGGCATGCCCTACTTGGTGCTACACCCCGTATTTCTTCAAGATAGCTTCGAATTTCTTCTCTATAAAGTGGCTCCCTCTGTCTCTGATCAAAACACGAGGCACACCGAACCGCGGGAAGATGTTGCTTTTAAAGAACTTAGCGACCACTCAGGAATCGTTAGTAGGACTGGCTATCGCTTCAACCCACTTCGATACGTAGTCCACGGCTACCAAGATATATTGGTTCCCAAAGGAGGAGGGGAACGGTCCCATGAAGACGACCCCCCCACACATCGAAGATCTCTACCTCTAAGATGTAGTGCTGAGGCATCTCGTTCCTCTTGGAGATGTTCCCCCTCCTTTGGCATTTGTCGCAGGCTTGGACATAAGCGTGGATGTCTTTAAAGAGGGTTGGCCAGTAGAATCCGCTCTGGAGGATTTTCGCAGTCGTCTTATAGGCGCTCGTATGCCCTCCACACTGCTGATCATGGTAATGGGAAATTATGGAGGTCGCCTCAGTTTCAGGAATGCACCTTCGTATCATCCCATCATTGCGGGTCTTGTACAAATGGGGGTCGTCCCAATAAAATTTACGGACCTTATAAATGAATTTCTTCTTTTGCTGATAGCTCATGTTGTGGGGGATGATGGCACAAGTCAGATAGTTTGCGATGTCTGCGTACCAAGGAGTCCAAGCGGAAGAGACGGAGAAAGAGATGCTCATCAGGGAGCGAATCATCAACCGGGGTAGCATTCAAATCGAGGGTCGGCATTCTGGACAGTTGATCGGCAACGACATTCTCCGTCCCATTCTTGTCTTTGATTTCCATGTCGAATTCTTGGAGGAGGAGAATCCATCTAATGAGCCGTGGCTTAGCCTACTTCTTACTCAATAGGTATTTGAGGGCCGCGTGATCCGTGTGCACGATCACCTTGGCACCAACGAGATATTGCTGGAACTTGTCCATGACGTAGATGACTGCTAGCAATTCTTTTTTCGTGGTTGTATAATTTCTCTGGGGAACATCAAGGGTCTTGCTCGTATAATATATAACATGCAGATTTTTATCCTTCCTCTGCCCCAAGACGGCTCCAACGGCATAATCACTAGCGTCGCACATTAGCTCGAAGGGTAGATTCCAGTCCGGCGGCTGAATTACGGGCGCGGAAATCAAGGCTTGCTTCAGAAGGCAGAAGGCTTCCATACACTCCTCGTTGAAGACGAAAGGTGCATCCTTCACGAGGAGTTGGGTCAGCGGCCTGGAAATCCTGGAGAAGTCTTTTATGAAGTGGCGGTAGAATCCCGCGTGCCCTAAAAACCCTCGGACTCCTCGAAGATTGAGCGGTGGCGGAAGCTTTTCAATCACCTCTAGTTTCGCCTTATCTACCTCAATTCCTCTCGAAGAAATGACGTGTCCTAGCACAACTCCTTCTTGGACCATGAAATGGCATTTCTCCCAGTTCAGGACTAGACCCTTGTCTTGACATCTCTCCAGGACCTTGTTAGATTGCAGAGGCATGAGTCAAACTCAGTTCCATAGACAGAAAAATCGTCCATGAAAACCTCCATGATATCCTGGGAGTAGTCGGAGAAGATTGCGGACATTAGTCTTTGGAATGTAGCCGGGGCGTTACAAAGCCCAAACGGCACTCTTCTATAAGCATATGTACCGAATGGGCAAGTAAAAGTCGTCTTCTCCTGGTCATTGTTATGGATAGGGATTTGAAGGAATCTGGAGTACCCGTCCATGAAACAGAAGTAGTTGTGCTTTGCCAGCCTCTCGAGCATCTGATCAATGAAAGGGAAATGGTAGCAATCCTTCCTCGTGGCCTTGTTCAGCTTTCTATAGTCAATGCACATCCGATACCCTGTAACGGTCCTCGTAGGTATGAGCTCGTTTTTCTCGTTGCGAACCACCGTCATTCCTCCTTTCTTGGGTACGACATGCATCGGGCTAACCCAGCGACTGTCGGAGATAGTGTATATGATACCGGCATGTAGAAGCCTAACAATCTCCTTTTGACCACCTCCATCATTATGGGATTTAGTCTCCGCTGCGGCTCAATCGAGGAGGCTTGCTCATCCTCAAGCAGTATCATATGTGAGCAGAGGCCCAAGCTAATTCCTTTCAAGTCTTCAATTGCATACCCGAAAACACTCTTAAACCTTTTTAAAACACCAAGAAGTTTGGTCATCTGGTCTTCAAGCAGCGAGGAGTTCACTATGACCGGCAGGGTTGAGTCAAATATTCATATTTCAGTCCCGGAGGTAACTCTTTCATCTCAACATCACGGGGTCCCGATGCGTATTTTTCAAGCTGAGCATCCTCCAGTGAAAGTATTTCCTCGTGGATCTCTCGAAAGCTAGCATCCGAAATTTCACCTTCCGCCTTGGTTTCGCTTGGTAAAGCCTCACAAGGTATCGAGGGGGTAACGGGGGAAGGCTCTGGGTCTTTCTCAAGCTCATAATAATTATCCGGGAAGAAGGCTTCAATCCAAAAACAGGTTTCGACAGTCGAAGGTCTCCCACCACTGCTTCCAGCTTCCTCATTCCACCAAGATCCGGGATGCTCTATAGAATTCTGCAAGGAATAGATCGATTCATGTTCAACGTACTTGACAGACTCTGTCTGGTAGTCCTCCTGACAAAACCCCCCATAGGTGAACAATTCCCCCCCACTGAATTCGGAACTGGGTGCATCAAAATACGCCACCTCACATGGAGGAAGGAGAGTTGTTGCAGGATGCTGCTGCATATCGTGATACCTCCTCTGATTTTCCACAGCAGCAGACAGAAGGGACAGAATGTTCGAGGCACTTAGGTATTCTGCCAGACTCTGTGCCAGGCAGCGGATGTGGTGCGAATGATCCCAGATATCGCCTGAAACGGCACACAACATCCTTGTTTGGGGGCAAAAACCTGCGAGAAAAGGGGGAAGAGGGGACTGCACGGATAGAAAACACGTCAAAAGTACCGGCTGCATGAATGGAAGGTGAGGAGTAGTAATAGCGGTATGGTGACTCAGTCGGCCAATTCTATACAGATAATATTTACACTATGTCCAAGTAAAATCAAAAAGTGTAGAATGCGAAAATTATCATGAGATAGAGATGAGAGCTAGACTCAAGGGTTCATGTGATCCTAAAATAACAAGCACGTTGCCTCCCGGCAACGGTGCCATAAAGCTTGACGTCCCCGCGTTGTGGGTGTTTGATGTGCAATAATATGTGGTTGGGGACGTGAGATTTAAATATTTATAACCGCAAGTGCACGGTGTTATAGTGTGGCTTGGGGGTCGAACTCAGGGAGGCATGGTTGTGCTTGTGTCAGAAAGGACCGGATTCACCCTAGGGGTGAGCTAGCCCGAATCGAATGATGGGTTGTCACGAATTACAAAAATGAGGATAAACAATAATAAGGGAAACCCGGGACTTCGGTTTCCACCCTATCATGTGATTCTCGCTAACATGGCCGACGGATAGGATAACGATCGGAATTAGGGTCTAAAGATAAGACGTTGCCTCTAAGAGTGATACCAGCGTCCCATGGGCCCGATATTCCGGTCGGTACCCAGGATGATACGCCGGACTACCCGGGTTCGGTTAGTGGGTATTCCCATGTCCATTAACACTGACCGACTCCGGGAGCACTAAGCTCGCAACGATAACTCCCAACATCTCATCTTGCCGCTCCCGCGTGCTAGGATTCGACGTCTACGCTAAGGGCGTGAGCTATGGCTAGGGAGTCAGCCGCCAAGTTTATTCCCCCTTGGCCCAACGGTCAAAGGCGGTCTTTTTCCCGTCGATGACAATGAAACACTCCGCGTAACCGATAGATTCCTAATCCCTATCGATTTCCTAGCCCTATGGATGCATTAGGGAGAACCCACGAAGGGGTTTCCACCAAAATCCCAGATTTGGGAACTACTCACACATTTTAGGTAAAAAGCGATCTAAATGAAAATCAACCGTTAAAAACATAATCAGACGATTGGAATGAAGTAATAGCAATGCAAATAAGATAATATCAAGGTTTGGTTAAGATCAGAACACTTACAAATAACAAAGAAATTACAGCCGTCACTAGAGAGAAAAACAGTAAAAAATTACAGCTTCCCGTTTCTGGAAAACCTAGGGTTTATATATATAGAAAACGACATCACCCGACCGGGTGAAGAATCACCCGATTGGGTGACCTGCTACGAACTTCGGCAACAATCTTCAGACTTTCACCCGGTCAGGCGACACGGTCGGTTGGCGGAAGCTGCTCGTCGTTTGGATCTTAAGCTCATCAGGTGAACCGATCGGTTGATAGATCAACCGATCGGTTGGAATCGTCGCCCAAAAGACGATAACTTCGGACGTTTTGGCACGGTCTCATGGCGGTCGGGTGAGCTGTCCGGGTTGTGTCTTCTAGGAAATGGCTACAGATGAACCGATCGGGTGAAGATCACCCGATCGGTTGGATTTCAGCTCCAATTTCCCGAGAAGTTCATCGGGTTGAACTGGTCGGTGACCCAGTCTCTTGATGCCCACATCGCTTCAGCAGCTGTCCGGGTGGTGCACGCGTGCATCACCCGATCGGTTGGCTGTGTCCAACCGATCGGGTGGGGGTTGAAAAGTGGTAACCTTGGTCGTTTGACCCCCTGGATCACGTGTAACTCCTCACGTTGCTCTGGGGACTTATGATATCGTCATTATATGTCCCCTACGCTGTCAAACTCCTGCAAACATACAAAAACACGGGAAAGTGAAAGAAAACGAGAAAATACGAGAAAACGGATACGAGACGACGGAAAATAACGGAAAAACACAAAGGAAGACGTGCGTGAATATATGAAATATAAATGCACGTCAGTTCACCTGGCGCAAAAATGACAACAATAAAAATGATGCACCCCCACCCAAGAAGGAATGGAAAGACCAGTGTCATAGCTGTGGAATTAAAGGCCACTGGTCCAGAGTGTGCCGAACTCCGCAGTATCTCTAGGATTTGTAAAAAGAAAACAAGAAATATAAAGCTGAAACAAACCTGATGACCTCTGATGCTCCAGTCAAGTTTACAGCTGACCACTTCGAACATGATGACTTGCTTGATTAGCCTTCTATTTTTATCTTAGCAAATTGTTTAGAATATTTCATCTTATGAGAACATTTAAATTACGTAATTTGTTTTGAATGAAAATGTTTATCTGAAAATGCATGTGCCAATATGACTCATCTTTTAATAGATGAACTGTACTCATGTAACGGCCGCTTTCCGACCGTTCGTATTTCCTACGCGCACGTGCTTTATTGTGCACGTTTTTTTTATTTGGCTATTTCCGAGCTCCGGCATATGCGATGCGATATGCTGTTGCGATCGTTTTGGGGTGTTGGATTTTATAGTAAATTTTTGGGAACGTCTTTCATGGCTCGTTTTCGCGCGAAACGACTTTGAATGATAGGGGTGTTTTAGTCATCTGACTCGAAACGCCGTTTCCAATTTTACGTAAATTTTGGGTAGGCGTTACGCATGATCAGGCCCCGTAGATCTATGCGTCTCGTCTCCACGATCGCCCCGGTATTTTCGGATTATTTTTCCGACGCCCGGATTGAAAGTTATCGCTCGGATAAATCTGGACCGTTGATTTGCCCTGATCAGATTCAAATTTCGAATCTGCCATCAGATCTGATCAAATCCCTTGGGATACTCATACGTATCAAGGTGATTGATTCATCTGTTAGGTGCACCCTCCTTTCATCCTTAGGTCCACCCCCCCAACTCTACCCATCAAGCCACTACCCTTTATTTTATATGTCAAATATCAAATACTTTTTATTATTAAAACCCTACATCCAGAAATCCTCTTCACGAGCAATCAAAAGAAAACCTAGGTTAAAAATTATTTTCAGCCGTCACCAACTTTCAAGCCCGAGTTCTTCTCTTCCTTCCCTCTCTCGCTGCGTTCTCTCTCTCCCTCACCCTCGACCCTAGACACCGGCCTCGTCTCGTCTCCGACCACCGCGTGCGCTGCTCCGCTGCCCCGCATCCGCCCGACCACCCGCAGCAAAGCCTCGCGATCGCCGGCACCAAACGACGCCGCCCGCAGCTCCCGCAACTCCGGCGACGGGCGACCACAGCAGCAACGACAGCAGCGGCAACCGCCGCTGCCGCTGCTGACCTCCGACCGCCGTCAGCGGTTTCCGACCGTCGCACACGCCTCCTCCGACTGTCTGCGACACCCCCGCTCACCGTATTTTCCCCTCCGGCGCCGACTCACCCTATTTTCCGACCGCCGCTAGCCCCTTAGTCCGACGCCGGCTCCTCCCATCCACGGCCAAGCACCGCCCTCTCCGTCAGGGGCCCATGTTGGGCCGTTCTCCTCGCAGCAGCGGAGACAACAGCAGCTCATGGCTGCTTCTGCTTTCTCCGGCCACCTCCCGGCCGCCCGACGCCCCTGCGACCGTCCTCCGTCGCTGCCCCTCGGAGTTTCACACCGCCAGCTCAAGTGCAAGCTCCCCTCCCCTGTAAACCTAAGCGACGACAGCAAGGTTACGTGTGATGTAAGTTTTATGTAACATTTGTCACCTATACTTTCATGGCTTATCAGATGGGGACTTCAGTGAACAATAAAGCCTAGGTTGATAGTGAAAGTCTCCAAATAGATGGGTAGACCTCTATTACTTCATTAGTTTTATACATATATATATATCAGCTTATTTTGGCACAGTAGCCTAGCCTAGGTTGATTATTAAATGTATAGACATTGTGGATCTGTGATGACGGTACGGTATATAAAGTAATTTAACAGTGTTTGATAATAGAGTTTTATATTACTTGCATGTAGATAGTACAATTGGCTAATATTTATACACATACCTGAACAGTGAGCCCATATCCTTAGTATACTCTATATTCATATTTATATTTAAATAACGAGCTTATAAGAATACGTGTAAGCCTAGTGACACATGAAAATATATATATATTAATTGTATATCTATTAATAGATGAACAGAGTATTATAACTAAATTTATATTATTCTTTGGCTTAACGTTAAATCTAATGACGCAGAGTCAGTCACGCCTTCCGTTCGACCACGTGAACACTAAAGACTGGTGACGAGACGTTCCAGAAATTGGTGTCGCGACACGAGCACCGCCACCGTTTTCAGACTCGACGCCAGATTTACGCGTGAACATCATTCAGGTTGGTACCCTGAACTCGTAGCAACCCACACCGTAGTATAATCAAACCCTAAACTAAAACTGGACAACTCGAACTAAATTTACTTTCAGTATCTGTAAAACGCTGCTCACCGTAGAAATCGACCATCGGACCAATTTTTCTGTGCACATAGGGTAGTGGTCGATTTAGGTTGATAAAACACCAAAATTTTGATGATTGACAAATAGGATAGCCCCGATAACCTAGACACGAACCCTAATAGGACTTGATGAAATTGCGACCTGACATCGTCGCCATGACCTGTTTCAGACGGACTACCACGGACGCGACGCCTGGACGAGACGATTCGAGAGGACGACACACTCGCCATCGCAGGCAAGTGTACCTACTTGCGTTTTGACAGTGCCTTAGTTCCAGTTTGTAGAACTGTTAGATTGCGTGTGATGAGAACCGGACGTGAAATGATAGCGTCCGGGACGACCCGTGACGGCTCAGACTTGACGACGAAGTCTGAGCCTAACAACAATAAACTGCTGACAACATAGGACTATCTTGTGTGTGCGTGTGTGTGGACACCCTAGAATAACAACTTCCTACACTTGTCATGTCCTGTCCTGTGACACAAAAAGCCTTCGGGCGTTTCGGATGCTTTCCTAGTGGAAGTGATCCCCGTGATACAAAAAGCCTTCGGGCGTTTCGGATGCTTTCCTAGCGGAAGTGATCCCCGTGATACAAAAAGCCTTCGGGCGTTTCGGATACTTTCCTAGCGGAAGTGATCCCCGTGATACAAAAAGCCTTCGGGCGTTTCGGATGCTTTCCTAGCGGAAGTGATCCCCGTGATACAAAAAGCCTTCGGGCGTTTCGGATGCTTTCCTAGCGGAAGTGATCCCCATGATACAAAAAGCCTGCGGGCGTTTCGGATGCTTTCCTAGCGGAAGTGATCCCTGTTACACAAAAAGCCTGCGGGCGTTTCGGATGCTTTCCTAGCGGAAGTGATCCCTGTTACACAAAAAGCCTTCGGGCGTTTCGGATGTTTCCCTAGCGGAAATGATCCCTGTAAATCTTGTCCTGAGTTCCTGGGTTTGGGGTTGGGTTGAGCGTGCGCACGGCAAGAGGGTCTGATCCCCCTCGAACCGTAAGGCGTGAACCCTTTCGTGTCTCACTTGTCCTGTCTTGTCTTGTCCCGTCATGTCCCGTCTTGTCTTGACACCTGTAGGTTAGTCCCGTAGTTGGTAGCACACGCTACGACTACTACTTGCTACGCTTTACTTTCCTGCTGCGTTACTTCCTGTCGTGTTACCCTGTTATAACCACAGCATGATAATCAACCAATAAACTGTTGTGTAAAAGAACCTCAGCATGCTAATCAACCAGTAAACCGTTGTTAAAGTTCGGTGCACTTGCAGTAAAGTCTAACCCTTCTTGTAGACTTTACCTGACGTACAGTTCCTTTCTCTTGGGTGATGTACGTCAGGTGTTCAGCCAGAGATCGTGGACGAAGCAGACTCGCTGGAGTACGAGGAGCCGAGGACGTTGATCCAGAGTCCGTGCCTGACGAGGACCAGACCTTGAGGTCTTTTAGTCGCCACTTCCCGAGGGTACTACCTTTCGGTTTGTCTTTAAACTTGTGTTGCCATGCTTAGGCTTCTTTTAGACTTTGTACCAGTTGGATATTATTTCTCCATGTAAATGAATGCAAATTTCCTTTCCGTACTTTTGTTGTTTCGAACTATAATAATGCAAGAACCTGAAATTCTTTTAAAATGGTACCTCTACAGACGCTTATTGGGTCTGAGCTTCTAAAGCTCTGGCCTAAGCGGGCCTTGTCACGCTTTGCCTCCGACCATTTTGGGAAGCGGGGCGTGACAGGTTTTAGTGGTGGCCCATGCAGGTCGCTGCAAAAGTTCGGAACAATAAAGGTACCGCATTCATTTAAAATCCACGTACGAGTCTGAATTAGTTTCCCAGTCTTAGATGGTAGGAAGACTTAGATAGACACCCAGGTTGGCAGTCTGACGCCTTGGTTAGGAATTAGTCATCCTCGTCCTAGAATACCTTAGTAGCCACTTGACTCTGATCGTGTTAAATTTCCTAGAGCCCTTCTTTTAGTTTAGTCGTTCGCTAGGGTCCATCGACTTCGGGCCCAGCAAAACGTAACCTTGATTCTCTTAGGAACTTTCCCCTTAGATCCTGATTGTAATTTAGCTCATTAGGAAGTCTTAGAACTGAGTTATCTCGATCTTTAGTCAACCCGATAAATAGGATCCCTGACTTCTAGCATCTTCCCAATCATTACCCTTTCGTGTTATCGACCGTAAGGTCCCATCATAGCTTCCGTAAATCATATCCTGTGTGTAACCGACATGCGATCATTTTCCTTTCTTCCGATTCACGTGATCGTTTTCGGACGATTATCGTTGATCCTTCGAATCCCTTCCTTGGCCTATTCTACTCCCCCTAAAAGTATTTTCGAAATTCCGTATTAAGTTTTTCGCTCAGCTTAAATTCTTTAAAAACCCCTATATTATATATTTTAAAAAAATTTCTTGTTTTTTTTTCGGTTGAGTTAAAATTCTTTCACTGATTTTTAAAAGCTCCTTGGTCGTAAAATTATTTTACTATCTCGTGCCTATTTTCAATTCGGTATCTTTCGTATTTCAGTTTTAAACCTTATTATCAAATTCTATAATCCAATATATATATATTGTTTTTCTAAACTACAAAAATTATTTCTAACCACGTACCGTACGTACTTTTAAAATATTTTCTAAACCAAAGAGAACTTTAAATGTCTTCTTGTATATGTATAAACATCTCTATGTTCATCGTGCTCATACTTCAAGAATCTTTGGTTAACTTACTTTCATTTGCAAAGCAACCGCTACCTCACCCTACCTTAGCTCCTTCTCCACATTGTAATAATTTTACCATTTGCTCGCTTTTCTCTACATATTTTTATAAGTATAAAGTATACGATATCATATTTTTTCACGTAAATCTCCTTCATCTACCTAGTTATTCTGAGAAATATTTTTGTCCCATCCAACCAACTATCTCCTTATCCCGCCTTATTTGAACCCGTTCCCTCCGATTCATTTCATTACACTCTTGTCTTCTGATTTTCCTTAAATGGTGTAGACATTAGTCCTTGTAGTTGTTTACGTTGTCTCTGGTTTAGGAGTAGGTCCTTTGGTAGGTGATGTCGTCGTGGTGCATGTGTTTAGGTAGAGTGCGTAGACCCGTATGAATGTGTGTTCTTTAGGATCCCGATGATTGCCTTTTGTGTCTTGAATGTGTACTCCGTGTTAACCATGGTATGCTGGAAGTTGTCTGAATGACGGTATTCATACTCATATGAATGGCGTCATCGCAGGCAGATCCTTAGGCTTAGTTTTAGTTTTAATGAATGGTTTATCTTGGCTGTATGTGACTGTATCAAAACTTTGTTTTTTTTAAAACCAAATCTTTAAAGTTTTAAAACTAGCTCACAAGATCACAAATCACTTAACCTCCCTCATCCATTACCGCAACACCACACGTTTTTCCCCAAATGTTTTAAAATATTTCTTTGGCCTTAAATCTCTCTTTCTCTTCTCCTCTTCTCCCTTAAACAAAATTTTCGTGTTTATGGTTGTTATATTAATTGGGGCTAGCTATTATCGTTATAGGATTTTTGTTTGCAGGTAGGTTTGGAGTGAGATGAGTTTTATTATGGCAATGATTAATTGATTTTGGGAACACGAGGATGATGGATTAGAATATCTTTTGGATGAAAAGAATGAACTGTCCAAGACTTATTTATAAAACCGAAGTGTGGTGGACTCAATGGAGAATTCTGTTTGAATGAGAATAAATGCGAGGAGATGATGACTCATCAGACTTGAGGCTTAGACGGGTAGTAGATAGGAGTAACTGCCGAGAATAGTATGAGTTAGGGTGATCATGAGATTGAGAAGAGCTTATATTAGCATTGAGACTGATTGATGAATTGACGTGAGAAGACTTTGAGAATAGCACGACGTGTGGAGATTAATGGATGTTTAGGTAGTCGGACTTAATATTGGTTGGGATTAGTTATAGTGAGCAGGATGAGGGGTAATTCTGACAGATCAAATTATTTGGTAGATGAATTTATGGGGAGATATGACGAGAATGTATTGAAGACACGACGATTGCTGATTGGTGAATGTATTATAGGATAGACAAATGTTTTTTTTGTCTTGGATTGGTGGATGGCTAGAATCTCATTTTTGGAGATTTATTAATGTTGGGAAAATATTTAGAAATTCAAAAGATGTTAATGAGCGACGATGATGTTTAGTGGAGTGGTACGATATCAGAAGATGATTATTATTATTATTATATTTTTTTTATGAGAACTTGGAGTTGGAAATTGGAACGGTAGTGGTGGATATATATTATTAGGATGTGAGTTTAGTCGTGGTGTTATCCAGTGAAAGGAAGGGTTATTAAGGATTAATTAAAGAACATTGGTTGCAGTTATAAGATTAGTGATCTATAGGCGTAGCCATGAGAGTTTTGGGGTATAAGGTTATATAGATGTTATTATTATTAGTATGAGTGATTCCGAGGACGGAATCATTTCTAAGGTGGGTAGAATGTAACGGCCGCTTTCCGACCGTTCGTATTTCCTGCGCGCACGTGCTTTATTGTGCACGTTTTTTTTATTTGGCTATTTCCGAGCTCCGGTATATGCGATGCGATATGCCGTTGCGATCGTTTTGGGGTGTTGGATTTTATAGTAAATTTTTGGGAACGTCTTTCATGGCTCGTTTTCGCGCGAAACGACTTTGAATGATAGGGGTGTTTTAGTCATCTGACTCGAAACGCCGTTTCCAATTTTATGTAAATTTTGGGTAGGCGTTACGCATGATCAGGCCCCGTAGATCTATGCGTCTCGTCTCCACGATCGCCCCGGTATTTTCGAATTATTTTTCCGACGCCCGGATTGAAAGTTATCGCTCGGATAAATCTGGACCGTTGATTTGCCCTGATCAGATTCAAATTTCGAATATGCCATCAGATCTGATCAAATCCCTTGGGATACTCATACGTATCAAGGTGATTGATTCATCTGTTAGGTGCACCCTCCTTTCATCCTTAGGTCCACCCCCCCCCCCCCCAACTCTACCCATCAAGCCACTACCCTTTATTTTATATGTCAAATATCAAATACTTTTTATTATTAAAACCCTACATCCAGAAATCCTCTTCACGTGCAATCAAAAGAAAACCTAGGTTAAAAATTATTTTCAGCCGTCACCAACTTTCAAGCCCGAGTTCTTCTCTTCCTTCCCTCTCTCGCTGCGTTCTCTCTCACCCTCACCCTCGACCCTAGACACCGGCCTCGTCTCGTCTCCGACCACCGCATGCACTGCTCCGCTGCCCCGCATCCGCCCGACCACCCGCAGCAAAGCCTCGCGATCGCCGGCACCAAACGACGCCGCCCGCAGCGCCCGCAACTCCGGCGACGGGTGACCACTGCATCAACGACAGCAGCGGCAACCGCCGCTGCCGCTGCTGACCTCCGACCGCCGTCAGCGGTTTCCGACCGTCGCACACGCCTTCTCCGACTGTCTGCGACACCCCCGCTCGCCGTCTTTTCCGCTCCGGCGCAGACTCACCCTATTTTCCGACCGCCGCTAGCCCCTTAGTCCGACGCCGGCTCCTCCCATCCACGGCCAAGCACCGCCCTCTCCGTCAGGGGCCCATGTTGGGCCGTTCTCCTCGCAGCAGCGGAGACAACAGCAGCTCATGGCTGCTTCTGCTTTCTCCGGCCACCTCCCGGCCACCCGACGCCCCCGCGACCGTCCTCCGTCGCTACCCCTCGGAGTTTCACACCGCCAGCTCAAGTGCAAGCTCCCCTCCCCTGTAAACCTAAGCGACGACAGCAAGGTTACGTGTGATGTAAGTTTTATGTAACATTTGTCACCTATACTTTCATGGCTTATCAGATGGGGACTTCAGTGAACAATAAAGCCTAGGTTGATAGTGAAAGTCTCCAAATAGATGGGTAGACCTCTATTACTTCATTAGTTTTATACATATATATATATCAGCTTATTTTGGCACAGTAGCCTAGCCTAGGTTGATTATTAAATGTATAGACATTGTGGATCTGTGATGACGGTACGGTATATAAAGTAATTTAACAGTGTTTGATAATAGAGTTTTATATTACTTGCATGTAGATAGTACAATTGGCTAATATTTATACACATACCTGAACAGTGAGCCCATATCCTTAGTATACTCTATATTCATATTTATATTTAAATAATGAGCTTATAAGAATACGTGTAAGCCTAGTGACACATGAAAATATATATATATTAATTGTATATCTATTAATAGATGAACAGAGTATTATAACTAAATTTATATTATTCTTTGGCTTAACGTTAAATCTAATGACGCAGAGTCAGTCACGCCTTCCGTTCGACCACGTGAACACTAAAGACTGGTGACGAGACGTTCCAGAAATTGGTGTCGCGACACGAGCACCGCCACCGTTTTCAGACTCGACGCCAGATTTACGCGTGAACATCATTCAGGTTGGTACCCTGAACTCGTAGCAACCCACACCGTAGTATAATCAAACCCTAAACTAAAACTGGACAACTCGAACTAAATTTACTTTCAGTATCTGTAAAACGCTGCTCACCGTAGAAATCGACCATCGGACCAATTTTTCTGTGCACATAGGGTAGTGGTAGATTTAGGTTGATAAAACACCAAAATTTTGATGATTGACAAATAGGATAGCCCCGATAACCTAGACACGAACCCTAATAGGACTTGATGAAATTGCGACCTGACATCGTCGCCATGACCTGTTTCAGACGGACTACCGCGGACGCGACGCCTGGACGAGACGATTCGAAAGGACGACACACTCGCCATCGCAGGCAAGTGTACCCACTTGCGTTTTGACAGTGCCTTAGTTCCAGTTTGTAGAACTGTTAGATTGCGTGTGATGAGAACCGGACGTGAAATGATAGCGTCCGGGACGACCCGTGACGGCTCAGACTTGACGACGAAGTCTGAGCCTAACAACAATAAACTGCTGACAACATAGGACTATCTTGTGTGTGCGTGTGTGTGGACACCCTAGAATAACAACTTCCTACACTTGTCATGTCCTGTCCTGTGACACAAAAAGCCTTCGGGCGTTTCGGATGCTTTCCTAGCGGAAGTGATCCCCGTGATACAAAAAGCCTTCGGGCGTTTCGGATGCTTTCCTAGCGGAAGTGATCCCCGTGATACAAAAAGCCTTCGGGCGTTTCGGATGCTTTCCTAGCGGAAGTGATCCCCGTGATACAAAAAGCCTTCGGGCGTTTCGGATGCTTTCCTAGCGGAAGTGATCCCCGTGATACAAAAAGCCTGCGGGCGTTTCGGATGCTTTCCTAGCGGAAGTGATCCCTGTTACACAAAAAGCCTACGGGCGTTTCGGATGCTTTCCTAGCGGAAGTGATCCCTGTTACACAAAAAGCCTTCGGGCGTTTCGGATGTTTCCCTAGCGGAAATGATCCCTGTAAATCTTGTCCTGAGTTCCTGGGTTTGGGGTTGGGTTGAGCGTGCGCACGGCAAGAGGGTCTGATCCCCCTCGAACCGTAAGGCGTGAACCCTTTTGTGTCTCACTTGTCATGTCTTGTCTTGTCCCGTCACGTCCCGTCTTGTCTTGACACCTGTAGGTTAGTCCCGTAGTTGGTAGCACACGCTACGACTACTACTTGCTACGCTTTACTTTCCTGCTGCGTTACTTCCTGTCGTGTTACCCTGTTATAACCACAGCATGATAATCAACCAGTAAACTGTTGTGTAAAAGAACCTCAGCATGCTAATCAACCAGTAAACCGTTGTTAAAGTTCGGTGCACTTGCAGTAAAGTCTAACCCTTCTTGTAGACTTTACCTGACGTACAGTTCCTTTCTCTTGGGTGCTGTACGTCAGGTGTTCAGCCAGAGATCGTGGACGAAGCAGACTCGCTGGAGTACGAGGAGCCGAGGACACTGATCCAGAGTCCGTGCCTGACGAGGACCAGACCTTGAGGTCTTTTAGTCGCCACTTCCCGAGGGTACTACCTTTCGGTTTGTCTTTAAACTTTTGTTGCCATGCTTAGGCTTCTTTTAGACTTTGTACCAGTTGGATATTATTTCTCCATGTAAATGAATGCAAATTTCCTTTCCGTACTTTTGTTGTTTCGAACTATAATAATGCAAGAACCTGAAATTCTTTTAAAATGGTACCTCTACAGACGCTTATTGGGTCTGAGCTTCTAAAGCTCTGGCCTAAGCGGGCCTTGTCACGCTTTGCCTCCGACCATTTTGGGAAGCGGGGCGTGACAACTCATGACTGATTAGTAGAAAATAAACACAAACAATCTTTCAATACAAAGCTCAACATCAGGGCCATATTGAAGATCCAGGAAATGCAACATTGTTGCCCCCCAAATGACACAGAAACAAAAATAAAGGATGCACTAATTACTCCGAATTCCAAAAGAAAGTTTCTAAGTATCAAGGACATCCGTTTCAAACGGATTCCATTTGGAAACAGCAAATGTAAATGAAAAAAAATTACTGTATGTAACGTCTCAAGAAAAAGGAGTAAACTCCATACTTGAACGTTTTGAGAGCCTTACAGGCCTCTACCATACAAAGATTCGGAGAAAGGAAGCGGAATTAAACGGAGCACCTGAAGTGCTCGACATCAGCCAAGTTTTTACTCTGGCATGATAGACTTGGCCACCCTAGATCAGTGCTAATGCACCGCATAGTATCCTATGAGTATGACTTGAAGGACTAGAAGATTCTTTAGAAGGGAGAATTCACTCGCATCCCTTGCTATAAGGGAAAACTAATTACAAGGCCATCTCTACGAAAAGTTGAAAAAGACCATGCTTCCTCAAAAAGAATATAAGGAGATAGATGTGGACAAATTCCACCTCTAGTGGGCTATTTCAGTACTTCATTGTACTGATAAATGCATCCTCAGAATATTCGTATGTGTGTCTACTACAGACCCACAACTTAGCTTTTCCAAAGCTATTGGCACAAAAATAAAAATGTTGCGGGCACATTTTCCAGACAATCAAATATAGAAAATAAGTCTGGTTAATGTTGGAAAATATACCTCCCAGTCATTTCAAGAGTACTGCCAAGCAACGAGAATATAAAATGAACATACAGTGCCGCATGTTCATACCCAACATGGGTCGGCAGAGTCACTGATAAGAAGACTCCACTGAATTGAACGTCCATTAAATCCCGATTGCCGATGGATGCATGGGGATATGCAAATTCTGCATGCTGCATCGTAAATAAAAGACCCTCTGGAGGTCAGAGTCTCCAATGCAACTTGCATATGGAATGCCACCGAACATTTCTCATCTGAGAATCTTCGGTCGCGCAGTTTAAATCCACATGGCACCACTACAGAGGACCAAAACGGTTCTCAACGTCGCCTAGGTATCCATGTAGGGTTTGACGCACCCTCACTTATAAGATACCTAGAACCCCAAACGGGGGACGCATTTAATGCGCATCTTGAATATTGTGATTGCGATGAGACGAGTTTCCCCAAAATATGCCCAGATACTGGAAATTCTGGCGTGAAGCAAATTATAACGTGGGATACAAAAAGCTTGACCAACTAAGATTCGGTAACAAAACAAATGTGAAGATGTGATCCTGAAGATCCTCCACATAACAATGTTCACCACTTACCGAACTTATTTATTGACAACCACAAGATTGTCAGATCACACATCCCTGCTGCAAAAAATCTAGCTAGGATTGACATCCCCGAGAATGGATGCAGTCCACCAGCAGCAGAAGTGGATGATCCTCAACAGAAAAGAGGCAGACTATTAGGCTCTTAGGACAGAAACTCCTGGAGACCTTAAGACAATACTACCACAGGACAATGAACTCATGCCCACACTCTCACCCTTTTCGGAATCTACTGTAGAGGAACTGCCGGGAAAAACTGAAATTGAAAGTAAATGTTGTACGCACTGGGGATGTGTTAGACATAAAGAACATAATTGTCGACAATGTATTCACGTATCATATTGCCATATACATCGCAAAAGCGATTATGTTTATAAATTATCGTTCCATACTCCGTTGCTAGAATGCAAACGTAGAGATTGGCCAAATGTGGAACGAGGCAATAAAAGATTAGCTGGACCCACTTATGAAACGTGAAATGTTCGAACTTGAAGTCCAGACACCAAAAGGTGTCAAACATGTGGGTAAAATAAGTATTACACACATAAGAAAAACTAAATATAAAATAGTATGCTATAAGGTACAACCTATAGCCCAAGGAAAAATTTCGCTGAAACTAGGGATCGAACAAATTAAAATGAGTACGACTCATAAATGATGCATCAGTCTCTCTAAGGTATCAAAAGCGAATACCTTACGATTTGGCAAAGGAAATTTTGGATATGCTGTTATTGGATGTTGTGACGGCATACCTTTGTAGATATCTTGGTAAAGATAAATTCCACATTTCCTTAAATGCCCGAATAGACTTCGGGACGTCTATTATATTAAAGAAAAACAATAATAATAATAAATAATGTATAACCAAGAGAATCACTTGACAAATCAATGATTCCTACTGAGGGTTGTCTTTGCATCTAAGCAAAGAACATGATTTGAGATCATAGTTGTAAACAACTAAAATCTCATCGAATCTCCTGAAGAGAAAATCGAAACATCTGTTCAAGCCTAACTATTAAACATGAAATGAAAGACCTAGACAAATATAAATTCATGGCTCATAGAATCCTGTTACATACGCCCAGAAGTGCGTTGGAGAAATTAAAAGGACCATGGTCATCCAAAGTACACCTATGGTAGTATACTTAATGGATGTACAAAAAGAACCCTTCCGGTCGCTGGAAGAGGGAGAGGATATAACTGGTCCTAAAGTCCCTTATCTAAGTGCAATCAAGCACTCCTGTCTAACTGCATGTGTCCTGATATAGCAGTTGCAGTAAACTCATTACACTACTAGAAAACGGACCTAAAAGGACGGATTAAAATTCCGTCCTATAGCCGTCCTTTAATTTTTACTAAATTAGGACGGAAATAGGACAGAAATAAGAAGGCATTTTAAAAAGGACGGATATAGGATGGAATGCTCATTATTTTCCTTTTTCTTTTTAAAAATGAAAAATTACAATTTTGGGATACAGTAAAGGATGGATATTGGACGGCGAAAGAACGGACTAATATTTTTTTAAATTATTATTTATTTAAAAAAATTTTAAAAAAATTATTCTAGCATAAAGGACGGTCATAGGACGGACCTTTATTAATTATTATTTCTTATTTATATAAAATAAAAAATAATTTTTATTATACACATAAAAGGACGGAAAGAGGACGAATAAAGGACGGATTTCTTAATCAAAAAAAGATTAAGTTGTCCGTCCTAAATCCGTCCCTTATTTAAGTTAATTTATTTCAGTTGTTACGTTAATTTATTTCAGTTATTAATTCAATTGATCCTAAGCCAAATAAAAACACCGACAGAAAGAATAAGATTTGGAATTGAAAACTATGAATTATTTGAAGTGGGTCATTTTAGGGTGTGATTGAAGGGTTTTGGAGATGCACCGGTTCGATGGTTTTTGAGAAAGTTACGACTTTAATTATTCCAATCGGCAGTTTATTCCGCGGCCTATAGGACGGATTTAGGACAGACAGCTTCCGTCGTTCTTTTCTAAAAAATACTCTGTCCTACCAGTCCATATTCCGTCCTATTTCCATCGTACATTTTTAAGATATAAAGGTCGGACTAAAATTTGTTAGCGGGAATTAAAAAATTGTTAGCGGGAAATCGAAAATTCAAACAATGTAGGATGGATATATGACGGATATTGAAATTTTTTGGCGGGATATGAAAATATCAAACCTATGAAACCGTCTTTTCGTTCTTTTCTAAAAAATACTCTGTCCTACCCGTCCATATTCCGTCCTATTTCCGTCGTACATTTTTAAGGTATAAAGGTCGGTCTAAAATTTGTTAGCGGGAATTAAAAAATTATTGGTGGGAAATCGAAAATTCAAACAATATAGGACGGAGATAGGACGGATATTGAAATTTTTTGGCGGGATATGAAAATATCAAACATATGAAAGCGTCCTTTCGTTCTTTTCTAAAAAAAATACTATGTCCTACCCGTCCATATTCCGTCCTATTTCCGTCGTACATTTTTAAGATATAAAGGTCGGACTAAAATTTGTTAGCAGGAATTAAAAAATTGTTGGCGGGAAATCGAAAATTCAAATAATATAGGACGGAGATAGGACGGATATTGAAATTTTTTGGCGGGATATGAAAATATCAAACCTATGAAACCGTCCTTTATCCTTACCGTCCGTCCTAAATCCGTCCTTGAGTATTACACGATTTTTCTTTCTCAGAATCCAATCTTCTATAAATACTATGACTTTTCTTATCTCGACTGTTCTTTTCTCTTTCTTTCCAGAATCCAATCTGTCATGGTGAAGTTTTTTGCTCTTTGTTCCTTATAAATTTATTTTATTTGTTTTATAAATACTAACAATCAATTCTTGTTTGGTTTTTGTTTAGGAAAAATTGATATGACTAAAAGAGGTATGATTACAATTCTTTTTCAGATCCTTTGTTTATATTTTCATATTGATTTGTCTTTTTGTTTATATTTTGATGAATGACTGTAATTTTATTTGTGTTTGGGGAATTTTTGTTTATTGTAATTTTGTTGATTTCGTTTTTGTTTGGTATGTGTGTTAAATTTTGTGTTTGATGAATTGAATCTTATTTGTGTTTGTGTTTGGGGATGAATTTTTGATTTTTAGGTATGAATTTTGATGGATTTTTGATGTTTGGGTATGATTTTTGATGTTTGGGTATGAATATTGATGAATTTTCTATGTTTGGGGATGAACACCGCCGAACAACGGCGGCGGCGACAACGCAGCCGGCTATTGCCGGATGCGGATTTTTTAATTAATTTATTACATTATAGGACGGATATAGGGCGGATTCATGACGGATAATTAACAACCAAACAACTCATATAGGACGGAATTAAGACGGTTTCAGGACGGATATAGGACAGAATATAGAAAACTTTTAGGAAGATATAGGACGAATTGAGGACGGAAATCTTAATTAATTTGTCGCTTTAAAGGACGTATATAGGACGGAATAGTTAATTAATTAAGACTAATTACTTAGTTACTTAGAAGTAATTAATTAAGATATAGGACGGAATTAGGACGAAAATTGTCCGAATTAAGTCTTTTTTGCGACGGTTTTTATCTGTCCTATATCCGTCCTTAGGGTTAAAATATAGGCCGGAAATAGGACAGACTGAAATATAGGACGTCGCTGAATGGACGGAAAATGTCCGTCCTATATCCGTCCTTTTCGACCTAAAAGGACGGAATTTGGGCAAAAAGGACGGATATTTACCGTCCTTTTTGCTCTGTTTTCCTGTAGTGTTAGCAAGAGATAGTTGACACCTAAAATGGGCCATTAGACCGGAGTTAAGCCTTCTGCGCTTCCTCCAAGGGTCGAAAGATTTGGACTTACAATATGAAGTATCATCCTCCAATGTTTATGCAAATGCAGGTCACAGGTCCGGTCCATATACTGAGAAATCACAGAACAGGTACCCACAGTGGGATGGACATCTAATGCAAATCTGCAAAGCAACTTATGAAGACAACATCATCCTATCATTCCGAGATCCTCACCACACCAATTATGTATTTGAGGGCGCCTGCTGGTACATCACATCCCAGTGACGATTGGGATAAAGGCTGGTATTATGGAGTTGACCATATAGTTTGGAGACCACATCAGAGGCGACGATACTTAGCACAACTCTCCAGAGTTTCTGGATTCAGTAGCTGCTTAATTGTGATAACTTTGTAATCTATGTATATTTTCGAAATGTTGTAAATAGGAGTGATGAGATAAGTCTGAGAGAAATGAAAGCTAAGAGCTTTTACAAATCAGGAGGAGTTGAGGGAATTTGTACTCTTTTCCCTTAGCTATGGTTTTTCCCACTGGGTTTTTCATAGCCAAAGGTTTTAACGAGGCAAATCACATCAACTCTGGATCCTGAAGTATCCATCCCTCTGTGATGCTCAGAATCAAGAAGTATTCATAAGCAGAGTCACTTGTACAAATCAGGAGGAGTTAAAGAGCATTTGTACTCTTTTTCCTTAACTATGCTTTCTCCCACATGGTTTTTCATAGCTAAAGTTTTTAACAAGGTAAACCTCACCAACTCAGGATCTTGAAGTATCCACCAGATGTGAGACTCCTATTACGCTCAGAATACTGAAGTATTCATGAGCAGAGTCCACACCTATGGCTGGATAAGGGGGAGTGTTGTGAATGGAAATACTAGAGTCGGTTAGGATTGCGGGTATCTTAGGGATACACCAATATCTATGTATCTTATCTTTCTACTCTCCTGTCCTGCCTATAAATAAAGGGCTGGGGGGTTCCTCCCCAAGTAGTTGATTCATAACAACCAGACCAAATTAAAAGAGAATATTTTATCAAATACGGATTTTTATTATAAAACTAAGTAAAAAAATTATTTAGATTGACTTACTAATTAATAAACATTTCTTAATCAATTCATTTATTTTTTTTAAAAAAATACTTCAAAGGATTCTTATTTTTTTACCTAACTTCTAATTAATATGTTTCGTAATCATATTAAAATTCATTATACAGTTGTCCTAATTAGCTACTATTGGTTACAGTTAGGTTCTTATTTGAACAAGTTTTGAATTCATAAATTTGTTCCAATTAAATATGATATTTTAACAATTCAAATAAAATATGATTTCTTAATTATAATTAAAATCTAATGCGACAAAATTTCCTCAACCCTCAAAGTTTCACTCTAGGGCAAGGACTGATGCTTTGACCCAAGCCAGAGCCTAAGCCCGAGACTTATGCTGAAGCTTGTAAGCTACCAGGAGTATACCATGTAGATCTGTTGAAAACAGTTGCAGAAGAAAACCGAAAGAAGAGTGGAACGATATTACCAAAGTGAATGAAAAAAGGCTGAGTCGCGGACTAGGTCGCTTTCCTTAAGACGTTTCACGGCTCTGCCCAAATTTGTGCAAGCAGTAGTTAGCCCCGCCGTCCCCAGGATAAAACAGCCCAGATGAAACTCTGTGATCGATCAAATCTGCACCGGAAGAGATCGAGGAAGAACAACACACAACAAAAACACTGCTCGGGAGCGAATAAGAACAGAATAAAAGCGGAAGAAATTTCGCAGGCAGAGGAAGAAATGGCAGAGAAAATTTTCGCACTCCCAAAAGTAAACCAAACGATGTCCTTTTATAATGAAAATTTGTAACGGAAAATAATTAAACCGATTTAATTCTGGATCTGAATTAATGCGTGTTAAATTCAGATCTGGGATTAAAGACGGTAATAAAATCTGGATTAAAAAAACGTTTAGATTTGTAAATTTAAACCGTTTGAAATTTAAATTTGGTTTATTAAAATAATTATATATAAATAATAATTATTTTATCCAAAAATATAATTACCGCGCGCACGTCACGTCACGGCCGACCGGCGGGCGGGCGGCGGCGGCGCGCGCGTGTTGAACCCAAGTTCAACTAAGTCCTCTCCCCTTCACAAAAGAGCCATACCCCAAGGGGCACACCCCTAAAGCACAACAAGCTCTTTATATACTCCTTCAAGTCTTTTTGCCCATCCAATGTGGGACTAAAGAAAAAGGGAGGGAAAACCAAATGAGCCCAAATCCCCTTGAAAAAATTAAATAGTTTCCAACAATCCCCCACTAGAATTTTTTTTTAAAAATAAAACAAAAGTATATTTCATCGAGCAGTATATAATATAAGACTTGTGCATAAATAAAGGTGTCTATCGACTTGAACCTTTATATAGTGTTGATGATTTAGATTTAACTAGAGTAACTCGTAGTTTTGAACTCTATCTCTAACATCATCACACACACAACCTTATCACGGTGTTGTTCATAAGCCCGTGCTTTACGGCCTTGCACGTGTATCCCAGTTTAGTGAATGCTCTAGATAATTTTGCCCAAAATTTCATAGGAAGCGGCCACACTTCCACATTCACATAGGTGATTCTATCAAGAGTACTCCTGTAGCTAGGTACCCCACTCCACATAGAGTATAGAATTCATTAAGAGTTAATATAAACTCATCCTTTTTTTTTTCGCTTCAGGATATCATGCTCAATATGATTCTTCTGGAATAGGACTAATAATTATACTAGCATGATTCTCCACATATCACTTCATGATTTGTTATTACCCTTTGAACCTATTTCTCGGGATCTCCGGTCTATAGGTTGGGTTTCCATCACAAGTGACTCATCATTCTAAGGGCATGAGTCCCATTCCTTTCGAGGTTTTAAAAACCTTCTCTCGAGCTAATCCTTTTGTCAAAGGATCAGCTAATTTATCATCAGTACGTACATGATCCACTCTCACAGCTCCAGAGTTCATATACTCTCTAATAGTGCTGTGCTTACGACGTATTTGTCTCCTTTTTCCGTTATAATAACGGTTCTGAATTTTTGCAATAGCTGCAGTACTATCACAATGGATCAAGATAGCTGGTATCGGTCTATCCCATAACGGATGTTCTGATAACAGGTTTCTAAGCCAACCTGCTTCTTCACTAGCTGAAGCTAGTGCAATCATCTCAGACTCCATGGTGGATTGAACTAAGATAGTCTGTTTCTTGGATTTCCAAGATACAGCTCCACCAGCTATGCTAAAAATATAGCCACTAGTTGCCTTGGAGTCATCTGAAAGGGTGTTCCAATCAGCATCGCTATATCCTTCAAGGACAGCGGGAAACTTCTGATAATGTAATCCGAGATTCATGGTCCTCTTAAGGTATCTCATGACTCTTTCAATAGCATACCAATGCTCAATACTAGGTCTGCTTGTAAACCTGCATAGTAATCCTACAACATAAGCTATATCAGGTCTAGTGCAATCAGCAGCATATCTCAGACTGCCAATAATGCTCGCATACTCAGTTTGTCTAACACCGTCGCCGGTGTTCTTGAACAATTTAACACTAGGATCATAAGGAGTACAAGCTGGTTTACGATCAAAATAATTATATTTCTTTAGAATCTTTTCAACATAATGAGATTGATTCAAAGAAATTCCATGTTCAGACCTAGTTATTTTAATTCCAAGGATTACATTAGCTTCACCAATATCTTTCATGTCAAAGTTTGCACTTAACATGGTTTTAACTTTGTTTACAACATGAATGTTTGAACCAAATATCAGCATATCATCAACATAAAGACATATAATGGTGCAAGTACCATTATCAGATTTATAATATATGCATTTGTCACTTTCATTAACATTGAAACCATCAGAAATAACAAGGTTATCAAATTTTTCATGCCATTGCTTAGGTGCTTGTTTCAAGCCATAAAGTGACTTATCTAATTTGCATACTTTATCTTCTTGTCCTGGAACAACGAAACCTTCAGGTTGATCCATATAGATTTCTTCTTCTAATTCACCATTTAAAAAGGCTGTTTTAACATCCATTTGGTGTATTACTAAATTATGTATAGCAGCAATAGCTAACAGTACACGAATTGAAGTAATTCTAGATACAGGTGAAAAAGTATCAAATAAATCTATGTTTTCTCGTTGTCTAAATCCTTTGGCTACGAGACGAGCTTTATACTTATCAATAGTTCCATCAGGTTTTAACTTCTTCTTAAGTATCCACTTACATCCTATAGATTTACATCCAGGAGGTAAGTCAACTAGATGACAAGTTCTATTAGACTCTAGAGAGTCCATCTCATCATTAATAGCCTCTTGCCATAAATTTGCATCCAAAGAGGATAAGGTCTCGGTAAGATTCCTAGGATCTTCTTCTAAGTTATAAGTGTAATAGTCAGGACCAAAGTCCTTAGCAACACGAGCCCTCTTACTCTTTCTAGAATCAATTTCTAATCCTTTATCAGACTCAGGAAGACCAATGTCAGGTATAGGACATGAACTAGAGCCCCCACTATTCTTAGATTTAAAAGGAAACTTATCTTCAAAGAAATCAGCATCATTAGACTCAATAATAACGTGTTCTTTCAAATCATAAAATCTATATGCTTTGCTATTTACAGCATAACCAATGAAAACACATTCATAAGCTCTACTAGCAAGTTTTCTCCTTTTAGGATCAGCAATCCTAACATAAGATAAACATCCCCAAGTTTTAAGATAGGACAGATTTGGTTTTTTATTCTTAAAAACTTCATATGGAGAAATTTTACTTTTAGATTTAGGAATCCTGTTAAACACATAGCAGGCAGTTAATAAAATTTCTCCCCACCAATGAGAAGCAGCTCCAGAGTTAAGCATAATAGCAACAATAGATTCAGCTAAAGTTCTATTTTTTCGTTCAGCTTTACCATTCATTTCAGGAGAATAAGGTGCAGTCTTCTCATGAATAATACCATGTGAGTTATAAAATTCATTAAAAATAGTTGAGTCATATTCAGTTCCTCGATCACTACGTAATCTCTTTATCTTTTTATTACACTGATTTTCAATTTCAGTAACAAAAGATTTAAACATATCAAATGCATCACTTTTATTTTTCATTAGATATACAGCAGTATAATCAGAACAATCATCAATAAAAGTTATAAAATATCTTTTTCCATTTCTAGTCAAGACACCATCAAATTCACATATGTCAGAATGAATTAAATCAAGTGGCTCTGATTCTCTTGAAACAGATTTATGTGGTGTCTTGGTTATTTTGGCTTGACTACAGAATTCACATTTCTCAAAGTCATCCAAAGACAATTTAGGAATAGGGTCTAAGTTACTCATATTTTTAATAAGGCGTTTGTTAACATGACAGAGTCTAGCATGCCAGATATTAAAAGAACACAACATATAAGCAGAAGCTGAACCTTTATTAATATCAATGTTCAACTTAAACATACCATCAGTGGCATACCCTTTCCCAACAAAAACATTGTTTTTAGCAATGGTATACATATCAGCACCTATAGTTTGAGTGAACCCAGCCTTGTTGAGAAGGTAGCCCGAAACCAGATTCTTCCTCATCTCTGGAGTATGCATGACCTCTTTAAGAGTTACAGTTTTTTCAGAGGTAAACTTCAAATCTACATCGCCTATACCAGCAACAATAGTGGAGTGGGAATCTCCCAACAACACTTTCTTGTCCTTTGTATCAGAATAGGACTTGAATTGTCCACGATCATAACAAACATGGCGCGAGGCACCAGTGTCTATCCACCACCCTTCAGTACCTCCAATTGCATTGACTTCAGAAATCATTGCAATCAGATCCTCTTCGGTAAGGTTCGCCTGCGGTGCAGGACGACGCTTATTCCGACAGTTCCGAGCCAAATGGCCAGGCTTGTTACAGTTATAGCATATAAACTGTACCGAATCATTCTTTGAAGGGGGTTTTGGTCCATTCTGAGTTCTAGGAACATTTTTGTTCTGGTTGAATCGATTTCGATTCTGATTCTGATTCTTCATGAATTTACCTTTAGGTTTCAGAATAACAGATTTCTTACTGTTAGAAACAACATTAATTTCTTCCTTTTTGTCTTGTTTACGGGCCTCCTCCTCAATCCGAAGACGGGTTATCAAACTTTCTAAGGAAAATTCCTTAGTTTTGTGCCTAAGGGTATTTTTAAAATCTTTCCAGGCAGGGGGTAACTTGTCTATGAGTACAGAGACTTGAAATTGTTCATCTAGAGTCATACCTTCAGAAACAATTTCATGAGCTATCTTCTGTAGCTCGTGAGACTGAACCTCCACAGACTTGTCGTCTGTCATCTGGAACTTCAGGTAGCGACTGACTGCGTATTTCTTTGAGCCAGCCTCCTCTGTGTCGTACTTCTTCTGCAGTGCTTCCCAGACTTCCTTTGCTGTTTTGTGAGAACTATAGTAGTCATAGAGATCGTCAGAAAGACCATTAAGAATATAGTTTTTGCACAGGAAGTCATGATCATCCCAGGTTTGGAATTCTTTGAGCTGAGCATCAGAAGGATTTTCGGGTAGAAGCAGAAGAGGCTTTTCAGTTTTACAGACGTATGCAACAGTTTTGGTGGTAAGGAAAAACAACATTTTCTGTTGCCAACGTTTGAAATGGGATCCAGAAAAGCGGAAGGGTTTGTTTAGGTCAGAGGCAACAATAACAGTTTCGGTTTCAGAAGTCATGGCAGAAGGATCGTCTTAAAATTGTTGAAAACAGTTGCAGAAGAAAACCGGAAGAAGAGTGGAACGATATTACCAAAGTGAATGAAAAAAGGCTGAGTCGCGGACTAGGTCGCTTTCCTTAAGACGTTTCGCGGCTCTGCCCAAATTTGTGCAAGCAGTAGTGTGATCGATCAAATCTGCACCGGAAGAGATCGAGGAAGAACAACACACAACAAAAACACTGCTCGGGAGCGAATAAGAACAGAATAAAAGCGGAAGAAATTTCGCAGGCAGAGGAAGAAATGGCAGAGAAAATTTTCGCACTCCCAAAAGTAAACCAAACGATGTCCTTTTATAATGAAAATTTGTAACGGAAAATAATTAAACCGATTTAATTCTGGATCTGAATTAATGCGTGTTAAATTCAGACCTGGGATTAAAGACGGTAATAAAATCTGGATTAAAAAAACGTTTGAAATAAAATAATTATATATAAATAATAATTATTTTATCCAAAAATATAATTACCGCGCACACGGCACGGCACGTCACGGCCGGGCGGCGGCGGCGCGCGCGTTGAACCCAAGTTCAACTAAGTCCTCTCCCCTTCACAAAAGAGCCATACCCCAAGGGGCACACCCCTAAAGCACAACAAGCTCTTTATATACTCCTTCAAGTCTTTTTGCCCATCCAATGTGGGACTAAAGAAAAAGGGAGGGAAAACCAAATGAGCCCAAATCCCCTTGAAAAAATTCAATAGTTTCCAACAAGATCGTGTTCTTCTCTCTTATAGTTGGGTTACAAATTATTGAATGGTAAATTTATTATCATGAAAAGAAATATTCATATTGCTTGAATAAGGACCCTTGTGCAATATATAACTCTCTCTTAGGAAAGAGTGAGTGTGAGCTGGGATTTTGAGGCTTAAACCATGACCTACAGCGTGATGTAGTAAGAGAGGGACTCCCTTGCATGATGAGAGAGAAGACACAAGAGGGAGAGATCGTTGGAAGAATGAGGAAGCTTATTAAGAGTGAGAGGAGTACCTCTCATGTAATTTTGTACTAATTCTGTACGTAAGCTTTGAACGAAGTGGGTTTCTCTCATGTTGTGCCCTGGGAAATAAATCGTGATTGACTGGCCACTACTGACCAAAACATTCAAATTTTATTATTCTTTTATTTCTTTTAATCCATCTTACATGCTGGAAAGTTGGGGTTGATAATCCCCAATAAGCTTCTTATGTTTATAACAATTCTCCGTCGCTACATCATAGCAAACCATGACAACATTAAAAAAAATGCACAAAATACACAGATTGATGTTTTCCCTACATTACTCCATCAATATTGTTCCCAATCTCACCCCTGTGTGGGGTCGACAAATTTTCGCTTCATGCAGGCAAGTTGCAGGATACGTTTTTGGAGATATTCCAGGATGGTGGTGATCCATTAACATCATACTACAAAGGGAAACTGTGATATCTTCAAATATCTATTGATATTTTAACTTGATCGTAGTTAGTTCAACGGGGAAAGATTGTCTCTGAACATATCTAAAAAATACTCTTCTTAAATAGTAGAAGAAAAGATTTGCGCTAGCCAAAAACTTAAACCCAAATAGAAGAGGAGCAACAAAAAATTATAAGAAGGAATCCAGTAGAAAGAAAGAGAGAAGAGGGATCGAGCAAGTGGCAAGGAGAGAAGTGCAAATATCAATAGAAGGCCTTGTGGTTACAGAGGAACACCGATAGAAGGCATTGTGGTTACCAGGACTGGGCTAAAAACCAGAATACATGGACCCAACAGGGCCAACACCATGGAGAAGGGGAGGGGATATTGTATGAGCCGGTCTCTGCTGCCTTTCGGAGAGAAATAGTCGTGACGCTGTCATCCTCCATCGAGTACACTAACAAGGAGTCGTCGTCTTGTTGGTAGATGCAGTTGGCTCGAAATCCCAAAGCCGGAGATTCTTTCGTCGAGAAAGAATGCGACGCATATCGATTCATCAGCAACGCCCAGTCGCCCAGGCTCCGAATCTTCGCCCACCGGTTGTCGACAAACTCGTACACACGGCGGCGAGTTCCGAATGGAGCACTGCAATGCTCAACGAGCAGGAGTTTCCCATCCATAACGACCAGCCACCTCGTCTTCCATCCGCCGTCAAATTTCAGGGAGTTGCCAATCTTTCTCGGGTCGGGATCAAAATCGTAAATGTCCATTCCTTGCCAGGCATTAACATACAATCTGCCCTTGTAGAAGGCGAAACTGCTCGCCCAACTCTTGAAAGATGGTATCTCTCTCCACGCATCGTCTTTCGGGCGGCATGTCAACAAGCCATTATAAAAGACCCTCCCCCTACGGCGTTCCTCGCCAATCCAGAGCATGGTGCATTGCAATGCCACGATGCAGTCTTGATCCGAAGCCGATGTCGAGCACACAACTGCATCCGTACAGCACACAGCAGTGTTAGGCGGCAGGGCCGGGAGCCCGACTTTATCCCCCGAGATTGGATTCAGGAGGTGCACCCTTGACTCGTCGTTGACGTCCACCATGAACAGCCACCCCATCGACGAGCCCCAACACCCTGCGGCCGGACCCCCGTGGTTGTTGTTGGAAGAGTTGAGCCGGACCGAGAGCAGTTCGCGATGCTTCCCGCCTCCGCATATGGAGTAGAAACGGGTAGCTTCGGCCTCTCTGGCCCGAGCGCCGGGGTCGGTGATAGAATGACTGTCAGTGTGGGATGGCTTCAGAATTAGCATGGGTGGAGGCTTGAGGAGGCAGCGGACATTGATCATGGCCGACCGCCACGACTTGCAGACGAGGCCAAATCGAAAGTAGTCCTCTAGAGGCAGGCGCATCAAGATCGTTTCTACAAGTTCCTGCGGGAGGTTGGACCATCTTCGCTCCTTTTTTATTGCCGTCGACTCGTAAACAGGAGCCATGGCCCAAGATCATTAACACCTCGGTTCCTGCAGGGAATCAACTCCGAAGATGTTATAAATTCTGGTTGATGATAATATTGACGACAAGTTGATGAAATACTGTGAATCTTCTAATAAAATTGGACTCTGCATGTGTTGGTTCTTTTTAAATCTCCAAATTTATAACCATGAGGTGTAAATATTTATACCTGCAACATTAATGCGTCGGAAATTGAAGCGTACCTGATGCAACGTCTTGGAGATCAGGCTTCCACAAAGTAATGGCCGATGTATACCTGTCAATTTCTAGGGTTGTTGATGGAGACGAGGCTCTCCTGGTCTCTTTATATAGGCCACAACCTAATCAATTTTCTCAAGCAATCCATACAAACCACATGATTGCATCTGACGGCTCACATGGATGAAGATGATTCCAAAGCTAAATCCCTAACCCTAACCCTAGCTCTTGGGACCGGGTTTAAGCGGATTCTACCCAAATTCCTATAGCTATCAATCCATACTCCTATTAAAAAATGACAGTATGAAGGATTCTATTCTCATTTTTTTTTTTGTGGAATCGTTTATTAGCAAATTGATAACACACGTCTGTTAATGGAAATCATTTTTTTGTGTGTGGAAAGACTAATCATAACACACGTCTGTTAATGGAAAGATACATTCAAAATTTTACTTTCAAAAATATCAACTTCGTTTAAAATCTTGCTCCCAAAAAAATTCCAAACATTATATTCAAAACCTCTACCCAATCCAATTTCAACCACATAAAAACCCCTTCCAACATTTGAACTAACACATTCAAAATATTTTCGACTAAAAATTTGCGCCCACATTTAAACTCCTTCCCCCCAAAAAGTTCAGTTATATTCAAAATTTTCATCTAAAAAATATTTCAGCCACAACCAATGTTCTCTTAGGGATTTCCTCTCAAGTATAACACGGTCCCTTAATGTTTTCCCTCAAAAAATTTCAATACATTTTATTCTAGTAGAGGATGATTACAAATTAAATCTCAGGTATACTTTTATCAACTATTTTGTATTAGTCACTATCCTCATTCAAAATTTGTCCTATTTTTTATAGATTGTGTTGATGTGAAAAATCCACCGAACAATATATTTGTAATAAGAGGACCAAGGGTACGATGGTTGGATGAAATTGGAGGTGAAGAGCTGATTGATCGTCAGCTGAGGGTGAAGACGGATCAGTTGAAAGATCAACCTTACGGGCTGTCGAAGTATCTGCAGCACAAAGAACCTATCAAAGGTGGCTCGGGCTGGGGTCCGACCCGAAACCCCTCCGATGCTCAAGGTAATATTGAAATCGAAGAAAGTTCGTATAGCCGATCTAGACAATCTGACTATGCCGAACTATAATTTTAAATGGAAGAAGCACAAGTATCTATGATAATACCTTGCCTTTGGGATAAAGATATTTCGAACCCTCGTTCTGTTGGAGAATGGCTCCTTTTATATAGGAGTTGATTGATGATGTCCCTTCGTCTTTCGAATGGTCATCGTTATGCAGAAGACCCAGAGATTGTATGTTACAATCATTAATGGTTGTGATCATTAAATGCCCGTCATTAAATGCTCTCATCATTTGGTAATCGAAGAGTCGTGTGCAACACGCGACGTAACGGTCCTCCTTTGATTGCTGAGAATCCCAAGGGTCAGCCTCATTAAATGAGAAAACGGCTCCTTCATGACTCGTCGGAGTAAAAGCTTTGTATGTGACGTCGCTTGGGCCTGAAGTTGCCGATCTTGTGAGGTCCCAATCTTATTCAAAGGACCGATTTGTTTTCAAGCTTCTGCTTCTGAATTCAAGCATTCGACGCAACAATAAATAGATCGTTGTTTGTAGGTCACACACGATCTATAATCAATATTTTGGTCGTAACAATTGCTTTGGATTTATTAGTTGCTTGATCCTTTAGTTGCAATTTAAATGATAAAGTCAAGTGTTGTATACCATTTGTGTAGACTTTATTTCCCAATCACAAAATCAATACTCAAAATAGAGAATGGAAGGGTCCAGAGATGTTAAATAGACGTGTCGATATGATACAAGAAGGAATATCCGAGCGTCAAAAATCTAATGAGAAAGAACGACGGCATTCAAAATTTGACATCATACAAGAAACCAACAACACATGCTTTGTTGATTTCTACAGGGAGGAATTTTTTGTTGCCTTAAGGAGGCAGCTTTGCTAACATCTCTGTTGGATCTATTGTAATTCATGTGGCTCCTAAGACCAGTTCCAGCGGCCGAATGCCTCCCCCGACGCATTACAACAAGAAGCCGTCCAAAATGCGGGATTTTGGACAATTAAATTAACTTTTTAATGATGTAGCGTTGAGATTTTTGGCCAAATTTGAATGTGATATTTTTTTTAAAAAAAGTAGCCGTTAGTATCTGTTGTGGCCTTGAAGTTCTATAAATATGAGACAAATTTCACTTGTGTTTTCACACATCACATTCCTTGTTTATCTCTTTAAATCCCCACTATATTCTTTATAATCATTTTTCCATGGTTCCAAATCAATTCTTTTTCTATCAATCTATGTTAAGTTCTTCAAATTCTCCTCCATACACAAATGCCCCATAAAATTCGGCCAATATCACCACCAAGCCCTCGCTGAGTGTGAAGAGCATTTTTTTGGGGGGGAGAGGTGGATTTTGGCCAAGTAATGAGATGCACTAGGTTTTATTTCACAATTTCCATGGGGGTAACCATAACCCAATACTCACCTAATAACACCACACTCCACAATCCCACTTTCTCAATCAAACTTTTTTCAACCAAAAAACACAAGAATGTGGAGTGGGCCCCACATTAAATTCTCAACTCCACTTTCCATCCAACTTTCCACCAAAGAAACACAAACTCTTATTTTCTTTCTCCCAAGACTGCACACCCTCCAACTCTCCACCATTTCACAATCTAGCAAAAGAACATGCACTAAAATGATGCAAACTTTTGGTGTCTATTGAACACATGTCATGTCATCATATCACTCTCCAATTTAGCCATAGTCATGCATATGTTAACATCATTTGGGTTCAGAACTATAATGTTAGTAAATTTCATTAAATTCAATCAGCCACATCTTGAAATTCAAAGCTACAATGTATTTCCTAGAGTAAATTTGAACCCATTTACCATCAAAGCTTTGTGACAACTCCCAGAAGGAATAAAAGCATGTGCTTCATTGACCCTTCTATGCATTTTTCGACAACAATTGGGCTTTTAAGTGTCAATATATTGCTCTTATACAATTTTTTGCTGGCTATGAAACAAATATCCGTTGCATAAGATGCCTACTGCCAAAATATAATATGTCAGTAATATCATAGAGCAAACAAATCGGTTACTCGTAAAAAATATCAGAATATATCGCAAATAGCAGAAGGTAAAGCGACTAATTAAATTACCTCAGTAGAGGGCATGGTCACAGAGACAGGAAGGTCATTCCCATTGTTGGGTTTTTTCCTTGCTATTCATGAATGCGGTCTTGTCATAAGTGGCACTCTGCTTATTGTCTCTTGTTCTTTACTTCCTGAAGTTTTTTAGACAAGTTATCTGGGGAATGTTGGACAGTTTGTTGTACGTTTTGTTGCATCTGAGCCACTGCCATATGAAGAAGAGAATCGAATCAGTTAGGTTGTTGGATGAATTGTTGAATAGTTTGTTGTACCAGGATGTTCAACATGCTAAGTCTATATGCATCGATTGACTGCCCAAAAGGATGTGCGACTGGCGTTCGCGTAATCTTTTATATCTCTATCTAACTGATCAGGTACTTATGGAGGTTATTATCTGTTATAGATTTAATCGGCTGTATATCTCTTGTTACCTTATTGCAAAACAGTTGGAGAGAGATTTTCGCCGGCAATATCCGAGCAACATTCGCCTGCGGATTTTCTGGGATCTCCTTCTTGTTGGAGATGTTGCGGGTATTGCGGTTGTTGAACCGAATCAAGATCTGATCGCATGAGTGCGGATTGAATCGAAGATTGCGGTGCTTCTGGCTTTTAGGGTTTGGAGCGTTTGGCGGCGAGGTTACGGACTTTTGCGTGGAAAAAGTTCTGTGAGATTACTCCGGGAGGGAGGCCGACGACTACGCATGTAGGATCAAGGGAGTTGATCTAGTCGGTGGTGCAAGGGGAGCTTGCAGGCAAGGGGAGCTTGCCAAGAATAATTCACGGGGTTGATTGCGATCACCCCTCACGGTTTGTATTAAGGGAGAGTGTGTTCTTCCTTATAGAAGCGTGGTTATTAGAGTTTGTATTCTCTGATTTTCATAGTGAAGTATTCTACTTTTCTGGGCGTGGCCCCGTAGATATAGGTGTGCGCACCGAACTGCGTTACCAATTCTTGTGTGTCACTATTTGTTGTGTGTTGCTGCGTTGATCTTTAGATTCATTATTGCGTACTGAATTTCATTTGGTATCAGAGCAGGTCACCCGTATTACTTTGATCATTCAAAGTGAGTGTGATCTTGTGTGTCAGTACGCTCACCATGAATACCAAAGAAGGTGCTTCTGTTACTCGTCCTCCCTTGCTCACCGGATCAAATTACACTTATTGGAAGTCACACATGAGAGCATTTATCAAGTCCCTAGATGAAAAGGCTTGGGTGGCTACGGTTGAAGGATGGAGTCCTCCGACTGAAGTTAACAAGGAAGGCAAGGAAGGCATCAACCCGTGAAAGATTGGAATCCTGAAGAGGAGCGCGCTGCCTTAGGAAACTCCAAAGCTGTTAACGCCATCTTCACTGCCATCGATGAAAAGCAGTTCAAGCTTATATCAACTTGTGAGCACACAAAAGAAGCTTGGGACATTCTTCAAAATGTGCATGAAGGGACCAGCACTGTTAAGGCGTCCAAATTGTAAATGCATGCCTCACAGTTTGAAAACCTGAGGATGAATGAAAATGAGACTGTTGCAGAGTTCAACGGAAGATTGAGGGATATAGCCAACTAGGCATTCCAACTGGGGAAGAAATATTCTCAAAAGAAGTTAGTTGAAAAGACTCTGAGATCCTTGCCAGAAAAATTTTCGTCTAAGATTGCTGCAATAAAGAAAGTAAGAGACACTTCCACCATGAGATTAGACGAACTCATGGGCTCTCTACAAACCTATGAGATGAATCTCAAGCAAAACAAAAAGGAGAATGGAGTTGCTTTAAAGGCTGAAGCGAATGAATCTTCAAAATCCGATAATGAGTCAGAACTCGAAGATGATATTGCCTTACTCACCAAAAATTTTAGTAGAATGATGAGGAAGATCAGTAACAGAGGTCAGAATTTCAAAGCTGCTAATAAGGTGGTGCGGTCAGGTCCACCTGCTGGTGAAAAGAGTGCTAGCCGCCATAATCAAAGGTATGATTCTAAAAACAAGGGAAAGGGAATACAATGTAGAGAATGTGAAGGATTTGGCCACATACAGGCCGAATGTGCAAACACCCTTAAGAAGCAAAAAGGGAAATCCCTTGCAAGCACCTGGCGCGATGAAGACTCTGAAGGAAGTGCGGAAGATGAAGACATAACTAGCAACTATGTTGCATTCACAGCCACCATGAAAGACAAGTCTGAGGGTAAGTCTTCCAGTCATGTTGAACATAATGTTGTAACACGTGCTTCAACATCCACTCACAAGCAAGGAGATGTGATACGTAATGTTGTGACAAATGATGCAACTCACAACAGTGAGGATGAATCAGATAACGGAAGTGAAGAAGATATTGGTGATGAGGATATCCGCACGGCTTATCAAATGATGTTCTACAAATGGTTGGAAATTTGTGCTGCAAACAAGAAGTTGAAAGGTGAATGCTCCAAGCTGAGAAGTGAGAGGGATGTGACTCAAGCCAAGCTATTGAAGACTGAAACTAGCCTCCGGAATCTTGAGAGCAGCCTGAGGAGAGCACTGTTAAGAGCTGAGAAGGCAGAAAACACTCTAAACAGATGGAACTCAGGAAAATCTAAACTTGATGACATCCTCAACATGGGTAAGGTAGCTGGAGATCGAACAGGAGTTGGTTACCACAGAGGAAGTCATCTACATACCCTAAAGACTAGAAGTAGTCTCATTACAAAGGAGCAGGTAAACGGAGTAAACTAAATGAGAACAAACCAAGAGAAAAGAAAGGAAAAGGTTCAACAAAAGGTTCAACATCCAGGCAGCTAATATGTAAATACTGTAGACAAGTTGGACACTATGACTGGAGTTGCTTTAGGCGCATGAAGCATTTGAATGAAGGAAGAGATGTTAACCACTCTCAACAGCGGACAAGTATGAAATGGGTCAAGAAGTCTGAACTGGTCAGCATGGCTACATACACGTCCTTAGTTACTTTTGCGGAAAATCAGTGGTATTTTGACAGCGGTTACTCTCGGCACATGACAGGGAACAGATGACTCCTATCTGAGTACACTGCTGGCAACAAAGGACATGTCACGTTTGGAGATGGTCAGAGAAGCATGGTTGTTGGAAAAAGGAACTTGAATATGACAAGAACTCTGAAACTAAAAGATGTGATGCATGTTGAGAACTTAAAAGCTAATCTCATAAGTATCAGTCAGGTGTGTGATCAAGGACTTCTGGTTCGGTTCAACAAGGATGAATGCCTTGTATTCAATGGAGATGATGTTTGTATTCCTTCCGGAAAAAGATCCAGTGACAACTGTTATTTGTTGCACGATCCTGACATGTGTCTAAGGATCACAATGGATGTATCTGAACAGTGGCATCAGAAACTGGGACATGTAAACTTCAAGACCTTAATGAAGATCTCCCAAGCCAAAGCTGTTCGTGGAATGCCAACCTTGATCAAGAAGAAAGAAGGGGTGTGTGAATCTTGCCAACTGGGAAAGCAGAAGAAAGTCAGTCACAAGCAAATTCAGACTATCACAACCTCAAAAATTCTGGAACTGCTACACATGGACTTGATTGGACCCACCTCAGAAACGAGTGTGGGAGGTAAGAAGTATATCTTTGTATGTGTTGATGATTTTTCTCGGTTAACTTGGGTTGATTTTCTTAAGGAGAAGTCAGATACTTATGATGCTTTCAAGAAATTATGTACTCTTCTTCAGGTTGAACAAGGGGACAAGATTGGAAAAATCATTCGGATTCGAAGTGATCATGGAAAAGAGTTTGAGAATCACTCATTCTCTGCATTCTGCGAGACACAAGGTATAGGACATGAGTTCTCGGCACCTAAGACTCCTCAGCAAAATGGAGTTGTAGAAAGGAAGAATCGAACTCTTCAGGAAATGGCTCGAGTTATGCTGAATGCTCGGAAAGTTAATGTTAAGTGGTGGGCGGAAGCTGTTAATACCGCTTGCTACACCATCAACAGGGTATATCTTCGACCAAGGACTGAGAAAACTCCATACGAAATCTGGAAAGGGAGGAAACCGGATGTCTCCTACTTCCATATCTTTGGAAGCAAGTGCTACATCTTGCAAGATCGTACACTAATACGAAAGTTCGATGCCAAGACTAACATAGGAAGTTTCTTGGGGTATTCTACAAGGAGTCGTGCCTTCCGAGTGTTGAATGAATGCACAGACGTTATGCTGGAATCTATTAATGTGGTGGTTGATGATTTTGATCAGGAAGAGTCTATACTGACTGGGGAAAAAGGGACTCAGGAAGACAGAAATGATGATGAGGTTCGTGTTGAAAATGATGTTGCAACAGCTAAGACTAATCAGATCAATGTTGAACAAAATGTTGCAACACAGGATACTACCACCACTGAGACGACTCAAGAAGAGGCTGAAAATGGTCAAGATGCTGAGGGGATCACAAAAGTCATACGCGACCATCCACCGGAGCTTATCATTGGTGACGTGCACGACAGTCGACGTACCAGAGATGCTAGTCGTGTCAACTACAGAGATCTGGCTGGGTATGCATGTTTTCTCTCTACTATTGAACCCAAAAATGTGAAGGAAGCCATTGTTGATAATTTCTGGGTTTCGGCTATGCAAGAGGAACTGAACCAATTCCAACGAAATGATGTTTGGAGTCTTGTGAAGAGACCCAAAGGAACCAATGTTATCGGAACAAAATGGATATTCAAAAATAAAACAGATGAGAAGGGAAATATTACTCGCAACAAAGCTCGTCTTGTAGCTCAAGGATATACTCAAGTGGAAGGAATTGAATTTGATGAGACATTTGCTCCAGTGGCTCGGTTGGAATCCATCAGACTACTTCTGGCCGTTGCTTGCAGTCTGAAGTTCAAACTACATCAAATGGATGTGAAGAGCGCCTTCTTGAATGGGCTTCTGAATGAAGAAGTGTATGTTGAACAACCCAAAGTCTTTGCAGATCCATTTCTACCAAACCATGTTTACAAGTTGAAGAAGGCTCTCTATGGGTTGAAACAAGCGCCGAGGGCCTGGTATGAAAGACTAACTACATACCTTCTTAAAAAGGGGTATGAACGAGGAGGAGCTGATAAAACCCTCTTTGTTCAACGGACAAGATCAAGTGTCATGGTTGCTTAGATCTATGTAGATGATATTGTCTTCGGCTCAACATCACAACAGCTGGTGCATGAGTTTATCACGCTCATGCAAAAAGAATTTGAAATGAGTATGGTAGGTGAGTTAACTGTTTTTCTTGGGCTTCAAGTGAAACAATGTCCAGACGGCCTATTCATATCACAAAGCAAGTATGCAAGGAATCTTGTCAAGAGATTCGGCTTGGAAAATGCGAGACATGTTCGAACTCCCATGAGCACTTCTGAAAAACTCTCCAAGGATGAAGGAGGAAGAGATGTGGAAGTTACCTTATATAGAAGCATGATAGGTAGTCTTTTGTATTTAACATCTAGCAGGCCAGATATCAGCTTCAGTGTTGGAGTATGTGCCCGTTACCAAGCATGCCCCAAGGAATCTCATATCACTGCCGTGAAGAGGATTATCAGGTATGTAAGTGGGACTGCAGACTATGGTATATGGTACACAAAGGATACAAACACACTAATCTCAGGATATAGTGATGCAGACTAGGCAGGGAATACTGATGACAGGAAAAGCACTACCGGAGGATGTTTTTATGTAGGGAACAATCTGGTGTCATGGTACAGTAAAAAACAGAACTCCATATCACTATCTACAGCAGAGGCTGAGTATACCACAGCAGGAAGTTGTTGCACACAACTGTTATGGATGAAGCAAATGTTGACAGATTATGGACTGGAACAAGGGATTCTAACCATTCTATGTGACAATCAGAGTGCTATAAACATCTCCAAGAACCCAGTTCAGCACTCCAGAACTAAACATATCGACATCCGTCATCACTTCATTAGAGAGTTGGTTGAAAAGAAGTCTCTTGTCATGGAGTATGTTGCTACAGTTAATCAACTAGCGGACATCTTTACAAAGCCTCTTGATTCTGCCAGATTTGAGGAATTGCGGCAAGCCCTAGGGCTGTGTCGTATCTAATGTTGTTCTCTGTGTTGAGAATATTGTTGCAACATCAGGTTGCAACATTATGAGGGTCGGGCGTTCTCTGTTGTCGGGTTTGTTTTTCACTTATAACTTTACTCGATATTTATTACCCTCTGATTCTTTTTGTTCCCAAGGCGCATTTTCGTGTTCTCCCTCAACTCAATATTCTCCAAGATTCTTCTAACCGCCCATCTAGGGTTCTTGAAATCCTCTTGTTCGAAGTTCCTCTCCACTTATCAGTAATGGCAAGAGATCAGTCGGAAAAATCTTCGCAGCCCCCTCATCGATTCTCTCGACAGACGGCCTCCGCACGGAAAAGTGCTCCGCCATCCTCGTCTTCGCCTATCAAACGGAAAGGAGTGTTTCCCCGTTCTTCGCAAGGATCCTCCAGTGGTAATCCTTCTCCATCACTCTCCTCTACCCCTCTCAGTAACATGCATTCTTCTAGTGCCTCTAATTTGGAGTTGGTAAATTTTTCCCCAATTCTTGAAATTCCCCTCTTCCAAAAATCCGAGGAAGAAGAAGTATACGATGATGATGAAGATTATCCTGCTCCCGTAACAATTCAAGACTGGTTTTGGTATTTGCGGAGAACAGGAAAGAAATTGGATCTCTCTTTGGTGGATGTCTCTCACATTCACTTTAAAGGTCTCATGCATAAGAAGATTAAGGGGAAGGTCATGAATGCTGAAGTGCCTCGAGATAGAAAGGTTGTCATTCGAACCTGGAATCCCAAATCTTTTGTAAAAATTTATGAAGCTGAAGTGATAGATATTTCTGATTCTGAAGACCCTCCAGTGTATGCTGAAATGCCTAGGACGAGGGGCACTGCTGGAGCGTCTATGTCTAATCCTCCTCCTGAGAATCCTATTGAGAAGGATGATGTGCAGTTAAATAAGGATGGTGTTTCAGAAGGTGGTCTAAGTGCTGAGACTACGTCTGCTGTTCCATCTCAGGAAGATGTACCTGCCTCTCCATCGCCTATGTGTGTGGATGAAGGTTCTCAGAACATGTCTGATGATCATAATCGTGTTGTGGATGAGAATGCTCAGAATGTGCCTGTTATCTCATCTCAAGATGATTCTGAGTCTGAAAAAGAATCTGTGAAGGGTAATCATGATCTTGTAGACTGTATTGAAGAGTCTTCTCAAAATGAGACTGTGGTAGAAGTGCCACTTGCCGATGATTTTTCAAGAAAGGTTCAGTCTCTAAATGATTCAGTAGAGCCTGCTCTGGATCCTATGGAATTAGAAACTACTGAAATCCTTCAGGATCCCCCCTCTCTTCCTGCTGAGACTGGAGTTGGTGTGATGCGATATGATCATGATAAGGCCTCAGCTGATATTGGGGTAAATGATGAAGTGAATGTTGATGAATGTGCAATGGGTCAAGGTTCTTCTGCGGTTGGTGTTGATAATGTGGGGTTTAATGTTGAAGCTGATATCGAACCTGATCCCCTCGTGGAAGCTAGTGTTGAACATATTGTTGCACAAAATGTTGCAACACTCCATGCAACAAGTGAGGCCTCTGGTCCAACTGAGCCTCCTTTGTCCTCCTTTATGCGCAAGGCTCGATCTGGCTCTAAGAAGTGCTCTGCTCCCTCCAGTCATGCTGAGGGTTCTCCTTCCAAGAGGTCAAAAATCTCTGCTTCAGGTTCCTCTCGCTCTCCGTCATTTACTTCTTCTGATGCATTCAGCAAAATTTTCTTCGACAAAGCTCGCAAGAACAGATGGTCGTATTACTCGGAGAGATCCTTAATTCCTGAGAAGGTTCTGAACATGTCTTCCTTTGATAAGACTCAGATAGCTTCTATTTTGAAGGGTCTCAGATTGTATCATGCTGCCACCTGTTTCAGTACCTACTATCCTGTGTTAGTGAGAAAATTTTATTGTAACTTATCCAAATCTGCTGGATATGGGTCTTCCCGTTGGAGTTTCAGAAATTATGTTCGAGGCAAGATTATTTCATTCTCTCCTTCCACCCTGAACAAATTATTGGAATGGACATGTCCTCAATCTGTTCCTGTGTTTGGAGAGTCTACTGGAGTGGAGATTGACAAACTGATTCATGTAGTGACTGCCGAGAAGTTCAAGTGTTGGCCTAAGAAATCATCTACCTTTCCTTCATCTGTTCTTACAGCCAAGTATTTTATTCTATACAGGATTGCCACGAGAAACTGGCTCCCTACTTCCAATGTTTCTGTGGTTACTCGGGACATGTGCAGGCTGTTGTTCTCTGCAGGCACTTCCCAGGCTTTCAATTTGGGCAGAATCATCTTTGATTCTATCTTATATTTTGTAGAGTTATCCTCCTCCGGCACTTCCTTACCTCATGGAGCTCTCATATCTATGATGCTCATGGCTCAAAGGGTGCCCCTGTCCCCGTCTGACCTTCCTTCATCATGTGACAATATCTCTTATACGGCAAAGTCTATGGCCAGAAAAATTGATGATATCTATGAAGTGATACCCTCTCTTCATGGTGTTCCTTCGACATCCTCTCCGTCTCAAGATGCTGAACCTTCTTCCACTGTGCCTCCTGAATCACAGACTCCTCCACTTAGTCATGCTGCTGCTGCCACCTCTTCCTCAACAAGTGTGGTGGATATACAGTTCCTCGAAAATGCTATTCAGAATATTGATGATCAACTTCTGTTTCTCGAAAGCCAGCGGGTTCTTTTGAATCGCCACAAGCTGTTGCTGCAGAGCAAGCTGTCCTCTCTGAGGAGTGGTCCTTCTGAGGATCGCTGATATTTTCACTATGTCCTTTGTGGCTCAAAAGGGGAGAAGGTATGATATTTTGGTCTTAGTTTGGTCTTGTTCTTGTTTTGGGATGTTTTGCTGTTTGTTGGATGTCTGTTGCTGATACAATTTGTCATGAAAAGTCATGGAAGTTCTATTGTGTATGGGATAGTCTGAGGGGTCCCTTATGAAGGGGAGAATGCTGCATTGTTGTTTCAGTTCCTGTTCCTTTTTTGGGGTATGGTTGGTGCAGTCTTGTGTTTCAGTTTTCTTGTATTGGTCAGGACGCAGCAGTTTTGTTTGAGTGAACAAATGTCATCCTATCTCCTTCTTCTGACTGGTCTATGTTGAATATCATACCGTGTGTTGTGCCACCAAATGACAAAAGGGGAGATTGTTAGGTTTTTTCCTTGCTATTCATGAATGCGGTCTTGTCATAAGTGGCACTCTGCTTATTGTCTCTTGTTCTTTACTTCCTGAAGTTTTTTAGACAAGTTATCTAAGGAATGTTGGACAGTTTGTTGTACGTTTTGTTGCATCTGAGCCACTGCCATATGAAGAAGAGAATCAAATCAGTTAGGTTGTTGGATGAATTGTTGAACAGTTTGTTGTACCAGGATGTTCAACATGCTAAGTCTATATGCATCGATTGACTGCCCAAAAGGATGTGCAACTGGCGTTCGCGTAATCTTTTATATCTCTATCTAACTGATCAGGTACTTATGGAGGTTATTATCTGTTATAGATGCGATCGGATGTATATCTCTTGTTACCTTATTACGAAACAGTTGGAGAGAGATTTTTGACGGCAATATCCGAGCAACATTCGCCTGCGGATTTTCTGGGATCTCCTTCTTGTTGGAGATGTTGCGGGTATTGCGATTGTTGAACCGAATCAAGATCTGATCGCATGAGTGCGGATTGAATCGAAGATTGCGGTGCTTCTGACTTTTAGGGTTTGGAGCGTTTGGCGGCGAGGTTACGGACTTTTGCGTGGAAAAAGTTCTGTGAGATTACTCTGGGAGGGAGGCCGACGACTACGCACGTAGAATCAAGGGAGTTGATCTAGTCGGTGGTGCAAGGGGAGCTTGCAGGCAAGGTGAGCTTGCCAAGAATACTTCACGGGGTTTATTGCGATCACCCCTCACGGTTTGTATTAAGGGAGAGTGTGTTCTTTCTTATAGAAGCGTGGTTATTAGAGTTTGTATTCTCTGATTTTCATAGTGAAGTATTCTACTTTTCTGGGCGTGGCCCCGCAGATGTATGTGTGCGCACCGAACTGCGTTACCAAGTCTTGTGTGTCACTATTTGCTGTGTGTTGCTGCGTTGATCTTTAGATTCATTATTGCGTACTGAATTTCACCCATCATTGACGGTCTCCATCATGGTGATGCAGTGAGAGCTCTCAACATTCTGTGCAGGATCCTGACCCGTGGCAATAAAGATGGCGGACACAATGTTGCTAGCATGAGCATTGAAGCCACCAATGGATCCAGCCACTGCAGATCCAGCCATGAGCATTGAGCTCGACTAATGTCTGTACATTCACCATGAGCAATGAAAATGATATTCCATCTTCATATAGTGCATCAGTTATCTTTTGGTAACTACTAAATCTTCATATACACACCAACAAGCTCCCCTCTATGACTTGGACTTACATCTCACTTCTCCATGAGACATACACATCAAAGACCACTAAGGAAAAAAAACAAAGCGCTAAGACATCAAAGAAATAAACACAAGATAAATTATACAAGTACAAACAATCTAATTTTCGATTGGAAGAAAGACCAAAGTTGTATGCTTGGTGATATTATATCAAATGCCAAAATGAGAAAGGAGCAAGAAAGTTCCATGGTTTGAAAAACATAATATGGGAAATACCATGACAAATTTCGTAACCCTTTCAAATATCAACATGACTAATGACTAAATGCAATGGAATAAACAAGGAAAGGCTATAATTATCAATGTGATATTTCACAACCAATTAAGGCAAACGGAGAACATCAAATTATTAAAAAAAATTGGGCAACTAAATCAGACTGGCAAGTAAATAAGTAATTAATTTGAAGCAAAATGGTCAAGGGAAAGATCCAAACCAGAGATGCTGATGATTTCCTTGTCCGGGAAGTCGCTTTGAATGTAGTCCAAGACGTTCTGCACACCCTTTGATACCATGTTCATGTGGAGAAGTTGGCTCGATTTGATGCAGAAGAAGTAGTTGTTGGACAGACGAGTTATCTTGTGCAGAGATAACTCGTCTGCGCCTTGATTCGACCTATCTGACTCTGCACAAGTCAGATACAAGGATACTGTGCAACTGGGTTCGACATCATAGTTGGCTCGATCGGTCGTCAGTTCGAGTCTGGAGGTCGATCGCTCAGCATTGGGTCATTCAGTCGTAGCGCAGTTAGAATCTGTGTTTCGGTCAAACGGTTGTATGAAGGCTCGAAAGATGAAGGCTCGTAAGCGAGGCTCGGCACTTGGGTCGTTTGACACAAAAGGAATGTCGATCGGTCGAAGGGAGCCCACTGGGATGCGGCCCACTAGAAAGCGACGATGGGCCCACTAGGGCGCAACATCATTAATTGCATAGAGCGGTGATTGGATAGGATGACGTAACTTTCGGGATCCCTATCAGTAGAATTCCTAGCCAATGATGATACCTATTGTAACCTATGGTTATAAATAGGGGTTTTATGTTAGGGTTTTGAGTGGAACACATTGTATCTTTTGATAGAGCCGCCATTTGAGAGAGCCAACTTTGAGAGATTGTATTGTGAGCTTTTGAAGAGATCTTATGTGCTTCTTCTTCGTTGGACGAAGAGTAGATTTGTATTGTTCTCTCCTTTCGTAATAAAGCTCATCGGTGTTCCCCCTTGGCCGTCCAGGGCCTAAAATCAATCTTGTTTGTGCTCTATCCGTTGCGTTGCTGATCTTTTGTCCTCGGTCTCCACGATCATGCGTCTTCCGCTGTGCTGTGTTGGTAGAGCTGGGCTCAGCCGCACAACAGTTCATCCCCATAGCATCGCCGGTGCTGCAGCTGAATCTCATGTAGAGGTTCCTCCCTGCGAGCGAGCATTGAATCCCCAGAAGCCGAGCAAATCGACTGGACCAGCAAATATTACAAAAAAATTTGCACATAAGCTTCTGAAATGCATGAAGATAGTGGCAGACACACACAAACATATTTCAAACGAAACATGGGTGTTAACGTTATGATTTTTTTTCCAAAAAAGATACAACTTTATTCGAAAGAGAAACAAAAAATCCTTGTGAAAGTAGAGAAACAAACAAGACCCAGAAAGCAAAAGCATGTCTTTTAACTATCAAAAGAGTAGAAAACATCCATCTACCGTAATCTGCTAACCGAAAATACAAATAGCACGATGAGAGAGAGAGAGGTGGCCGAACTGGGGTTTGGATCGCGAAAAACCTGGCTCTGATACCAATGTAGTATTTCAGAGAGGAAGAAGAGAATTTAGTTTACGGGGGATTCCAGAGATGGCAAATTGCTGTAATACTAGAAGAGTAGAACTCTTCTCTATTTATAGGAGCCACCACCATCCATCCACACCATAACCGCTCCCATAATATCGCGTATTAATCCCGCAATAGAAATTGTAATAATGCACGTAATAAATCACGTAATAATTCACGTAATAAATCTCGCAACATTATTACTGCAATTATTACGTATCAGATTTATTACATATTCATTACGTATCTGATTTATTACTGTATTCCAACTATCTTGTTGGGCCGGGTCGGGTACTAGGCCATTTCAGGCCAACACATCAACAACAACGCCAGTAAAAAAAGAAAAACCAAGTAATTTTGTGAAAGAGAAATCAACCAATTATACGGAGACCCATCATCAAACACATCGAGGGCATGTATTTAAAAAACCTCTTACTTGTTAAAAACCAAAGCCAGCGTCTCAAAGTTCGCCTGGTCCTCCAAAAAGAACTTGAGCTTTGCCGCCCTCCTCGCCGTTGCAAACCTGACGGCCGGAGCCCTCGTCATCGCATCCCTCATCACAACACTCATCGCCCCTCCAGACTTCCCAATGGCCTTGCACCCTCTGTTCGTGCTCTCCACCAAGCACCCCTCCGTGGTCTCCATCGGAACATAATAAACCCTCCCATCGAGAACCAGTGGACCAGCGATCCCTACCGACACTTGCACGTATCCGACCGGCATCTTGCAGCATTGCCCCAGAATCGAGTCGTAATCGACCCATCAATCGGCAGACCGTCGATACTCCTTCCCATCATCAACTTTATCGATTCCCTCCGGAGCCTAGCGACACGGTGGGTATCCTTGAGCTTGCACTCCAGAATGTAGGACGGAGTGACGCCCGATACGATCGAATCGACGATTTCTTGATCGTCAAGAGACAAAAGACGAGATTTTTTGTTGGTGGATGTGGTTTCTGGCTCGAGGAGGGGGCAAGTGGTGATCTGTTGTCGACAGTTATCGATGTTCTGCCCGACGATGATCTTGTCGTCGCCATGGGAGGAGAAGAAGGACTGGACTTAGGCGATGCCGAAGAAGGAGATAAGGTAGATGAAGGAGGAGACGAAGGCGGAGATGGTGAGGATCTCGGAGAGGGTGAGGAGTTGGAGCGGGGTCGAGGTGCAGATTTTGACGCACCAGCGAGACATCAAGAAGTAGAGGGACACCATGAAAAGCACAGAGAATAGCTTGCTCGTGTAGCGGCAACGCGTCTGACGCTTGAATGTTGCTTTTGTAGTTGGGTTTTGGGGCGAAGGCCGCCCACACCGGGGTGGGGCCGGGAGGAGGGGTTCGAAGGGACTCGCCTGACCGATGTTCATTTTCTTCTTCTTCTTCTTGTTTTTCAGGTACGGAGTATTTTTTTTGTTTTTTTGTGACAGCAGTGGTCGATTTGTCAAAGAGAAATGCTATCTGCACCTCAAAAAATGAGGTGCATATAGGTTTTAGTGTAGTATTTTGCTAATTTTGGAAAAGATATAATTTGATTGGATGGGATGATGTGATATAATCAATGTTTTTGGATCAAAAAAGTAACTGCACCTCAGCACCTCGGTGCATAGAGCATCAGCCTTTGTCAAAAGGGAAAAAGCTTTGGGGGTATGCACGAGAGAAACCGGGAAATTTTTCTCCCAGATGATGGAATGAGGGGGTTCTTTATATAGAGCGTGAGGGGAAAGTGGGGGAGTTGTAGCTTGACAGGTATGGAAGCTTTTTTATGTCAAAAGTGACAAAAGAAGTAACATCACCAACTACACATCTCTCTTTTTCTTATATTTTTTGGCATTTTTGACAAAAACACTTCTATACGGTTCAATCATTGAGGTGTATTTAGTCCAACCCTTTAGTTTTAGCCCACCTCATGGTTAATGACTAAGCTAATGAGACATGGAATAATGGTATCATAAGACATATGAGAGATGTCTCTCGTATATAATAATGTATCATACTTTTCTCCGCATTTAATTAGACATCGAGTATATTTTTTATCATGTTTGTTCTTATAAAAAAATATATCACGTCATCGTATTTGAGAGATACATATCTGTTAAGGCTAAAAATGATCGAAACAATCAAGATGCTGACGTAGACCCTTTCTTGCTGAGTTGGAGCCACGTCAGTTGGTTGAGTGGGACCTTAGGTTAAAAGAACCAGGGTCGGTGATGGGTTGTAGTCGACTTGAGGTGCTCGTTCGACCCTCTAACGGATCGAGCCTTGGTTGATCGATATAGATAGGCTCAGGTACGACCTTCTTGTGGGATCGGAACTCGATGATCTACACCATAAAGAAGTGTCGGGGGGTCGGATCTAGGTCCCGACCCACATCCCCTCCGATGTTTAAGTTAGAGTAGGACTTAAGAGAGTGAGGGAGCTTGGAGCAGCTGAGATCGACCCACGGAAGCTCGTCTCAAGTATAGCGTCGCAAGCTCTTTAGTGGAAGATATATAAGATAAAGTATGTAGTCACAGAGTATCAGATCTCGTAGCTCGGGAGTTGGAACCCTTTTAGCATTGTCCTTGCGTGTATTTATAGACATTGGTCCGACGATTGCGAATAACCGTCCCTCATTAATTTGGGCAGGATCTTCTCTGGGATTGGTGATAACGGCCACCTATTTGCTCGGTCTCACTAACTCCTCCCTGAGTATCAGCGGGAGTCTAACGGTCGAGTGAGCCGTTTGCTTGACTGAGTATTACTCGGCCTTAATGAAGGATTGCGGGTTGTAGGCTCTAAATGGGCCGCATATCTTGATACCATATCCGTGCGCTAACAATGGCCCCCATCATTCGTGTATCAGGAAACAGCACTGATCGAGACCACATGATGTGTATCTTCATTAACTGCACACGGTCTTCGAAATGCTTGATTTGATTTGTGCCGCCAAAAACCTTTCGTTTCTAAATCAATCCGCATTGTTTCTTGAGGTTGGGCTCAGACACGTGTCGCTCATTGATCACTTGTTTATTGAGCTCCTCTGTATAAAATAAGGGGATAAGAAGAAAAATACTTTCTTGCTCCGTCTCCATTTTCTTTTTGAAAGCTCGACTCCTTCACTGCTTCCATTGGAGTTTGCTTAATCTTGATAAGGTATCTCCCCTAACTGATCTTGACTCCTCTTTAAATCCATATGGGCATGTTTCCACCGGTAAGGATACATGAGCTATCCTATGAAGAGATCGTGTTGCGCCTTTGACCTCCTCAACGCAAAGATGTTCCTGGTAAAGGGAAAAGGGGTTCGCATAGAACCAGCACCTCTCATTTGTCAGAGGGATCCGAACTCGGAGGTCCCCAAGTGATTCTGGAGAAGGCACCAGAGTCCTCCCATGATCTGGTTGCTAGGGTTTGGTTGGATTGCATTTGTCCCCCTTTTGTAAGGGACTATGCAGGGCTACACACACACACACACACACACACACACACACACACACACACACTAGAGGAGGGTGAATAGTGTAATAGCAAGTAAAGTTCTTAATTAAAAGTTACTGAAATTAAAGCACAATCAGCAGGAGAAAATAAACAGAGTGCTCAACAACAACAATCACAAACACAAGGATTTTACCCTGGTTCTTTAAAACTTGGGTACGTCCAGCCACACCAATATTCACTATAATTCCCACAAAGAGAAGTGAATACAATCTCACACCGAGATACCTCACACAGAGGATTTTGTCCTACACAAGGACCTAACCAACCCTACACAGGGGTCAAACTCCCACACAGATAATTACCAACTCCCACACAGAGAATTAGGGTTAGCCCTACACTAGGACACCAAACTCCCATAAAGAGAGTGACTCCCACAAAGAGAGTATCTAATTTCCACAAAGAGAATTAGGGTGTCGAACATAAAACAAAACGAAACAACTCTTACCTATGCCTTGATATGATCTTACCAATGTGAAGAAGAAGGCATGCAAGTGAATGACCAAGTGCTTGAGATTATCTTTGATTGCACTTGATGATCTTTCTCTCTTCTAGGAATGAATCCTAACACTTCTCACTTGAGTGTATGAAAATGAAGAGAAGAAAGATGATCTCCAAGAAAGGAATGAGATTGAAATCCCTTGGAGAAATTCCCTAGAGCTTAGATGTTATAGCATAAGATTGAAGCTCTAAATGAGGGAATGTGAGAGATTAGGAGTGGCTATTGATTCTCAAAGATATTCAATAATAACTAAGAGTTCTAAATGAACTAAGCCATCTCATATATATAGGAAGCCAAGAAGACCCCATAAAACCAGCCAAAAACCCAAAGGGAAGAAATCTGCAACGGCTAGATTTTGGCAGTTTACGGCACAGATAGTCGACTGATGAACAAATGACAATCGACTGTTCAACGGCTAGAAAAATTCAAAAGGCTATAATCTATGCAGGGACAGTCGACTAATGAACAAATGACAATCGACTGTTCAACGGCTAGAAAAATCCCAATGGCTATAATCTGAGCCGGGACAGTCGACTGTAGAAGACTACACAGGCGACTGAAAAACAGACAGTCGACTGTATATCCTTCATCAGGCGACTGCTGTATGGATGGAAATAAAACAGAGAGAGATGCATATTTTGCACTTACGCCTTTCAGACGACTGATGACCATTTCACAGGCGACTGTAAATATACATGCGACTGTAAATACTTCATCAGTCGACTATCTTGAAAACTGGGATGAAGCCCAAAAAAATGCAAGAAGCACACAGTCGACTGTCGACCAATTCACAGGCGACTGTAAGAACACAGGAAACTGTAAATTGAACATCAGTCGACTGATGCGAAAAGCTTAAGAAGAGTCAATAAAAATGTTGACTTGAGCTATGCACCACAGTCGACTGTAGAAGGCTCGACCGGCGACTGGAATCACACAGTCGACTGTAAAACCTTCATCAGGCGACTGTTGGAGAGCCAGAGACTCTAATTGAGTCTTTGGGCTAGATGAACCTATTGGTTTGGATTCTATGATAATCCTAAGGCTCACTAAGATAGTTAAATGCATATGCATAAGAGTATGACCATCTATCAAGGCATTACAATAATCCTAGACTCAAAAAGAGAAATGCAAATAATTGAAATTACATGGATTACATATTGCACCTCCTAGAGTCTAAGTCTTCAAGCTCATGATACCTTGATGTTCCACATCATCTCCAAGCTTTGGCACTCCTTGATGAGCTTCCTTTCATCAAGCTCCAAGCTTTGACATTTGTCCTTTAGATGTTCATCCATCATCATGCTCTAAGCTTTGGCTTCATTAGATGATCTTCATAACTTCATCCAAGCTTGAGCACTCCATCACTCTTGGAGGTCTTTAAGATATCCCTTGTAATATCCTCCAAGCATTATGCTTTGTCTCATCAACATATAATCATAAAGATAAACTGAGACTAAAACATAAGATTGATTAGCACACTAACATAATGTATTGATCATCATCAAAACAATGTTAGTCTTGAACCCAAGAACTAACAATCTCCCCCTTTTATGATGACAATACATTATGTCACAATATAATAAACATTGAAATAAACAATATGTGCTAACAAATTCTCCCAATCAATATGCAAATGTGCACAAAATAAAGACATATAAAGCACAAATCATATTGATGGTTGTTATGCAAAAACATACCAATTGAAAATAATGAAAAAAGAAGTCGAGAAGCCGTGGCATCGAGAAATATCTGAGCTCCAAGCTCGGATAATTAGCTTGGAGAAAGTTGATCGATCAGTGATGGTTGACGCAATGAAGAGATTCAAGCAAGAGGTTGCCTCCAAGCTGGACTTGCTTTAGGAATCCTTCTCGTAAATTCAAGAGAGGATTCAAAACAAGTGTCTTAGACCATTGACAATGGAGCTCGTAAGTGGGTTAACTGTTCTTCAACTGAGGCATCTACAAATGAGCAAACATTCGACGATGCTGCTCCTTAAGCTCGAAGCCATTTTGTATAAGATTGGCATCCTTTGTATTTGAAAAATGTATTAAAAATGAATAAAGCTGTCACTTAGTTGTTTTGGTTGAAAAGGTTCCATGCCATTCATATCTTCCATATGCCCCCTCAACAGTATGAGTGTGAGTATATGGGAAAAAACTCAGACCACAGAATGACTCATGTATCGGCCCAGAGGATCGAGAAAGACGATTGAGCTGTAACGCTCGATCGAACTCCGCATGGATCGGGCCGACCAAAGGAACGGTCGACACAATGTCGTCCCAAGGCCACTGATCCAGAAGGGACGTCACGGAGGCCTGATATGCCGATGGAGTCTCTACCACCCCCTGAGGCTCGAGAGGAGAGACCCACATGCCCTTCCCCAAGGTATCCTCCTCCAATCGCCACCTCTTTCCAGACTCCTCCTCCCCATGGGAGAGCATCTCCATCTTCTGGCCGACCGCTTCGGTCGGCTTGGCAGCATCGACATCGTCGACATCGACCACCACGGTCGGCTCTACAACCACAACGGAGGCCAGGGGCACGGTGGGCAGCACGGGGGCCTGGCTTGAGGCCTCCCTTGAGGAGGCTCAGGAAGAGGGCCTGGAGGTCTGCTTAATCTCCCCTCCTTCGGAAGAAGAGCTTTGGTTGATTGGGAGGGGAGACCGAGAGCTGGACCCCTCGACACGTGCGCTTGACCTTTCAGGCTGGGCGCCCGACCTTTCGACGCTTCTCTTCTTCTTCTGCTACTCCCTCCAGACTCGGTCCATTCCGAAATCACCGCTACGTCGGTTTCTGTTAGTCATATCTACAAACGACGGATATAATTATCGTGAGTGGCAAAGATAAAGACATAGAGTCAAAATACATTACCAGGGCTCCACAAAATGATCTTCAACATATGATCATCCAACAAATTCTGAGTCGACCTTTCTCACCTCGGTCGATCCAGAAAGAGCTTCACCGCTTCAGCCTCGCCCGACGACAACCTGGCTCTGACCTCCTCTGTTGATAACTGAGACTCTTCTGCAAGCTCAGGATTCGGAGAACTCCAACCATTGAGCAACGGACCCAGTTTGGGAAGGACGACAAACACAAAGGTATCCTCCCACCCAGGGTCGGAAATCGGAAGGTCGTATATGAGCCTCGTCTCAGGGCGAGCAACAATATGATACCACACTCGGTGAGGGTCGGATACTATCCTAAAGAAGTACATGAATAGCCCGATGGTCGGTCGGACCCCACAGAGCTCACACAACACGATGAAGCCAACTGGGGGGAAAAGCTTGAGGAACGAGTCTACAAATAGAAAGCTCCGAAGAGCACATAAACTCTACGATGAATGTGTGAAGGGGGAACCAGAGTCATAGGTGAAAAGCTTTAAGATACAACCTCATCCCACTCTTCCGTGGAAAACACACACTCTCATCCAAATTAGATACTCTAGCCCTAAAAGGATGACAAAAACAACCTCGCCAGACCTCAGCGGTCAGATCGAGGGAAAACCTAGGGGCCATCTCTAGGATAACTTCAGGAACTTTCGAGCTCTGATCCCTCCGACGAATGGAAAGGTCCGGTTCTATCCAAACTCCTTTTCCCTTTCAGGAACCTCCCCGCATCGTGGAGGCCGATGGCGCACCATGAGCTCCTCGTAGGACGGCTCCTTCATTACGACTGGAGCAAACATACTTGACGGATCTAAAGAGAGTCAAAATCAGTCGGGGGAATACCTTAAGAAAGGCAAGCGATCTTCAGGAAGGCAACACTGGAAGGAAGCTTTTGAGACGAGAAGGAAGACAAAGTGAAAAGATCTCTTCTTCTTCCTCGCTTTTCTTCTTATACGAAGAAATTAAACCGGCTAACAGTCGATGGATGACATGTGTCTGGAGCAGGCCATAAGAAGCGACAGAGATCAATTCAAAGATGAAAGGGTTTTGGCGGCACAAATCTAATTAAATGTTTCGATAACTGTGCGCATTTAAGAAGGTAGCACATTATACGGTCTCAATCGGTGCAGCATCTGAGGAACGAATGATGTGGGCCATTATTTGTGCACGGGTATGGACCCTATTGGAGTATCCGAGCACTCGACCCGTTAGGCGCCTGCAATCAGATACCTGCCGCTCAGAGCGGGGCGTTGCTGAGTCAAACGAATGGGTCGTTCGACCGTTAGGCATATGCCAATATTCGGGGGGAGATTAATGGGGCCGAGTAAACGGGCAGCCATTACCCTGAATCCCACAGGAGATCGTGCCCGAATCAGTGAGGGACGATTACATGCAATCAGGGAGGAACCGCCTATAAATGGACAGAAGAACAAAGCTAAGGGGGTTCCATTTCCAAGGTATGAAGTCTAAGATATAGAACTCTACTTTTCTCAGCTGATATTTCTTACATTATAAAGCTTGCGTTGCCAGTACTGAGAAAAACCTCCGTGTTGGATCTGGATCCTAGCCTAGACAGGGGTTGAATAGGCTAATAAAAAATTCTCGTGCAACCCACAAGAAATCTCACGCAGTTAAGAGCACAACCAAAGTAAATGAGAGACAATCACAGAGTACACACAGATATAACCTGGTTCGGTCGCATCAACGACCTACGTCCAGCCTCAAGCAAATACTAGCATTAATAAGTTCCTTCTGTACACCTACAATGGGGTCCTAGCTCCAACTCCCCACCTAGACTGTTCCACACTCAACAAAGTGCAGAACTCTATCAACCTAGTAAATGCGTATCTTGACTGCAATAACACGTCAAGACCCTCTTGTCTAGCCCCAACCAGACAAGTCCAAAATAGTCACAAAATACTGGTAAAGTTTCTCGTACAGAGATCGCTACACCAATACAAAGATAAATAAATAGAGTTTTAGAAATCCTCAGTAATGGTGTGTCGTCTCTGTCGTTCAGCACGTGGTCAGATCAATCTGACAAGTAGTAAACTCTGATGTCCCCTTAACAGTCTGGCTCCCCTCTCGATGAGACTTGAGCCCTTCGTCAAAGATTCAAACTTGCGGCACCTCACCAAAGATTGCAGCGTGCGACACCTTGGCTCTATAGGATAATATGTGTAGAAGAGGGGCTCTCGGAAATTTTGTGTTTCTCAGGTTTCGGCTCTTCTAGGGATGGGCGGCTAAGGGCCTGTTCTTTTGGAGGAAAGTATAATTGGGGAAAGTTGAGAAGTGTGGATTCTGATGAGAGAGAAATTTGATGTAGTGTGTTCTTTTGTTAGAAAGTGGGGTTGGATTGTGGAGTTGAAAAGTTAAAGTGTGGCCCACTCCGTGTAGTGCGTTCTTTTGGTTGAAGAAAGTTGGAGAAAGAAA